>CM026087.1:10990754-12190754 GCA_014839685.1 Anableps anableps | reverse complement strand
TGGCAGGAAAACAGGGTCACTGATGGCTTATCCTGATCATCAAATGTACCAGGACGACAATTATCTGTAATACTGCTTCTGTAGCACTAACTGGGTTCATGTCATCTGAAAGGTGAGAAGTCAGACCACATCAATCCATAGATCATACAGGAACTAAATCCTCAAGAACTAAAATAAGCAACTTTATGCACATTTTGTAAGTTATCGCTTGAAAGTGAATCAGCCAGAAATCCACTATTTTATTAAAGTTTCAGACTAACACTTTTTTTTCCCCTTCAAATTTTTGCAAGGTTTTGTGCTTTTATCCATTGGGACCCCACCTCACATTCATTTGTTTCACAAAACATAGGAGGAACCATAATTTAAGGGAGTAGATAGGCCAGTAGAAAGAAAAAAAACAAAAAAAAAAAAAAAAAAAAAAAAAAAACCCTATATTTTTTAGGTTTTTAAAAATTATGGCTTATAGCAAGTTAAAGTCAAAACTCAATTTCTCTGAAATAGGACATGAACTCAAACCAGTACGTATTCGGGAAGACTACTGACTTGACAAAAGTCACTGATACCCTCCACAAGGAAGATAATCTACAAAAAGCTGTTTGAAAGAAGCTGGCTGTTCAGAATGCTGTATCCAAGTATAGTATTGGAAAGCTGAGTGGAAGGAAGAACCGTGACAGACAAAAGTGGACAATCAACAGGGATATGGAAAGCCTTGAACTTCTAGTCAGTGATGATTTGGGGAGCCATTTCATCTGCTGGTGTTGATCCACCAAGTTTCATCAGGTTAATAGTCAACTCACCCAACGACCAGGACGTTTTAGACCACTTCATGCTTCTCTCTGTTGACAAGCTTTACAGGGATTTTATTTTTCAGGAGGACTTGGCAACTATCTACACTGCCACAAGTACCAATACCTAGCTAACTGACAATAGTATCATTGTTTTTGATTGGCCAGCAGATTTTCCTGACCTAAATCCTATAGAGAATCTATGGAGTATTGTCAAGAGGAACATGAGAAAAACTAAAGCCAACAACACAAATGAGCTGAAGGCCTCTACGGAAGGAACTTGGGCTTCTTTAAGACCTCAGCAGAACCAAAGGGTGATCACCTCTAGATCTCGCTGCATTAATGCAGTAATTTGTGCAAAAGGAGCCCTGAATAAGTATTGATCATAATTACAGTACAAAGGCACTTTCCAGTGGGCTGACATTTCTGTATTTACAATCCTTTAAATTAAGCTTGAAAAACAGAGTAATAAATCCAGTTGTTAAGGCTTTCACTTTAAATTGTTAAACTTATAAAAAGGTAGGTAAATGCAATCCTTTAGCCTAATTAAGCCAGACCAAGATATTGCTTAGAAAATTTTGCAAGATTAACAGTGCATGGTTGTAAATAGTTTTCTATAGCTGATATAGCCATACTCCTAATGAGATGTCAGAATCGGGATGCCTTTATTAGTCCCCCAGGGAGTGAAATTACATTTCAGTACAGCCCATCCATCCAAGAGAACAAATTAAAACAAAAAAGACCACAAGACATGGGTAGACAGGTGTCTGAGGCTGCATCCGTCACAGAGAGGCATCACCCTTTCATTAGATGAGGAAAAAAAAAAAAAAAAAAGACCACATTAGGTAAGTGCAGAAAAAAACAAAACACAATTATATTTCACACTTTATCCTTGACAGGATACAGTTTAAAACTGCAAAAAACCTCAGCAAAAAAGGCATAAATACAGCCAACAGCATACATAAGCATGTGGAATGGGTAAGGTGGACGGGGTTGCAGAGGAAGGTCCCAGCACAGGCTGCCCAAGTGAGCGACACAGCTACCTGGTTTATCACATCCACCTAGGTTTACTTACTGGGGGCAGTACAGTGCAAATAAAGAAACAAACAGCAACCAAAAAATATGAAGTTTTAGAAGCAAATAAAGTCTGACAATTAAAAGTCAATAGTGAAAGCTTATTTTTGTGAGCCTGCTCTAAAAATCATTATCATTTCTGTTTGCGTTAACAGTCTGTACAGTCCTCAGATATGACATTTAACCCTGCTGCAGGTGTGCTGTTGATAGTTTTATCAGCTCTGGATCAGGGGAGCAGGCAGCAAAATGAGCGAAAGTAAGGGGCTGCAACAGCAGAGAAAGCCTTCCTGTGTTATGAGATGTTTAGATGTAGATTTACTGTAACTGGCCCAGTTTGTGCTGCCTGTCACACTGTTTAAATTCCAAAAAGTTCCCCAGCCATGGAGATGCAATTCCATGAAAACGTCGGCACTGAGAAGAAGCATTTTCACCCTCCTTGGGGTCAGGGGTGCAGCAGTTTTCATACTGGCCTGCCTTGTGGCTCGTTGGTCTGTGACTGTCCCCCTCACACCAGCCGCCGGATTTATAAAATGGTTTCAAGGGCTATAAAGTGTCCAATAAACCGCTTTTACTATTAGCCCAGGAAGCTGGTAGGATATAGCTGCTAACCGCTGCCACCACCGGTCAAGCATGTACACACACACTGACAAGCACATGCTTGGTGGTCAAACACAGTCAAAATCTGAGCACGCAGATACATGCAGAAATACACAGAGTTTGACCATAATGATGACCACATGACCACAGTGTACTGTCAGCACACACAGAGCCTCAGAGCAGCTTGAGAGCAGACTGATGCTTCCGAGTTCAGTCATCAGCTTATTTTACGTTACAACACAGAGCAGAGATATTTTAATGATTCTAAGAAGGAAGAAAGAACGAACAGTCACGAACTGCAAAACACCCAGTGTTTATAGAAATGATACAGTTGTATGTTTCTGCTCCAAGTTAAAGTTGCTCTTTGAAAGGAAAATATGTTATGATACTGAGACCTCACTACTTTTATTTATTCAGAGATGTTTCATTCTCATCTTCATGTAGACTGGTTTTATAGAGGAAAAACAACAAAAATGCTTAGAATAATCTAAACATGTTTTCATTAACAATAAGTTAGTGAACCTAATTACAACTTATTCCAGGTTTTTAGGTTCTTGCATTCATTTTGCTGAAACAGTTATTTCGAGTTAGGAAGTTGGAGTGCATGTTTCATGGTTTCCTATCGTAGTTGTCCTATTCCCCAACCTGAGCTGTGTTTCTGTGTCTCTCCTCCAGAGTTACCACGAACCTCTGTTTCCTCTCTGGTTATTGCTCTCCCTGCATGACTTGCTAAATTAGATGGTCCGCCACATCTTGGGATGTTTTTGGGTTTTTTTTTTTTAAACCCAACAATTTCTCCACAACTTTCTCCTTGATCTGTCCACTGTGTTCCTTGGTCTTTAAGATGTTTGCAAACAAATGCTCTAACAAAGCTTTGGACCTTCACATCACAGCTATAGTTATACTGAGATTTATTTACCCTGAGGTAGACCCTGAAGCAGTTCTTCCTGGATTGCCCTGTATTTATCTCCATCCACCCACCCACCCACTCACCTCAACCCGTTTCTCCATCCTTGCTGAAGACCATCCCTACAGCAGCAAGTCAAAACGTTTACATTTTGGTGTAGATTTTATAAGGGATATTAGTGTAAAGGAGGGCTGAATACATTTGCACATTTTTCTAGACATTTTTTGGAAATTAGGCATTCTTATCTTCAGCTTCACTACTATGCAGTACTTCATTAGTCTATTGCATAAATCATCATGTAATGTGACAAAAGATAACAAAAAGAATACTTTTGCAAGAACCTGTGTATTAAAGTAATTTTTACAGCTTCACTTTTTTTCATGGAAACATTTTCAGAAAGGAAATTGGGTCAATAAATATAAAAATTAGATACAAAATCTATTAAAGCGAATAATGGGAAAACCTAGCAACAAGGACAAATGAGAAGCAGAAAGACAGACGTGGATTAGCACAGCAGAAGACTGAGTCCCTGCAGGAAAAGAGAAGGATGTGGGTTGGAGGTCACTGTTTTATTATGGTTTTACTAAGGATTTATGGACTATACCTGTATCTATCATCATGCAGTAGTTCAGATTATTTCTAAAAAAAATTGACCTCGTCTACACTGCATTTTCCATCAGTCTTCACCCTGTCATCATCAAGTCTGATAAATAATAAATAAAAAGACAATGAAATTATAGCATTGCAGTCACCATAAAGTGTGCAGGATCTCTCTCCGCCAAGTAATCATTATCCACAGTGGATAAGCACTTGCAGCCTGCACTGGGAGAAATTCCCAGGATGCAGCTCAGCCAATCAGATTAAAGCATTTTAAAAACCTGCTCTTCATCTGAAGAGGCCATCCTCTTCACACAGACCACCATGTGGGAGTCCAACCTGGTCATTAGAGCTCAGAGGAGCTAACAGACACACACACGCCTGTGTGATAGACACAACCCCTATTTTCTGAGGGGGTTTTATGTAAAAACCGTAAAAATGCCAACACCAACGCACTTCTGAATAACCTTGAGAAAAGCCATCTTCTCAAATGACTGGAGAGGAGACAAACAGACTCGCTGACATTCCTTAATTATGGAGTCCTGTGGGGATGAGACGCTCAGGTAGCTTCACTTGAGAAAAAGATGTCAAGGTTGAAAGTCAGACTGAGGGACAGGTTTTATGGCCTCCTGCTGAACGGCCGTGAGACAAATGCATCTATCTTCAACTATGTAAATGATGAAATTCCAAACGGCATAAATAAAAACGCACCATGAAAAGAGGGGAGGAGAAGGAGCAGACGTTGGCTTGGATGTGGGCTGAGGAGAGATTATCGCTCTCTAATGGCTAACTTGTTGACAGCAACACTTTTCGCCACCCCTATCTACACATCTAATGTTACAGTGGGCCCCAGCACACAACACACCCACAGATGTGTACTTCCTCTGCTCTTTGCAGGGTTTATCAGCCCTGTTGTCAGCTGACTCAGGGATTTATGAAGATATCAGACTCTGAAACCAGGAAAACCACGAGGCAAACTGGAGACGTCACCACCGGAGACAACCCTGGTTTCCTCTCGGCTCCTTGCAGCCAATGCATGCTGAAAACAAATCGGACGAGTCGGTTTTACAAGCGTCAGCAGATGGAAAAAGGCACTTTTTCTGCTGCATCTCACATGAATCTGTCTCTGTGATTCACAACATATGAAACAAGACTGTTGAATGAATTCCAGTCAATAAAATGCATTCGCTACTCATCTGCAGACACATATTGGGCTATTTCACGGATCAAAATAAACTATTAGTTTCTGCTGCAACACTTGACAGTATGAGCAGAATGTTTTTTTGGAGAGAAGCTTTAATCACTCAGACTTTTGATTAATTTCTTTTACAACCACCTTTTGTTGAAGGTGTTCATGTAACTGTAAGGGAGAAGCATTTGGGACAAAACTGAGCATAAAACCTAAGAATAAAGCTAAAGCAGTCGTCAGAATGTCAAGAGAACAAAAATTACTGAAATACAAAATGTCAATAAATGACCACAAACACCAAATTACCAGTGGTCAATTTTGATTAAGGTAATTTGGCTCACCAGCTAGCAAAAAGCTATGTCTGTTGCACCTTATATGCGTTTCCTGTTGCTTACTTGCAATGTCCAATCAGAGGGAGGGGAGCTCCCTGTTGTCTTAACCACAGTGAGAAAATGTGAACACAGCTTCTAATTCTCAACTAAATGAAAAGGCCATTTTTGTGTTTAAGGACTCTAAACTTGATTTGATCATTTATAACTCACAATTCTAAATAATCAATAAAAGCTTGGGATTCATGAAACCTTCAATCCATTTGTAGAATACAATAAGAGGAGGAAAGGGGGCATTACTTCCCACCTTTAAAAACATCAGTAGTTCTAAAATGTAGTAAAGTTTGTTTCTGTTTGTTGTTAATGGTTCTACTGAGTTGATAAAAATACGCTGATCTTTGCAGAATGGGATTTGAAGTTGTGTGTGAGGAGGCAGAAGGAGGAGGTTGCCCACAGCAGTATTCATGCAGGAACCTCCCCTGGATGTTACTATGCTCAGATTGAGAAATAAATGCCCTCTTCATGGCACAAACATGTAGAAGGTCTAATGAGTAATCCAAAAATATAGCAAGACCCTAAAAGGCAAATGAAAGCAGATCAGCTGCTTTCATTTTAAAGCATTTTTAAAGTTGTCAGCATAATTTTGGATCGCTTCTACGTTTGTCATTAATAAATTCTCCTTTAATAAAAAAGGCAATTTTCATTCTTCCTGGTCATTATTACATTTCTTTATCTCTTGATATAATTTCCACTTTCTGGTCATTTTGGTTGCATGTTTTCATGGCAGACTGAGACAAACTGAGGTCTAATTATTAGGGTTCTTTTGCATCTTTGACTCATCACTTCTCTCAATAGTTGTTCCATTTTTGGTTACTAAAATTCATTCTATGCTAATTATTCATTTATTAAATTCAAAATTTGTACAAGGGTTTCTTCACAGCCTTTATCTCTTTGAATATGATAATTTAGCATTTTTGTTAATTATATAACTTCATTTGTTTCATGCCGTTTTGCTTAAGTTAGTTGGTTGTTTTTGGTTTACTTCAAATCTCAGTTATTTCTTTTTGTCTCTCAGAATAATGCAGTCATTATTTTGAGCTATTCTCTTAACACTGGATACTAAAATTGCACAAATGGTAAAAAGATTTTTTGGCTATGTATTCACATACAAAATGATAATAAAATTGTGATTATTTTGTAAATAAGAAAAAAAAAAAATCATATTTTTGCCATATTACCAACTCGTAGTTTAGAGGATTTAGCTCAAACTGTTTATAGAAAAATATTTAAGGGCTGTTTTGGTAATAAATCTTAGAAGTGGCAAAATATTGATGCTTCACTCTAGTTTCCGACCATGTTCAGTGTCTCTGCTCATCTACAGCTGCAAAAGTACTATATATTTAAATATTACAAATGCATATGCATAGCAGTAAATCAACATGTTATATCATTTGTTATGTGAAAGCTTTTCACACAGAGTGAGTCACTGCAGACACTTGTGTGTTTTATGATAGCTGTCAGAATGGTGAACTTGGTCCAGAGTTCCCTCAGAGCTGCAGTTAGTCAGACTTGGATTTCAAACAAGTCCCTGCACGGCCCAGATGAAGGCAGAGCAATTTCTCTATACTGAGAGAAACATTTGTGCAAGATTTCGACCAAAATAGTCCTGGTCTGCACCGCAGAGCGGGAGAGCTGCCTTCATTTAGGTCGATGGGGTTGGCAGACACACACACACACACACACACACACACACACACACACACACACACACACACACACACACAGATAGGCTGCCTTTCACCACTGTCAAGGGTAGCCAAAGTCATATGGAATGAGACCGTGACAATGAAAACAGTCGGGTTGAACATAAATTCTTCTACAAATTCAGATAAAATAAAGTCAAAACCCTTTTTCACCTTGAGTGCATGTTGAATAACTCATGCAGTCGGTGTTCAAGTTCAAACCCATCATTTACACTGAAAAACTCTTACAGAGTTTAACTTGTTGAACTCTGAAGCAGTGGTGCCACCAAATGGGGCCTCCAGTGGGGGTGGGGGGGAAGTTTCACATATATTTTGTGAATTTAAGAGAAGACAGCTTTTAACAGACTGTACCCATTATTTCACATGTTTAAAAATGACCTCTTTCAGGATTTATTTCCTATGTGCCATCATCTTAAAGCAGGTGTGACCAGGTCCAGTCCATCAGAGCTACTATCTTGCAATGCTTAGATGCATCTCTTCTCCAACACACCTGTTACTGTGAGCTACATTTTAATAACAAAATAAATTTGCAAGTGTAGAAACAGATACTGCTGTTTAAGTGTGTCCAAGAACAGCACAAAAGTAGTACAGAAAGAGGGGGAAAAAAAGCAATTTGAACTGAAGGGCCATGCCCTAACCAAATGTAGCAGATTATACTCAGTTCAGCTACAACAGAGATGAGCTGAGGAAGCTTAATGCATTCTGTTATCTTTCATTCAGAACATCATGCATGCAAGTATAGCTAAAATCTGTATATAGTATGTGAGTGATGATTTTGCCAGCTCAAAACACTAAAAGAAAAACAGATGTTATTAAAGACAAATGGCCTCATAGTGATTTAAAAAACGTCAACAATTACAAATTTAGTCAAAATTTTAGGCTTATTTTCTAACAAATAACATCTAAATATGTGAACAGGAGCAGCTGTGTTGGGAATTAATGTCAGCAAAGAACAGAAGATAATTAAACAGTTGTAAATAGGCTGGCAAAGACCAAGTTCCAAATACTGCACACCAACATAGTCGATATGCTAATTTGTGAATGGACATCATGACCTACATTTATATTTTTAAACTTGATTTCAGACAAAATATAATAAATAGAAGAAAAGTAGTTTCAATTGGAGCTGGGAGCTTAGTTCAGAACGTTTCGGTGGTGAACTACGAACATGAAACAGTTCATTTTAACCTGGTATCCAGGCGTTTGTACTGCCCCCTAAAAAGGATGATGCCCTGGGTAGTGAGCAACAACAAAAAGCACCACTGACTGTTGGGACCTTTAGAACAAAAGGTTCACCAGTTATGCCTGTATTGTTTTTTCCCCCTTCAGAATACCCATCACCCCAGATAGAGTGTGCTACCAGTGCCCCCCCAATAGCACCAATACCTGGCCACCCGTTTGAAAGCTTTCTGGAAAACTAACTTTAAAGCAAACATTAGAAAAAGTTGGGAAAGTGTGAAGTAAGTTACAAATGGTCCAAAGCTCTACACGTTTTCCCTCTAACATCAGTAATGAAATAAGACAGTTCCTACCTTCTATTCTTCTTCTCTGGAGTAGAATTGCTGCTCAACTCTGCAGAGAAAAAAAAGTTTCTCCTTCTACCATCCGAGATGTTGAAGTCTGTCTGTCCGGTTGGAAACTTCACACACAGCGCTGTTTTTCAGCCTGCTTTTTTACGAGACGCGCACAGATTCCTTCAAGTGTCACTTTCTGGACCCCTTCCTTCCTTCTTTCCTTTCACTCCTCGATGTCTAAAGTCCTCCTCTTGGTCACAAAAGCGGCCGTTTTTATGAGGCGGTGCAGGGAGATGGTGGGGGTGTCCAGGCGGCAGCTGCTGGAGCGTGATCCGTGGACTGTGGTCCGGGTCAGTCCCAAGTTGTCCCGCAGGGATAAAGTCTTGTTCTGTGCTCCGTGCTTTCAGCAACAGGTGGCAGAAATAAAATGAGATTTCTTCACAAGTTTTCAAAGCACTTCCAGAGAATTACGCACGGAGGGAGGAGACCGGGCTCCCCAAAGTTTTTACGCGCAGAAAAACAGCGAGAAGTTGGTGCTGCAGACACAGAGGGAGTGGAGAGAAACAACAGAGCTCTAGACAAGGGTTTCCTCCACAACTGTCCTCTGGTCTCATCTGTCCATCGCTACAGAGAGACAGGAGGAACGGTGGTCCATGAGGATGAAGAGGAGGAGACAATAACTTCTTAGTTATCAAATTTCTCCTAATAAACAGTCATCAGCAGCTAACTGTAGGATAGCTGCTGATGATCAACTTAATAAGACTCACCTGTGTGATGCTGCACAGCTGCAGCAGGATTACAGTTCATCAAGGCTTTCTTACTGTACAGACCAGAAGTGTGTACGAATTGCATTTACTCTCTTTGAAAAAAAAAAAAAAAAAAAAAAAAGTACTTCAAAGAGTTGTTTTACTGCACAATACTTTTTTTGTTTGTTTGTTTGTTTGTTTTACTTCAACTTGAGTAATATTTTAAGTAACACCGCTGTTAAGTACAATTTCTGGCTAGTCTGTCCACTTCACTCATAGATATGGAAGCCCAATGTGGACCACATTATGGAAGCCCATTTCCGCCACTCTGATGAAGAAAAAAAACTTTTATCTCATAATTATGAAATAGTGGGCTATCTCATTGTTATGAGATACTATCTCATAAGTGAAACTTTACTATCTCATATTCACCATTAATCTGATTTAATCACCCCTCCCCCCAAAGGAAGAAGAAAAAAAAAAAAAAAAAAAAACAAACTGGCTTAATAGACAGCTACTTTAAACCACCATACATAGAGACAAACATAAAAAGTACAAAAATATATATATTTTTTTAACAAATCACACTACTCGCATCAAACAGATTAATACATTTTAGTTCCTGATGTATTTTAACATTTTTTTTCTCTTTAATGTGTCTTAGTCCTTGGAATAAAAACTGTGCATCAGCAGGTCAAACCTCAAAGAAAACAGCAAATAATGGTCTTGGCCATAAAAAACAAAAACAAAACAAAAAACAAAAACAAACAAAAAAAAACCCTAATTAGCACATGTCTCGATTTTGGCATTTAGTGTTTGTATTACACAATAATTTGTTATTTATCTCAGAAGGACCTGATCGTTCATAATAGTTGTCTACCTGACTGGTTAATTTATAACTTTAAATTTCTTCGAAATATAAAGATTTAAAATCAGAATCAGTGAAAATCTAAATTACCTGGTCAGACCTCAAAGAAATCCAGGAAAAGCTTGATCTGTATGTCTGTAGTTACTGCTGCATCTAAAGTCAGTCACAACTTATTAATCCCACTACTTTCTCCCCACTCACTTAACAATTTCTCCATAAAGTCCAATGGCCGAGAAATATCATTTAAATTCCAGAAAGAGACACAAAATGTATACAAGGTGGACACTGGAAATGTTCAAATGGACCAATTGTAATCAATGCAAAGATTAAAAATGACTGAAAACAAAAAAATCAAATATATTAAAAAAGTAACAGATGACAAAAATATTAAATCAACACAAAATAAAGTACAGAAAGAAAACAGGTTACAAAGAGACAGACAATAACAAAGACAAAAACACACCAAAAACAAGACCTAATGTGCCTACTGAGTAAAATACACCTCTGTCCACATTTGTTAATGCTGGTAAAGATGAGTAAAAATCCTTAAAATACAGGCAACTTTTATTGCAGTAAACTAATCTCATACTGAAAGCTTTAGATAAATTTAACTTTTGATTTGACTAATTTAGTCAATGAAGGAAAAAAAAAGTCAATAAATAAAAAAATCACCTGAAGCATTTTTCTGTTTACTTTAAGATACTCAGTTTCTAGGAACTTCTAATTAGTAATTCATGACTTTCTGTTTCCAAGTGTTACAATTATGACCATTTTTTCCCTACCGTCCCAAATGTAAACATCTGGAGTTTTCTGAACTTTGACTCGAACAATGTCCTTTGATTGGATGAGGCTGAGATTGAGCTTGAAGCTAACAAACATTATATGTAGAATCACTATTTAGTATGGTGGATTGCCTGTGATGCTGTGGGCCTGATCCTCCTCCAAGAGGAGAAGAGAGGACAAATGAGAACATCATGCACCCTAAGTACAGACTGGATTTTTCTAAAATTCTCAGTTTGAGAGTATTCTATTGGAATAATATATACTTTTATTTTAAAGCTTTTTAACTCATCCTTTCAAGAAACACACACACACACACACAAAAAAAATAAACGGTCTGGCACCGTAATTGTAAAATGACTTGTACACAAAGTTCCACTGTAGAACACATAATGTAAGAAAAAGACAAAGATTAACTAATAAAATTAAGATTAAATCCAACCAAAATGTTTTTTTCTTCAAATGCTACATAATCTCAATATGTCAAAAAAAAAAAAAAAAAAAAAAAATCAGACTTAAATGGGCAAAAATGTATAAATTCAAACCAAAAGAAAAAAAAATTAAGGACATCTGACACCTTGGAAATCTTCAGTGAAAAACTACAAATTGTTCCTGGCATAGTTAATGGTTGTTTTGTTTCTGTTGGACTTTCCCTGGCCTGTTGCTTCCTAATCTGTCCCTGTCTGCTTGGGTAAAAACTGCCAGATGAGCTGGATTTGAACTCAATCTAAATTTCCGACAGCTTGGACTGAAAACCTGCCAGCTGAGGGTTTAAAGGTGAGTCTCTCTGCCCACATCAGTGAGTCTGAATCTGTCTGCCCCCGTCGCTTTGTGGTTTAAAAACAAAAAACTGACAGAACTGGAGCGACAGCAGGGGAAAATGTCATCAGTGTTGGAGGATGTTTGGCCTGTCGGCGGCTAACAGCTTATTTTAGCAGCCTGCTTCCACTGATGTTGTTTTTATTTCCCCTTAAAGAGCTTCCTCCTCCCTTTCTCTTTGATTCACTCAACCAACCAAGACTACAGTAATTGATTTACTTTAGAAAACGTTGATTAACAAACCAAACCACGACCATAATCAATCATCATTTTAGCATAAAAATCATTCAGTCCAGCCTGAATGTGTGCTGTGAGCTGTTTGTTTTGTTTTCTCTCCATCACCTACTTCCTCTTTCCTTTTCAGTCATGTATGATGTGATGATTGAAACCACATCGCCTCTAAGCCAGCGAAGGCATCCATTAAATATGGGAAGACAAGACTGAAATAAGGACATGCTTACTGACCCTAAGATGCTTTCTCAAACACTTTTGTGACATGAAACACATATAACTGGTTTTTTTTTTTTTAGTGTAAATTAAAAAAATATGCTTGTTAGAGGCCTTTTTTTTTTACTGGATCTGGATAATTAAAAGCCAATTTTCAGCTACTGCAAAGTTTGCAGTGTGCAATAACTCAGAGCAGCGGGGAAACTCCTCCCATATGGTGCTCCCAGCAGGATAAAACAAACAGAACTTCTGTTTGGCAGTAATTCTGTGCATCACATCCCACACACTGTAAAGCAGTTTCATCTGATTTCAATGTAAAATACAGCAGCAGGCAAAATCTGCTCTCTAAAGAGACAGATTTTGACTGGGTTAAAGCTGCTGAATATAGGAAAAAACATTCTTCTGAGCAGCAATGTTACATCTTCAGGCATTCTCCTTATTTTTGGCACGATGAATAGTCTGTAGAATAATTTAGATGCTGGGTCAAAAAAAAAAAATGTCTCTTTGGGGAGAGAAATACTACTTTTTCATATCATACATTCTTTCTTTAAAATGATCTATTTCAGTCCAAATTCTTTTGATTTTGATGCCTGACATTTTTTTTTATTATTTTAATTTACTGTTTTTATTTTCATTAGGTTTAATTACAGATGCTGTCTTTCACTGATGCATTTCAGGTGTTTCATTCGAGAAAATCAAGAGTCAGATTAAGGTTGCACACATAGAAAAGCTTAAAAAAACTGTTTCAAAATCTGTACAATTTTAATTATTTTGTCCCTGCCGTGTAAAGTCCTTTATCAACAAGATGCCAGAGAAAGCACTGGAGGTTTCACTTGCTGTATGGAGAACTGTGCTGCTGCTCCCACACCTGTTGCTCTGTACTGCCGGTCAGCTGGCAGTACAGGGTTACTTGTTTCCCCTTGGTTACAAGTAACCCTAATTTTGCTGTTCTGACATATTTCTCATTTTTATTGGTACTGATGGAGAAAAATATTTTTTTCCAGGATTGCATGGATCTGCCTTAAGCAATGCAGGGTAAAATCAAGCAAACGTTTTGGACAATTTTAAGACCACAAGCATAACAAAAAAAAAAAAAAAAAAAAAAAAAAAAAATTGTGCTGGACCAGTTTTCCCTTAATCATCATCTCTCAATGATAATCATCAATTCAAACACTGAAAAATATATATATATATTTTTTGCTGTTCATTAAAGGAATGTAAACTGAAACTGTAACTTTTTCTAGTGTGCAAATTTATGATCCATGTTTGTTACATGTAATTTTGAAATTGAACAAGGTTTACATAAATAATCTTAAAGGGAATCTAAATCAGCAGGTTGAACTATATTTAAAAAAATACAGAAATGGGTATCGACCAGTAGAAGCCTGATGAGTGCATCCTTAAAAACAAAACATAATAACTGATGTATGGATTAGTGGGTAAAAACTGAATGTTTAATTTGGTAAAGAAGGCTTTTATTGGAGTACATCTTAATAAAATCTAATACATTTTAGCACTAAAATCAACTATGTGAAATTTATGAATCTGTTGGAAAGCTTATTATTTAAATGTTTGGATTTTTTAACCACTTCTCCGGGTTGCGTCAGGTGATTTTGCTATTAAAAAGGAGTTCAATAAACATCATAATTTCATCTTAACTCTCAAATTCTTGTTTTAACAATAAAAATTTCACATTTCACTATAAAATGGTCCTTTGCCAAATATTCATTCAGATATACATTAAAATATGGCACCAAATGGGAAATAAATGTAATTTTCAAAAGCTTCAAGGATAAAAGTTAGAATTTTTTCTGTGAATAAGTATTTATCTTCAGACTTAATTTTTTTTGCAGAATAACACAAAATTAAAAGGAATTCAACGGGATGTGAGTTTCAGCAGCAATGATAAAATGATGCTTGCTGCTCAGTGTGTTGCGTTTCCACTTTTCTACCTATCTCTTTCCATCACATAAATCAGCGACTCATACAGCCGTATCTCTTCCTCCTCCTCCCGGTCGCTCTGTTCATCCCCTCTGCCTCACTCCGCTGGCTTTTATTAGGACTGTAGATGGAGAAAACAGAAGCCTCTGCAGAAAGTATGCACACAGACAGGGAGCGTTGCCATATGTGAGGATAAACGCATGTTACATTTACAGACTGTCGGGAGCTCGTTCTCATAGCACTGTGAGAAAGAGAAGGAGCACATTCACCTGAAATTCTGGGCAGAAGGTCAAGCGCCAGGTGAGGGTCAAAATCAGGTCTGTTGAAGCATATTTTCTGGTTCAGTGAGCATCTACCAAACATCTATTAAGAATGTGTATGTTTGTGGAAGCCTTCTCTGTGTCATTAATCTGGTTGCGCACCTAGAATTCGGACAGAGGCACCACTAAAATCCAAACACTCAAACAGTTTCCTGGCAGATGGCACAGCAGGAGTCAGTGTGTGTCTGTGTGCTGAAGAACTGGTGTGAGACGAAGCCCTTCTGAAGGGTACAGGTTCAGATAAAGAGGCCTGGGGTATGCAATCATGTCCCTGAAGTAGGCGGAGAGGAAAATAAACCACTTGCACAAGATAACAGGCACCGTTTAGTCTGCATGTGGAAAAAGATAGAGAGGGAATGAAGGAGGCGAATGGAAACCAGAGGAGACGGTCTCAAATGAGAGGATACAATATTATGCTTAGATACATACAGTGCTGGTGTTCATAAAGTTTTAATAGAGTTGAGGTTGCGGCTATTCCAGAAGCTTAATGTTTGCCTGCTTTAGCCATACCAAAACCAGTATTGATATGTGTTTTGGATGATTGTCCAGCTAAAAAAAAAAAAAAAAAAAAACTGAATTCAAGTTTTGAATGTCGAGAGTCCAGTTGATTTGAGGTGAAATTAAAAGAAATTGGAGGGTAATCCTTCCTCTTTATTATTCCATCTACTTTTTCAACACTGGCAGCTAAACAGACCCACAGAATGATTCAGCCACCACCATTTTTATTTACTAATAGGTTGAAATTCACAAAATTAGAAGACAGGTCCCCTAAAGTTGGACTTCCAAATGGGAAAGTTAGTTGTGTCTAATCAACTAAGACCTCAAAATCCAACATGGCTGCCATACAAATAACACTTAACTATTGCTGTTGTAAAAACAATGTTTATTTGCATTTTAGTGATTTGTAAATTATTAAACATTTCACAGAGTTTTGAATTCGGTGAACCCCCACCTATTTGTGGTTCAGTAGTCGCTGACTTTTCTGTGGAATGAAACTCCAAATGATAGAAAATTTGCCTTTTCAGATTTTTTTTTCGTAGAGAACATCTAAATTATTCAAAAGAAAATGCATCTTGGGAAGCTGAAATACCAAAGTGCAATGCTACTCAACATGCTGGTGAATGCAAAGCAGCCAGTCTAGGCGCGTCATTCATTTTCCTTGGCGCTGATTGGCTGTACCCCCAAGAGTGGAGATGAGGAAGACTGTAGATATTAGCTTCTGCTGTAGTGCTAAAATGCTCTCTACTGAGTGTATTTATGCATATCAAGGTATATTTGGTATTTGCACTATTACAATAAGAATAAGAATACCTTTATTAGTCAATGCAATATGCAGCTTTAACCGTTTTAAAAGGGGGTCTCAAGTATTCACAGATTTTAACTACTTGTGGGTGGCTGTGGACCCTTAAGCTCCGCAAATACCAGAGGTCCACTGGAATCTCCTTTAGTGAACATACTTCTACAGTGTTTGAAGGTACCAAACAGAAAGAAATATGTTATTAGATTATAATACAAATAGCAGATAGACTTGTCACTGGTTTTCAAATATACAGCTGAAGAACAGTTAAGATGGTTTGTAGCAAACACTTGTTCCTGGCTCAGAATCATCTGGTACAGTTTGTACTGTACACTTTATTTTGGGAGGTTTCTGATGAAGCAAGAGTCAATGTGCTTAAATAACCCACACTCTCAGCTGTTGGAGCTCAGTAGCTCTACACAATTAATTTGTTGACCTTTTTTAAAAAAAATTTTAGGACTGTATAAAAGGCGGCCCAAGTGCTACCAGTTGTACTTGCATACAGTTTAAGAACGATTGGTTTATCCAATTTTCTTGCTTCTAAAGGTGACTGTTTGGGTCAGATGGTTGAAACTTGCTCAAAACTAGTTCTTCCAACAAACCAATGATCACAAACACACATTAAAACTGCTTTTGAAATTCAACACAACAGGCTAACATTCAGTTTCTAAAATTCAACCCAATTCAAAATGTATCCTTTGTTCTTGCAAAATGTTTTAGGATCAGGAAAACCAGTTTCAGTGATCTGTGGCCAGATACTTAGTTAGATTTATAAAAAAGGTTGTTAATGACAACAAAAAAGAACATGGCTTCTCAGTTCACTAAAGGTCATTTATCTAAATAATAAAGAGGGTTTATGTAAATATTTGAAGCTGTATCTATACTTTTAACCCTATGTGGATTAAAGAAAATTCACAAAAAGTTTGAAGTTGTGGATCAAATTTTTACTTTCCAACAATTGCTAAAGTAGTTTATTGCATTATCAGTTCACCCTACAAAAGGAAAAGCTCAAATAAATCTAAAAAATTCCAAGAGAAATAATGCCCCAAAACCATAATGTTACCTCTCCTTACAGACTTTGGCCTCTTGTTTCCTTTCGCCCCCTCTATCTTCTTCCACATGCAGACTAAATGGTGCCTGTTATCATTTTATGTCTAAACAGAAACTCTAACAGAAGACTTGGAAGTACAGAAACTGACAAGAGACAAAACAAAAATGAAGATAAAGCATTAATTTATTTCATTCTCTCACGTTCTGATTTTAAATCCACAAGTTCAAAGTGAGTCGCAGTCACCATCCTTCTCAGTAACAGACAGAATAAGTAAAAAAACAGAAAGCAGAAGAAGGAATTTACACACTAGCTCAAATCTGACTGGCTTTCTTCCTTAAATAAGACACACACTGGTTTTTAAACCATTCATAAATTCTGTGGCATCAATAAATGTTTAATTTAGGAAGCCAAGGGCTGTCATTTGTGGATATAAATCAGCTCACAGGCCAAAAAGCATAACCTTTATAACTTTAAAACCAGTTAGATTTGAGAATGCAGCGTCAATCCAAGTCTTCCGGCTTTGTGTCCAACCAGGTGACCTTTAAAAAAAAACACCTCAAGACAGATAAGATACAGTCTCAAAACTCACACAGCTGATTGAAAAGATGAAAAACAATGTCTATTTGAAATAATCTGAACGTCTGGACCATGCAAATACTGTCAGTGCTGAACTCAACAAGAACAATAAGATGACTTTGAAAAGTCTTCCTGATGGAAACAAAACCTAACAAAGGTGCAACAAACATCCATACACACCAATTATTCACAAACAAAAAGAAAAGGATTTTGACACGATATGAAGCAGACCAACCAAGATAAGATAATACTTTTATGCATACTTTCAAAAGAAACAAGAAAAATATATCTATATTTATATATAACATTTACTTCTCAGAAAGAAACTATGACGTTTCAGTAAGGTCAGATTTGACCGCTTATTAACTCTAAAGGGACAGTCTTGAGGAAAATACTAAGAGGGATTATTTGAACTCAACCTGATTTTAGTCTGGACGACATAACTATACCAAAGATGTTGTTTTCCAGAGGTTTAAAAGGAATCCACATCTACAGTACATCTGTGTGTTTGAGTAAAGGTTCTGTTGCGAGATTTATTGTTGTTTTGTGTTTTTCATTATGACAGTGATAAATGACAAACTAAAACATCATGATATTAATTAAACATACTTCTTTACAATTTACACAACCATCTGGAGATTAAAGTTACAAGAAAGTAGAGTACCTTCCACATCTGCTTGCACCCCTGGTAGAGAAGGGTAAAAGCAGCTTTTACTGCAACAGCATAATCTCACACTAAAAATGGAGGAAAATCCAATTTTCAGTACATTTATCAAGAAAGGAAAAAACCCAATTCAATAAATATTAACATTACCTAGAAAATAAATGTAACCATGTGTCAGATGAGACTAAGACCTTTTTTCACAAAACAGTTCCAGACAGTTCTCTGTGCGTTTCCCTAAAGGAGTGAGATAAGGGGGGCGGGGGGGTTGAAGCCAACCAGCTGCTGTTATGCCCTTGAGCTGCCCAGTTAAGTAGTTACAGTCTCATATTGTCTGACTTACGTAAAGGTGGCAAACAGTCTGTGCAACAAGCGGGAGTTTTCAGGTGAAAACACATCAGGAGAGTAGGAATGTGTTTAACCCTTTAGAATAGGAGATATTCCAAACAGTTTTTATGCAGATTGCTCTATATAGAGCATGATGAGTTCTTCTACCCTTCGCTCTGCAAAGCCAGCCTGACTTTTGAAAGCTCAAAGATTGGTGGGCTTCGGAGGCTTGATTTGTGATTTCTGAAAAGTGAGAGGCAGCTTAGAGTGGGGTTGGTCTTCATTGTGTTTATGACGCTTCTGTTCAGTTAAAGATGATTGAGATTGAGCTCTACATCAGTGATCACTTTAGATCGGTTTGGTATGAAATGAATGATTAAATATGTGAAGGACCTATGATGTTGTGGGCCTGTTTTTTCCTCCAAAGGCCATAGGAACCTTGTTAGACTGCATGGCATCATGAGTGCTTGGAATTACCACAACATTTTAAACTTAAATCTGGTGGCCTCTGCTAACAAAACTGAAAAAAGCTGCCTTTCTATCATTTTAACAGGATAATGATCCAAAACATTTAGCAAACTCAACTTCCTTCAATAACCATCTCAATCTCCAGATGTAAAAACCACAGAAACCTGCTGGGTGAGGTGCAGAGAAGAAGATCAAGGACTGTGAATGATCTAGAGAGATTGTGCAAAGAGGTATGGTCCAAGATCCCTCTTTCTGTCAGCTCCAACCTAGTGACATTACATTAGAGGACTCAGTGTTGTCCTTTAAGCAGAAGGCTGTATAAGGTATTAACAGTAGAGATGTAAATAATTATATTACTGCAAAAAAAGTAACTACTGCATTTGTCTTGAAGCTTTTTACCAGTCCTTCTCAGGGGTACCTAAAGGTGTGGAAGATACTGAATACATTTGGGAATTTTTTTTTTTTTATCAAACATCTGCAAAGAAAGGAACAAAAGCTGACGAAAAGTTAAAAAAAGATAGCAGCAAATGATGCAAATAGCAAAAGGCAGCTGAAATAAACACATTGAACTAACCAAAAAATGTGGCAACAACGTGCAAGTCTAGCATCAGAAACAGCCTGGCAAGCCCAAAACATTTTTTTACGCTTCTTTCTCGGGTTGAAAACATTTTCCCAGAGTGGAACCGCAGCCTGCCAGGACTTATAAGATGGTTAGTGTAACAGATGGTCAGTGCAGCAGAAGTGCTTACTTTCTAAGAAGAGTTAGAAAAATAGATCTATTCTGATTTAATCTGCCAATAAAGCACTTTAAACTGACCAAGGAACATTATTTCCTTCAGCTGGCACAGTTTGTTAATAATGGAAATGTATTTTTCTGTAACAATGTACACCAACATTCCTCTTAAATTAGAACAACTAAAGCACAGAGAACTTCTTCAACATCGATTTTCTTTCTGTTTCAGGAGGATTGTGGCAGCTTGCAGGAGACGTGTTTTTTTTTTTTCTGTCTGTGTGCACGCTCAATGTAACATGTTTGACTTTCGCATGCAAATGAGTGTGATCTTTTCAGTCAGTCTGTGAGAGTGTGTGTGCAAAGGTCAGTCAGCAGCTGTCCTCCAAGGCGTTGACGACTTGTTCCAAAATGTCCGGGCACCGGTCGGCAATCTGCTGCAGGACCTGATTGGCATACTCCTGGAGCTCCGCCCCCTCCTTCTCACACAAAGCTAACTCCGCCTCCAACTGAAAGAAACACAAAAAAAAAAAAAAAAAAAAAAAGAGAAAAAAGTAAAAATTTTGTAACAAAGACGAGACTTGCCTTTTCTTGGATTTATTTATTTTTACTTCTTTTAAATGCATATATACAAAGTTTTCATTTCAAAATTCCTTACTGTTCCACATGCAATTAAATTGCAATACAATTTAAATAATAAACTGCAAAAATACACGCCATATAGAGAGGCAGGTTGCCTGCATGTGCCAGGGCAGATTTGCTCTATAAAAAGAACATCTCAAGATGGGATCCTAATTGTGTGACTGACTTTATAAAATCACACAAACCCCCGGCAGCAAGACCGCACGAGAGACCCCCCTAAAGCCCCAACACATGGGGCAGGCACCCGCTTGCCACAGTAGCTGGAACTAAGAAGGACTAAGGCAAAGAGGGAACATTACCAACCCACTTGAGGAGCTAGCCCCAGGGAGGGTAAGAGAAGGAATGTCTGACCTTAGCCCCCACAGCTGGTCCGACACACATCCAGAAGCCATAGGCCACCCGACGGGAGCCCACCATTCTGGGACATGACCAAAGGATCCATACACACAACACCAGCCCAAGGAGGCCCTTGACCCCCCCCCATGACTCCACCTGAGACCCCCACACCTCCACCCCCTAACAAACCAGCACAGGCACAGGGAGGTGGTAAGAAAAGAGAACCCAGCTACACCCCCACACGGTGTTTGCATGTGTACCTGTGGTAATGTTGCTATGAGTGCAGATGTGTATGTCTAAAGTGCATTAAACTGGGGTTGTCTGCTGCAAAGAGCTCGCCCCGATGCCTGCGATCACATCCATGCTCCAGTCCAATGTGGAACAGAGTACCGTGGAGAGATGTTTGCAGTTTGACACTTCTAAGTGTGTTTGAAGTCTAACACATACAAAACAACTACACACATTTAAATATATGCGAGACGTAATCTGGAGACACCACAGTTTAGCTCCTTCTCTTCAAACAGACTGGAACATTTCTGCAGCAGAGCAATGCTGTTATTTTCTTTGGCCACGGCCGAGCTGAGACGTCAAATCTAACCGGTTTAATGACCAATACATCTGTATCAATAAGAGTGCCGCTTAAACATTCATGTAACACAAGCCTACATTTATGATGGTGTGTGTGTGAGGCCTAGGTCAGATACTGGCAAATATCCCCTCATTATATCTGAAACTCTTCATTCTCCTCTCATCTCTTAGCCAGAAAAACCTCAGTGGTATTTTATATTACAGTGGCGTTATTCATGTGTAAAACTGCTCCAAGTAATAACATTAATGATTAATGAAACGCTGCCTATAAAGCACATGCATATATTGCTGATTATCCATATATTGGGTCATTTTTATTATTGGAGAAACTGAAATTGTTGATTTTTTTATTTAATTACAGGGTGTGTTTGAAACTTGGCCCACACCAGGGACTAAAAGTCAGGATATTTAAAACCAGTTTTAAACATTTCTATTAAATTCTGGCTCTTGTGGGTGCTTCAATTTGTGCTACGTGATTTCAAACAATTCAACTAAATTTAGTCATGATCAAATAAAAACATACAAAATGAAACCCTAACTCATTAGACTAAGAATTTGTTTATAAGCATAAAAACAACTCATTTTTTGGATGCATAACCAACTGCTGTCTTAGATTTAAAATCCACAATCTATTACATGAAAGGTTTGCTGCCACTGCAAGTCAGTTTTGCATAAATAGGTTCATAGAAAATAATTAGCAAGCAAGCACTTAGTTTGGACCATATTCATAACATAGAATCAGTCTTCATTAAGTGAAGTGAAGTTTATTTGAATTGTACATTTCAGCAGCAATGCAGTTCAAAGTGCTTCACGTCATAAAAACATCAATCAAGTATAGAGCAAATCATCAAAATCATCAAGCAAATACACATGAAAATGATCAAAATCATTGAGCAAATATCAATGCATCAAAATCATAAGGATCATCAAGCAAATATCATCAAGCAAAAATGGTTCAATCAAAGGCAGCTCTAAACAGATGGGTTTTTAGCCTTGATTTAAAGGAATTCAGTATTTCAGCTGTTTTGCAGTTCTCTGGAAGTTTGTTCCAGATTAGTGGAGCATAAAAACTGAAAGCTGCTTCTCCATGTTTGGTTCTGATTCTGGGAATGCAGAGTAGACCAGAAACAGAAGACCTGAGTGGTCTGGAAGGCTAACACAATGACAACAGGTCTTTAATGTTTTTTGGTGCTAAGCCATTCAGTGATTTATACACTAACAAGTATTTTAAAGTCTATTCTCTGAGCTACAGAAGCCAGTGTAAGGGCTTTGGAACTGGAGTGATGTGCTCCATTTTCCTGGTTTTAGTGAGAACACGAGCAGCAGCGTTCTGGATCAGCTGCAGCTAATTAACATTTATTAAGATAAATCTAAGATTACTTGCAAGCTGAGAATAAAGGCTACCAACAAACCCTTTTTAAACTCCCCATGAACTTTTCCAACAGTTTGTCCCCTTATAACTCCAAACCGCAATAGATTTTTGGCAGATTTGGGAAAATTAAGAAAAATATAAAAACAGCGTTACTGAGTCAGGGGATGAACTCTGGTGAATGCTTCAGGTTTTTATTTGTAGAACAGTTTCCTTTACTTTATATTGGCCCGTCACATAAAATCCTAATAAAATACATCAGGTACATGGTTGCAATGTAACAAACTGTAGAAAAGTTTACAGGATGTGCAAACTTTTGCAGGGCATTGTAACAGATGGGCAATGTAACGTCCTGAACTGAGCGATGCAACATGTAGACAGTACAGATGGTGTGCTGTTTAGGGTATTTTTTTTTAAAGAGGTTTATGATCCATTTGACCTGTGGAAGAAGCTGCTTATTGTCCTCTCAGTCATGACTGTGAAAAAGCCAAGCGGTTTTAGGGAAAGGAGTCACTCAAGTAATTTGTGATTTGTAATTTGTAATGTCTAAACCAGACCAGTTTATGCGTGCCTGCTGGAGGCAGTGGTGTTGTCATCTGTGCCGTGAATTACATCTCTATTTGTAAAATGTTGCATTTACAGATGAGAGCCTAAAATGTACATAGATGGAAGAAAAAAAAAAAGAATATAGACGAAATGGTTCAGAGAAAATATGCAGGATAGTTTAATGCCATATTAAATGCTTGGCCTATTTTAGAGACTACCCCCACTACACAACTCAAAAGTTACCGTCTGACTCATTCAGTGTTTCCAGGTGATGGATATAGGAAACACATGCTTGGAAAAAAATCACTCTGCACCAACCAAAAGAACTTTTTGGATAAGAAAGATTGATTTTTGGGGGGATTTTTAATTTTAGGGGGGAAAAAAAAAAATTGCATTGCATTATCACACCTTTGGGGAATCTCCACCACGTTAAAATTAAGATTTTTGTCAGGATACGGGTTGTTTTGGGTTTTGATTATTTGATTCAAGTTATGATTATTGTTGTCCTGCGTTCCCTAGTTTTTTATTTTGATTAGATCAGCCTTGTTTCTGTTTTACTTCAGCTCAGTCCTTTCTTAGTTATTCTGGTTTAATTATGTTTATTTATTTATTCCTTGTGTCTCGTTAGTCTTTGTTGCATTTACATTCATTTTCTTAGTTCCCCTGTTTACTCTCCCTCATGTCCTGCTGCCATTCTCTCTCTCTCTCCTCAGTCTGCCTTCTGCTTTCTCCCCTCACACCTGCAACCCGTTAGCCAATCAGCCCTGGTTTCAAGAATTCACTCTCCCTGTATTTAAACACATCTCCTGCTCTCACTCCTTGCTGGTTCTTCCTGTTACTTCCCCCTTTTACCTCGCTGTTTTTTTGCACCTTGTTCCTGTGTTTGTTCTGCTTTGGCTCCCTATGTTTCCTGTGGGTTTTTTTGTTAATCATTTTTTCATTAAATATACTTCAATCTACTCGACGCCTCTGCCTTGCATTTGGGTCCAACTCCACCACTAATCATGACAATTTTAAGAAGAGTGGGGAGTTTTGAGCACATAGTTGAACTCTTATCACTGTTATCTGTTACGTAACAGTTTTCACCTTGATTTTTATTCTTTTTATCTTTTTGTATCAGCTCTACTAACCCTATAAGGGCACAGAGACCTTTCAGTGTTTGATTGAGGGAGTGAA
Source organism: Anableps anableps (assembly GCA_014839685.1). Lineage (NCBI taxonomy): Eukaryota > Metazoa > Chordata > Actinopteri > Cyprinodontiformes > Anablepidae > Anableps > Anableps anableps. The sequence continues at coordinate 12,166,311 of CM026087.1, read as the reverse complement.
GGATTTAGAGGGCTCTATTTTACAGCGAACAACAGTGACATCGCCAGCATCAATTTGACCATGTTTTTTAGGTAATTCAACTTAATGGCTTTGCATTTTAAGCTGCAATCTCCCAGAACAACACAGCAGTAAAGATAAGGTTAGAAGGCGATTGAGAAGAGATAACTGGTTTAGTGCAGCTTTTCTCAAGTGACCTTGACCCACACTTGGCAAAACTGGTCGAAAATATACTAAAAAAAAACAACATTAAAATGGGTGATAAAAAAAACAACAAACCCCCCAGTTTAAGTAAAACCATACAAACCAAATGTAAGCCAGACTGCTTTTAAGTGGAAGGCTAATACACAACATATCTGCTTCATAGCCAAAAATCTCATGTAAATCCATAAAACATGGTGGACTTCAGTAAATGAACAAATGTTACAAGGGATTATCAAATCCATCCTAGCTATTAGTCATTTAGGTGAACTTGAAGTCAAAAGAAATGGATACATTTTGTTCCTTCCTTAGATAAAAGTATCGGATAAATATACAGGCAAGTATAAACGTAAAATAAGGCAGTCAGAGTGAGTAAAAATCTTCCCCCAAACTGTTTTTATAACAGAAGATCATTGTTCTGGGTCAGTTCTTTTCAGAACTGGGGTCAGGACCTCATGGGGGGGACTGAAATACCAGATGGAGCATCTTAAGGTGATCTCCAGACATGAGATTAATTTAAAAGAAATCGTAATAGGACACACTAAACAGGTGCTTTATTAGGTACACCTGTTTAATTATTCCTTAACATAAACTGTGAATCTGCCAATCATATGGCAGCAATTTTATCCATCTCAGCCTTTAGACGTAATGAAAATGACTTGAAGTTCAAACAGAGCATCAAAAGTCAAAAATGCCTTGTTGATGTTAAAGGTCAGAGTAGAACAGTCAGGCCAGTTCAAAATTATAGAAAGGCAACAATACCTCCGTGGTGACAACCAAGATATACAGAATACCATTTCTGAATGCACAGCATGCTGAATCTTGAAGCAGATGGGTTGCAGCAGCAGAAAACCTCACAATTTGTACACTCTCTAAAACAGCACAATAACAGATGCAATGCTATGTCTGATTAATCTTGATGGTGGGGTCAGAATTATGCAAACAACATGAAAACATGGATCCATCCTTCCATATCACAACCATTCAGGCTGTGGCGGTGTAAACCAGGGTGGATCTTTCTAAGGACTATTCTGAAGGCACCATTGGACACTACAATATCGATATCTTTTAATTATGTCTTATATAATCCTCACAACAGCTCAGATACTTTATGACTGATATTCCTGCTACAGTAAGACTAGATTTTGTCAACTGTATCATGTGATTGACAGTAACTTTACATTTTTCCCTTCATGAGCCATATATCGACACATTTTTAGCTTTTTGTTGAGATACTGAACAACTGATAAGAACATCTATTGCCTTTTAGAGCCAAATGTTTAAGCATTCTTCTTAAAGGAAGTGAGTTTTTTTTAAAACAACTTAAGAATTATTCTTATTTAGTTGCAAAGTATATTTTCCTTACTTCATCCTAGCCCATGGGTCTGCAACCTTTACAATCCAAAGAGCCAATTCACCCTCAGTCCAGTGAAATAAATCTCTTTTTGAGTCACAAATGTTACATGACCTGTTGGAAAATAGAGAAATATCTACTTAAGGAATTTTGTTGTCATTTTTAGAAAAACACTGATTATTTCTATCTTTAGTTTTTGAAATAAAGAAAAATGTGAAACTTTTTAAAAATAGGATAGATACGTTTGATGTTGACATTTGTGGAAAATGCTGTAAAAACTATCAGTGTTCCCAACCTAAAGACAAAAAAAAAAAAAAAAAAAAAAAAAAAAAAAAAAATCTAAAATACATCTTCTGTTGCGGAAATTCAATGCAATTAGTCCATGACAAAAGAGGAATTAATATTAAAAACATACATTAGTTCTTATATCTGTATTTAAAAACATTAGTTGGTTCTTTAACATTTTCAGTAAAAGGTATTAAGAGCCATTGTGAAAGGTCCAAAGAGCCACTTGCAACTCCGGAGCCTCAGGTTGCAGATACCTGACTAGGACCAAGTCTACTGTATCTTATTCTGGTAAACCAAAACATTAAATTAGGGTGAATCATGGTTGAGGGATGAACCAAATCACAAGCTGTGCATCCAGACTAAGAAATATATTGCCCATAAGCAGCAATAATCAGCCCTGATAGTTGCTGAGGCTGTTTATGTTATGCTTAGGCCTTGGATTGTTTGATTGGCTTATTAGTAAAGATAGTAAAGATGTGGAATATGAGTCTCTACCACCATTGATCTTGAAACAGATTTCATGGCTCAGTTTAAGGAAATCCTGAGGATCTCACAATAAACTTTCAATAAATTTCTGAACATACAAGTTAACATCTGAGTTATTACAGGATTCTCTATTTGATATTTCAATTTTATGTAAGACATGATGGCATTTTGCTGTGTGAGTTAAATGTGATTATACAGTTTAATGAAATAATAATTCAACACCTAACATTTCTTATTATTCTTCAGTGTCTGGAAGATCCTGATATGAGTGATGTATTTGGTGATTTAAAAATAGTCAAATTTTAAAATGAGCTTGATTTGGGTAGACCTTTTGAACTGGTTATAAACCCGTCAAATGATTCATCATTAAGCAGAATGAAATCATGACTATTAATAAAGAAATAAATATCTTCCTATAGGTGTTATTAATCAAAATTAGTGAAACATAAACCTTTCATTGAAGGGTTTCATAATCTTATCTGCCATTGAGAAAGTCCCACTCTTAAGCAATAAATGTCACATCGACTGCAGCATCAGCTCTACTGTATTTTAAATCTGTTGCTGATCATGTATCATGAGATCTCAGTGTGTGGTAAAAAAGAAATATAGAATATTAATATAAGGGGAGAGCTTAAAAAAAAAAAAAAAAAATCCAGATTTGTGCTTCCTGCCAGAATATATGATACAGTAGTTTAGTTTTTAAAGTGACAGGTGAGGGAGTGCACAACATGAGGTTAAAGATCTAATTCTGATTAACTGAGTGGCAAAAGGGTCTGAGGAAAGAAGGGAAGATGGAGGTGAAAGGGTTACGTGTGTGTCTGTTACACAGAGAGGATCTATTTTGCTTTTTTTACTGCAGCCATTAAAGCTCCATTATCATGATTGATCATTATCTGCCTTACAGGGACACACACATACACACCAACACTGCTGAAACAGCCTGTGTTGGTGTTCATTCAGACACAGGTTATCAGCTTGAGAATGAGGATGACGGGTAAGATGTGTGTATGCACTGACCTCCTGACACATGTTGCAGGGCTTGAACCTCTTTGCAGAGGAATGCTAATGTTTTCTAAAGAAACCATAAGTCAGCAAAGGAAGATAGTAAAATGAACAAACACTCACAAAGGAGAACAAAGAGGAGGAGGAAAGGAAACAAAGGCAAGGAAGAACAAATGTATCATCTTACAATGGAGGATTTCTTGAGGACCGTTTTTAATTTACAGTAACTTAAGCCAAATGTTTGCCTCCATCTACTTCATGGCTGTTTATTTAAACACCAAAACTTCCTCATGATTTGACTCATTTAACAAGAATGTTCTGGGAAGTGAATCTCATGTCTCCTCAGATCAGGGAATGATCAACGGGGACTTGCTGTTAAACTTTCCAATAATAACATAAGATGCTTTGAAAAAGTATTCAGTTCCCTTGAAATTCTTCATATTTTCTCACATTAATACCACAAATCTTCAGACAGAAGTTGTAGTTTACTTATGTATTCAACCCTCTTTAATCTGATATTTCTTCATAAAATCCAAACCTAATTCCAATTACCTTCAGGAGTCACTTATTAAATAAGATCCCGCTGAATGTAATTTAATCTCAGTATAAATCCAGTTGTTCTACGAAGGTCTCAGGGAGAACATTTACAACCAAACAGCTTCATGAAGACCAAGGAACACAGCTGACAGGTCGGGGATCAAGTTCTGGAGAAGTTTAAAGCAGGGTGAGATCATAAAATAAAATCCCAAACTGTTAGCATCTCACAGAGCTCTGTTCATCCATTCATTATCAGAAAGTGGAAATAATAAGACATAACTAAAAACCTAGAAAGACACAGCTGTCCAACTTAACTGAAAGGGTGGGCAAAAAACTGTCAATCAGAGAAGTGGCCAAGAGGCCCATGGTAACTCTGTGGGACCTGCAGAGATCCACGCCTCCGGAGGCAAAATCTACTTTTAGATTGTTCACTCCTAGTTGTTGAAAGAAAGCTGAAGTCCCATTTGCTAATGTAAACATTGATGGAGCTAAATACAGACCAATCCTGAAAGAAAATCCAGTGGAGTCTGCAAAAGGCTTGTATACCTTCATGGGGGAAAACGAACCCCAAACCTACAGCCATCGCTACAATGGAATGGTTCAGATCAATGCATGTTCACCTGTCAGAATGGTCCAGTCAACGTTCAAGAGATTGCTCTGCACAAACTCTCTCTCCATTGACTCTAACTGAGCTTGAAATATTCTGCAGACAAAAAGATTGCAAAATTATTGCACGCTCTATGTGAAAAGCTGGTGGGACAAACCCCAAAATGACTGCAGATGTAACAAGAATTGACTCACAGGGGCTGAAAAGAAATATTAAAACCAAAAAATATGAAAGCCATGAATCTTTTATCCCGATTTTTGTTGGCCTATCACATAAAATCATGACATAACAAAGAATACTTTTCCAAGGGACTATACACTGCAGCAAAAATACAGTACTGGCTAGCATGACCCTTTGAGACTGCTGTATACTGATTATTTGTTTGAATCCTACACAAGATATTCTGAGAGAAGCCTAGCTAGCCAAAATAAAGATGACAAAGGCAGGTGATGGCTGAAGATATAGTGCACTTCAATTTATGAAAGAAAGCTCTTTCTAATTTGAGTCACACACTGTTTTGTTTCAACCTTTGGCTGCATTTACACTAAAATATTTACAAAAAGCATCAAATTTCATGACATACTAACCATTGTCTGTGAAATATACCCTTTAAATAAGTTTAAACTGCAAGAACGCAAAAGTGTTCTTGTTTTATATAAAAAAAACCTCCCTGACACAGTCTAATGTAAAAGAAATACAGAGGGAAAATTCTTCAGCTCAGAGAGAGAGAATCAGGAATCTGGAATTGTCTGGAGGGTATATTTGTACCTATTTCAACTCTATAATGGGGAAGATTATATGATGTAAAGTCTAAAGCAAAGTAGAAACACTAAGAGGAGCTTTAGAAATACTATTATGAGCAACAAAAAATATAAACTGGCCTCTACAGACTTTGATCCTTCTGCCTGTTTTTATTCTAACCATTTTGCTCTTACAGACTACAGTGTGTAAAATGCTTTATAAGTTGGCTGCCGTTGCTGCACCATGCCCAAAAGTGCCCACATTATGTCCAGTGCAGTCGTAGTGGAGGCAGCTCAGCTAATAACACAAGCTAACGAGCTGTGGTGGGAATACTGCTTGACGACTTGTGGCTAAAACTGGTCCTGGAGGACAAAAACACTGCGCTCTTTAACATCTCTGAAGAAAGTGTTTGGTGGGCAAATCAACAACAGTTGGTAATTTTATTTTAACAGGCTATTTAATAAGTTAAATTCACTTTAGGAACAGATTCATATTTACAAGCTCAGCCTTCAAAGGTTTCCACCATCCAACAAATAGGGTTCATGAATCTATAGCCTGCATTCTAACTTCATAGAGGAGCTTCAGAGAGAACAGGACTTACAAGGCATATAAACAAGGCTTAAAGCTTAAATTGGCCCTTGGGGACAGAGTACACAGGGCTGGACTGACAATATAAACTGCTGCAGAAGTAAACAAGAAAAAGACTGCAGCAGTAATTGTGTACAGTCAATGTGAAACAATCTCAGGAAGATAAAAGCACTTTTGCAAAATCCTAGAATGTGATTTTGATTTTACTGTTTCATTCAAATTAAACCTTTGAACAAGAAGAAACACACCAATTCTCAAAAAATAATAATGTTGCTTTTAAATGCTTGCTCTTTCTAATACTGATCGTTTCAATTAGTGAAACTAAAAATAACAATTTACCATTTCTTCACAGGATTTTTTAATAAATAGTAGTCGCAATCCACTGATTAGTGGTTTGTGGCAGACTTCTGATCTACCAATTTACTACTCATTCATTAGGAGCAAGGGAGGAGTCATGCCTGATGAGGGCAGTCACTGTGAGGCAGGAACTGCTGTTATTTTAAAAATCCAGCATGTTGTATAAAAGACTGAAAGCTCAAAAAGATAAAGAGCGACTTTGCGTTAAGCCTTCCTGGTATCTGCTTAAATCTTATTTCTTGCAGCCTGAATGAACAGCAGATATGTCCCACCATGTAGGAGATACTGTTTCTTTTTAAATAGCTTCTTACATCTTTGTGGTTCTTCTGACTTCATTTTAAACACAACCATGACACTGAAAATAGTTAATTTTGAGTTTTCTTCCACACTAAAGAGGGTTGTTAGCCTGTTCCGTTTGCATTTAGGTAAAAGGTTTGGAGTGACCAAAGTTTTGTCCAGGTGTTTGGATTAAAGAGTAATGCAGCTTTGCCCCTCCCCCACGTGTTGTTTGCACACTGCCAGCCAGCAGGCTGAAAGAAAGGCTATTATACTTTCTTTGTGCTTATAAGAAAGACAGATTTCAGCTGTAGGTAATAAGTATTGCTTTCGGCACATGCCTACAGTGTCTTACAACCATTATGAAACAAATTCTTCCACTATAGCCACAACAAAAGGCTTGAACTTGTTGAGGGAAACATCTGCACCACTTATGTGGGAGAAAAGTGTGAAGCTGGTCCTCTGTTATGGCTAACTGTGAGGAGTGCAGCACTCTGTGGATAAAAAGTGTGAAAGGACAGAGTGGAAAGCAGCTTTCTGCACATTTTACTTGGTGTGTAAATTGAAGTTTTTGGCCTTCACCTGTCACCATCACCAGCTTGTATTTGCATTACCTTTGAGGGAGGAAATCGAGGGAAACACAGGCGTGGAAAGGAAAGGCAGCAGCTGAAGTGAGGAGAAGAGTGAGCAGCCCGAACATCGGTCACTGACAGTAAGAAAGTCAATATGAACAGGAAGATTGAAAGATGGATTTACAAGGATGGAGAAAAGCAATAGACACACAAAGGGAAGAGAAAGAGTTGATCAGAGAGGGAAAGTTCAAGGGTGAAAGGAGAGGAAGACTGAAAAAAAAAGACATTGGCATGTGAAAAGAGGTCATCTGGTAAAGCTATTAAGCCTGGATTCAATAACTCTGAAAACCAGCAGTTTGGCCTTCACTGGTCATTACTGACAAAGTGTGTGTGTGTGTGTGTACTTATGATCGTGTGGGTATGAAATAGGTGTTGAGACCAGGTCAGGTGTGTGACTGAGTCTGAGGGTCTAGTCTTTTTCCCTGTTTCTGTGTATTTGCTGTGGTCATACCATGATGACATAAATGTCCCAATAAGGTTGAATAAATCATTTCAGACTTTGTTTATGAATAGATTTGGGGTAGTCTTGGTGTTTGTTTTTTTTGCTTTAAGGCAGCAGGAGATAAGTCAATCTATTATACTTTAAGTGATGAAATGCACTGTATGCACATGTGGGCAATAGTCATAATGATCATATGTGTCCTTATTTAGAAAAAAAAAAAAAAAAACCCCATCCTTGGTGGAGGAAGCAGAAATGCCTCATGACAGTCGAGAGTAGAGACCCCAAACCACAACACAGAACAGATGGATGGGCTTGAGTTTTTTGCAGTAACACAACCCTTAAACCTTACTACCCCACCTCTGCAAATGTCCCTCACATGCAGGTAAGTCCTTTATTGTGAAGTATGTGGGGTTCATTATTTGTTAATGTATATTCAAGAAATAGATGTTCTGGAATTAAAGTGTGAAATCATTCAAGAGCCTAGATTTACAATTTTGATTGTTATCCTTATTGTTTTGATTCTGGATATTACTGACAACCACACAGCAATAAATGACTAATCAATTAATCAATTACAATGACTTACTTACAATGACATTTACACCTTTTTTTTTAATTTATTTTTTTTTTTACTGAGGTTAATAAAATCCCACGGCTTGAACAATCTCTCAGAGCACTGTTTAGATCAGCATTTGAAAATAAAGAGTAGAGAACAACTGAAAACCTACCAACACATGCCTATTCGCCTAAACTGACCAACCAGGCAAGGAGAGCAGTAATCAGAGAAGCATGGTGACTTTGAAGAAGCCGCAGAGATCCACAGCTCGGGTGGGAGAGTCTGTTTAGGACAAGTTTCAGTCATCCAATCTAAAAACCTGGCCATTATTGAAGAGTTGCAAGGAGAAAGCAACAAGCTTTCTAAAACATGTGCAGCTATAATTGCAGTAAAAGTTTGGTCTGCAAAGGACTGACTCAGTGGGGCTAAATGCATGTACGCTGCATATTTCAGTTATAATCTTGATTTTATAATCTTGATTATATTCATAATTGTTGACATTTCTTACAAGCTACAAGAGAGGATGTACCTCCTTTTTACCATGACTGAATGTTTTAATCACAGCGGATGCTAAAATCCTACTTACGCAGACACATATGCACAAAGCTGGACTTCCACTCCCATTGTTGACCATGTACTTACAGTCTGCATTATCAGTGGTAATGTTTTAGTTCCAGCTCTGCCCTGTCCTGTTTTTGTAAATCCTGTCAATCAGAATTCACCCAATCTGTGACCTTTAAGCCACGGGCCAGCTCTCAGACAGACACATCAACGGACACACATTGTTCCTGCCAGTCAGAGAAGAGGGCATCATTTCGCCCCAGGACATCAGGGGATAAAACTGGAAAAACAATGATTCTATGCACTGGAAACTGAATATATTTTACTGTATATCTAGAGCAAAGCAAAGTCTGCGATTTTTTTGTGCTCAGTTAAATCTGAATGTCATTGATAGTAAACATGGACACTGGCAGTAGGCAGAATAAATGAAAAATTGCAATTATAAAAATAAAATTGATCTTTGCAGGTCTAGATGCTGCTCTCAATGATATAATATCAAACTGGAGAGGTAAATGAAGCCATTATTGACAAACAATATACACAGTACATAAACATACGTCTCATTAAGCCCACATTTCTGTATTGATTTTTAAAAATTGTCTGATGTAATATTCTAATCTTGAATGTTGTGTTTTCATTAGCTGGAAGCATAATGTCACCATAATTAAGAGGAATAAGGGCTTGAAAACATCAGCCTGTGAATTAATCTATATAATGTGCTTCTCTTGGTGAATTCAGTTATGGAAATACATGTACTTTTCAACCATATTTTAAATTATTGAATGGGTGTATATGTTTAATATATATAGAGTAATATACTTCAAGCTTTATTTCTGTTGAACATGTTTTTGTAACACTTTCTTCTTCCACTGAGCTTGGAGCACTTTGTGAACAGTTAGCTTCTTCAGGAATTACCTTTCGTGAGTTACCCTCCTTGTTGAGGATGCCAATGATCGTCTGATGGATTACAGTGACATCAGCAGTCTTCACTTGATTGTTAAGACCAAAACCTGAAGAATCTGAGAAACTAAATTTTGTGGGGTTTTTTTTGTTTTTTTTTTAGCCATTAGTAAGCCACAATCACCAAAAACCTGAAATGAATGCTTCAAATATATAGATATTTAATCTATACAACCTACATTTCCATTTTTATATTCAATAACTGAAATAAAGCAACTTTCTGTTGATATTCAAATTTATTGAGATGCATCTGTAAACTTGACACAGCAACAGTTATCCAAAAACAATGTGTTAAGTGTCATCTTTAGTAAGAACTAAAACTTATTGGACTGAAAGTTATAAAGAGGATTTGATCCGCACTACAAACATCCAATATTTCCCTTATTGTATAAAAAAAGATGTGTGTAAACCCACAACCCAATTTTCTCTTAATATAAAGAGATCACATTCTAAGACTGATGTTTAATTCTGTAATTTTGTGGCTTGTACATACTGGATTCAGAGTCCATTTTTCTGAAGTTTCTCCAGTTTGGGATGGCCAAAAAACATATGCAGTTACCAACCTGGAACTATTTAAATTGCGGCTGATAGAGTCACACTCTGACATTTCAGCCAAAAACACTTCATTGATTTTTATGGTACCAAACACACACAAATGTATAAGCTAAGGACTTAAATAGACTAACAGTAACACATACTCTATTGCAAACATCCACCACAAATTCTAGAGAGCGCTTCCAAACAGTAAGGCGGAGCAACACCCACATGCATTTGCACGAATAAAAACACCGAAAATACGGTTTTCTTTTACTACCATACTTCAGACCATTAATAGGGACAGAAAGAAACTTCCTGAGTTTGTGAGGGGGAGCGGAAAATTTTGATGCCAGCTCTCTTCAGTGCTCATTAGAGGCGTCATTGAGCCATAAAGCTTATTATTATGACTATGGTAGAGAAAACAGTGCTTTCAGGATAATCTCGCCATACAAGACAGTGTTACTTTGCAGTTAATCTGAGGTTAAACAGAAAGATGAACCAAACACACATTAAGGAAGGAAAACATGCTTAGGTCCATTAAGAAAATATTCAAAAACAAACATGTCTAAACAAATGTCAAAAATGTATGTATGCAGTAGCAATTTGCACAACTCTGCTTCATGCTTTGGAAAAGTTTGACTAAACAATAAAGTGTTGCCTTACAGTATGTTACCACAACTGGCACAATTACTTAACATCTGTGGTTCAAGAAAATCCACAGTAAAAGTTTTTTGACATCCATCACTCATGTGTTTATGCAGAACAAATATGCTTCCGCTTTATCTGATCTATCAATCCACACTGTCTCCACATTACATGCATGGGAAATACATCACCCCGGATGCCCTTTACAGTTCCTAAAGCTTTAAGGCCCATGCTGTTTATGTGTTCAGAGTTTGTTCATAAGATGAAACACTTCCATAAAATCAGAGACTTGGGATTTTTAAAAAATTATCATTTAATTCTGCTGTAAAAAAGAGAAGTATTAAACATTTTTATTTTGAGCTTCTGTGAAGCATTATAATATAACAGTTTAAATGGATGCAGCTAGAAGTCAGTCATTGTTAAATACAATGTTTAATTATTTTTATCATCCTTACTTTAATAACATTTTATGTCAGTTTGGATTTTTTCAAATTATTTGTGTAAATAATTTCTTTAAAGAAAATGTGAGATGATATTTACTAACAACAACAAATTATCACATGATTGGGCTGGCAGCAGAGCAATAAACAAGACATTACCAAGTTCACTAATGTTTCTATTATTAAATGCATAAAATACTTTCAGTATAAAGCTGGATATAATATTAAATCAAAGTCATTACTGTAGTATCAATATGTGCAAAATCACAATTACAAAATATTGTTTGCATGCAATTTTTGTATTTCAAGCCTAATGTATTCAGGGTTTCAGTGCTATACTTACCAGGTTGGATGGAGTTTCCCTGACCGTGATGGCTACACCTAACATAGATTTCACTGACTACGATGCTCAGGGAAAGAAGGGTGTTGGTTTCTCTTTCTTTTCCACCATGATGATGATGAAGAAAGGGAACAGTGAGTAAAACAGAGGTTTAATCTCAATTTATCAAGGCATTGTTCAACATGACATCTGTTTTCCTAATATTGTGCAGCCCTAATTCCATCACCCGAATTATACTATTAACACTGCTGTTTTGTTGCTGAGAGCTTTATAGTAACTAAACATATTCATGTAACCGACTAAATGAGAAGGAAGATAAAAAAATAATTTGTGACTGCACAAAAGATCAGCGTCAGAGCGTCCATTGCAATAAAGCACCCGACCGTTTTTGTTTTTGTAACAACTTCCCTGCAAACGTAAGCGCTTTGTGTTATGTGGAAAATGTGGAACATAAGCTACTGCTTGGAAACTTACATTAAATAAGTCATGTGATTAGCACAGTGCCCTTTACAATAAGGTGGCATCAGCTGTTACAAGCAGCTCCCAAAACAATCATAGCAAACATCCTGGCAGAGAGGGAAATCACACACTAATAAAACACATTCTAATCCACTGATAAATATAACCCAGGAGGGTTCCAGGCTAAAATGTTTATTCAACAAGGAGCTGATTAAACATTTGAGCTGGAACTAAATCCTTTCATCAGAATATTTAAATGGGCACGTGTTTAAATTTGCCAGCACATATGCCTGAAATAATCATCCTGTTCATAAGATTTACTTTTATAACCAGGACCTGTCCTGTTAATAAGTCTACTGCGTGACAGGAATCCCCTCAGGCCATCTGGTGGTCCCTAGGTGTGTTTCAGGATTCTCTGCATTTAGATCGCTAAACCAGTGTAGGTAACAGCTCTGAAGGTGTAAGATGGACTGAACAACGACATGCTGGTAGCATCTAGATTTATGCTGTTAAAGTATGATCAGATCATCCAGGACACGTTTGGGGCAGGTCTGTGAAAGGCTGTAGACGCAATTGTTGGTTTTAACTGCCTTAAATCAATTGAGACTGATAATTGTTTTGCTACACTGGTGTGAATTCAAAGTAAAACCAGAAAGTGATTTGAGGTCTGCACATTACCATCACCAGAGGCAACATAGCTCTCTTCAAGCTGCCTGTTCAAGGTGGGACAGTCAACCATCCAAACATGGGATATAAATGAACATCCAGAATTGTTTGTGTGATCTATGCTTAGTGTTTGCTTTGATCAGAAACTTGAAACAGTAAAAGCTGTTCTTTGATTGCTTTTTAGTTATAATGAATGGTCTCTGGGGTAAGAACAGGGGCAAAATGTATGCTTCAGGTCTTTAGTTTTGTTTCAACTGGCCTATTAAAATTCTGTTAAAAATCTGCAATGGTTCAATGTGAATCTAGTAAGTTAACAGAGTAGTTTTTCATGTTTGTTAAAAAAAAAAATCCAAATATATAAAGTACACTTTTATGTTACAAAAACAACTGATAAACAATCCATAGTAAATTAAATGTTGAACCTGGACAAAGCTGCAGTCAGAGGTCAGTTTGGAGAGGAACTCTAGGGTTCTTGAAAAGTTTCTGTCTGAACTCATAAGGATGCAGGAATGGACACAAATAAATGACACTGAAATATCAGGAACAACTAGAGTTGCTAATTATAAAGAATCACAGTCGTCATGTAAATATTAAGGTTTGGAATATCAGCGAGGCTGAGAGCTGCTTGGCTGCAAATTTGCTTGGCTACCATATTTCTAAGGACATGCTGAAATACTTAAACTTAATATGTAAAAAATACTCAGATACCTTGGATAGAGTTTCATTATGTTCAATTCCCCAGATCTGATTGATCAGTCTTAGCATTCAATCACAATAATGTAATTTTCCTAATATTGCACGGTGCATAGAAAATACAGTTATGGTGTGGTTTCAGTAGAAATTACTGTTTAATCCCCAACTTTATTAGTTTTTAGAATGCATTGCATTGAGAAGCAAGAGCTTTATTCTGTTTATCTGGTGTTGAGGTAAAAAAAAATAATTTTTTAAAAAAGTGAAAATCTATTTTAAAACGAGAGATTTATGCCTCTTGATATGTCATTTTTTTTCACACTACAGGTGGTAATTTGCATGAGCTGCTGTGTTAGCAAAGACTACACATTTGATTTGATACAGAAGCCTTTCCTGGTCTCATATGACAACTGTGCATTCACGTTAAATCAGCTGTAAAAATCCTATACAATATTTTGTATGAGTTTGTGTTTTACATGCTATTTCAGTGCAACGCTAATGGCTTTACAGAGTGCTGGGCATTTTAACAGAGCCAAGGAAAGGCTTGTAAAACACACACAGTCACCACAAAACAGAGAGGAGAGGCTGGCAAATTGAGGCACGGTGGTCTGGAGGGAGTCTGTGTGTGAGCCTGAGTGTGTATTAACAGGGTCAGTCAGGGTGATGGCGACACAAGATGAAGGAAAATGAGAAACACGGACCTGAATGAAAGACTGCTAGTGTGTTCTTTGCAATTGTGTGTAAGCTAGGTTCGCAGCTAAAAAAAAAAAGCATGCATGGCGCCAAGTGGCGCTGCCTGACTCTGGGTGGGTTTGGACTGAGAAGTAAGCAGAAAGATTCAAATTGTGAAGAGAATTGCTGTTAAGGGAAATATTCCACTGAAAAATATACCTTGTAAAGGCTTAAAAACCTCAAAACCAGCACAGTAATGGAGTGAATGAGATGTGAGTAAGAAATACAGTGTTGATGTAATGACTTTGGGGTAAGTTTACCTAAATTGGGATTGGGAGGAGACTGCAAGGGCAAAATGAAAAGAAACTAATGAACAACAAAAATAATAGGAACATATTTTAATCTAAAAGCTAAAACCTTTTTATTCTGCAAATTTGATCTTTTCTGGGGAAATCCATGATAGCATTTGCTGATACCGGTCACTGACACTTTATCATAATAATGGAGAGGTGTTCACAAGACATTTTCCAAGTCAAGTCTGAAGTCTCAAATGACTGAAATAAACATTTTCTCGTCAAATCCATGATATCTATGTCACCTATAACTCTGCATCGCTGTAGGTTAAGGATCCAAAGCTGTACTTTTTCCTTAGGCCAAAATTACCACATGAACATTTTTAATTATGTTTTAATATTTATTAACAGTTACTTTATAATATTTTCCTATTTAATTCACTTTGCAATAAATGCTAATTAATATACTATTTACCCCATTAGAAATATAAGTAAGCATTTATGGCTCCAAGAAAATAACAGAACAAGATTAAAACCTAATGTTAAATTTTTTCTTTTTGTCTTTGTAATGACTAAGATAGCATCTGTTTATCACTGTTTTGATATTAAGCAGCATTATATGTTGCACTAACTATGGTTTGGAGTATTTTTTTTCTCCTCACTCTGAGCTAGAAAACCATTTTCTAAATCCACATTTAAAGCTTTTGCTCTCACTTTTAAATAGTTAAGATGTTCAAATGTACAGTATAAATTACAATGTAATGAAGGAGGCACAGAATAGTAAGTAATTGAAAGTGTGTTTAACTTCTGAATGAAGGAAGCAGGAAGTGCTTTTATTTTGGTATTTTCAGCCGGAAGGTAAGTCACGTTTTATTTCTTTCAGAAATGATCCAAAGTCATTTAATATCGCCACCCATGTAAAATACAGAGGCAGTGCCAGAATTATTTTTTATAACATTTTCTATTTCATTAAACCAGTGGGCCATGTAGTACTCTGAAACATCTATGTCTTTTCAGTTTCAATGGAGAGAAACATATTGGCTTGTATTGTTAATAGTTTTTAGCACCAAAACAAACGATAAAATCCCACTGTTTTCCCTCCAGAATGCTCTAAACTTCAGTGTGACGTCATTTTCAGCTCTGACTTCTCAGACAAACCAAACAACATTTCCAGGTTTGTGCCAAACTCTATTTTCAGACTGAACAGTACATTGTGAGATGTTCAGACCTGGAAATTTTGCTTTGATTGGCTAACCCTACTTTAAACTTCTCCACAACTCTATCCTCAACCTGTCTGCTGTGTTCTTTGGTCACCATGATACTATGTGCTCACTAATGTTCTTTAACAAACCAAACAACAGGATTTACACAGATTGCTGGCTGCTGTGTGATGCAGCAGGGCTTTTTAACTGAGGACACCATAAAAATCAAGACGCAAGTGAAGCTCAGTAAATTTATTAGAAAGTTAGGATCATTTTTCATCTCAGCTCTAAGTTTTGGCTTGTTTGTAACCATGAGCACAGTTTTGGATCAAATATTTAATAATACACTGCTGGCTGCATTCCTTCTTAGATAAGCTTTAACAGCTGCCCACATAATCAGTTTTAATAGAGTACGCTTTGCATTTGAAAACTAATGTTTGACCTCAAGACCACAAAATAAAGTCAGCATTTCAGGCTGATGATGAAAAATATGCGTTATATTTTTCTGTCTGAGAAAGTCCCACAGATTGTTGAATGTGCACTGGGATTAAATGACAGCTTGATTCTCTATTTTCCAAGTTTATTCAAAGCGACAGGAAACCATGCTACGCCATATGTGAAGCGCTCATGCTAAACAGAGACGTTTCTCAGCATCAAGACGTACAATAAGGCTTTCATGGAGACTGTAGGAAACTGGTAACCAAACCGCATACTCTGTCACTGAGCTCCGCGAGTGTGTCTGTGTCTACAGTTACCGGTTTCAATGCATACCACATGTAGCAACCATGTTTTGGCTGATATGTTTTCAATATGGAGAAAGAGGAAGCCTTAGACAGACCCAATTTGTTTAATTGAATAATGCACTGTTTATATTGCAAACCTGAAAATACAAGTGGTTACTATGATAATGCAGCAACATGAAGGCCTTCCCTGAGCCCCAACTTGTCTTCTCACTGCTCTGATTTTGACAGCAAAATAAAAGCTCTTCCACTGTCTTGTTGCTCCTTGCAGCACATGAACCCACCGTCCGCATCCTGCCAAAAATCTGAAGCACGGTTTACTCCCTGCACTGTATGCTAAAATAAAATGTCTTATCCAGTATTTGTTGTGCAGCCAGGTGCTTGTCAACAGGTGACCTGTTGGAGTAAATCTTCTTACAAATGTCAAAGGTAATGCCAAAAACCTGCCAAGCCAACCAGTGTGGGCCTTGTATCGCACTCATACACATGCCACGATGCACACATTAGCGCATACAGTAAGAGCAAGAACACAGACACACTGAGGCTCGTTTTAGACCTTGAAGAAATGGTGAGTTCTTTCCAGGTTCTGGGTAATAATTAGCCTAATAATCTCACATATTTAAAAAAGGAAAAAAAAGCATTTTCTCTTATCTTCACAATTAAGCAAAGCAAAACCCTCACCTGCTCCTCTGTCATGCTCTGCAGCTGCGTGTGCCAGGAGGCGGAGTCAGAGCGATGATAAGATGGGGGCGGGGCAAAGTCCTGCAATATGATTGGGTCACGCTCCTGACACAGTGAGGTCAGGTGACTTATGTACAGCTTCAGTTTATTGCGATTCTGATTGAGGTCCAGGATAGGAGAGAGAATCTAAAGGAGGAGACAGAAAAATATGTTTAATTAATAAAGATAAAAACGCAAAAACAATCACGATGGCTGGTTTACGAGTTTATGAGTTAGGAAAACAGAAGGGCATGCAGATATGGATGGAAGTGGATGAAATGTAGACATGTGAAGTACTTCAGTGTGGAAAACACAAAAAATATATTAATTTCAACCATCGAGAGTAGAAAGTAATGAAAGAAGTTTACATAGCTCGTGTATGGTGAATGTCAGAGTCAGGCCAGCACCACACACTTGGTTTACATGACTAAACTGGATGTGAGTTAGTGGTTACTCAATAAGAAGTGTAAAAACAATGGGAAACAAGAAGATGTCAGCTGCTGAACTAATGTAAATAAATATAAAACTTATTAAATTTAAATGCAACCAAAAGTACTACATCCCTGGTTATACATCATAAACGGGCTTTGCTTTTTATTTACACACCTTGAACCTTTTCACATCTTGTCATGTTTCAACCACAAACCTTCAAGCATTTCATTGAACACAAAGGAGCATAACTGAAGTGGAAGGAAAATGATATGTGCTTTTTTAAAGTTTTTTTTTTTTTTTTTTTTTTACACCACCCCCCTAAAAAACAAAAACAAAAAACCCCCCCCAGAAATGTGCAGCATGATGACCTTGTACTAGGCTCCCTTTGCTCTAATACAACTAAAGAAAACTCAGTGGAGCCAAACGGCTTCAGAAGGATCCAATCAGCAAATAGACTCCACCTGTGTATATTTTAACATTATAAATATGACTGGTCTAAAACCACACATCACACTGAACACACCATCCCTATAGTGAAACATGATATTGACAGCATCATGCTGTGCGATTGCTTTTCTGCAGCATCACCACGAAAGCTGGTCAGTGTTGATGAGAGCATGGATAAAGCTAAATACAGGGTAATTCTGAAAGAAAACCTGTTAGAGACTGCAAAAGACCTGAAACTTGGGGTGGAGGTTTAACTCCAAGCAGCACAAAAGCCAGAGCTACAACGGCATGGTTGAGATCAAAGCATATTCCCAGTCAAAGTCTAGACCTGACTCAAACTACAAACCGGTGGCTAGACTTGACATATTTCTAAATCTAAAAACAAGGTGGAAGATTTTAGTCTCAGATGGGCAGAGCTGGTTGAGACATACACCCCAAAAAACCTCCAGCTCTAATTGGAGTAGAACGTAGTTCTACAAACTACTGACTCAAATGGGTTGAACGCAAACCCTCACAACATTCTTGGTAAATGCACACCACATGTACCTTTTCCCCTTCCACTTCACAAAAATGCCTCACTTTGTGTTGCTCTATGGCACAAAATCACAATAAAATACACAGAAGTTTATCAATGCTATTGCAAGGCACTGTTTGTCACAGTAGTAAAGGAAATATTTTCACTTTAAGTTATTTATTATCTATATTTGGGGATTTTACAGACAGAACATCTTTATATCTGATTCACTGTCTAATTTACAGAATACATATTTCTAAACAACAGAGCAGACTTAGTTTAGCATTTATTTTTACATGATAAAATTTACATTAAATAAACATTAGAATACAGCAACAATAGGTTAATATGCGTCTGCTTGGCGTGGGAACAAGGATGAGAGGAGTGACAGAGATGCAAGCATTTAAGGGCTCTGAGACAAGACCCCCCATGAGACGTGCCCATGACAGACACACACTCACACAGATAAAACAAACAGACCAAACTCTTCCCGTTGTAGAATACCAGGATTTAAGTGCAAAGGAAGCATTTTAAGAGGGGCAGCAGTGTGAGTGTGTTTGTAAGCTATATTTAACACTGCAATGCCATCCACAACCATCCTTCTGTACTCATTGTCACTCAGCAAACACACAAACAGAATTTAAAAGTAAGATCCTTTCACTCAACGCAGTGACTTAATTTTGCCTGTGTGAACTCCATCTCTACTCTTTATCCGTCACTCTTTTCAGTTTCAGATCCAAGGATCTGTACATTGTTATCTCGTCTCTGTTGACTTTATTTGCTGAAGCACTTTATTAGGACTGAATGTTAAACCAGATGTCCATTTTAAATTGTTATGCTGGCTGTACTATTTGTATTTTGAGCACACAATAGCACAATTTTTAAATATTTGTTTTTAGCATTTTAGGAAAATTGGTCAGTGTTCAAAATGATGCAGTAATAGACAGCACTGCATAAAAGTCATGCCTAATTTATTTATAATTTGCTTCTAGTGTGTTTTATTTGAATTTTCTTTTCTTTTTATAAAACATATTTTGTCTTTTTAAGCTATAACTGATTTTTTTTTTTTCAATTCAAAGAAATATAGCAGTGTTTCTTTGACATGTAACAGACTTACTAACTTAAAGAACATATTTTTCAATAAAATCTTTAAGCAATTTGTTATAGAAGCCCATCACAAGAATAATTTGTTGCCCATTTCTTTTATTGGAAATATGATAAATACCAAAAATTACAAAGTTCAACATGTAAATAGTGTTTTAACTCAAAGAAGGCAATTCTCAAACAGCTGTTATCTGAAAACACGACTCTAGGCTTACCTACAAGGCTTTGCTTCGTTCTCTCAGTTTGTAAAGAACATGACTTTATGACACTGCTTAGCTCTAATTCTTTAAGCAAACACTGCACCAATGTTGCCATGGACTGTGCAGAAGATCAGTAAAAATGCAGAAAAAGTCCAAAGAAAACAAAAGAAAAGACCTCAGAGAAGAACAAACACACTGTGTTTTGATTTTTACATTTTGATTAAGAGTCTGCTGATAACTGCTTGGCCAAAAACTAGACATTAGAACTGTGATAGTAGTGGTCAGAAGAAACTTTAAACAAATACCATATTCAAACAGCACTACTTTTTAAGGATATTGAGATAAATGAACAATTCAAGGTGACAGATTAGAGTTAAAGTAATGAGAAGATGTGGACAGCAAATAGAGTTTATTAGGACTAGGACTTCATCAACAAATACTCTTAATGCAAGAAAAGGTTTGAAAAAGGTTATATTTCTCTCATAAGGTCCCATGACTTAGTCATTTTTTATAAGATTTCAGAGAAAACTGAAGTCAAATTCCTTGTTTGTGCACACAATGTTTGCCAATAAAGCTGATTTTGATTCTGAATAAATCCACCCATCCATTGTTTATACCCACTTATCCTTGCAGGGTTGTAGGAGAGCTGGTATTCTGAATACGTTTTGTTTCAATATTTTGTGTAAGCACTGTGAAGCTGTGGTATTTTTCCTAAAATGTGTTACACCTAAGAATCTCATGCAGATCAATGGCTAATCTGAAGTTATTTGTAGATAGCAATGTTCACACTTAAGGCATTTTATGACAAACTGACTTTTGGCGTTGAAACAGCTTACAAATACAGTATATAAAGCCTTACATAAAGCTTCCCAGATGTAAACACAGCGCTGAAACTATTGACTAGAGGACATTATGGGCTACATAAAACATTTGCACAGAACTGTATGAAAACCACAACAGGCAGAGTCAGTTATCAGACATTAATTTTCATCACTGACTACATTAATCGGTTACACAATGGATGCCATCTTTTTATCAAAATACTGTGAAATATGCTGCAACTATTCTAAAAATTATTATTTTCCTGTATTTTGCAACAGAAAACATAGTTACAATCAAGATCAATTCTGTCTCCTGCATTCTTTACAAAATTAGGAAATCTTCTTGTACATAGCACACAAGCCTTTGCATTCCTTATAAGAATGAAAAGTCATTCTGTTGTGAAGTTGAGAACTGAAAAAACCCAAAAACTGAAACTGAACTGAAAAAAGCCAAACACATAAGATTCCACATCTATACAACATTTACTATTCAGTGACTTCAAGTGATTTAGAATGCTGACAAACAAATGAATCGATGAGGATGTGGGTGGTTTTCATGCTAAAATATTCTTTGCACACTCTCGTCTCTGCATTAAATCTGCAATAAAAGCTGACAGTGAATCAAAGTATCTGTCACCTTTAATTTCCCCTTATTGACAGCTACAACAAAAACATTAATACACGCCTACACATGTGCACACTGGATGTAATCCTGAGCTGCTCCTGATTATCTCCACAAGTCATAAGAAGCATTTTCTTGGATCAAAACTACTGTTTTGACTTTTTTTTTTTACATATACAAACTAGTTACACTAAATATATACATTCAGATATGTTATTTGTCAATGCAATTACCTCTGAAGTACACATAGACTCAAATGTATTTCATTTTAGGATTGTTATCAGCACAGAGATAAGCTCTAGTTGCAATATTTTCCAGTGAAGGAATGTCAGTAGGAAACAGCCTATTAAAAAAATCTGTGCTGTCTATTTCCCTTTAGTGGAAAAAAGGAGTTAGGAAGAGAAGCAAGGTATAAAAGATGGAATAAAAGACTGCAGGGTTTCATATTGTGGGTTGTAAAACTTCTACGCTGCCCATATGAAGACAGTCCTACAGATTTTGCTTTACAGCTCTAAAATAAACCTAGCATGTGGTCAACAGCTGCTATCTCACACTTTCTAATTTATATTATTCGGTCAAACAGCACACACACACACACACACACACACACACACACACACACACACACACACACACACACACACACACACACACACACACACACACAAAATCCCTGTCAACACTTTCCAGACCTGCAGCAAAGCTCTGAGGATCAAACACAAGACAAACTAGAAACAGGCACAAAGAATGGAATGAATGAAGTTATTTGAGGAAGACATTTTTAGAGAAACTACAACAACAGTCCCCCCCAGAAAACAAGATTTGGGAATAATAAAAAGAAATATGAAAACTAAAACTCTGATCTGAGTCTCAGTAACTAGTAGATGTTTTTACTCAAAATATAGCAATAAGATGCTATACGTTTTGGCAGTCTTGCACAGACATGATGGTCAAGCAATCAGTGTGTGTGGTTAATGGGTCTGGTGCGGTTTTGTGAAACAATCCCAAGGGAGGCATAGCTTTATACTGCGCTGTGAGTCAGAGTGTGAGCTTGAGCCGCTTTATTAGCTTCTCATGTGTCCCTACAGGATTCTCACTGTTGTATGAAACAGCTCTAAAGAGAGGCATACCACAATCTCTGCTGACTGGACTCAAAGAAAGAAAACCACTACAGGCAAATGATACGATGAAATTACAACTATTCTTTCCTTGTAGAAACTTGAGGAACTTCTGCTCAAAAAGACATACACAGCGCCCTCTACGATTATAGACATCCCTGGTAAAGATGTGCAGAAAACCCTGAAAATAAAAGGCTGTTATGGAGACTCCAAGATGCTACTCTTCAGTTATTTACAGAGGTGGACCACACAGTGAAGGGGATCTCTGACTGTTCCTCTTTGCATAATATCTCCAGATCATCCAAAGTTCTCTCTTATAACAGTTTATGAATAAATGTACCCCTTTATGACTGAAAATAATCTCCTCAGTGCTTTCCAGTCAGGCTTTAGAGCACATCACAGCACTGAGACTGCATTGGTAAAAGTTTTGATTGATATATACATCTTAGTGACTGGTGTAGAACTTGTCATGTTATTACTCAGTCTCATAGCAGAGTTTGACACAGTTGATCATAACATACTGATTGATAGACTGGGAAAATGGGTGGGATTGTCTGGTATTGTGCTAAACTAGTTCAGATCTTATTTGCCAGAAAGGAATTGCTTTGTGTCATTTGTTAATTATGTATAAATCTAGGTAAACAAAAATGAAATGTGGAGCTCCTCAAGAGTCATTTCTTGGGCCACTTCTATTCAACATCTATATGACCCCACTAGCTGAGACTACAGAGGGTTACAACATCTCCAATCATATGTTTGCTGATGACACACAACTTTATATCTCTGCATCACTGCCTGACCACAGTCCACTACACTCACTAAGTCAGTTGTCCATAATTTTTTAGAATTTTTTAGACTCAAAAGGGCAAAAGACCAAAGAGAATGCAAGAGACCTTGGTGTTGTTCTGGAATCAGATTTAAATTCTGTTAAAAAAATATTCTCAATATCATCCAAAAAGCATTGCTAGAGTAAAGGGTTTTGTATTAACAAGGACACAGAAAAACAGATGACTGCCTTTATGTTCACTAAGTTTGATTACTGCAACTGTGTCACCCAAAATGCTGCTGGCAGAGTCCTGACCAATACCAGGAAAATGGATAATACCACACCAGCTCATTATTCACTCCCCTGGCTCCATGTTGGTCAAAGAATAGATTTTAAATATAGATTTTAAAATACAGCAGCTTTTAAATGGAAGAATCTGACTAATGAATTTGTTTGCCTGCTTGAAACGTGAGATTAGAAGACTAGATGTGGATGGGATATAAATTTAAAATCAAACTTCTATCTAAAGTTGGATTTAAATTTGCCTCTGATATTTGTCTTTTAACACCAGTTTCTTTTATGCAATGGTTTTGCATTATATGCTCACTGTTTTTTTGTTGATGTCCCATTAAGCACTTTGGATTGCCTTGTGTATGAATGGTGCAGTATAAATAAACTTGTCTTGTCTTGTGTTCACTTCTCAACTCAGTCCACAGAAAGCTGATTTTGAGTAATTGTGGTTTAGACTTTGCTTCATGTTTGGTATCATTATTGTGTTGAAAGAGATATCTTAAGTTTTTTTTTGGAGAGGTTACCCATTTTTAAAAGGTTTTGGTATTGAGTGCTAATGATGCCATGCACTCTAACAAGAGCTTTTGGAAGAGAAATAGGCCCACATCAGAACAGATCTACCACTATACTTCACATGCGGTGCTTCTCCACATAGTCACCCTTTCCTTTTATGACAAATAGATAGTATTGGCTGTTATGGAGACTTAATGACCCCTACATGCTATTTTTTGCATCTCTAACAATGAGCTTTGGGGATTTTTCTCCCTCCCTTCCTATCCTCCTCACTGTGTATGGTAACAAGATAAAACTGGATCCTGTCTTTGTTACAATTTCTTTTTTTCATTTCTTGTCTTATGAAGATCAACACACATCTGCTGGACCTGAATGGCATATTTTCTCTTTCCCATTTGGAAGAGCTGCTAAGAGAATTTAACCTCTGGTATTTCCAATAGAAACACAAGGATATAAATTATGAACTGAGTTTCTGAACGAACTTCAAAAGCAATGTATGAAAAAATGGCTCAGAATCAGAATAGGTATTTTTTTTCTTAATTCTTAGTTTTAAATTGTTTAAACTCACAAAATAAGGAGACTAACTTTGTACCACAATTCATTTTTAATGTGGTGTTTCTAGCACAACTTATGGCCATAAAAAGGGTTCTCAACAAAGCATGGTGTGTGTTAAAACTGCTCTCCTGTGCTCCTCTGCAGCAGCAGCTCAGAATCCCCCTTATAGGCATACACACAAGTGCTCACTGTTTGGATGAAATGTGCTATGGCAAATTAACCACCTCACACACCAGGAGGAAGGTGAATATAGCTGCTGGTGGTGATAGAAATGAAAAAAGATGGCATATAGAGGTTGGGTATGATGGCTGGCCTGCCTCTCTTAGCAGGAAGGTGCTACATCTAATTAATAAGAAGGGCTCAACTTAGATCTGATAGGGAACCTTTGGATTTATCATCCTTGTGGGAAGTCCCTCTGGAGTGGCACTAAAGCCAACTTGTGTGGATCATTTAAAATATACTATTTTGCTAATACAGAGTTGAAACTGATGCTTAAAATTTCAACACACTTAACAAATATTTGTAATAGTATATATATTTTTTCAGGCTTGATTAGGAAGCTCTTGCAAACCTGACAATAATGAAAATGACCCAATTGCACACTAATGACCGGTGTAGTGCGTAGAAAATACTCTACTCTGCCCCCCTTTACCTCAAGGTGACAACACCATCAGTTTTTTCAGTGGCATGAAGGAATGCAGGAGAAGGGTACTTGGTAAAGATTGCAGTGTACTGTTGTTATTCTGCATAGTAGTTTTAATTTGACAGAATCATGCACACAAAACCTAAAATATTTGTGGTTTTATGCACAATTTGGAGGGGTTAGCGTTTCTCCCAAGGTACTTGCCCTATTCCACAGGAAACCCCGCTCATGCCAACCTCTATGTTTGAGAAGCTTGGAAATAATAGGTTCTTGTTTTTTTTTTCTTCAGGGGAGAACTGACTGTGCATTTCAACCTTCTTGTGAAACAATCTTTTAATTACAGGCAGTGGATTGCACATGTGTAGGACCTATGGTGCCTAATATTACAATAACTTAGACTAAGAAGAGGGATTCCTGCCAAATGTGTTTATAATGAGACTGTAGCATGAGGCCAGCATGGCCCGTCCTACTTAAAATTTTGAGATGATCAATCCACAAAAGTGTATGTGGGGCATACATTATGCATAAGGTACTGTTGCTGTTACCCAGAACCCAGCTCCTCCAAGCAGTACTTAAGGCACACTGTATTATTCATCCATGTTTAATGTCATAATGTGTGGTCTTAGTCCAGTGTGAACAGCATTTTAAAAAAATCAGCTGGTTTATGTAACTAAATAATGTCAGAAAAAGTGATTTAAAAAAAAACTCTTCATATAACTCAAAGATGAAAAAGGCAATTCTGAATTCTGGTGTGCAAAAAAAGCATACCACAAAGACGAAGTGGATTTTAAATGTGGACAGGAAGAAAATAGTTTCAAAAATATTAAAGAAACCATTAAAACAAGAAAGAATTGCAGTAGAATAGTCAAGATTAGAGCATTTTCCTGATTAAAGAATGATGAAGAAAAGAGGAATAAAAAATTAGAAAAACCAAACAAAATGTTAAAAAATTGTATTAAAAAGAGCAACACTTAAGGTGAGAAGACAGAAGCCAGAGTGTGATCAGTCATGGATGAAAGAAGGACGTAAAACAAGAGGAACAACACGAGGACACCAAAAAGTGACCTGATCCAGGGAAAGACGCTCACCCTTCTGTACAATATGGCAGACTGAGGGTGAGAAAGAAGGCATGTGATTGGCTAGGCCCAAATGCCCTCCTCATCGTCCTATTGGTTAGTTCAGTCCAGCCGTAGCATGAGTTCAGAAAAAGCAGGAAGTTAGTTTGAGAAAAATACTATGAGTACAGCATAAGCAGGTTTATTATTAAGTCAAAATTTTGTCAAATAATATTAAAAAACAACAACATATTATAGCAAACAAAACAGTAAAGTAGATAAAACAAACTTGTTGTATTAGGTACCTGATCTGGGGAGGGTTTGTGATTGTTGGGCTGGTCAGAATTTGGAGACACCACCTTCAGATGGTCATCCTCGTAGTTGTCGGCCATCAGCTTCATCCTATTCTGTGTCTGTAGAAAGGAAGGTAAATATGAACTGTGCTTTCAAAAAACAAAGAGAAAACACATAACCTAGAGTGTCCACTAATAAACAACATTTATCACTTTCCTTGTATTTCACACATATGCCCTGATTTGTGTTGGTCACATAGAGTTACAGCAAATTATATTGAGGTTTGTTGCTATAACTTGAATAAGTGTGAAAAATATCAAATCAATGTAGATTATTGCACAAATATACCAGCAACAATCACACCCACTGTCTGTGACTTGCCACATGTATATATAGTCTGTTTACAGATGAAGCAGAATAACAGGACCTGTTGATTTGTCACTTAGAGGGAGATTCATATCGACTCATATTAGACTGTGCACACAGACCTGTAAATCACCTCACACAAATCAGAATCACACTTAGCATCAGTGCATCATTTTATTTTCTCATTTGTCATTTTCTTTCTTTTCTCCCATTATCATTTTGTCATCATCTCC
This sequence comes from Anableps anableps, assembly GCA_014839685.1. Lineage (NCBI taxonomy): Eukaryota > Metazoa > Chordata > Actinopteri > Cyprinodontiformes > Anablepidae > Anableps > Anableps anableps. Next base: position 12,139,348 of record CM026087.1, on the reverse strand, counting down.
TCACTCTGCTGACTATATTCCTACTCTGATCTTTTTTTCAGTCTCTGCTCCTTGTCTCACAGCTTCATGTGTTTCACACATTTTAGTTATACTTTGGGTTTTACAGTAGGCCTGTAAAGAGTTGGGGGGGATTTAGAGATAAAAAGTGAGGGAGGGCCTGGATCCAAATCTGTTGGTGTTGTACAATCTAAATCCCCTTAGTCTCTCAGTGAGCGCTTCAAGGAGCCGGGGCTTAAAGAGACCAGACTCAGGTTTTGTGTGTCTGTGTGTGTACTGTATGCCTGACAGGAAGAAAGAAAAATGTTACATTTCGCAGTGTCTGTTTGAAGACCAAATGAAAGATTGAGTTTTTTAGAGTTAAGGAGAGAGCAAAAAACATGTCTGTCTCCTCACAGATTTCAGATCATTAAAAAAACTTTGACTTCAGACAAAGATAACCAGAGTAAATACACAAAGAAATTTTAAATGATGATTTCATTTATTATGGGGAACAATCTATCCAAACCACACTGCCCATAAGAGAAAATATAATTATCCCCATTGTTAAATTGTGAATTAACTGGGATTAACTGTATTTTATCTGGTGCAGTTTTACCCACCACACCCAGGCTTGATTAGTGTCTGACCTGTAGAATGAAGCAATCTCTTAAATAGAGCCTGTCTGACAGCAAGAAGTAGGCTAAACATGCCCCGATCTAAAGAAATTCAAGAACAGATGAGAAACAAACTCATTGACATATCAGTCTGGAAAGGGCTACAAAGCCATTTCTAAGGATTTGGGACTCTAATGAGTCATTATGGTGGCTCTCACTCTGGTTTGCTGAAATCAAATGTTGAACCTTTCCAGGAGTGACAGCTCTACCAAAATTACTCCAAGAACACATCAGCAACTCATCAAGTAGGTCACAAAAGTTCCCAGAACAACATCTAAAACACTGCAGGCTTTACCTGCTCCAGTTAAGGTAAGTGTTCAAAATGCAACAATAAAAAAGAGACTGGCCAAAAATAGCATAGTTGTAAGTTATAAAGCTAAAAACTGCTGACCAAGAAGGACATAAAGCCCCCTCTCACATTCGCCCAAAAAAAGACATCTTGATGATCCCCAAGACTTTCAGAAAAAAATTTTTTTTAGATAGACAGGACAAAAGTTGAACTTTTGGAAGGTGTGTCTCCCATTACATTTGGTGCAAAACTAACACTGCAAGCTCATGTCCCTCAATAAATGAAATCATAATTTATAAAATGTTTTTTATATTTACTCAGGTTAACTTCATCTTATATTAAAATTTGCTTAAGGAGCTGAAACAATTAAATATGTTTGAATAAGCAAACAGAGAAAAATCAGAGAAAAAAAAAAGAGGGTACATATCTGTCATACTATAATATAGGACAAAAAAAAGCAGCATTCCTGTGCACCATTCATTTTCTCTTCTTTACCTATTTAGAAGTAAATAATAGACTATATCACCTCTCCTCAACATCCTACACTGTTAAAACTGCACAAAGACCAAAGTTTCTACAATTTAGAGCTGAAATCTGAAGATGGTGGTCAGGTGATTTTTTGAGAGATAATAACAGGCTTTTTTCCAGGGAACTCCATAGCCAACACTATCTCCCAAACTAACTTACAAGCTTTAACAAAAATCTTAACATCTTTTGACACTTTTGATAATTGTGTCACTAAAAGCAGAATAAAATCAAACAAAACATGTTGTACCAATTAAACAAGCTAATTTGAAAGAATTTTCTCTCCATATTTCCACTGAGATGTAAAATTGTAAAACTGTTTGGTAATTTTAGCCTATAAAAATCTGTTGGTTAATCAAGCTGTGGTTTCTATTTGAACTGGCCTAAAATACTCTCAGCTGAATTTGAATCAGAAGAATTCACAAGAGAGATAGTATGTGCTTTTTGCATGGGAACAGAAGAATGATTACAGATGTTAAGGTATAAGGTTACTGGAAAAGCTATACTGACAACCTTGAGTTAGAGTTATGTTGTCAAACGTACGTTGACGTAGCCTATTTAATATGAGATCACAAGCCGAAATGCTAAGTCTCATGCTGTACCGACTGAACTATCCAGACTTCACGTATCATGAACAAAATTTCCCACATTCTTGATCAGGTATCACTGGAAAACTGAGAAGATATTTTATTATCTCATCACAGCTCAAAACATGTACAGAACAGATTAAGCATTTTATAGGAGAGCTGATGCAAGATCACTGTTGATACCAGGGTTATGCTGATTCATTGGGGTGACCTTATAGTTAAATCTTGGATTACAGGTGTGCCTAAAAGAAAGAGCTAATAATCTGAATACAACATCCCTCAGTTTAATGAAAAATGTTGTACTTTAGACTCCCTTTCCTCTGGACTACCCTAGAAATTAGTTAGAACCCGGATATTCTGCAGGGTCTTGGAGAATCTCGGGTGGACCCAATCTAGTTGCACATATTGGTGTGTTCTGGGCACCTAGTTGGGGAGACATGCTCCAAACTCCATAACTGCACAAAGGCAGGTTGCTAGGAGACGGAGGAGATTTGGATTTAGCAATGAGAAGGATGAGGAAAAAGTGCAAGCAATGGCCAGAAGAAATTACAGTACAGTCATATATTAGCGGCAATGCAACACGTAAAAACAACTTCAGGCTTTGGAACCTCAGTGCGATCGGTCATTGATCAGTACAATTCTGGATTTTGTGTGAGTGATCCCTTCAACCTGCACCATAACAGAAATAAATACAGTGTCAATAAATACAGCTTTGTTGCACCATCAGAGTGAGATGACTCATTGTAAATTAAATAACCTGCACCAAATGTATGACCACGATTTTCGATTCAGCCCTTTAGATATGTTTGCTAACATGGGTGAATAGGAACAGAATATTTCGTTAAGACCGGAGTTTAAGATAACAGCGTTTGCATCTGGAAACAACAGAAAAGCACAGGAACCTCAACCTACTTACCACGTTTACCCTAGTCTCTTCCATAAAACATTTCCATCATAAACCCCAACAAAAAGAGCTGCCTTGGAGGTCCTCTGACCATTCATAAATAACAAGGGGATATAGCAATATCCCACGCAGCTGTGAGTGCACAAAAAATATAGTTGGCAGTAAGAGATGACAAAATCTGCATAAAAAGCTTCTCCATACTGTTATTTTCAAAACAATAAACTCAAACACATGATGGAGGTGCAGAAACCTCCCAAATTCCACAGATTATTAGAAAACTCATCCTGGTTAGGGTGTGATACCCTTGGTGGTAGCGATATGGTGTGTTTAGAAAAGAAGCAGGGAAACACCTATTTGAAGAGAACTATGATCATGATTGGCGTCACACTGAAAGAAGGCTTTCCAGATTTGCCCTCATCGAGTTGCAATCAAATGGTCCTATAGCTCATGTATGGAGGTCTTAGTCCAGAGTAAAGGGGTCTGAAGAGAACTCGTTTTTCCATATTTAACAGACACAACTAAAACATTTATCATAAAAATGATCAGCAGTTACGAAAAAGTTTAACAACCTCGTTAGCTTGAAGCATTTCTTTCCCCACTGTAGTGATTTTTTTGTAAAAACAACAAAAAAATTCTAAGAACACAATTTAAGTAAAACCATAAAAAAAAAATCAATCTAGACAAAAAGGTTGACATGAGGTTAATAAAAAAGAAGCAAAAAGTGAGGAAAAAAAGTCCTCATTTTTTTATCTGGCCTTCCTTTACATCTTCTCCCATTTCTCTAATTGTCAGGAATGCTGACCTCAGCTCACTTGCTTCTGTGCCAATTCTCCCTCTCACTTAATCTAATCATCACACCATTATTTCACTCCTCCTCCCTCAGACCTCCCTTCACCTCCATCTTCCCTCCACTCCGACTCCCACAGCCTCCATTTCTGCTTTAAACAACCAACAATGGGTAGAAAGAACAGTGAAATGAGGAGCAAACTGATGACTTAGGCTCAGAAGAAAATTATTTCTTCATGATAAAGCTTTGGAGAATATTAGATTAGATAATTTAATCATCTAGCCTTTCATAGACAAAGAAAAAACTTTATAGATATCAAAGTAGTTATCAACAATGAAAAGTTGCTGAGTCATGGTTGGGCAAAAGCTACTTCATCATGATAACAAATTTGATTATTTTGCCCATTTTTACATTATAAAAAGGCAACTGTTAATAAGTGGAAAATTAAAAATGATGGGGGAAATGAGTTGAGTATCGTGCTGTGGGGAATAATTTCATACAGGCAAAGTCTGCAGAGTAATTAATTACAGTAGACCCCATTTTTGCTTCACTCTTAACAAGAGAGGTTCTGATATGCAAGTAAAGATTAACAGTGCAGCAGCAAAATGGAGTAATGAACCTCAGATTAGAGTTTACCAATTCAGTAAAACGACTCCAGTTGTTTAAATCTTCTAACATAACTATACAACTTTATAAGGTTCCTAGAGTTCAGTATTCTGAAAGTTTCAGGTGGTTTTGGGACAGGTGACTAACTCAGCTTTTTTATTTTTTTAGATTCTTGTTGGTTTATTTGCACCATCAAAATAACTTTAAAATGTAGAAAATATAAAGAAATGCCAGATAGCCAGGAAAAGTTCAGCAAAATATGTACATCTGCGGTGAAGATGAGTCTCTTGCTGGAGAAGGAAATAAATTCCTCTACATATCCCTGTTGTTTCATTTTAAATCACCTGTTTTTGCTTTCAGTATAACCGCTGTCACATTGTGTCTCCGTCCTTCATAACGCAACAGAAAGAAATAAAACTTGGACTGGAGAGGAAGCAAACTGTGACAGGGGAGAAGAGAGTGAAGAGAGCTGAGGTCATCTTGATCTACGGCTGTCTGGCGTAAGAGGTCAAAGGCTGACATAAAGGCAAAGCTTTCAGGGCCATTCACATTTTAATCACACACACAGGTGGGTTTTTATGTGCATGGTGAAAGTCTTACCACAACATGTTGTCTGTTCCATGTATTCACAGACTTATAAATCTGCTCAGACTAAATCTGTCTCAAAGCTATGCTACACCAAATTCTCATACAGATTCATGGGAGCTTATACTTGCTATGCATTTTGAGTCCAACAAGCCTCGCTTTTGGACTTAAAACAATAAGCACAACTCTCTTTGGTGACTCTACAGTCAGGCTGTTGCAAGTATGCAGTACTTTGCAAAACCATTCATAGTTCTTTGACTTTCTTTCTATGTTTTTCACACTACACCGAAACTTCAATATTTTTAACTGGGATTTAATCTCATAGAACGACTCAAAGTAGTGAATAATTTTGAAGAAGAAGAATTACAATCTATAAAAATGACATTTACAGCCGCAAGTCATTTGGGGTTTTTCCTCTAACAGCTTTGCACATCCAGAGACTGCAGGTTTGGATTATTCTTTGCAGGATAGCTAAAGTGCTGTCAGATTAGATTTTCAGTTGAATTTAGATCTGGACTTTGACTGATCTGGACTTTCTGTTGGTCTGTCATAAAAAAAATCCCAATAAAATACATTAAAGTTTGTGGTCGTAATGTAACAAAATGGAAAACATTTCAAGGGGTGTGGATATGCTTGCGAAGCACTTTAAGAATCTGGAGGAACTTTTGGCTTTTTTTTTCAACTGTTAAGGGACTGAAAATGACAGCAGAACAGAGCTCTTCAGATAGGAAAACCTTGAAATACTGGATAAACTTTTTACATCACTGTACACACAAACAAACACACACTCAGAGGAGAACATAGTTGAGCTTCTGTGTTGTCAGTAACCACCTTGGGGACTCTGAGGTGTCATAAATGTCTTCTTATGAAACCCAAAGAGATGAGACAGGGAGTGAGGAAGGAAGCTGAAGAAGGATGCTTGTTAAAGCGGTTTCATTGGACACAGCTACTCTCCAAAGCACCCAGCTCATATTTTTACCACCACCTCAAACAGATCCTCAATTCTATTTTTCTTGCACCAAACCTAATTTAAAATGTATTCTGTTAGATAAAAATTTTCATGTTCAATAACCTAAACCCAAAAGAAACTTTAGGCTCATCCTGTAAGGAATTGAGTATTCTACCCAGAAGAACCAAACCTCTGTGAGTCTCTGGGTGTATGTGCGTAAACACACCCCAGTGTGGAACCACAAGGGATTTTGGTCATGTTTATATCCTTGCTTTTGGCCTGGGTGAGTGTGAACATATATGGAGGGCCTTTTGTTAGTGTACATCTGGAGAAAATGTTTTCATGGATCCAAATAAAATAAGTAATTATTGCAAATAAAGACTGGTTAAAGTCAGAATCGGAGTGTGTGTGGTGAGTGCAGCAGTTGTAATCCAAAATTTTCCTTGTGGTTGGAGGGCCATGGTCACATCTGAACTCACTTTCTGACTGCCTTTCATGTTTTCTTTTCTCTCCTCATCACTTCCACCTCACCTGAGCCCCCCTGCTTTTATTTACACCTCTCCTAATATGTGTCTCATGTTCCTCAGCTTTATTCTATCTCTATTTTGAGTGTCTCTATCAATTTGCTACCTCTTTCGTCAGTTTTCATCCCTATTCCACTTCGGTTATCTTTAAACCTGATCACAAATCTCTGCTCATGAGCTGGCTGATGCCAGGCTTTGAGCTTTTTGTCTTACCTGCTGTTTGAGCTGCTGAACCAGGCTATCCTTCTCTCTCTTCAGGGCTGCCACTTCTTCCTGGGTTTTCTTCTTTTTAGATGAGGAGAGCTCCAGCAGAGCGATATTGGCATCCTTCTCACTTATGGCGGCCAACAGGGCTTCTTGCCTGTGGAAAAACCATACAGGTTAGATAAGTTAAGTTTTCTGCTTTCTGTGAAATACATCATCCAGGGCAGATTGGGCTTATTGAACGGCTCCTCTGAATATATCTTATATAAAGGAAATAGTGAACTTTATGAACACTTCAGGAAAAATACAAGTCCTCTGCTTGGGTGAAGTAAAACTAATAAAAACTAATAAATATCACTAGTTTGGATGAATCTCTAGTGGCCTATAAGGAAAGTGAATATTTTCCAGTTTAGGGATGTGATGTATATAAATATGCTAAGAGTATTATTTTTGAGATGCTGCTTTCAGGACAATCAAAACAAGCCTTTTTTTTATTTACTTGGCAGTCACAAAATGTTTTAATGGTAGTTTCCCTTTAAAACAGTAATACTATGTGTAGAAAATATTAATACTGCAACCTTGAAACTGATAACCATTTCATCTCTAAGTATTTTATTACTTTACTGTCTTTGTCATACCCTACAGAACCCACATCTAGTTAAATAAAATAAAAGTATCTGTCCATGTCTGCAACCAATTAATAAAATACATTTTATTTGTTACATAAAGTTGTATTTTTGAACTCTCAACTAAGCATTGGCGTTTTTGAGGTTTTAAAAAGTTATAATTTGAAAATCTCTAAAAATGTTCCTTCATATCACTTATATGAGTTAGAATAATTTTAATGATAATATTGCTGATTAATAATACGTTTAAATTATTTATTACTACATAACATAAGACTTCTCTGCAAAATAATATATTTTATGTGTGACAAACATTACAATCTTCTAATTTTTTTGTGTAGGAACAGCCACTGCAAAGATAGACTGCACAAGACCAAAAAGCACCAGTGAGCTGTAATGGGGTTGTAATGGATCCAGACCTTTAGTTGTTGTTAGATTTACTGTTACAGAGTCTCAGTGCCATCTCTTTGAACCAGACAATAGTTGGAAGGAGGCTGGATGGAGAAGCAGCGTCGGGTCGGGGCAGATTTTTACTTATCCTTATCTGGTCTCTCTTGACCCTCCTTCTGGGGTCAGTTGATCCACTCTTATATTGTGTGGGGTTTTTTTGTTTTACAGAAAGCAGTTTGGATTTGAGGCTGTGCTGCATGAAAGCCAACACTTTCTTTTCTTTTTCCAGAGACAATCTTCCTGTACGAGTCCACACTCAGCAAAACAGGATACAAACGCAAAATTCGAGCTTTTTGTGACGTGATAAAATTCGGAATACTAATCAATTATGGCAATATATAATGTTATACATCATGCTGTTGTCATTGTGAGGGCTTCCTTATAAAAAGGCAATTTAACATGAATTTTTTTTTCATTAAGCAAAGGTTAAATACACTAAAAATTAAAATGCTTTTAAATAAAAAAAAAATCTTAAAATATCACTGATTGGAACTGTTTTATATTAGAGAAAACTATTAATTTCCTTCAAATGTAAACACGCACATTTCTAAGCTCCATTTGAATTCTGCTCTGCAGGCTCTATCTCCAGCCTTTCTGTCTCTATCTAACTCTCCCTCCTGATTCGATTGGGAAGCTGACAGATGAATAACATTCTTTGTGGCCGGAAAGCAACAAGCTGCATCAAATTCATCCCATCAGCCACAAATTGGGACGAGTTAAGATCCAAGGCAGTTCATTCTCAGAATCATATGTTTTCAGAGGGAATCTAAATCACTAAAGGAATTTTTACAATCCCACACAGCTGAAAGATAGGACACGCATAGCAACTTATGCACATAAATACAAAGAGAGCTGAACATAATAGCAAACGGTGTAAGAATAGGTAAGACTTTTAGAACAGATTATGCTTGAGATCAAACAAATCAAACATGCAAGGAAAGGCATGCATTTCATGACAAATTACAATAAAATAAAATACCTGCATATGTCATGGCCTTGAATATATTAGAGTAAGAGAGTTAGTGAATGTAGTAAACCTGCTTAAGCATTAAGACAGGTGCAAAAGCTGTGCAGCTTTGACAAACACCAGATTGTTATAGCAAGATTAGTAGTCTGCTGTTGGTCAGTAGTGCTGTCTACTAACAGAGGCCTGAGCTGATGCAAGTAATAAAACCACAACTGAGTTTTTGAGGATGTTCTGGAACAAGTCTGATCTCTGCCAACTTCAACTTGAGCTAGATATCACAGAGCAGCTCTGAGAGTCGACCCTTTTGGTGCTACGTGAGGAACAAACATCAGACTTGACTGCAGTGCTCCTCGTGTTCTGTTTCATCATGGTATCCATAAACATATATCCAAGAAATCCACAATGACGAAGATAAGATTCCTAAAATTCCTATTTTGTTCCTTTTGTTTAACACACAATAACACTCTCACATAAACACTGACATAGGGAGGAATGCAGAGATGAGGACATCTAAATGGAGACAGATTGTATGTTTGGGCTACGGGGAAAAAAAAAAAAAAAAAAAAAAAAAAAAAAATCCTCGGTCAACCTCAGTAACCAAAACTGTCAGTGGGCAAACGTCCCATTGTGCATCTGAAAGCGAGCAACAATCTGGGGTTGGTAGATCAACTCCGTGACTTTGTAAAAAACCTGTCAGACTGACTAAGCTGAATGCTAATCTATATAAAGGACTTCTGTTTAGAAATATAAATAAAAGCTTTTTAAACATTACTAAGACCTTTGTATCTCAAAACATACATTTACAGCTAAGCCGAAACCATTGTGTTGCAGTTTATGCGTGTCCCAGCTCCAATTTAGCTGATTCAGATGGCTGAAATAACTCCCCAGCTTCTTCACAAGTTGTACAAAATCCTGATACTGAACCATTCTTTTGATTCAGGTGAGCTGAACCAGAGAAACGCCTAAAACATGGATGGATGGATGAATGGAAGATACATCGACAGCTGAATGGTGGGATGGAGGGGCAGAGCTTTCTTTTTCTCATGCCAGATTCCAGGCTCATGTCAGACCTAGAAAATATGTCAATCAAATTCCAGACTTTTTCAATCTGCACAGGAATCCTAGTAGATAAAGAGTCTGTTGGATATAAGAAATTGAGTCCCTGATTATAATAATAAAAAAACAACAACATATAATTAAATGTATGTCCTTTTATGTGAAATAGTGTTTAATCTATGCATTAATACAAGGGTTTTCGATTCCTTTCTGTGGACAATCAGACACTAGAAGAGCACCAGACAGTCTCTCCTTTCTCTATTTTGTTCCACTGATACAAAAACCAACATTCACACACAGAAAGACTAATGGAACATTATTCTTGTTAAAGCTAACACAGCGTCTAGTTTTATACCATATTTGAGAGTTACCTGCCAGCACTCTGCACTTATAAATTGCTAGTGATAATATTATATTCATTCCAGATGCACTTGTCTCATTCTGGGTCTCTCCCTTCATCTCTGTCAGACTCATACACAAACACATACTTAAGACACTCAACTTGGCCTTCTCCGCTTGCAAAGCTAAAACACGTGCTCTTGACAAGCGCTGGCTGCGGCTACTGCTGTTGCTATGTAATCAGAAAGAAACTGTTTCAAGTACAGCAATCTTTTGGTAAATTGTGAGATGATTCTTGTGTCAGATGGCACTTACAACACTGAATGCTCCTGGCACTGTCTGCAATATGTCATTATCACAGAAAGTAGAAAAGACAATGGAACGAACAATGCAAGGGCGAAAGATTCCCAGAGGATAAAGATTCTTAGATGTGAAACTTTCCTTTCAAGTCTAAGCAGCAGAGCAGAATAAAGGAAGGGCCACTAAAGGTAATGGAAGAATAAAAGCTTTTTAGAAAGGTTAACTCCAAAATACTCATACTTCATTATTTGCCAACTCCTTTTGTTTGAAATGCTTTGGAATACAACAACAATTCCCAGGGCCTATTTATCTTTATGTTGGTTTTTACCATTTGCTTTTTACAGCCCCCCCAATCCTCCATAAACATGATTGAATTTGTCTGTTACTGAACATAATTTATGTTCCAAAAGCTTTAATTAGAACTGTGGGCCTACAACAATGTTCTGTGCTTTACTACTTTAGCTGTTAAGCTGAAACCACTTGCAGATCTAGGGTTATAAGAGCTCCAAACACTGGCTAGATCTCCTCATTTCATGGTAGTTTTAGAGTGACTTTCAGTTTCATTGAAGGTGAAGGTTTTATGCTCAGGATTGTCCAATAGGTTGGCTGAGTACTCAGAATTGAGGAATGTCTGCCTAGAGTCACACACACACACACACACACACACACACACACACACACACACACATAAGCACTTTTGGCAAATTTTCTTTAAAAAAAAACACAAGTACAACATGCAGCTCTATAAACTATACAGACTGCCAATTTTCATGTCCATGGCTTTCAAAGAACAGAATATAGACCGTAAACTATTACTGTTTATGGTTTTGTTAAGTCTAGTTTGTATCTGTTACAGGTTTCTTCAATTTATGTTTCCTGTTTTATTTTTGAAAGTCTTAGTTCTACTCCCCTGATTGTCTTTCCCTGTAACTCTCTTCATTGGTTGCACCTGAGTATCTTCAGCCTGAGTGCAAGTTTGTGTGTACATGTAGTCTTTACTTCTTGTATTGCAATCTGTTTTCCTCATATACACATCTCAGCAGTAGTCATTTTAGCATCTGTACTTTCTTTGATGGATTTGATTAAACTTGGACATAGTCAGTTTTGCTTTTGCTACTTTTTTATTACTAGAATTATTAACCTCATCTTGTCCACTGACGTACTGGATTTGGGTCCATTATTTCATGACTGTAAACATTATTTTGATCATCTAACTAATTTTTATCTAACTAAATGTTTTGTAGCCTTTACGATGTCATTCACAGTAAAAGAGTGCACAAAGAGCAGCTGAAACACGAGTCATTAAATTAATTACAAAATATTAATGTACATATCCCATTTGCAGTATTGTGTAAAAGTGCAAATATGTTTGAGTACAACTAGAAAATAGTATAATTAAGTTCACACTACTGTTTGCAAGATCTTCTTCATCTTGTGTAAAATGTCTAAATAATAGTAGCCCAACACCATTCCAGTGATAGCCTTTATCATTGTTATTGACCTTTACTGTTTCTCTATAAATTATCGATTACATGTTTTATGTTGGGCTGCACAGTGATTCAGTTTGTAGCACTACTGCCTTGGAGCAAGAAGGTTCTGGAATCTTTCTGCATGGAGTTTACATTTTCTCCCAGTGCATGTACGGGTTGTCTGCAGGTACTCTGGTTTCTTCCCATAGTACAAAACGTCCATACTGGGTTAATTGGTTACTTTGAAATACCCTTAGATGTGACAGTGTGCAAGCATGATTAACAGACGGAAACATAAAATGGATAAAAAGTGAGTGTTTTCAGTTGCCACTGTTTGACGGGGATGAAGAAACATCATACACATTAACACACAGATGTGGATGCTTTACCGTTATGAGATGACAGCTAAGGCTAAAGTAAAGCAAAAGCATGGAACAAGCTTTAAAAGTTATGGTAAATCTAGTTTATCATTTGCCCATTTCTTGCTGCTGCTAGAAGTGGACAAAGAAATCCTGAATTTCATGAGTGTTTATATAAAAAGTTTATAGTGAACTGGTAATAGGCTGCAAAATGTTCCCAACAGTTGGTAAAAGTTGTGTAAAGTAAAGCAGTCATGTTTTTGTAGAAGCATCTCAATGGTTAGTCACAACCTAACATGTTTCTGTTTATATCTTTACTCTTGTACCATTTCTCACTCACTTTAAGTGTCAAGCTCATTCTTTCTCTCTCTTAACTCCTCCATCTTTGTCACTCTTTCTATCGTTCCACTTCTTCCTCTCTATCTGTAAAATAGGCAAGAGGACGGATTCTTTCCGTTATTTGCCAGTCGTGTGCCATGATGTCATCGCTGCTGCGACAAGGCAGACAGTAAGCAGATATACACAAATGCACCAGGCACCTGACCCCAGCCCCAACACAGACACACACAGACACACAGATGTGAAGGCGCTTTCCTTCCTCAAACCACTTAAGGCCCCCCACTTTATCAGAAACCCTAATGCCTGGTCTTAGATCACTCACATATTTCTACTCACACACTAAAGCTGCTTCACATGTATGCTGTCTTATCGCTTTCATGAAGTTGACATTCACTGCAATCTGCTGTGTTTAAGCTGTGCTAACGCTCAAAAGGATGTGTGTTTACAGGCTGTATTTTAACTGCCTGTTCATATGTGTATATCCATGAGTGTGTGTATAGTAGATTCGAGTCCAGAATGATATTGGCCAGTCTCTGTCTAAGACAAACACAGAGCTATTCTGGAAATAATCCCCTTTCTCTGCTCTCTGTTTCTGACTGACCAAAACAACTATCCATTGTTTTCTCTGTTACAGTCTGCTCTGGTTTACACAAAACACTGAATGAAGGCCACCAGAGTTTTGGTATTTAACTGCTGTTGTATGTGCTCCACTAAATAATCCACCTAATGTCTGAGAAAGGGAGGTTTCCTCCTCATGTTAGACTTCAAAAATAAACACCTAACTCCTTAACAATACAAGTCTTCACTTAAAATGTTCACAAGTCTAAATTTTTTTGCTCCAAATCTAAGTCAAATCTCAAGTTTCTGACTGAAAATAACACTTTCTTGGTGGATGCATGCCATCTCTGCCTATTTGATTGATCCAGTTTTGGATAAAAGGCATTGTCATAGGTTATGAATTCAAATCATGTACTGCACAGTTAAAAACTGGTATGAGACCTCTGCCCATTGTTAAGCAAATTGTTAAGGTGTAATATTGACCCCATTAGAAGGATAACTATGTTTATATAAGGAAAAAAATGGTAGACATCAATAAATTGAATAACTCGATTTTTTGTTATCCTTGGGTGATTGGTTTTGGTTGCATTTGTGTTTGTATCTTTACCACATTCTTGTTGTTTATTTATGTCCGATTAGGCCTTGCCATAGTCCATTCCTTTCCATATTCAATTCAGTTCCAGTATTCATTATTACTAAAAAAAATCTTGCCATATAGTTCATTCATTGTGTTCAGTTTCTGTGTTTATTCTTGTGTTCTGTTCTTCATGCTTATTGGATGCTGTTCTCTTAGGCTAGTATTGCACTTTTCCCTGTGTTTTGTTGTTTCTTTAAGTCTCAGCTCAGCTCCCAGTGTTAATTATTCATTTTCACTCAGTCTACCTGTTTGCCTCCTCTCCCAACTGCACCTTGTTAGTAATCAACCACCTGCCTCTTGTCCACAATCATAGTTCTCAGTCGTTATCTCCTTTTTGTCATAATTAAATAGATACATTTCATTAAATAGATACTTTTCATGTTTATAATGACTTATTCAACATCTGGTAATCCCTGTGTTCATCTTTTAGTCCATCACTGCATAGTGCAACAAATAGAGTTTGTGGGCTTTTCTTCTCCTTACTCTTCGCTGGAGAAGAGTAAGGAGAAACTGCATTTAAATATTGTTGTCACGTCTAACTACTAAACATGATCCAATGTATAAATTAAAGAGCAAGAAACAGTGTAGTGAATGAATGAGTAAGAATATTGAACTTCTGAATGAACAGAACACAAAGTGCTTCTATTTTGAATAGCCAGAAGTTTTTTTTGGTTTGTAATGATCCTAGTTTAACAGCAGGAGAATCACATCAGATTTCTGAAGCCTGACACTTTTAATGAACTATGGAGCAAAACAGTAAAAAAAAAAAATCTCATACTATTTCACTTAATCATGTGTTAAGATTTTGTATAGCACCCTAATCTGATTTGTTTTGGTTTTGATTCTACTTTGGCCCAGTCAACTCTACTAAAACCTGACTAATGATTAGGGATTAAGTTCCCTAATCATATCAAAATGACTTTAAGAAACTTCCCGCTGGTAGAAATTGTGCATTGGAGATACATAACCACATTCTTCTTACAGTAAACTTAGTAGATTAAGGAAAATGACTTTTAAATCATTGGGTGTCAAATCAGGCATCCAACATACTGGGTACGAACTGATGCATGGTCAGTACAGGACATTTTGTGGCAGACGTCTCCATGTCGTATCTGACCTTTCTAGGTACAAAGCTGCAACGGAATAAAAAAATAACCAGCACCAGTGTTTGGAAGAATTCAGTAAAATACCCAACCTTGCTGATATCTCCATATTGTGTTTTTTTTTTTTTTTTTTTTTTTTTTTTTCGAGTTTAAAGCCCTAATCTTTACCATGACAGAAAAGGGTTTGTGTAAAAAAAAAGGGCTGTCATAAACACCAAACTTTATAAGCAAAAATCTAAATATGCAATTTTCATTTAACATCAAATAATATCCAATCTCTGGAGTTGCACTTCGTTACCACCTTATAAGATGAACGAAAATCAGGAACAGATGTGGCAAAGGATGTTTATTTGGGAATTACTGGAAAACGGCTGAGGAAGATTAATTATATCTCAAAGATGAAGGATACAATTAAGCAATGTGCAACATGATGGATATATCCATAGAAACTAAATTACAACTCTAAATGGCTCATAAGAAAAATGCACCAGATACTAAAAATACATTTATTTTTTTTTATTTTTAAAATTTAAGTTAAACTGAAAGAGAACTTGCTCCCTTTTTACAGTCTCTTCAAGGGAATTGTTGAGAATCTTTGTCCTGTTGGGGCTGTGTACAGTTCTCCCACAGACAACTGGTGGCCCTGTTTACTACATTTTTAATTGCTTATATGTCACGTTTCTTGAATCTTCAATCATCCAATCCAATAAACGACAAGAGTCAATAGCACATAATACTAGTTGGCATTGGCAAACAAGAACTGGCAGATTTTCATGGGCACAACCCACACTCAACTGTGCTGCTCAACCACAAGTGTGTTTTCCTCACAAATGTGGCATCATTAGGGGGGAATAAATAGACTTCCCAGCTTTATAAGATTTACTACCAAGAAGCATTGTTACAACAAATAAATAATGTCTTTACTTTTCATGCAAAATTTGATTCTAATTCGTTCTTTTGTCTTTGCCTCTATCTCAGTTTCCTTTTTCTCCACTTTTTTTCTCTCTTCCACACATATCAGCATATACTCACACTCATTGCTACTAGTTTCTTGGTCCCCAGAGTGAAATCCTGCAGAGAAGTATTTCTCGCCCAGCTGACAGCTTTTGACCTGCGGCACACAACCAGCTAGCAGTGAGCCCCCACCCCCCATTCTTATCTGTACTGAGACAATTCCCTCTTTCTCTCCATCTCACACAGACTCAAACTGTTACACATCATGGATTTAATTTCAACAGCAAAATACATATCTGATATGAAGTCAATAGTTCCAGTTAGTTGAGGCTTTGCACGGTTTTTGCCTCCAGATTCACTCTCTTGCAGAATCCCACAGAAACTCCCAAGTACAACTACCGTTGCACTGCATTTTATAACCCAACAAGAAAAAACACAGCAGGTCCTTATGGAACATGTGTTATAGCCGGCTCGCCACGTGAGCAGCATCAAAGTGAAGAGAGCTAATAAAGCTTTGGTTTGTTGTGAAGTGTTAACTGTAGCTCAGCGCCAACATTAAGTTTCCCTGGACTAGATTAAAACAGAGCTTATTAGGGGAAACTATCAACAACTAATAATTACCTGCATTTAGAACCTTAAAACTCAGTCACACTGTACATGAAACTGATAAAAAAAAATCTTCTATGTAGAATAATGGCTAAGAATCCTTTTAATACTTCCATCTAAAGCTATAATCTGAAATGTGTTAACTGGTCTGGAAATTTTACTTAAAAGTCAAAAGACTGTAAAATTCACATACGGTCAACAGCCAGGTCTCACAACTATAAACCAGGGCCCTTTAAAAGTATTCAGACCATTTAAATGTAGTTTTGGGTGTGTGTTTAAAGTTGTAGTCCTACTGGAAGGCAAACCTCTCCTCTGATCCAAAGTCTTTTGCAGCCACTAAATGCCCTGTATTGAACCCCATCCATCTTCCCATCAACTTTAACTAGCTTCCCTGTTAATGCTGAGGGAGAGCATCCACACAGCATGATGATGCTAGTTTTCCATCACAAAGTTTTGCATGGAGTCTAATGCCTCATTTCCACTGATAATACAGCATGGGTCGGCGCGGTTCAGAACGCTTTTTGGTCTGTTTCCACTGTAAAAGTGTCCCAGACAACAAACCTGTACCATACCGTTCCTGGGCCCCTTCAGTTGTAGGTTCATATGACAATGGTACAGTTAGAGTGGTGCTACTGGCATCACAGTCCATTGAATGGGGGACAGAAACACGTCACTATGCTACAAGCAAGAGACATACCGGTGAGTCACATTTGTTGCCGTACTAGTATAACGCCACGTTAAGTGTTTGGGTTTAACCCTGCCTGCCCAGTAAGAGTGCAACTAGCAGTGGAAACACTCTGAATACATCGGCCCATAAAACAGCGTACCAAACCTCACCGACCCATGCCGTACCGCTAAGTGGAAACGAGGCATAAATGTTTTAGTTCTGGTATCATCTGAACTGAGCATCTTCTTTCACATGTTTGCTGAGTTCTCTACATGGCTTGTGGTAAAAAGCAAATGGGAGTTCTTATGGCTTCCTTTTAATATTGGCTTTCTTTTTGCTACTTTTCCATAAAAGTCAGATTTGTGGAGTAATAGTTGTTTTGTTGACAGATTCTACCTCCTGAGCATTGGATGTCTGCAGCTTTTTTTTAAGTTAGCAGGGGTCTCTTGACTACTTCTCTGGTTCTCTGATGTTGTTTTAAGTGGACCGCCATGACTGGGTAGGTATACAGTTGTTCCATGCTGTTTTCATTTTTGGATGATGGATTTAGCAGAGCTCTGTGAGGAGTTTGGGATTCATAACTTTATTCTGATTTAAGCTTTTCCACAACTTTTCTGCTGTGTTCCTTGGTCTTCATGAGGCTGATTGTTCTCTGATCTTCTCTAACAATCATCTGAGGCCTTCCCAGAACAGCTTTATTTATACTGAGTATATATTGCACATGGGTGGAATCTATTTAATGACTTCTATGGTCTATCAAATAAAATTCCAGTAAAATACAATGAAATTTACTTTTGTAACCTGACAAAATGAAGAAAAGGTTGAGGATAAGAGTAATTTTTGCGAGGTCCAGTATAAAACACACAGAAAACAACATGCTTTTGGGAATAATCTTTTTGAAAATTGCCTCTACCCTTTCTGTGCTTCTAAACTAAACTGGAATTGGGTCAAAGAGGCTGGGCATGAATGATTTAGTACAGAGTCAGAGGATGGCACCGTCAGAGGGAAGTGTTGGGGAAATAGGTTAAAGCTGGAGTATGGGATATCTCTGTGTGTTTTTTTGTGTTCCAGAGGGGAAAGAAAAGCTCCCCTCAAGAGCTGTTGTACATCAGAGAGCTTTAAAAAAAAAAAAAAAAAAAAAAAGAGGACGAGAAGCTTCATAACACACACACACACACACACACACACACACACACACACACACACACACTGAGATACGCAGAGAAACAGCACTGACAGGGAAGGGAATAAAATAACTGGAGGATTTGGAGGGAAAACAAATCAAAGAGACATGAAGGGGGAGAGGGAGGTAGAGAGACAAAGATGGTAAGGAGGGAAGAGAATGCAAGCAGGAGAAGAGGGCAGGTGGGACTACTGCATGACAGAATGAGGATCTGTTCTTGACACATTCCCCATTTTTCTCACTCCCTTTTTTCTTCTAAAAAAAACTTCTCTCGCTCCCTCACAGTTTTTCTCTCTACCCGTCGCTCACACTCACTCACACATACACAGATATAGAAAAACCCACACTGTGACTAATAAGAAAAGTGTAAAAAAGGCTTTAGCCATGGTCGGCGGGAGCTGGCTCCGTCCAGTGGACCACACACAAACACACCAACTCAGAGGTGTGACTAAAGACGCAGCTTTGTCTTCACTGAGGGTCTAAACAGTAAATCCATTCCAACGCTCTGCTACTGAGACCAAGACATCTGCTAACAATCTGTCAGCACTCAAACACCAACCAGTCACGGTAACAGACACCTGTGACTTCCAGATGTGCACTAAGGAATGTTGTAAATTTGAAATATTTCCTCCGTGTTGGACAGTAATGACTGAAAAAAAGAACATTATCATAATTGCCACCACACAACTCAGCTACAGTTGCTGGCATCCGTGCTACAGATGTGTAAAATGCCTTAAAATAAATTCTCTTTTATAGGAGTAGCATAATCTCAAACTGAAAAAAATATCCAACCTCTAATTTAATGCATTTATTAAGTGGTGGGAAAAAATGTGATGTTAAAAAATTAAATGTTTATAGTAAGACCATCTGCAGCACAATTAAGCCCATACTGATCCAGACACCATACAGTGAGGAGGATGGCCAGAGGTAAAACTGTTGTAGCAAGCCCATTATTTAAAGGTTAAGCCAGAAAAAAAAGCCTTTTCTCTATGTTTACAAATGTAAACATGTGGAATAAACATTACTGGGATTTTAACTGCAATCACATGATTTGGTGAGACGAGACTAACACTGAACTGTTTAGCAACAAAAACGTACGTGGGTTTGAAACACAGGATGACGTGGATGATGCGAAAAAGCACCTCACGTCTGTTAAGTAAGGTGGAGGATGTGTGATGCTGTGTACCTGTTTCCATGAAGCTTATACCAGTGCACTGTCATGAAATACAAGAACATGTTAAATAAACCTCTGGTGTACTTGGTCACGAAAACAAAATCAACTTTTTTGATGCCCATCTCAGTCCGCGAGACCTGCATCCTATAGAAATAACCCTGGTGTGAGCTGAAAGACCAATTTTTATGTATGAACAAATCTTTTGCAATATTATAGTAGAGAACTAAGAGCTTTTCTATAGGACAACTTTAGCTTTGCAAGTATTTAGAAAGCTTTAACAGCAGGGCTGCCAATAAGTTACCCCCACTGGACCAATTTTTCTTATTGTAGGATTAAATCAGTTTTTATCTGCTTGTTGATCTGTTTTTCCTTTTCAAAGAGCACGCTCTTGTTTATTGCTGTTTAATAAACAGTTTGCTGGGCTGGCTTGAAAAACCACCAATTAGCAGAGGAAAACATGTGAGTTTAAGTTTATTTTGCAACTTTTTTTTTTTTACACTTTGTTTTTTCTCCGATTTATTGCTTGTGGTTCTAAGATGTCACACTTGTTCTAGCCTCCGAGAATAATCTATCCAATTACCTCATATAATTGGTGCAAGAAATCAGCAGACCCTTCACAAACTGCTAATAAAATAATGGATTCCAAAGTTTCCATAAAACTGTTATTTTTGCACATTAATTTGCAATAATCTCTGTCACTGCCTCAATCCTCAAGGAAAAAAAACTGATATGAGTGGTGAGCGTGGAGAGCAGAAGAAAAATGGAAACAAAGCAGCAAGCTGTGATTTGAGTTTGTGAAGCTAAGTGTCAAAGCGGCGTGCCCCTACTTGTCATATAAAGCTCTGAAAAAGACAGACAAACATAGACTGCCATTGGCACACTGTGAATGTGGATTAAACTCATTGTTGTGTGAAAGGATCAGAGCATGTGTCTCTTTTTGGTGTTGCCATAAGCATGTGTACATGCATTTGTGTGGGAGGATATATTTTTTATGCAAGTGTCTTTATGTGTGGGTGTGCATCTCGGAGCGCTGCTGCCAGGGTGAAAGCTATGAATGGGTTTGGAAGTTACTACATGTGTGTTCGAGAGGCTTAAGTGTACGTTCTTTGTTGGTGGTAGAATAGCTGACGGTGTGTGTGTGTGTTTGAGAGCGCCTTGCTCACATCTTGTTATATCTGCAGAGATGATGGCTGCAAAAAGCGGAAATGTCGTTCCACTGACAGAGCCGCTGGAAATGGGGATCTTTGACAATGCACACAGTCACACACATCATTGATTAGTTTCAGCATGCAGTGACAAGTGTGACGAAAAACACAGTGAGAGAGGATGAAATATAGCCGGAAAAACACAGATCCGGTCATAATGGCAGTTCCACACAGATGTAGACTCAGAAAGAATGGAGAAAAAGGACTGGGAAAAAGGATGGAAAGATGTTAGGAAGAAGTGATGGGGGGGGAAGAAAGGAGGATGGGATGTATAGAGCTGAGGTATTTCACAGTGAAGGATGCAGTGAAGGAGGGACGACAGGAATGAAGGGGGAGATGTTGGAAGGGGTGCAGGGAGGCGTTCGGATGGGAGAGAGATAAAACAGAGAACAGAGCAGCTGAAGAGGAATAAACTGGATTTATAGCATTCACCTTGAAGCATCAGCCCAGCTTTCCACTGTAGGAAGCTTGAAGACAGCAAACCTTGGAGTGTCTGCAAATTTTATGTAAAGTCCAGCATTAAACAAACCCCTACATTTTTAAACCAATATTCTATTGTGTGGTTTATTTGATAAATTTCTTATTGGTGAAATTAAGAAAACTTTATGGGAATCCCTGAGAATTCTTTATTTAGCCATAAAACCTATAGGGTAATATTAAAAACCTTCAGATTTTGCATTGCCAAGCTAATAATTATAAACTCAACAGAAAAAACAGAAATTTTTACTCAACTCTGCAGACAAACATATAATAATTATATCTTTGCCACTGCCATCAAGTTTATTGGATTGAGTAAGTCATTGTTGGACAGTTGTCTTTTTTTAAAAATCTTGTTTCAATTGCATTCCTGTTTTTCTACCAGCCAAAAAACAAACAAAAAAACCCCAACAACCCAGCAAAAAAAAACATTTCTGCTTCTTTTTTTTTTTTTTATATCAACTTCCCCTAAATATTCTGATATTTGTCTTCCCCTGACCCCTTCACTCTTATCATATCTTGTGCAAGCTGTTATTTTTTTCCTAAATTTGCATTAGATGTTGTTTTTCCTTTTCTGCCTGTATTCTTTCCTCTAATCACCTCTGCTTGTCCTCTCTAATATCTGTTATCTAATTCTGCTAATTCAAAGTTAAACCTTTTCTTCCATCTCCAAGAATTAATGTGCCAGAGGCATGATACACCCTGGACATCTTAGCTAAATTATCATTTAAATACACCCATTCCCTTTCTTTAATCAATTAATCAAATACTCAGACACTACAAAGATGTCCAAACACATGAAATCTAAAAAGAGACAGAAAATCAAAGTGCGGAGAGAGCAATACAGCATAAATGAGGTGTGTGTTCAGTGTCAGTAAAGCAGAACAGTTGAGGTTTTTAATTTAAACAGATCTCAGACTGCTCCCCCTGCTGTTATGCACACATTGTCAGCACATTCCTCTAACTGTATCGCAGAGTTAGTTTGCATAGTCTCGGAAAACGCAGAGAGACAGACACCCACATCGCCACAGTGCACCGTGTGTGTAGAGAGGAAACAGGAGAGTGGATGTGTGTTCTTCCAGCTGTATTCGGTATGTATTTCTTCATGGGAATGAGCGTGTGTGCACGTGTGTCAAGGTATCCTGTGTCCGTGAAACACTCTGTATCATATATCGCGCCTTAGAGCAACATTAAACCCTACACCGATTTAATGCAAGGCATGAAATCAGACATGAGACCCCCAGGAATTACAGCAGCCCCTGTGTGTACACAGACAGTTTCGTGTGAGATATATGAACGTAGCCTCGTTTAAAACGATCATGTTTAACTGTGGGAGAAAGCCAGAAACACATGACGTATTTGCTCACATCTTGTGAAATATGTGAACAACCATGTCATTAACGTAACTCAGTCAGACAACCAGCAGCTATCTGTGCAGTAGTTCTTTTTCTGTGAAGTGTCTCACACATTCTTCAAGCTGTAAGCTTCTACAGGTGATTCAAAGGAGTTTTTTCTTTAAAAGGCATTTCCTGATTGATTTTCAGAGGGCTGCTTTTATTCAGATAAAAAAAACAGGACATAGTAGAAAATTGTAGCTTTGATGAAACTCAGCTAAATGACCCTAAACTGCTGACTAGTGCAGAATACAGTGCCAAATATAATCACAGCTTTTTGGGGTAGAAAGGCAATTTGGCTCAGGAGAGGAATGTTGTCAAAGACTTTATAATTTAAACATGTTTTATTTTTTCATGTGATGTGCAAAATATTGTGTTACCCCTCATCTCTTGGAAGAATGTGCTCTTGAAGGACTTTAGTGACGCTAATCGAGATCTGTCCTTTTTTTATCCAGGAAAGTTTATAATGCTTTCCCAGCTTATTTAAAGCTTGTTCTAAAAACTTTTCAGGTGTGTTAGGTGGTGGATTCAAATCAGATCCCGCTGAATGGCTTTGACAGTTTTAATGGATTTATTGAGAGCAGTCATGGAAAATAAGAAAGTCTTGGTGTACAGATGGCAAAACACTCGCAGCTCTCTTTGATCTTATTTTTATACATCTGGACAACGATTTCCAGCTCTAATCAGAAGTTTTCATATTCTTATCAGTGGCATGAGTGCTACCTTTGTTTTGTGTTTTTAATGATTTTCATGGAACCTTTTTTTGAGAGTGGAATGATCAAACAACATACAATTTTGAAGAATTTTATTAAATAAATAAAAAATTAGAAGCATATGTTTGAATTTTTTCTAATTCTAATTTCTGGCAAAAATCTGGTTGGATATTCAAATTTTATTCACCTGACCCAAACTGTTCTTATGACTTTGAGGGAAATTGGTGAGGATGTTCAAAATCAGAAGGAAAGAAGCTCCTCCACTAAAATTTACACCTTAAAGCTGCACTGAAATATGCAGCTGCCTACACAAACAAGGCAAACATCTTCCAGGGAACAATTTTAGAATCAGAGGAGAAAGAGATCGAAGTATTAAACCACAATGACAAGTATAATGTTTGGAGAAGTCAATGTAAGGCATTGAAACTCAAGAACTGTCAAGCATGGTGGCGGTAGCATCATGCTGAGGGTCTGTTTCACAGCCTGTGATACTAATGGATGGGGTAATGAAGGACGACCTCCAAACTCTTTAACCTCCCTTTACATAAACAGCTATTGGTTGAAACATGGACACAACTGGCTGCTCCAATAGGACAATGATTCAAACACATCAGAACTGCTCTGGGAAAAGATAAAGCAGGCTAACATTGAGCTTCTGGACTGGTGCAGACCGCAACCAGCTTGAAAATTTATGAATTAATATTAAAAATCAGGAAACCATCAAATTTGAATGACCGTTTCAATTTCTGAAGAGTTATTAAATATTCAGCCAGAATCATGTCACAAATTGTTGATGGCTATAAACAATTTGCTAAAGGACATTTAATCAAATATCAGCAGGGATCTATGCATATTATTTTGAGCCTATATGTATTTGAGAAAATTTGCTAAATCAAACTTGTGCACCCCGTTCTTGCTTGTAAAAATCATTAAAGTTGTTTCATATTTATAAAAAGGCAGTGTCCAAAGGAAAACTATGTAAGACCCTCAGAAAAGCATCAGGAAAAAAATGGTGAGTGAAGTATGCATAAAAGGAAAAAACACAGTCACACAACTACAAATATAATATCAGAGCTATATAAAACTCAGCCCTGGTATGAGAAGAACTTAAATGATCCAAG
This sequence comes from Anableps anableps, assembly GCA_014839685.1. Classification (NCBI taxonomy): domain Eukaryota; kingdom Metazoa; phylum Chordata; class Actinopteri; order Cyprinodontiformes; family Anablepidae; genus Anableps; species Anableps anableps. The sequence goes on along the minus strand of CM026087.1, from coordinate 12,115,038 downwards.
AGAGTTCATTTGGAGTTACACAACATTTGAATTTGTTTGCCACATAAACTCCGCTGTTTGTCTACAAGGAAAGAAAGACAAACAGCAGGAAAATATTTAGCCAGCTGGTCACAGTCAAAATGTTTGTTACAGATCAGTAAACAAGCTAAAACTAAGAGTTGATAAGCTGATCGTTTTCTCTAACATTCACATGAGATATTAAAGCCTTGAACCAAACAAACACGTCTTTCTTTAACTTTACAAGTGCACGCTAACATTCAGAAATAGCACTATGGCGGTAGGGTAAGTTGGTCTCTATGATGCTGCCCACAGCCCCTTGATGAGTTGTTTTGGTCTGGACCAGCAAAGAGTTAGTGCTACTGTACCAGATTTCCTGTCTTGGATCAAGTGCTTGGGTTCAAATGGAAGGAATGACTCCTTTGGTTTGATTTAAGACCAGCACTGGAATCAGCACTTTGGTGTTAAAGGGCCATCAGCGGTGGTGCCAAGTGAATGCAGGCAGGAGAAGAGGAAACAGGACTCCCAACATTAGGACATTTATGCTCTGAATGCTTGTGAAATAAGAACGTTTTTAGCCACTAAATATATACTGAGTTTACTTTTAAATGTGTAGCTTGCTAAGCCAGAAACTAATACTAAGGTAAGACAGCAGTGGATGAAAATGGAAGAAAAAGAAAAAAAAATCTGTAAATAATAAGCTAACAAACAGATATTTACATACACTGTATAAAAGACACTGGATTTTTCTTACATTGTAAGGCATGAAAGAAGACTAAACCTTTCCTGTTTTAGATCAGTTAGGATTACAGAAGTTACATCAGTTTGCTAAATGGCAGAAATAACAGATCTTGTTGTTGACTTTCTTCAAGTTCAGAAGTTTACATACATTTCCTTTGTATTTGGTAGAATTGCCTTTTAAATTGTATGACCTAGGTGAAACTATAGTTTGTTGAAATATTGGCCCATTCCTCCTGACAGAACAGGAGTAACGGAGTCAGACTGAGATCAGAGCTTTTTGATGGCCACTCCAAAACACTAAGTTTGTTGTCCTTAAGTCACTTTGTAACTTATTTGCCTGTATATTTAGGGTCATTGTCCACTTGAAAGATCCATTGATGCCCAAGCTTTAACTTCTTCACTGATGTCTTGAGATGTTTCTTCAATATTTTAACATAATGTTCTATGTGCATGATAACACCTATTTTGTTAAGTTAACTAGTCCCTTCTGCAGCATAAAAACCCACAGAAAATGGTGCTGCCCTCCCCGTATTTTATTTTCTGTGATACAGTTGAAAATGTATTCTGCTTTTGGAATGATGGCTTCTTCCTCTGAGTGACCGTCCGTATTGGTACAGGACTCATTTCACTACGCATGATGACTCTTCATAAGGTCTTTTGCTTTTGCTCTATGTTGATGGAACCATCGTGCACCAAAACATGTTCATCTTTGAACCATCTCCTTCTTGAACAGTATGATGGCTGGACATTCCTGAGCTGTTTATACCTCCCTATAACTGTTTAAACAGATGAACATGGCATTTTCAGGGATCTGTAAATTGTACCCAAGGATAAACCAAACTTGTGATGGTCCGCAACTCTCTTTCTGATATCTTGCCCTATTTCTCGATGATGTCAAATAGGGAAGCAGTTTGTTTAGGGAGTTGCCTTAAAATTAATTTACAGGTTACCCTCCAATTAACTCAAAGATTGTGGATTAACAGGACATCATGATTTCATCATCTAGTATTTTGCAAACAAATATTTTTAGTAATCCTAACTGGCTTAAAACTGAAAACTTTGTCTGATTTAATGCCAGGTAGTGGAAAGAATGGATTATGTTTCTTTTTATACAGTCTGTTTAAATATCTGATTCTAACTGAATCTTATTACTTCTAAATATACAGAAAACTTTTAAAATTATTATAAATGTTACAAAAACAAATATGATCTCTAATGCTCCACAGGTTTATATTTGAAATATAACAAACCGAGCTATCAATTGCCACATGCATACTAAACAGATTAACTCTCTTTGGAAAAGACATAAAGCAGGATGAGACACCAAATTATGCATATGCATATATGCATATATATATATATATACGTATATGTATATATGTGCTCATGTAATATCAATATCAACAAAATGTGGAAAATGCTGCTCCAATGTGTGTGTGTGTGTGTGTGTGTGTGTGTGTGTGTGTGTGTGTGTGTTTAATCTGAATTTCAACCTGAAAAATACAACGGAATAAATATATAAACAAAAACATAAATAACTTTATTACAAAGAATGTATACACATTTTTTTTTAAAGGGAAAAATCTGTGAAGTTCTTCTAAGATAAAGTTTAAAAAAAAATAAATAAATAAGCAGCATGTTCCCCTAAATTATTTGGTTGGTTGGCACATCAATGTCACTTCCTGTATGCTGCAAGTACAAGGCAAAGGGTTTGTTTACGTTTATAGTCTGATATTACCTGGAACTCTGCATATGTAAGCAAATAAAAAGATAGGCTTTTACTTGATGTCTGAATATTTTGAATTTTCAATTATTTCTGTTTAGAAGATTTCAGCCAAAATGCTGCTGGCAGATGTCTAACCTTCTGTTTCTAGATGATGGTGAACTTGGAAGACTTTTTGCAAATATTGCAGCCTGCATAATCTTAGTGTTAAATCATTTTGTCCCAGAGCGATAGAGCTTTCTACAATTAAGCTCTCCTTCCCACTACACATGTAATACCCTCCAAATTTATTGGCAGTCCTGAAAAAGATTTGAAAAAAGGTTTAATATAAATTAATCTTTTAATGCAACAGCATAATTATACAGTATTTTTTTGAGAAATTCATCATCATTTATCTCCCCACCTCCCATGAAATGAAATTAATCTAAAAATAAAGATAAAAACTATACAAAACCTGTTAAGTTATCCTTACATTGGCAGCACTGAGCTAAAGTTTGTGTTCATCGGCTAGAGAAAAGGAAAGGAAGGAGCTGAGGCTTGTTAAGTGTCTGAGTATTGATTCTTCTGACAACCGTCATCTGCAAGCACATAAATATTTAAAGCTAACAAAGACCATATGGGAGTTTACAGTGAAATATTTGATCACGCTTAGAGGTTTTTACCTGCGGTAGGAACAAACCCAACTCCCTCCACTAAGAGCAGGTCAGGGAGGGACATTAAATTAAATCTGATTAACATAGTGGTAAATCAACTTGTGACAGTGTGGTGCATATGTGTGTTACTGTACAACCGTGTGGTCTGTATTTAACAAAGCAGGTAAGTACCCAATAAAGTCTCTGTGTGCTACATAAATACTCATTAATGGGCCAATAAATTTGCAACAGGAAACTTCTGACATGTCTGGACATTCAAACATAAAGCAAATTCACATATAAAAACAAACAATTCATTCTTATATCTATGTGCCTGTGAAAACTGCATGGGTTGAGAAAAAGGTGATAAAATCCCCTCACCTGGCCATGCATGCACACAAACTACACTAAACCTTCAAAAATGAAGAAATATAGTGCTAGTAGAAAATGTCATGGTCACAGAACAGGAAAACGAAATCACAGAGCTCATTTCCCATTTGGCCACAATAAAACATTGTCTCATAGCCCACTTTAAGAGGCAGGACATGCCTAACATGGATATTCTCCACGGCTTCTATTTCAGCCCAAAGTGTTGTTCCACTAAATCAGATGTCACCGTGAGGGCTCAGAGAGGATGTAAATTTGCAGAAAATACATGACTGCTGGACTCATCTCAGCAGCACTTAAAATACAAACCCATCTATTAAAACAACATTAAAATGAACACTGGGATACAGCCTGTGCATGAGTGTGTGCACACGCACACACACACACACACTGGAGTACAACACACACACACACACACACACACACACACACACACACACACACACACACACACACACACACACACACACACTGATGTCTGCATATGTAATCAATCATGTGAAGAGTTGGACAGTGGGACATGGTTGTTGCATTAGCATCATCTCGATGGCTTTAAAGTGCAGAGTGAAGGAGAAGGAAGATGAAAGAAGAGAAGAGAGAGAAGAAATGAGAGGAGAGTTAATGAGGTGTTGGGTGAAGCTCGTGTCATTGAGTCCAATCACCATCTTCCCGGATCACTGAAGCTACATGGAAAAACTACTGCAGATATCAAGAGATCAAGGGCTTAATGATGCTGAGTTAAATGAGCTGAGTTCAGAAAATTATGAATACCAAGCTGGTTGGTTATATTGTACTGTTGATAGTGCTCACAACGCAAAATATGATTGAAAAATGTAAAAGAAAATACATTTTGAATTTAACACCAGATGAGGATTCTGGGAAGCGGTACAATGAACAGGACAATGTGGGTATTTGTAAAAACATAAGCAACTCATTTCAACAAGTTAGCCAAAAAACAGAACAAAAAAAAACAACAACAAAAAAATCTCAGTTAAAGAAAAACTAAATGTGGTAATGCTGCATTTAATTTACTTCAAAAGTCTGTAGGATTTTCTTTTATTATTATAGTGTTGTGCTGCAGGGCTAAACTGTGAGCAATGAAAGATAATAATGTCACCTTAGCATAAAAAGTAAGGAAATTTGTATTTGGTCGATTACTTCTTTGATATAACAATGGTTTGTGGCAATAAATCTCAAACCATTGGAAATCCTGTTCATTTTCCTTTAAATTGAGTCACATTTGCAACGAAAATGCATTAGTGGTTTAACCAGCAGAGTCGAGTATATGTGTTGTGCTCATGGAAAAACTCCCAAATTCTCATTGCCAATGCCAAACAGCTTTTGGTGGATGCAGTATGATGGTGGGGAGCAGCTTTTCTCTCACTGTGAACAACTGCTTGTCATTAAAGGCAATGTCCATGCAGAGAGATATTGAGATGAGATTATGCAACCAGTTGTTTTTTCAGCCTTGGAAGTTGAAAATTATAATTACTAAGTTTAAATGAAAGCAACCGCTTTCCATTTCTTACCAAGAAACAAACTATTTTGTATCCATACGCCTTACTATCACGTATAAGTTTATTTTTTTTAAATAGTGAAGTGTGTTTGATGAATTAATCTTGTTAATTGGATACTTCTTAAATTTTAAGTGTAATTTTATTTTATTTTGAAGTCTTTTCTGAAAAATGTATACTGTCCCCCAATTCTATAGGCTGTGGTTCTGATATCCATTTACACAGTTGAGTCAGACCATATTTCCTTACAATAGACTATGAGCAGAAAGTTACTTTAAATCTTTGGTTGTCAAGGATACAGATACAACTTAACGCTTTGGTACAGGAGGCGGCGGCTTCTTTTCGGACACCAAAAACTCAGCAAAAAGGCAAAGAGGTTCCTTTTGTCACTGATGCTTTTTCCACAGTTTATAGCGTCCCAGCTGATTTTTAGAACAAAGTTATACGATTCACATGTCATGAATACATCCCTATATGTTCTGCTCAGAAATGTAAATGGTTTTTCCAACCAAAGCTTGGTTTCTCTGGGAGGAACAGGGCATTATTGTAGGCTATTTATTAACACTGTGAGGAGAACAGTGCACCCTAGCATTTATGTGGTTGTTCGCTATTAAAGTTAATACACCACAGTACAAAATGCTCAGCCCATAAAGCTTGGAAGATGGCATTAAAAGTAATAGTATCTTTGTTTGCTGTGGGCTCCCAATAGCCTAAATGATCATCACACAGAAAAGTAACTTCCTGAGGTAAAAAAGAAGTAAAACAGAGACCACATCCTGAGAACAATCATCAGATTCTCAAACGACTTTTATCAGCCTAAAAGTATTTACTGTTTTGGAACAAATCAACAAGTTCTCCACTGACACCACTGTAATAAAATAAACTTGAATAAGGCATTTTTCTTAAGAAAAGCCTAAAGCGTAAACAGATTAGATGAGAAAACAAATGTAAAAAAGTGAATTTGTGAGTTTTTACTGAACCTTTTTTACTTTACTTTTTTAATTTTTTACTGTAACTTTAATGTTATGTTTTCCATGTGTGTGTCCTTGATAGGAAACCAGTACAAAATAGAGACAAGTGATGAATTTAAAATTGGAAGTAAATGCTAAAGGACAGCTGAAATATGCATTAATATAAAGGAAAACACTAAAACATGAACTATTAGTGTTTTTATATTCTTACTTCATCTCAAGGACCTCCTCCAGGTGCTTCCGCCTCTCAGCTCGCAGGGCAGTCAGGTGACCCTCCTTCTCAGCCAATGAGAGCTGGGTTGATGACAGCTTGGCTTTCATCACCTCCAGTTCCTGTTTCACCTTTTCCATGGCAACCAGTAGGTCCTCCACCTGACCCAGGCATATAAACATATATTTAATATTGGCTTCCTTTACACCTTTATGTTTGAGAGTATCTCAGAACTACCATAGTTTGAAAGGTTTAAGGAATCACTCTGTTTTTGCAAAACATGTTTAAGTGCAGAACATCAAGCAGGTCATTTTCCTACTCCTTGTTTTATTTTTTTTCTCTAAGCTGTTTCTTTTTCTCCCTCACTTTTCTGATACATATTTTATCTCAGCCTGCTCTTTTCACTGGCTGTATATCACTGTGTCACTTTAATGTGTGTGAGGTCAGTCTGTATTTCTTAAAGCCAGACAACGATTCGGCTAACATCCAAAGACAGAAAAAAGGAGGAAAGAAAGGAACCCATCCAACAGAAGAGAGAAACAATTAAAAAAGAAAGATTTTAAAATGAAACTTCAGACACTGTAATCAAAAAAATTCTTTATTTCAAGTAAAATAAATCAAAACAAGGTAAGGAAAGTGATCTTGAATGTAAGCCCTGCTTGGACACACTTCAGAACCACCTATTGACCCGACGTGACTTCCCTTAACTCACAATGTTGTTAGAGATAAAATCAGACTTTATCTCTAGGCATACTTTAATCATAGGCGTTATTAATAACATTTATGTTATAAAATACAATTAACAGTCATTTTTGGCTTTTGGTATTTTTTCAAGGTGTATTTACAGTACAATTAACAACTTGACAATCAATTAACAATGAATTTTAAAAATAACTGCTTTGATTTACTGTGGATTTTCTCCAAATTAATATATGGTACTGAAGGGTACTGAAGGTTATAAAATACCTATTAGCTGATGAGGCCAAGGCCTTTTTGTTTATATCTGTGATATAAACAAGAACACTACAAGCTGGGGCTTGTAGTGTTTGAAAGCACTCGGTGGACTGACCAAGAGTCAGAAAAAGTCTGCAGAACTCATTGAAGATCTAAAGCAAACTGGATTGCTGATATTAAACTTCTGGGATGGACCTGAGTTCCATCATATTGAATATTAGGAGAAGAGGTTTAAAAGCTGAATTTGAACTAGGAATCGAACATATTTAAATAACATCTGCAATCACGTGAAGAAAGGTTGTTAAATGCAAGAAGATTGTTGATGGCAACGAAAAGCGTGTGGCTGAGGTGCAGCTTTCATTCAGCCAAGTGCATATTTCAGCATGTAGGTATTATTTTGAACCTGTGTGGATAAGAGAAAATGAACAATTCATTTCAAACTTGTGAACTTTAACCTTTTTAAATTTATTAAAGAGACTGCTATATGATGATTCCATCCTGCTTCATATTTAAAAGCTCAAAAATCAATTAAATCTATGCCCATTGTGGGTTTATGCAAACATTTCACTGACACCATAGGAAAATTCATGTAAAGTAATTCAAGTTACTGCAATTTAAAATTCATCAACAGCTATGCAGTGGAAAAAAATCCTTTCCACCCCAGCATTTAAAAATCTCTGAAGTACATTTTCAATGTTATTGTTAATTCAACAAAAATATTTTTTTTCCAGATTTGAAGATTTTTGTGTCCTTTTTTAATATATTTTTACATAGATACCATACATACCTTCGGGCATTGATATAAACATTTCTATTCTCTCTACTCCTTCTAGGGACCTATACAGAGGAAGCTACATGCAAATAAGTTTTGTCTGCAGCTATTTTACATATACTGTAATATAAAAATACAAAACAAGAGTCTGATGTAAGATGTCAGAGAAATGTGATATAAAAAGGAGAAAGAAATGAGACAAAAAGAGTCAGTGATATTTTCTTCATATCTGCTTGATGTAAAGTCCTTGTGAGTGCAAAACTACTCAAACCTTTGAGCTGTCAAGATGACAGGAGGCAAAGCAAAGATGATTTGACATCAACTTCCCAACCAGCTGTTCATTAGAAAAAAAAATATATAAGCAGATGTATAAAGAGGAACGAAATGAAAACAAAAGTACCACCTGATAACGGAAAAACAAGACAGGTGAGTGTGGTATGTGATGATTCTTTGTTACCTTTGACCACCTAAATCCGCTTGTGGTGAACTCATGAATTGGAATGTGAGACAGCTGCATATAAATGACAGAGAAAAAGAGAGATGTGAGCAGAAGGAGTGAACGTAGTGAGGGGAGGAGATGAATTTAAGGAAGTGAAGAATAATAAAAGAAAAAGGCAAAGGAAAGGCTTCAGGATCCAGAGTAAAAGAAGAGGATAGGTGGAAACAAAAGTCAAAGAAGATGAAGGAAGAAGTTATAAGCATAGGTAAGTGTGTTTGGAAAAGTTGAGAAAATAGGAAGAAATATGAGAGGACGAAGGATAAACACTAAGCACACAATAGACTGTAAAATACAAACCAGTGAGAATAACAAGCAACACTGATTAAGTGCTTTCGAAAAAAAGGGAGGAAAAGGGATGGAAAAGGTGACGCAGAACAATAAGCGTGACAGAATGAAAAGAGGGTGGAAGGAATAAGGTAGGAGTGACAAGGCCAACCATAGGAACTGAGGAAAGAAGGAAGATCCAGAGTGCAGAAATCTTGTTATGTTAGATTTTCAAACTGTTCCAGACTCAAAATTCTTAGCCCCAATTATAAAGGATACATTACTTAGGTCAACTATGAGCTAGCGTTATGGTTGTATGGATGGATCCAGCTCTGTAAAATACTTGATTCACTCTCCAGACTGTTCCAGACTGTGTCGGCACCATGGAGACAGCGAGCCCTTTGGTGTTGTGGACGTTTGTGTTTTAGAATGATTTCAGGTTTATTTTAAGATCAAAACAAGACGAACCACAAGAGAAAGAGCACTGGGTTCAAGAATTAAAATTCTTCGCTCAATAGAAAACGGGAAGCAGAGGAGGGGAATGTCTGTCTCCAGTTTGAGACAGATGGAGTGTGTCACGCTGCTGGCTCACTGCTGTGTCACACACACGCACACCTTTCTGCACTGATCACACATACAGTAGTGACTCATGTCTAGCAGCAAAAGTTTGGTTTATTTTCATGTGGTTCTGGTCAAATGCTTTTGACAGGCAAATCAGGTTCATAGGACAGTCCCACACACACACACACGTGTTGACAGTATAGTTGAATATAAAAGCCGTCTGGATACCAGTATAGAGTCAGAGTGTTTATAAGTGGGTCCAGTTTGGCAGCATTTGCATGTGGGAGCCTTTGAACCAGCCGGCCTCATTAAGGGAGGAAATTGTCTTCTCCTGTCATCGTTTTATGAATCATTATGTGAAAAGTTAATTGCACTGACGCAGATGTATAAAAAAGAACTAAAAAATATTTATTTATGATTTACTTGTGCCCTCAGAGACACGGTTCCAGGTCAAAAACCAGAGTTGGTTTCCATCTGGCTTCTGCTAAATGTGATTTGTGAATAGTTTGTGTTCAGTTTAAACAGCACGTCGCAATTCTTTTGGCCATATTTGTCCGTTTGGGTTTGACAAAAATGTGTCCTCTGTCCTGTCTGCAAGCACTACATAACACACGTGTATACGCTTGCTGAAAGGTTGAGTTAGAGTTGTTGACGTTGGGAACGGACTGCACCGGGTGTTTGGCTGACATCTCCACTCATTCACCACAAAATGACATCTCTGCTCCTTCCTCTTTCATGGGAGCCTTTTGAAACAAGGCCTCACTCTGCCCTTAATGGCCTCTGGTCCCCTTAATTAAAGTTGCACTTGCAGCATTTTGATGCCTTTCAATGTTTCCCAGCCTAAATAATGTGACAGCTCGGCAATCACCGTCAACAAAAATTACCCATGTGAAATAAAGACTTCAGCATGATGGAACTAATGAAATGTTTGCTTTACATTCATCCTTTTAAAAACCTGCTTGCTCTGATTGACTTCATAAAAACTGTTTAAATTGTCCACTCATTCACTATATAGGGACTTTGCTGTTTGTAATTGTATTAAACAGTCAGTGTAAGCTAAGTGCTAAGATCTATGAGAAGAAAGAAAACCAGACGACATGGAAACTAGATCACTGTCCTGCTGCACAACAACTCTGCTTGAGCTATGAAAAATAGGACTGAATTACATACAGAGAACATAAGAGACTGGTAAAAACTCTGAATCTCAGAATGCACTGCATTAACCCACTTTCATGCACAGTTCCCAGGAAGGAGGAGTTTTACAGAGGAACCTCCATGATGTCATAGACCTACAAAAGTGAAAGCAACTAAAGTATTTTGTAAAAAAAAATTCTGACATTTTGCAGAGAAATCGTCTGTTTTTATTCTGTATATGTGTGCAAGGCATGCTGTTTGATCTATTGTTTTTTTAATACCACACTTTACCAGGCAGGTATTCACAAAACAATAACTGAGAGGCTGAAGGCTATTATTTCCTGATTATCAGGTGATGCCCTGACTAAGCTACTGATTCTATTAATGATTGCCTTTGGCACTTAGTTATTCAGAGCTAAACCAAACCTATTGTTGCTCAACATTCTTCCTCAGGATTCTCTGGTAGAGAGCAGCATTCATGGTTCCATCAATTACAGCAGGTTAACAAGGTCCTGAAGGAGTAAATTAGCCCCAGATCATCACACTACAACTACCATGTTTGACTGTATGATTTCGTGTTTCTAAAATGTGGTGTTAGTTTATAGCCTGATGTAACACGTCCCAGATATTCCTTAAAAATTTCACTTTTGTCTCATAAGTGTAAAAAATAATTTCCCAAAAGTCTCAGGGATCATCAAGAGGTTTTTGGTAAATGTTCTTTGAAACTCTCATGGATGCCATTTTGTCCAGTCTGTTTCTTATTCTTGAGTCATGAACACTAACCTTGACTAAGGCATGTGAGGCCTGCAGAGCTTTAGACGTACCTCTGGGTTATTGGGTGACCTCCTGAATGGGCCACCATTACACTCTTGGAGTAATTTTGTCAGATTTCTTCAGGAGATTTAAGATAACAAACAAACAAAACTCATTGCCAGTTATCGAAAACGCTTTACGGTAGTTGTGGCCAATAAGGGTGGGGCATTGCCACGTGATGTGCAACAGTTACATGTGGGAAAAAAAAAAAAAAATCAAAAACAGAAGAAACCTTTAAGATGGTAAAGTCAAATACACTTACACTTTCTCTATTATAAAAGTCAAGTACGCCCATTAAAACTCCTGTTTCTTTTTAGTTGCATCATTACATCAAAAAGACAATCCAACCTGTCAAGTGCATCATTTTAAACATGTTTTCTTGTTTTATCTGATGTCTTTGAAACTTGACTGGAATTTGAAACAGCGTGTTTGATCTTTTTTTTCTGAAGAAGAAAATGTTTTGTAAGCTGTATTTCACCTTCACACGTCCGTGTGACTGCCTTCCCCTGTCCATCGGGTCTTTAATTATCTGTCCTTCCTCTACATCATCTGTCTGTGTGAAACCTCTTCTGCTGTGCTGCTCATTAGCACCCACCATGGAGGAGGGTGTGAGGAAACATACCTCAGGAGTAAAACATCTGTTTTCATGGCTGTCTTTACACGTCTCTTCAGAAGCTGTCTGGTAAGTAAAGGCTGGTGCAGACAGCAGACATTTAGAGGCAGTAATAACAACACGGTCCAGCCGTTTTGCCAACAGCTACAGCGGGCCATGTTTTCTCAGTGCAGCGTTCGTCCTGAGCCCACGCTGTTTTTTAACCCCCTCCACTTGTCAAAACCCATCTAGGCAGTGAGGAACATTTCCCATCTCTATGGCCTCGTTAAGTCACCGCCGCTCTGGGGAGCGAAACACACAAACACGCTCCCCGTGGTCTGAGGTTGCATCCACCAAACCCTTTCCCTCTGAGCCTCCCTTTTACCACTGCCGTGAGCTCTCCCACTGTCTCCATTTAGATGAACTGCATTATGACTTAAAGCGGTTGGCGCACACTCCATTTAAAAACATGGCTGGTTGTGTGTTGCCGGTACATGGGGACAAAATGTAAGCTGTTCTTTAAATAGGTGTGTGTTTACCTCAGCTCTAAATGAAGAGTGACTGGGTAAACACACAGAGCCGCACCTGAAGGGGCTCAGTTGGGAGTGGGCGTGTTTGTCGCTGCTCCCACTTTTAGTGTGGATGATTTAAAGATTGTCACAGAGAATTTTTGTTTCAGTAAGTATGGTTTAGATGCATTAAACAGTCAAATAAAAATATGGACCAAGATTAGGGAAAGGTTTGGGATAAAACTTGGGTCGCACATTTACCATTCAGGGAAAACTCATGCATTTTAGCTGTAATCTATATGTCCTTGCACACACATTACCTGTTTCTCGGCATGTGAGCGTGCCTGCTCTTCCTGGGCCAACACCACCTCTCTCTCTGCTGTGATCTGAACGCTTTCCCTCAGCGCCTCCTCCAGCTCCTCAATGCGCTCCTCCTTCTGACGGAGGGAGTCCTGCAGAAAGGATGGAAAGATGGAAGTGTTGAGAAAATGTTTTGATCACACTTGTATTTATCCACCTGATCGGCATGAGTGTTACTACGAGAGAAAAATCAGCAAGTGACCGAAATCGGATGATTTTAATCTCAAATGGTGCTGACCGGTGCCCAGCCAGTCAGAAACTCAAAAATCAGATCTTTTTAGGATCTGTGAATGCATTAGGTTGCATTTAAAAGAAGTAAATGTGGAAAAATGACTCAAATATACATATCGGTAGAATGTGTAAAAACAAAGGATGCTGAACTGATAAAATAACCTTTTAAAAAGGAATCTGTTGTCTATGGCAACATGTTGGCTGTTCATTCATGCTGCTGCAACAGAGAGCTAGACTTCAAGCAGCGGTGGTCATCTTGTATGATTTGTTTGGTACCTGACATTTTCGAACACTAGAGTAAGATGTCAATCTGTATCTGTGTATGGGGCATTTTACTAAATTAACAAAGAGGTAAATTGACATAAATGGATGAAAGGTTGAATGCGTTGCTGCAGAATTATTCTATTTATCTCTTTGGGTTTTCAACCTCTCTTAAAAAGATACTGGACTTTGGAAATTTTACATATTCTAAGATATTAGAATATTACATAACTCATATTTTTAATACCTTTATTAGTCCCTCAGGAGGGAAATTACATTTTCAGTACAGCCTGTCCAAGTTAGACAGGCGTCTGAGGCTGCAGCCACCTTGGGAGGCGCTTTTAGGTGAGGTGGGTGTGTCTTGCCCAAGAACACAACGATGGAAACAGATGAAACGGGGTTCGAACCAGCAACTCGCCAATTACAGGACAAACTCCTACCACTGTCGCCACCATCGCCCACACTATGTAGAAACTATACTAAAAATCAAAAACTATATAAAAATCAGAAAGACTAGAGAACAGGCATCCAAGTAAGGTAGATGTTTGTTAATAATCATAAATCAAGAACTTGTCTAAACTTGCTCATGACTACAGCCAGAGATGTAATGATAAAGCTAAAAACAGCTTGGATAAACAAGGCTGAATGACGATCTAAGTTTGTCTTGCTAATACGTGAGGCGGAGGATGTGGAAGGTGAGAATATTTCAAGAGTCCACTGCTGGAAAAGTGCAGCAAAAACTGGCATCTTGGAGGTCAATTATTCTCCACAACCATCAGATGCTCAATGAGTTGTTTAGGAGTGATACCTGGAAAAAGCCTTGTTTTGTCCTACCATCACAAACATAAACATGTAGAATTTGCTAAACGCTACTGGGACTTTGAAGGGAACTCTAAGCTTTGGTCACATGGGACTAACATTGAGATTGTTTGCAACAAACACTCCAGGTAGGTCTGCTGGAAAACAAACCATGAATGTGAAAAATAAAACTCATGTTCACTGTATGGTATGGTGGAGGATCTGTAATGCTGTGGGCCAATTACTCTTCTAAAAGCCAATGGAACTCAGTGGAGTCCATTAAGGTGATGATAAACAACATTCATTTTTAAATTGCGATAAAATAGGATTTTTAGCAAAAACCTCGGCAACCTCTATTATTTCATTTATCAATTCAAATCCTAACTTTAAACCCAACTATAGAAACTGAAGATTAGCCATAAAGACCATCAGCTTGTACTGAGTTGTGCCTGTAGTGTTCCTGGTGCTCAGTGCATCCAGATTTCAGCATAAAGGCATAACAGAAAAAGAGAGAGTGTTGTAGATCAACATGGAAAAAACATAAGCTGTAATGCAATAAAAGCTCTAATCATGCAATTATCATCTAAAACCATCTCGATCTCGACTGTAGCAAAGATCACCAAAGTAAGAACCCTGTTGACCCTTAAATGTGTTATTTCTACCAACACCAAAACATTATGGAAATGAATGGTCAATAGCAGCTGAGGATACTCCACCCTAGTGCAGGGATCTGCCAAATGAGTTGTTTTTAACCAGAGGGAGGAATTCAGTTGAGCTGGTGGTCCTTCAGGAGGCTCGAGAGACATTCATGTTTACAGTGCTACAAGAAAGTGACCATAATATCCACTGAGGACCACCTCTGACTGTGGTCCAAATGACTGGAACTCAAAAAATCCAAAATGTGTCCAGGGTACATTGACATAGGCAATTAAGAGATTTCAAGCCAACTTTGATCGGCTCACCCAGGATACATGTTAATGCCAGATGTGCACAGGGCCAAAGTGTACCTCAGGTGGAAGGGAATTAGTTGTAAAACAGGACACATTATGGTGTGTGGATTTTTCCCTTCCTTTCAGTGTGTGAAGTAGCTTTATGAGCATGTGAAGCATCTGTAGGCATTAAGAGCTCAACTCCCAGAACATAGAGAGCTACAGCCAGCAGTCGTACATATATCCAGTTTTAACAAGCTGGTATGATTTCCCAGGTCTTAGAAAAATATATAGGATCAGAAAAAGCACTTTTTTCCTAATTTAAGCTTGCTTTCACATCAGGATAGTTTGGGAGACTTTGTTCCAATGGGCAGGAAACGCGAAACATTTCACACCTTCTATTGGTGCGGTTCACTTTCACACTGCAGCAAACCAAAGGGCATGGACAATGTCACACTATTATTGCAGCTGGTCTTTGGACGCCATCACAAAAAGCCGGCCACAAGGGAGCAAGCTGTCCAGCATGTTGTTCTGTTTATACGTGAGGAATGCAGCAGAAATGAAAAGAAGACGGAGAGCAGGAGAAAAATGAGAAATCAATTAAATTTAACTAACTATATATTTTGCTAAAATTAAGCTTAAATTTTCCATCATAATGTAGAGACGTGCACTAGTCACAAAAGTCTGTTGGCTTAATCAAATGCAATGGATGTGCATTTCACTATACTTGCCAGATTAGGCAAAGCAACCTTGCTTAACAAAGCAAAACACTTGCAATGTATATTCTAAGTGTGAAAGAAGTTTATCCAATTTGTATGAGTTTGCTTATCTGCATTCCTCCAGCGGTTGTTTACTTGGACACATCCAGCTTGGCGGTGACTGATAACAGCCAGAAGAAATGTCTCAACTTTCTTGGATGTACAGGTAGATCTCAAAAGAATTGAATATCATTAAAAAAGTTCAACAAAACTCATAAATTATATAGATTATTTATACAGAATAAAATATTTCAAACCTTTTTTTTTTTTTTTGTAATTTTGATGATGATCATGGTTTATGATAATGAAAACCCAAAATTTAGTGTCTTGGGGGAAAAAAAATTATATTACATAAACTCAAAAAGAATACTGTAAACAAAAATGTCAGGCTTCTGAATTTCTCAGTACTTGGCAGGCGCTCCTTTTGGTTGGCCCACAAACCTGACTCAGATACACCAGTTCTGTCAGGAGGAATCGGACAGAATTCCAGCAAACTGTTGTGACAGCCTCTGGAAGGAAACCAAAAATGTTTCACTCACACAGTTTAAAAAGAAGTTGTAATAAATACTAAAGGCAATGAACTTTTGAATTTGAAGAAAGTAAAGAAAAAATCCCTCAATAATTAGCTCATCAATCCGGAAGGGCTGCACGGTGGAGCACTTGTTGTCACTGGTGATTTTCAGCAAGAAGGTCCGGGGTTTGAATCATGTCTGAGGCCTTTCTGCAAGAAGCTTCCATGTTCACGCATAGGTTTAGGTTAATGGGTCTCTCTAAGTTGGTATGAGTGCATGCTTGGTTGTTTGCCCTGTGTGTTTCTATGTTGCCCTGTGATGGACTGGTGATCTGTCCAGGGAGTACCCTGATTCTCACGCTAAGAATGCTGAAGATGGGCACCAACCCCCTACGACCCTGCAAGGCAAAGTGCGTATAAACAATGAATGGATGGATTCTTCTGGTCTTTAGTAAACAGAAATATTGTTGGTAATCCTATCTGACCTAAAACAGGAAAAGTTTAGTCACTCTTCATTCATCTTTCTGCTCCCTGCAACTAGAATAATCAAAAACCATCATACATTCTGATCTCTTATCAGCCTTGGAGGATTCTAATCTCACACAGAGCTTAGTAAAACCACCACATGGAGTTCCCATAAATTCCCGATGAAAAAAGATCTATTTTTCTTCTTGTTGGGGAGCTGACTTTGCAGGGTAAATTAGATCCGAATGAATAACTGATGGGGACAGGGAGGAAGAGGGACGATGAGGCATTACAGTGGCCATGAGCAAACCCCCAGAACATCTCCAACACATGTGCTGCGAATCTGAATCCCCAATGAGCCAACATTACTTGGTGTCTAACTATGCAGAATTTGGTGGAATTTATTTGGAACAAAGCCGGCTCTTATTGCATTGAATTAAATTTACAGTCCTGTTTTGTTACTGTCTGCAGGGTTGTTTAGGTTTTGCATATTGGCTCAGAAACGACACATACACACAAAAGCTATGGTTGTAACCGCTGTGGTCTCATGTGTCTCAGTGACTCACATCGACTCATCATCCGACCACATACACACACAGCAAATGACAGCTTCTTAACAACTTAAACCAAATCAACCATGGCTAAAGGGCGCATAAGCTTGTTCACACAAAACACACACACACTGACAGTTTTCATCTGCCTATAATCAGCAAGCCAATGAGGTTAGCAATTACTGGAAGAGAAGAGGGAGGATGAGGAGGGAAAAACAGGCTGAAGGATGTTAGCGGAAGCCGGAAAGAAATTTAAGGTGAAAGGGCGAAGTTAAATGAGAAAGAAGCAAAAGAAAACCTACTATCTGCAGCTATATGAAGAAAACCACACAAAATCATCACACCGCATATGGCTCTTATCTCGGGTGACTTGATGCACCCAGCAAACAATTAGGAAATGCTCTCTGACCACATAGAAGCTTTTTAAAACCCAAAAGCATTCATTCCATTTTTTCCTTCTCCTTTAATCACCTCTCTCATTTTTCTACTCATCACTTCCCTCTTCTCCATCTTCTATCAGCTCCCCCTGCCAATAATCCACCTTGGCTTCCCCTTCTCACATGTTCTCAGCTGAAAGCTGCAGTGTGTGAGAGTGAGTGTGTTTGACATTGCCTCAGGCTGCTCTGTATCACGTTATGACAACATGGTGTTGTTGTAACAGAAGTTACTCAAAGGACACAAGGAGAAACTTTTCTCCACCTTCCTGAAGATCTCTACCTTGGTTTTCTCCATCTTTACCTTTATTTGCTGAGAACTTTCGTTGAGATTATCCTCCCTCTTCTTGGCGTCCTCCATCAGCTGGGCATTTCTGTTTTTTTCCAGCTGCTCCTTGTGTTTCAGGTTGGCCACTTTCTTTGACTGGTCCTTAATTTGCCTGCAAAAACAGAGGAAAATTTTTAAAAATACAACAATACATCATCTGTGTTCATGAGCGATGTTTTTTTTTTGTTGTTGTTGTTGTTGATGATATTAAAACTGACCTCACTGAAGCAAATATAGATTAAAAAATAGCTAACAATGTCATTTATTATTTCAAACTGTGCCAAGTCAAGAGCCTAAAATAATTATTTCTATTTTGCTTTTTGAGTCAGAGCTTTAAATCTGTTAAAGTGATCCTGTGCCAAAGTATGCCATGCTTCATTAGACTAAGCTGTTTTCTTTGTACTGCTGCAAAAACTTTCATATATTCTAAACTCGCTTTTCAATTATTATTATGGTCGAGCTAAGCCATTTAAAATGGACCAATTCAGACCTAAAATAAGATTACCACAATAAAAATTGTATTTTTTTTTATTTATTTATTTATTTTCAAATAAGAATAAAACAGCTTGTGGTGCATTTCAATTCAGCTCCCTTTACTCTGATACGCCTAAGTAAAATTCAGTGTAACTCATCATCAGCAGACAGGCAAGGGAGAAATTTGCGGAGATGTTTAAAGCAAGGTTCGAATATCACACATATCCAAGCTTTTAAACATCTCAAGGAGCACTGTTCAGTTGTAAGGCACTACTGCAGGACATGGCCAAGAACTCCCTTAAAGGCCCATTTATGCTCCCTTTTGGCATATAATTGGTACCACCCATTTCAAAAGCAGTCAACTGTCACTGCCCTTTTGCTTTCCATGTGTTTATTAAGCTGACATGGTAATTCAGAAATGTAGCCACAAGAGGGAAGTTCTGAGGTAGCTTCCAAATGTGGAGGAAAGTTTCAGACAACACTAAACATCAAAAAATAAAATTAAGCTGTGATAATGAGAGAGGCGTGAAAAGAGGTACAGCAGCAGGCGGGGGTGATCGCAGCATATGCGTGGAGAACTTCTGCACTTTCTTGGTTAATTTTGCTGATATCACTGGAACTATTATGGTTTTGCCTCCGTTTGTTGGGTTCGGGTTTGCATTCACAAGCTTGCTGATGACAGACTAAAATATGCTTGAAATGAAAGGATGGTCTTAAGGCTCCGCCATGAAGAAGATAAAGTGAATATGTGGAGGAGGGTGCTGTAGTCAGATGAGATCAAAATGAACCTTTTTGGTTTAAATCCAAAATGCTGTGAGTGGCAGAATGACAGCACACCAACCTGAAAGCAGGATGAAGTGTTAAGGGATAAAAACTGATGCTCACGCTCTCCATCCAGTCTGACAAAGTTTGAGCTATTTTTTCAAAGAAGGTGGTTCTACAAAGTGTTGACTCACCAGGACACAATTCAAATACACGCCACAGTAATCACATTCCCACCGATTAAAAAACGAACCCACCATCATTTTCTTTCCACTTCATAATCATGTACTATTTTGTGTTGATCCATTTCAGAAAATCCCTCCCAAAAAAAACCATTGAAGACTGCCGTTGTAACATAAAACAAAGTGAAAATGTTTGAGGGATACAGAAACTTTTCCAAGGATGTACAATAATAAAACTGCTGCTCAAATAATGACACGCTGATTTAGCTCTTAAAATATGGTCAAGAATTTATAATGGTACAGCAGGAAACTGTGCAACACAATGCTCCACTTAAATACCCTTGGGCCGATATAATGTCAAAATCGGTAAAGGAATTTGGTGAAAAGCTATGAATCAACGACGGGATGACATTTCTGATGTCTGCACAGCGGGAAGCAGGAGGGTCTTGACACACAGGGATTACTGGGTGTCGGGAAGCAGGGTTTAAATCATCATCGGGAAAATGAAGGCGACTGTGCGGAGCGGTAAAAGTGCAGGAAGAGTAGAAAGTTATTCCTTGCGGGAGATGCAGGCTTTGCAAGATGGAGAAAGAGTTTAATCCCTGTTTAAGGCGCCTGGAAGCCATTGTGGCTCTGTCACAGAGCTATCAGATAACACTGCAGCTTTACTTGATCAGGACCTCTCATACGTTCCAGACATGTTCACAGGCACAAATGTGGAAAAAATAAAACTTAATAGCATCAACTGAATCACAACACAAAGGAAAACCCAAGGAATGTGTAAGTTAACTCAGAAAAAAACATTAACACTCATAACAAAGACATAACTGCAGGCAAGGTAGTTCCTACCTTCACCATGTGTCCATAACTACAATAAGTCTTTCTGAACTGTTGACATTTATATCCACATGTGTCCTCATACATAAATTATTTTCCCAACAGCAGCAATGTTTTCAGACACAATGGCAATCCTTTTTTAGACACTGGGGGATAAACTCACAAAGCATGTGTTGTGTGCTTCTCCTTTCCTGAAGCAGAGTTCACCAAAGCAAACATATCAATTAAGTGCAACAGGTGCAAAAATCTTATTATATCAAGGAGGACTCATGTTTGAGATGTTATCGCCACATCAATGCCTGAAGTGATGTTTTGAATGCAGACCTGCAGATGGTGAAAGACTGAGTAATAATTTAACCCTTGAACCTGTTCATTTAAAGGTAAAAGCAGTTAGAAATGTATCAGATTGTACCAATCATACGTGTAGTCTAAGCAAATATTGGCAGCAATATTTTATGACATTGTCAGGATATAAAATAAACATCTGAGCTTTGTTGACTTCCATTATATCCTCTTTTATTCACTGGATAAATGTAAGAAGGTTTTTTTTCAGGGTTTTTGTCACAAGGGGATGCCTCAGTTTCCTCTTAATCTCAGAGCAACAGCTGAGCAGGGCAGATTCCTCAGGACATCTCAACTGCATTGCGTGCTGAAGATGGGTCTTATTTACCTGGAATATTTATTCAAGGTCTTTCAACATCATGTTTCCACTGGTATTTTGGTGATTTATCTTTAGTGTTGATTAACCTTTGGTCCAATTCTCTATCATATTCAAGTCAGCACTGGTAAAGCAAGCCCACTCCAAAATGTTACTTCTCATCAGAAGAAAAACTGAAGGAAAATTTAAAGATTACTTCACACCTGAATCTGTCAGGGGTGTGAATAGTTTTGGGCTTAACTGTTTATCCAGATGATACACAATACTGAGTTCACAAGTCAAGATTTCAGAAAGATTTTTGAATCAAACAACTGTTCTCTTGTCACAATACATTTGTTGAAAATGCTTGTGTGTTTTTACAAACAGAACAAGGGTTTATTTAAAGCTAAAACTGTAATTTGGACTGCTAAATAGAAACTATGCTTTGTTTTTACAGTAGTGACTGTAGCTCTGTCACCATTTTTTTAAAAAAATGAAATAGATAAATCCTTTTTTTATGCTTTTGCAATGGAGCACTGTCAGCCAGCCTGAGTTGCAGTCTTCATCAGTCAAATCTGTCAATAAACAGTGCAACTAAAGAACTGCTTCCTGTCTTATTTCAGAATACGAGCCTGAAACATGGACATAACTTGGTCCTAAGTTTAAAAGACTCATCTTCTTACATAGTGCTCAAAATAATACCATAAACTTACCATACCAGACAGAGGAACATGCTGATAGCAACTCGAAATTTCTTTGCCAAAGAGAGATTTCCAAGCAGTTAAATATCACAAGATCTGGTTTTGTTACACCTTTAATTTGCAGTCAATTGCAAGTTGATCTGTGTGTGCTCTCAGAGCACGCAGCAGTAACTGCCCAACCAAGGAGGCTTAGCTAACAACTCACAGCATTCACCTGGGAAATATGCAGGGATATGTGTGGAGGGAAAAGCGCAGATAACCAAAGGAAAAGGCTTTAAAAAGGCTTCAGAGAGAAACAATGACATCAGTACCTTATTTTCATAAAGCCACCCCCCTCTCTTTTCTTCTTCGACCACCACCTTTAAAGATACACTAAGTATTTCACACAATTTCCATGTTGTAAACAGCGCTGGTCTTTGAGCGTTACATTTGGAGATGGATGAAATTTTCCCAAATATGGGCAAATTTCCGACCAAATGCTATAATAACGCCTCATTTAACAGTGGGCAGTATTTTTTCTGTAGGGCTCATTTTAGGCACAGATCTACCTTTGGATGCTGTTTCAGAATTCTGTAAACTCTACTTCATCCATATTCAGCAGGTACAAATGGCTTCCTGAATTTAACTTGGTATTATTTGTTGCAGAATATGTAAACAAGTTTGAAATCTCATATAACCTTCGAGCCACAACATATCTCAGCTTTACTCTCAGCCCTAACCATCTTTAAAAGTGCTTTTAGTTTACTCATCACAGTGCAAAGCACAAAAAAGATGAATGCATTCAAATATATAACTATTTTATTACAAGCCTTTGCTTTCATCTTCCTTTTCTGTGTAAGCCATAAACTGCCTTCTAAAGTTACTTAAAGTAACAGGAGTAATCCATCAAGTGGCTTTTACATCAATACTGCTGCCAGAAAAGTTGAGAAATGATATTGGCAAAAAAGGGTAGCATAAAATCTGTTTGCTAAGAGGTCCATTGGGCCTAATTCCAAACTGTCCTGAGATATCTGGGAGAAGAGAAATTGAAATGTAGAGACACAGCCAAAACTATTCAGCAGCACCTGCATGTTCAAAGCTCACAAAATAATCACTGTGTGTGTATATTTAAGTGTCTAACTTATAGGTCTGCGTTTGGAAGAGCCATGTGTAGCTCTTGGGTTTACATCCAAATTGAGTTTGAATGTTAAGTGAGAACGCAGATGAAGTAAGTGAGCTCTCTCGTTTGTTATTTTGTTCCCTTTGTTTGGCCATGATTTTAGCTTCCATGTACAGTAACTGTGGGATACGGTTATTTCAATATTTGGGGTTCAGTTTTGTGCTATACGCCTTGCCTGCGTGTAACAGGTCATAAACAGGCAGGAATGTTCCTATTGGAGGATTTCCAGGAAGCCCCAAACATCTGGTTGGATCTCTGAGGTTTCCTAACTCCACGCTACATTTGCTGTATATATATGAGTGTATATGCAAGTGGAAAACAATTTTCCGATTGACTCAACACACTCTTTCATACACTCTCTTTGCTTTCACACTTATTTTTTTCTTACTTTTTAAGGACAATGAACATTTGTTTAAATATTAGCATGGGATCTTCCCACGTATCTTCAAGCTCATCTGAATTAGCTTTTTTAACCCACTTTTGAACCTGTTTCTTTGAAAGTTTTTCCTTAATTATGTTTTATTTAGCTGCAAAATTCAAGAGGAGAAATATAGTTTTTACTTCCTTTCATAATTTACCAACACCCAAACAAAACCTTATCCTTTCCTTAGAATAAATACACTTTTCACTGCATTGAACCAATACATCAATTTTTCCCCTCTGCTTAAACCTTCATAATCTTTTGTGACAGTCATATCTTTCTTTTTCAGTTCTCTCAGTCTCCAGTCTCATTAGAACTTAAATGAAAAATGACTTTTCCCCCCTCCTTAATAGTTAAACATACAGTTTAACCCCAAATTGTTCATATCCCTGGCAGTCTAAGTTTTAAATTAATCTTTTAATATTGCCATTTTTTGTCTTTTGAATGGAAATGATTATAATGTTTTGAGTTGGCTCGGCCTGAGTACCAACTTGAATCTGATAGACAATCTTTGGAGGAAGCTAAAGATTAGGGCGATGGTAAGGAGGCCCGTTCTTACTAATGATATACCAATCAGTCAGCCAGTGACAGTGAATAAAGTACAGCCATGCACTTTTCTCCTGGATGTGTGCTATTTCTGTAATGGGATAAAAGTGCAAATAAACACTTTAAACTTAATAAAAATTGCAGGAATAATGTGCACAGCAGCCATATAAAAAGGAGTGTTGGGTAGAGACCTTTGACTTTAAGGGGCACCATAAGTTAAAAACTACTTATGATTTGATGTACTTTAGATAGACCAGAAGATGGGTATTTAAGGTATCAAGAAGGTATTTCTTGTATCATTTTATAAATTAAATATACTGCTTCATTTATTATTTATAATCTCTGAGCTTCTTGTTGAAATTTTATTTTTTTATATAATGTAACAGATGTTCGGTCCCTGTTACTATTTTTTATTGTATTAAATGAACCACATAAAACTGCTTATACTTAGAAATAAACTAAAAAATTCACAATATAAAAATACAGTTTTCATTTATCACTTCCCTGATAGGAATAAACTTTCACTGGAGCTGTTCTTCCAGGTAAAACAAACTGGTCTATAAACCCAATGGCCCCGATCAGCTGTGGCCCACTGCCATTCAAAAGTTGTTTAAATATGTAAAATATCTGCTTCTTTCTCCCTTCAAAATCATTTTAAAACAACTGGAGCTAATTGCTGGAGGAACCGGAATTACAGGAGAAATTCTCGAACCGCAACGCTGTAAACACAACATGGAAACCTGCACACACAGAAGCAAAGAGCAAACATGCACAGTTAAACATTCCTCGACAAACGAAGTGAGTTTCTCTGGGTCGGACCACACACAAAAACCAAACTCACACATAACACAACGCAAACTCCCAGAATCTATGTGCCAAGATTCACCCAGATGTAAACACATACTGTACAAACAAGATGGCACCCTCTGTAAATATATATTATGTGCTAAGATTAACCCACACTGGTATACTTGTTAACATTCAGATTTTTTGATTTAAATCCCTCCAAAACACACATCAAAACACTTTTGGACTAGCTGCAAATATATGCAGTAACATAAAAAACACACAGCAGTGGAAAAATACAGATTATTGCTTTTAATTAGTAGGAAAATACACGTGCAATCTGAGAAATTTCAGTAAACTTTCCAACCTCCCTCATTAGCATGCTGCTCATACTCAGGGAGCCACATAAAGGTGATATTAATATTACATTTGGACTCCTGTATAAATATTTGATCAAAAAATGCTTGTGGGCCTCATGTATGTTTACTGCTAGTAGTTCGCCCAAAATTAACATCAAGCATTTCCTTTTAACCACAGGGAACTCAGTACTTCCTTTGAGAAAAAAAAAAGGGGGGGAAATATGAATTTGGTTTTCTTGTCCTTAAGAAAAAGATTAAAAAGCATAATTCAAAACATAATAGATATGTCTTGCCAATTATCAAGTGTGGGAAGAAAAAAAAAAAACCCCTTATGATAAAAGGTTGATGTTTTTAAAGTTAAGAAAGACAAACTTGCTTTATTAAATTGATTAATGGCTGTAGAAAATGTCACAGAAGGAAAGGGGGCGTAAATAAATTAGTGCATGCAATGCTGGCCACATTTACTGACACCCCTGGTAAGGATAAAGGAGAAGACTTAAAATAAATTAATAATTAATTTTAGTAGCATGAACTTACACTCCAAGAGAAAATAACAAAAACACATTTATTGGTTTAATTATTTATTTATTATTTGTTTTGGGTTTTTTTTTTTTTTTTAAATTATTGGCACCCTCACAACCCCTTTGAAATAATTGTAAGTAAAGCAATTTTTAAAATGTATACTTTTTTGATGATCAGATTTTCTTCTTCAGTTTTTCTTCTTTTTGGTAATCCATGACTTTACTGCTGTTTCTCTGGAGTATAAATATGACAAAAGGTCATTACTTTGAGCTATTCCGCAAAATCGGAAGAATAAGCAAACATATATGCTAAGTAGAAGTGTGTTTATTTTTATAAGTCCAGAAATGTCTACAAGAAAACATCTGCTACCCTTAACTCCCCCAAATATCAATAATTATATAGTTAAAACAACTGTAACTGTGAGCTGAGGATCCAAGTTTACCTTGCCACCAAGCACAGTGGGAAGCATCATAATGGAGCTTATAAAATAATACAATCCCAAAAGTTCACTGTTGGATAACTGCAGGGAAGATTGGCATCTTTGTGTCAACACGTTTCTAAGCCAGTCATTAGATCCTATCCATGTCCATCCCAGCAAGATGTTTAGGAGTGATGCCAGAAAAAAAAAAGCATGTTCTGTCCATGTATCTCAAACCTAAACATGTGGAGTTAGCGAAACACTACTGGGCTTTTAGCTGGAACTATGTACTTTGGTAAAATGAGATTAAGATTGAGTTTTTCAGTCACAAACATTTCAGGCAGATTGACACAAAACAAAGAATGAATAAATAGAAAAGCATCTTTTGCCCACTGTTAAGTATGGTGGAGGGTCTATAATGATGTAGACCTGTTTCTTTTTCAAAGACCATGGGAACCTTGTTAGATTTGCCATTTTGAACTCTTTGAATTACCAGGCCCCTAAATACAAATCCTGTCACCTCTGCTGTGGTCTTTCAACAGGATTAAGATCCTAAACATATGGCTAAATCAACACAGGAATGATTTATCAGACACAAAACCAATCTTCCTCTCTTTATATAAAATCTGTATGGTGAGCTGAAAGGAGGAGTACTTCATAGAGGATCCAGAACTCTGAAATATTTGGAAGGATTTTACAAAAATGATTTGCAAAATTTGTACGTATACCCCGTCTGTATGCTCCAATTTGTACAATACCATAGGAAAAAACTAAATGCTAAAAAACTAATTGCTATGCAGTTAGGAAAAGGGGGTTTCATTAAAAGAAAGAAAGAAAATCTGTATTATAAGGAGAGAGGGTGTTTTTTTTTTTTTTTACCTTATTAAAAATGTTCTTAAATTAAAGGTTGGATTTTTCTACAGGTGAGATTATGTTACTGCAATAAAAAAATAAGATGAAGCTTTTCACTTTCTCATCTATTATTATTATTATTATTATTATCATTATTATTATTATTATTATTATTATTATTAATTTCACAAAATAATCTGATTGTCAGGTTCTTAGTGTTAACAGGACAGCACAACAATACATTCTTCAGAAAATAGTTGGCAGATCAAATTTCCTGTTGCCTAATAATGTTCCTGTTGATACTGTAGCTGCTATGTAACTGTATGAATGTAGTGCAACTTCCTTTTTAAATCAATTATCTTAACTGAATAATATGTTGAACACATCAAGTACTTGGCCTGCAACAGCGGCATGTTTTGCTCGTACTGTTCAGCAACAGATAAATGTAATCTAAATCCATCCTGGACAGATGCACTGAGGAAATATTTGCTACCTCTGTCCACACATGCTTGCTCTGAGAGTTCGTTTTTACTCTGCCAGTATAATAGCTTAACTGCCATACTTTTCCAAACTTCCACAGAGACAGAAAACTATGAAGCGTAGCTTTTTAATACAGTTGCCACATATCTGACCTTCACCAAAGGGACAACATTTAAGTAAACTATATGAATTACAAACTATCTAACAACCTGGTATTATTAAGCCACAAGCTGTGAAATAAAATATATTTGATGGTAAGTATAGTTTACACAGGGAACAGACTGAAAATATGAATACTTATTTAAGTTTTCTACAAAACAAACCATGATCTCACCTAGGGAACCAAAATGACTAGAGCCTGCTCTGACTTCAAACATTAAATGATAGCAAAGTAGTTTTAACAGCATGCAAAAAAAAATGAAAAACAGGCTGATTACATTGTAATATCAAAATAAAAACAGAAGCAATAAGCAGCATAAATTGCAGGGCAGATTTTTGTTTTGAACCAACAAAAACTTCTTTATACTCTTTAAGAGTCTTAGTGAATTTAATGAGATAAACCTCAGCAGTTTTCAGCACTTTGGTGTTTTCAGCTAATTGCTGCCAAATTCCCTCTCAGACGTGTTCTTGTGCATGTGTGCAACACAAAACAAGCACAAAAAAAAAACAAAAACATGCATTATGCTTTGTGATGGCGTGAGCGGGTTTGCTTGCTGTCACCCAATAGCTGACAACTCCCTGCACAACCTCAAAGTTCAGGACCTCCACTAGATCAAACACACACAAGCACACAAACAAAAAGAAGCCATGCAATCCCATTTTAAGCTCTGGAAACCTTGATGTCAGACGTTTGCAGAGTTTCTCAGCTCAGATCAAAACAAGAAATAAAAAATACAGAAGAGAGGGGGGAAAAAAAGACTCTCTGTCGTCTAGCAGACAGCAAGATAGTTCTAACTTTTTAGTTTGCTTTCTCCCTTTCTACAGCAGAATCACAAAGCTGTAGAAAACCGGCAATGAAAAGGCAGACAAGATGCCAGGGGATTCATGGCTTTAGAAGTTAGGAAAAAACAGAAACGGCAAAGGAAGAGCTGGTACTGTGTAGCTTTAACAACACATCTGAGCGCACAAAACACTCAGACCAGCAGATTTATGCAAAAACCAGAAGGAAGAAGTGGTTATTATGTGGTTGATTGCAATGTGGAGGTCAGAAAGTTTATATGATTTTGATATGTCTATAAAATAGGAGCATATTCAGATCCCAGATATCGCATACTGAAATCTCATTAGATGGTGACCTCTAGAGAGAAGATAGGAGTACCTAAAAGTGAAAGAAATTTTTTAGCTCTTAGTGGTAAATGAATACCAGGTAGCACAATTTTTTAATAAGAAAAACAAAGATAAATAATCTTTTAGCATGAGGATTATATGCTGTGAAGAACTGATAATAATTAGTCTTACTGTTAATCTTTTTAGTCTCTTTAGACAAGAAAATGTAAAAACCTACTTTAAATACAATAAAATTACATAGTCCTATTATATGTATACGTAACAGTATGTCTGAGACCAACAGATGTATTATTATTAATGAAAATACACAATATGCAGACCAGTTTACCTAGACAGATACAAATTGTGCATTTCTGGTGACAACAAGCAAAATGTACAAAACAAATAGGCAGATGGAGTCTATTTTACCAGTTTTCATTTTAAGTGAACTCTTGACTCTATGAGCTGGAGGAAGAAGACTCAAAACTTGCATCATAATGCACATTTCAACCTTTGACAAGCAACTTAAATGTAAAAAAGAAAAATAAATCAAAAATACTAATTTTTTCTCTTTAAACATATAAATAACTCCTATTACAACCATTATAGAATATACTTTTAAATTGAACTACTTTGAAAAATTATCTTGCATGTCTGTAAATGTAAAAAAAAGAGAAGAATTGTCCCTAAGCATATAAATCAAAAGACTGTTTTATATCAGTTCAATAAGCTGTCAGATTTAACTAGAAATACACAGCTGATTTTTATTTATTTTATAAATATGGCAACTGAAAATAGCTTTATTTAACTTTACAAAGTTGGATCATATAATAAGATTCACTCACCTCAGCATATATTATTCTTTGAGTGGCTAACTCAGCAGGCCCTGTTTTCTGAGCAATTGAGCTGTTAGTTGTTTGACTACATGGGTGCAGTTATAGTGCATTTCAAAGTAAGGTATTGAACATTCAGCCTTAGATGGTCTAACGATCGTTAAGTATTGGAAAAAAAAAAACCAAAACAGATGATGATGTCATAACAAAGGTAACTCATCATGTCGTGAAACAATAATAAATTTTACACTTTACCTCTTCATCCTAATACACATCCACCATACAAAGAAGGGCCGCATCATAAGCAACACACACTTCAAAAGTGTGATAAGACTTGATGTTTTATGTGTTTAACTGTTACATTTCTTTATGTTTAGATCCATGTAAGATGTGTGCTTGGATATACCAACATACCTGGCAAGATAAGAAACTATGCACAAAGACAAATACTGAATATACGTGAAAAGATATCTATGTAAAAGTTTAAAGCTGTTTTAAAAAAATAGTGGCGTTCCAACAGCTTTTACCCTTGTTTTCTATGGTATTTTGAACTTAAATTTGGATAGAAACTGCTGGCATCAACGTTAAAATACTGATATGGTGAAGAGACCAGCAGAGGTGTTATATAACACAGAGAGAAAGAAAGAAACGACGACGTTTCCTGTTCAAAGAGGCGGCGATGTGACAGAGAGAGTGAAGAGAAAGTCAAGGTGTCTCCCTCAAAGACAGAGAGGCATGATGAGAATTATTAGACACAGAGTTTATGACAGAGTGAAGGAGTATCTCTATGCAAGGACACACAGTATGACAACGAAGGAGAGAGATGAAAAAACGGAGGGAGATGGGCTTAAGAAGAAAGATAGGCATGCGGTACTAACCTTGAGGCAAGACTGGGTAGCGCAGCAGACAACGTGGCATCATAAAGATAAAAGAAAGACGGAGAAAAGGGAAAGGGAAAGGTGAGAGAGGGGAAAGAAGAGTTGAGCACTGGGTTAGCTGGCTTGATCAATCTTCAAAGAACAGGAAAGACAGAAGAGCTGACAGAGAAACATCATTAACCAAAGAGAGACAGCTGATGGACATTTATACAGGGAGACAGACAAGAGTGGGCAGACAGACAGACAGGCAGGCAGGCAACAGTCACCAAGATGGTTCTTGCTCTATTTTGTACATTAACGTTAAAGTAATGAGAGCCCTGCTTTCCTCAAATCACTCCTACACCAATAAAACTGCAGTAAATTAGCCAATCAAAGCATGAGATGGGTCCAAGTTCAATGTTATTATTTCTTGAATGGATTGAACTGGTTAGTGAACTTCCCACACTGACAGCATGCACTCTGGGGATCTGCAGTCTTTACTAAATTTCATGCAACTTTCAAGGTATAAAATTATTAAAATTAAAAAAGTAATTTTCCAGTGTCCACAAAATGGTTCACATGCTTAAGTTGGCACAGCCCTATTTCCAGCATGATTTTATGCTTGAGAACATGCTAATGACAATATGCCAGAGAAAGGTTTGCCCATAACAGAACAATACAGCTATAAAATCTGCAAATTTCTCATTAGTTGCATTTATAGGTACAAATCTGTTGCAACCCTGTTAGGTTTCCTGCATCTCCACCCATTAATAAATGACTTTCTTACTGTTTTTCTTCCTCTACCACCTTCCTTTCACTTCCCCTGCTGCTCCCCCTCTCTCTGTTTTCCACTCGTCCTTCCAAATCCTTTATTTTGGCCATTGGGGTAGATTTTCAGCTCCATTTCCCCTCAGTGTGAAGTCACTTTAGTCTGCTCCAATTACCATCCCAGTTCCTGAAATAAATAATCTGGTACTAGTACAGCTGGATTTACCCGAAATGGGAAGAGAAGCCTGATTTTTAAACAAGAGAGCAACAAGAGTAAACTACAGCTGAACTTTTTATTAGACATGTTCCCGCGGCTCGCTCTTAGCCCAGAGTCAGGCCTGGCCAGGCCAAGAGCAGCCCAGAGGCTTTTCTATTCTTCTCTGACATACCTGTTAGCTACCTGTCAGGCAAAAGAATCATTATTCCCAGAAAAGCTATGGATAAATTCCCTATTTGTACATGTATTGTTATGGGGTCAGGCCTGGTGGGTTAAAAAAACTTCTTTATGAAATAAAATCTAACTACCTGCAGGGATTCTGCAGGGATGACATGTTAATATATAAAAGCATTTTGGCTACACAGTTACACAAGCCAAAATCTGTATAAAAGAGCCAAAGGGCTCAAAATACATGTGTATTTTTGAGAAACTTAAATAGAAGATCAACACAAAGTAGTTGATAACTGAAGCGGAAGAAAAATGAAATTTCTTTTCTTTGCAAACAAATCTAAAAAAAGTTTGCCATGCATGCCTATTGATATCAACTCTGATACCCCAACATAAAATCTAGTGCAATCCAGTGGGAGTGTCCAACCATCATGCCGCTCAGGAAGGAGATGGGTTCTGTGTCCCAGAGATGAACTTGTTTTGTTCCAAAATCTGCAGATCGACCCCAGAAGAAAAGCCAAAGACCTCGTAAAGATGATGGCTGAAGCTGGTAAGAGAGTCATTACCCACAGTGAAACGTGTCCTGTACCGACATAGGCTGAAAGGCCACTCAGCAACGAGGAAGCCATTACTCCAAAAGAAACACAAAAAAAGCAAATGTACACAGGGACAAAGACCTTAATTTCTGGAGACATGTCCTGTGGTCTGATGACACTAAAATGGAACTGTTTGCCATAATGTTTGCCATAATGACCATTGTTCCATCTGGAAGAAAAAGGAGGACGCTTGTTAGCCTGGAAACTCCATCCCAACTGTGAAGTAGAGGGCGGCAGCACCATGTTGTGGGGTTATTCTGCTGATGGAGGAATGGATGCACTTCATAGAATAGATGGTGTCATAAAGTAAATTATGTAGAAATATTGAAGCAACCTCTAAAGACATCAGCCAGGAAGTTGAAGTTCGGGAACAAATGGGTCTTCCAAATGGACAATGACCCCAAGCATACAGCCAAAGGGCTTACAAAGTGGATTAAGATCAATGTTTTGGCATGGCCATCACAAAATTCTGATCGCAATCCTACAGACAATTTGTGGGCAGATTTGAAGAGGGATGTCTGAGCGAGGCGACCTCCAAACCTGACTCAGTTACATTAGTTCTATCAGGAGGAATGGACCAGAACTACTGTAAGAGGCTTGTGGAAAGAAACCCAAAAGGTTTGACCAGACATACAGTTCATAGGAAATGCAACCAAATACTGATGAGTGTATGTAAACTTCTGATTATGACGATATTGATAAATAAATCATATTCTGAAGCATATTCTCTCTCCTATTATTGTGGCATTTAGTAAATAGAAATAATTTTGGTAATTCAAACTGTACGAAAGCAAAAGAAGTTTGCTCTGATTTAACTTGGTGTATGCCTCTTCTTATTCGATGTATGTAAACTTCTGGTTTCAACTGTATTTTTTCCAGATTTGTCAATACTATGTCGGAACCCTGAAGACTTGTGGAGAGTTTTAAACAGTAAAATTCTGTGCAAAATGTAACTAATTCAAATAAAAGTCCCCTTGTGAAGAACTGCCTTTGCTTTTCATTCAAGTGACCAAGTTATCTATCAAGTTAACTATCTTTGTCAGTATTAATAAATAAGCAATGGAGTCAGAGATAAAAAAAAAAATAAAAAATAAAATAAAATATAAACTTTACCTATTGGATCTTTTCGGTTAACTAAGACAATGTTAGTAACTCTATAAATCTATGAGATATGGGAAAGTGTTGCATGAGATGGTGCTGAAATGGTCACAATGCTTTTGAATTCTGAATGACTCCCCTACAAGCCTAATAGGGCTGTGAAAGCAAATTTAGCTTTGCAGAGAACAAAAGGGGGGCTGGAACTGACTAAATTCACTTTAATTGGACAAACTCACAATTGTTTTCAGAGCACAGTGTTTTCATCAGAGTCCTAATCTGCAAAATAAAGACAAAGCAGTTTCAAAAGAATAAAAAAAGAACAGGAATTAAATCAGTGTGTCCTGGCCTTCTTTTATTCTCTGGAAGTTTGTTTCAATGTTATTTTGCTGGAAAATTAACAAGGTATTTAGATTTTTTAAAGTTAAACATACTCATACTTAATTAATATATATTTCTTGTTTATTTATTATGAGTTCATATTCTCTCACAGGGTCAGTTAAACATCATATAAGCATACTTTTGATATAAGAATGCCACATAAAAGAGATGATCTAAGACACATGAATAAGGAATCCCACTAACATAACCCTTAAGATTCCTAAAATCACAAGGATAGAAAGCACATTATAAGACAGATATATAGATAGGAATAGTTAATATTTCATAGATTAAATGTCAAAAAGAGCACACCAATAAAATTAAGGTCCAAACATATTTCTTATGTTTGTTTGCCAAAAGTAGATTTAGAGATCCTAGTACTTTTTGGATGGATGGATGACTTTTTCAGACTGTCTGCGATATGCAGGAATCCTGTTAGCTTTACTTTAGGTTTCCATGATGGATGAAAAGGAACAAAAACAGGTCCAACTCAACCAAAATCAAAGTTCCATGACCTCATAAACAACTTTCTCCACTTATTAAAGTAAAAACAACCCCTAAAAACAGACAATTCATGAAACATTCAAGGAGACAAGTAAAACAGAGTTGGGAAGGCATGCAGAGACAAAACAAGTAGACAGAAGGAAAATACAGATCAAGATATCATAATAAAGTAGAGATAATGTATCCTGGAAGATATTACAGGTGTGATTGATTCAAAATTACACAGACCAGCGGGAAGTGGTTAGAAACAGTAGTTGGTTGCTACATAAAAATCACATAATATTAGTGAGCAATCTAGATTCCTAATGCAAGAGAAAAACGGTGTGTTAAACTCTGCAAGTCAAGCATCCTCAGCTGAAAGTAAGTGAATGTGAAGCGAGAAAACAGAACTGCAAACTAAATAAAAAGAGTTGCATCACTGACAAGAACAGAGGCTCAAAGAGTGTCAGGCCGTGCAGCAACAGCGGTGCCAGGCTGTGCCTCATTTTACAAACTCTTAGGAGCTGCTTGGCTTGTCATGCTGCAGTAACAGACGACCCAAACCTCTGCTAATGTGTAGTGTGTGTCAGAGTACGAGTGAGTCCAATTTCTGGATTTGAGAGACATAACTGTCTAAATATGCAATAAAATATGATTTGTGAGCAGTGAGCCAATGCTACAACTCTTTGTTGGTGATTATTAGTGAGCATATTGAGCCTTGCCCATGTGGAAAAGATGTATATATCATCTTTAACTGTACTTTTTTAAATTTATACAACCTAAAATAAATTACTGCCAGTTTAAGCTTGTTTGTTTTCAACAATAAATGTGTGAAATGAAGCCGCACAATGATTTTACAGATAAATCATCTACAATGATTGATTGTAGATGATTCACATCCCTGAACTTTTTCACATTTTGTTGCACTAAAAACCACAAACTCCAACGCATTTTATAAGGATATTATGTGATAGACCAACACGAAGTGGTGCATGATTATGAATTACAATTACGAACTTTGAACACTTAATAGAGCACTGGAAATAGTACGGCACTTAATACATGACTTTCCATCTAAACTGACAAGCTGCTCTGTAGGATCACAACTTGTGTTACTTATGTTACTATGCTTTTAAAGGACTTTTCCACATGGGGGGTTCTTATATTAGTGCCCTTATGTCTGATCCTCTGACAGGCAAAGTGAGTTTTATCGTGCAGTGGTCTCGAGCTGACTGACATTGGCCACCAGTCACTCACGTGCCCAGGTAGTCCCATACCAGCCCCCCCATTGGCTGCTGAGAGGCAGCGGGGGGAGGGGCCTGTTTTTGCGACTGCTGCGAACGCCACAGATGAGAGGCTGAAGGATTTCTGAGGTGTGATGAGCACGCACACACACACACAAGCAAATATAATCGCACTCACACAAAGTCAAAGTTGTTAACAAGTATAAACACACACACACACATGACAAGAGTTGATAGATGGCATGAAAAGGAAAGGAGAAGGAGGAAAAGGGAAAAAGAAGGTGGTGAGGGATTAATGAGTTATTTATGCTGGGAAGTTTAACCTAAACTCGAGCATTATGTTGTCTACAACTGAGCAGACGAGAAGTGAACGGAAAACTAAGCCTTTTTTTTTTTTTCTTCTCAATTAACCAGTTTTATTTCTTACTTCTATATTGGAACAGGAAGGAAAAAGTTTTAGGACTGCAAAAAAAAAAAAAAAAGAGTTTTTGTTTTTTTTTTTTTAATAGCTAATTTAATTCTGCTCTCCTACCTCTCCAATTCATGGATCTTTTTCTCCTTGTCGTTCTTTTCATTCTCCATCTCCCTAAGGATCTCCAGAAGTCGTTCCACCTCAGACTGGGCCTTCCCGGCCTCCTCTCTGCACCGGGTCACTTCCTGCTCCAGGGACGAGATGCGTTCAGTAAGTTCAGAGTTGGCCTGGGACTCCGCTGCTGCACTTTGAGCCTGGAACCGAAATTATTATTAAAAATAAACCAAAGATTGGCTTTCGAAATGAGTGGATTAAAACATTTGGCCTAGGATGAATGTGCTTGGCTCAAAATGTGTGATGGGAGGTGAAAAATATATATCCTCTAATGGAGCCACAAACAAAACAATCCTAAAAAATGAGCAGTCAACTTACTCTTATGTTCTCATCAAAGGGTGCCAATGAAAAGTTTACACACACTCACCATGAATGTCATATTTTATATGATATGTTTGGGGTGTTTAAGGATACATTTGAATTGTTCTTTTTTAACAGTGGAAGAATAAAACAAGCACCTAAAGCACAGACATATTAGCCACCAACTATATTCTGGTATAAATCTGGCTGTATATTTAACCACTATTCTTCTGAACCTTTCTACAAATGTTTAATATGGGTGATGTCAAGGTGTTTGGAATCATTGTCCTGTTACCCAGTTGTATCCAAATTTCAACTGTATAACTTTGATTTGATGTGAAGTTGAAGATTTTGGAGCTGATAATACCCTCACCATGCTTCTACCATGCTTGACAGTTGGTACAAGTATCTTAGGTCTGAAAGCCTTACCTACACCTCCTACTTCCAACTATTTCAATCTTTGCAGGACTTATTTCTCCAGAAGGACACGCTTTCTCAGTTGGCACCCCATCAGTGCCTTTTCATCTAAACCTGGCATCAGGACAGTGACACTGGAGTTCTGGTAGCTTCTACTTTACAACAGGCTTTAACTCTGGTGGTTGCTAGCTGGTTATCAAAAGCAGACAGTTTAGGACCGATGGCTGAATCTTAGACATAATTCTAATTCAGTAGTACTGTCCTTTTTTTTTTTTTTTTTTTTTTTTTTTTTTTTTTTTAAAGGACAGTACTACTAAAAATGCATCAAAACTAGTTTTGTGCTGAACAAGTCTGACCTTAAGAATGTCAGTAACTTCAACTTTATGGACTATAGTTAAAAAGGAAAAAAATATATTTTTAAAAACTACAATTTCTGAGAAGAGTAGTCAGAAAATCAGCTAGAATTATGCCAGGACCAAGCTGATGGACATTTAACCAACTGTTTTTGTGGGTATGCGTGTATATTAGATCTTGTATGGATCATTTTAACACTGTTGATTGGAGAAAATCCAAAACCAATTCAAACCTCTGCAGTCAATCCTTGTTTTTGACATTCGTAGTATTGAAGCGTTTTGTTGCATTATCCCACAAGCCTAAAAAAAGAACAGTTTAAATGCAACGAAAATGAATGACATTCATGTCAATGGAAAGTTGTCTAAACTTCACATGCACTGTGGGTACAGTCAGATGCACATTAAAATGTTAAAGTGTTCATATTTTGGTTCATTTCACATTCTTGGCTTTCGTGTTAGCATATCAAGATGTGTTGATTAGCACGTAAACACAGCTGAGGCCCGGGGTAATGTAAATGTTTGACTAGGATGTGGTCATAAATCAACATATTTGCATAATGAACCCCTTAGCTTTGGTTCAGGTAAAGGAATTCATGGTGCAGGGTGGCATGAGCTGCTTTGCCATCCTTTTCTAAGTGGACCTATGAAATAGTGTCCTGTGCCTTTAAAACATCATTCTGAATAACACATGCATGATTTTTGGGCTATTTAAGACAACACCTCCTTTAAAAACGCAATAAAAAGATAATACTGCTACAACAGGAGAATATAAGTTCATTTTTCTGAAGAATTCAAAAGGAGTCCCCCAAGGCTAAATTTATGGCTGTGTTTTATTTTTCATTTTGTAAACAATAATGGAAAGAAGATGTCTATCGGTGAAGTACAGAAACTGGCTTTCAACTACTCACTATATGATTAGGATAAAATTAATATTCATTTCCACATAACCCTAAATAGACTTTGTAGTTAAATTAAGTCTAAATAAATGCACAGAACAGCATAAATTATCTTGTTTATCATCTTCACCTGCTTATCCTGCAACACTGCTCACCACAAACTGGGTACATTTACTAATTAGGCTGTTATTTTGATTTAGTTTTTCACTAAAGATTCCCAATATAAACGCTGTCTTTCCTAAAAAAAAAATAAAAAATAAAAAATAAAAAAAAAATCTGCAGCATCTGTAAAATATCTGTAGGTTGAAGCGCAATTACAGAGTCCTACATAGCAGAGTTAAAAAAAAAACAAAAAAAAAAAAACTGAATCTTTTATTGGAGTAACACAATGTCAAAATGAAGGAAAAAATACAGCAGTTCTCCAACAATGGGCTGGTTACATCCCTCACACTCTCCTCAACGTGTCCAGTGGCAACCAGACCTGCATTCCCATCTAGCATTTCTAGTTTAAAGTTCCTGTCGTTTAACACGAGCGTTACTGGAGATATGGGCAAGTTTAGGTGAGAAGAAAGTTCTACTGCAGGCATTTCACGACTTGTGAAAATTAACATACATCTTACTTTTATGGCATGTTCTTTTGTCTTCACCATTTTGAAGAGTGGCTTAGAGAAATCAGTCTCAGTGTTAAAAGTTATTAATGAAATCTTTCTTGACTGGTGAACCTAACAAGGAAGTTATGTATCAATGAAAAAAAATTAAGCTGCATTTAATTAATAGGGAATTGTTTGAGGGGTAATAATTGTGAATGGTTGGTGAATTTACTAAAAAAAAAAAAATGAAAAAAAGGGACTCCTTTTTATTGTACTGGAAGATCATTTTTAAGGATTTTTCCTCAACTTTACCAGGGCTCCACATCCTCCACAGCCAATAACTGTAGAGGGTGCTCTATTTAAGTCTGAAATATTGTTTGTGTCTTCTGGTTGGGCTAAGTTCAAGCTGAAACCTTGTGTGTATTTTTTTTATTTTAATTGTCATGGACATGGTAATACTTCTCAATTCAAAGGGCAAATTATAGTCAGTTGAAGTGGTTTTCGTCTTTTTTTTTTTTTTGGCTCGGCTAAACTGATGGAACAGAAAATTGGTTGCATAAAAAATAGATAAAACAAAGAAAAATATAACAGGTTATAACCAGCTTAGAGGTTAGAACAGCTGTGTGTTTTCCCAGAAGCAAATGTTGCTCTTGGGACAGATTGACGTTATGTGTGTGTGCACGCTTTGGTCCCACAATACATAAACCCCTATTAGTTTTGGAAGTGGACGGCAATTTTAACAGCTCCTTATGTGGAGAGGAAATGTTTGGGTGGCTGACGATATACGAAGATCTTGGTGGAGGAAAGAAATATGGCAGAAAGTCACGCATCTTTTCTCCAACCATTGTGGGGAAAAGAAAGAGACTAACAAATAAAGGCTGATGAGGGGAAACACCACAGATGCACTGACACGTTCATACATATTCCTCTTTTCTCTGTTTCTCACATTTTTTCACATGTTAACACACACACACACACACACACACACACACACACACACACACACACACACACACACATATGGCCAAACACATTCAGGGTGTGATGGTGGTGCTGTCTTCTAGAGTCTGTGAAAATGACTGTAAGGCTGTCAGCAGGCTGTCACACACACACATTTTACAGACTGCTGTGAGGGAAAAGATATTTGATATGCAGGCACACACAAACACACATATACAAACAAGTTTTCATCTCTTTCTCTGAAATAAGGGAAAATAAGTTAGGAATGAAAACTGTAACTTTATCTTCTTCCATTATTGGGCCGGTATCCACTAACCTTTTTGAGCTGGTTCTCCAGTTTGATGCACTCTTCCTTCTTCTGTTCCAGGTTGATTTCAAGACTTTTCAGCCTGTTTTCCTTTTTTAGAGTTGAGGATGCGAGTGAGGAGGCTTTCTCTTTCAGATCCAACACGGAGGTCTAGAGTAACCAGAATAAAGCGCACTTTATCAATAGGATATATTAAATCCTAAATAACATTTCTTCATCTTTTACATCTATTAGGGAGAAACTGCTTATTAAATTCAAAATATCCTTGAAATTGTTCTAATAGTGAACAACATGAAATGATGAGCAGAAAATGTCTATTTTCCACGTCGAAGTGAAGCACCTTCAGCTTGTGGATCAAGAACTTCTACCCCTTGAGCATTTCCACATTTTGCCGTGTTAGAACTTCAAACTTTAATGTATTTTATTCGTCTTTTATTTTCTAGAGCTAGACAGTAGTAGTTCATAAGTTCAAAGAAGTTCATAATTGGGAAGTGGGAGGAAAAAAAATACATGGTTTTCAGTCTTATGAATAAAAATCTCAAAAGATTTGTGCGCATGAGTAGTCAGCTCTGCCGAGCCAACATTTTGATTTAATCCATTGTAGTTTTTGCTCTATGTTTAGGGTTGTTGTCCTGCTCGAAGGCGAACCGCCTCTCCAGTCTCAGGCTCTTGAAGATCCAAAGTGGTTTTCTTCCTTGATTGACTTCAATCAACTCTGACCGGATTCCTTGTCGCTGCTGAAGTAAAGCATGCCTACAGCATGATGCTGCCACCACTATGTTTCACCATGAGGATAGCTTGTTCAGGGTGATATGCAGTGTTGCTTTTTTTCAGAGCAAAAGCTGAGGTCACACGACACCTGAGCACCTTCCTGCACATGTTCTCTGTGCCCCTGCATGGCTTGTTCTGGCTTTCTTTCAACATTCTGGCCTGGAAATATTTTAGCTTATAAAAATATCACAACCTATATGTTTCCTGGCAGCATCTCTCAACAAGAAGGTTCCTGAGTGGAACATTAACTGAGGCCTTTCTGTATGAAATTGTCATGCTTTATTTGTTGCCGGATGGATTTTCTCCCGGTTTCATAACGGTTTCCTCTCACGGTCCTCAGTTATGCATTCAAGGTTGATTAGTTTTTCTACATTGTGTGACCGTGCAATGGTTGTCTGAATCTGTGACATGGCCAGAGTCTGTCTTGGCCCTTTAGCCTGAAGTCAAGTGGTTTAAAGTGGATTTATCCTTTTTCCACAGTTGTATGATTAACTCTGCCCCCCTGCTGGTTGTAATATTTCCCATGACCTGTCTCCTTTCTCACTTATAGGCTCAATCCCTCCATCCGTAAAAATCTCTCTCTCCTCTTTCTTTCACGTCTGTTCCTCTTTTGGTAGAGGCAGTGAAACAGAAACCAGCAGGACCAGAAGGAAAGATGCTCAGACGTGTAATTTCACCCATGACTGACCTTACCAACTTCAGATCATCATGTTTGACTGGGCTTTGGTCAGAGAAACCTTCCTGCTTACTCAGAGTATATTTAGGTCTGTGTATACACTGGTGTTGTCAGACAAACCTCACATCTGCGTTTGGCAGTGAAGAAAGGAATGCTTGTTCTCTTGGGAGATTTTCTGTGTATTTTTCAATACAAACTGACAGGTTTTATGATCCCACAATCACTAAAATTAGCTAAAAAGAACTTTTCACAACAGCAGCTCTCTTATTAACTCTTCAAAGGATAAATTTGACAGTGGTAATTTTGCTAAATCATTTTTCATTTTGCATGCACAAAAGAAGATGAGTACTTTTAACACAACTAAAATAGAAAAAAAAAATCAATTGTTGCTTTTAATACTGCCTCTAGCTTTACATGACTTAACTTTGTCCTCCCCTTCTACGACACAGATAAGCCGTTACAGTGAAAATCCCTTTTTTTTTTTCTAAAGTATACCCTCTTTCAAGATTATTCTTTTATGTATCAGAACTTATTAATAATTATCTGGTCTTTACAAGATTTGGAAATAATTTAAATCTCAAGTTTACAAAACCAAACAATGGACTCCATGTTGTCAGTAGTCATGGAAGCAGTTTGCTGCTCCAGAGCATGCATGTTTGCGTTAATCCGATGCCAGGTTGGAAAGATATCAGCAATGAAGAGTGTATTTTGGACAGATAGAACCAAAGTAGAGACTTTTGTCCTTTACGCAGCACTGATACCTAGTCACCATTAAGCATGGTGGTGGAGGAGTGATGACTTGTGCTCGTTTTGTAGAGCACCTTGCACCTATTAAATCACCCATAAACTCCTCTGTATACCAAAGTAATCTTGAGCCACATGTCAGATCCATCTGTATGATTGCTAAAACTAGGCCAATACTGGATCAGCAACAGGAGAATGATCCCAAATACAGCAGCAAATCTACCAGAGAGAACCTGAAAAAAGAAAATCATCAAGATGTTGCAATGACCCAGTCAAAGTTTCGACCTCAACTTGACTGAAGTGCAGCAGTAGGACCTTTGTCTAGTATTTATGGTTCATGTTTCAGAATTTCTGTGTCTTTCAACATCTTCCAGTTTATTTCCAGCATCACATGATTGCATCTCCTCTGTTATTCTCTATAATTGATTTGTGTTTTCTCTTTTTCTGAATTTACCCATTTTTTAATAACTTCCAGCATGTTTTTCAGTTTTTAACCTGGACGATGCACTATAAAAGGTGCTCTAGAATTAAAGTTATATTGATTTATTGACTGAAGAGAACGGTGCAAAACCAAATGCCTGCATATTTTAATGAAATGAAGCACTGTTGAGAGGAAGGGGCTAAAATTTCTCCACAAGTGTCTGGTGGTTCTACAATCTATTCAATAAAATGGTCTCCTTAATTTTTCTAAACGATGCTTTTCCAACCTGTCTTTGTTTTTCAGGTGGAATCTTTTATCAATTTCTGCACAATTGAGATTTGATTAGAATAACTTTAGAACCTGGTAGAGACTTGTAGATTATCTAGTATGTCTAGAAGTGAAAGAAGGTGCAATTTCTTTTTCTTATTACTTCATATTTAGTTATTTATATGGTTTCAAATTTACACTTCTATCTTTGGAGTGCATTATTGTCTATCTCATTAATGTATTGGTACACATATTTCCATGTTAACCATTTACTTCTGGTATGTTGAGTCTTATTATTCACTAGTAAAAATAAAACTCCTGGAAATCTAATCATTCTAATTATTCGTGGTTTTAGCTAGCTATAACTTTCCTGCTGTGCTGCCCAACAGCTGTAGGGTGAAAATAAAGAAAATGGAGCCAGAAAATGCTTCATCACTCTCTTTGTAACTCTCTACCTCTGCTCTTCAGTCCTGTACCGCTCACAAAGGTCTCTACAAATGCAGCTCAGATTATTGCTTCCATTAGCTTTGGCCCGTGAATTATATACAATTAAAAGGGATTTCAGCTCCTTCTCCTGTGGTATATCAAATAGGTTTGCGTAAAATGTAATAGAACATTTTCTGATGTTTTCTAACCATAATCAACATGTTTGTGGTGATTGTACCTCACGGTCAGCCAGCTCAGCCTGGAGCTGAGAGACTTTTTCTCTCAACTCTTTCAGCTCCTTCTTACTGGTCTCCATCTCATCTCCCTTTTCTCTCTCCTCCTTTTCTCGCTGCTCTTTCAGCCGCTCGATTATCCGCTCCTGAATAAAGAAAAGGAAGAAAAGCTGAAACAGAGCTAAGTTACAAAAGGACAACCCATTCAAGAAAGAGGAAGATAAGAGCAGGGAGGAAGAGAGTGGACAATGTGAAGGAGCCATGGAAAACGAGAAAAAGAGAATAAAACACCTCATACTCTCCAAGAGGCATTCACAGTCACTCAATATCAAGTTTCTGTACTAATAACTGTCGCGTTAAACTTTATGTACATGGCAGCTTTGACAGGATCTAACAGCCAACGGTGATTTTACACACGTAATGTGCTTTGGCGGAAGATGTAAAATTCACAAGCACTAAAACAGAATAGCTGATCTCTATAGCTACAGAATAACACAGCGGCCAGTTTAAAGAAAAGCACAAAAGTTCATGCACCTAAAAAAAAAAAAAAAAAAAAAAAAAAAGGTGCAAGAACCA
The DNA here is from genome assembly GCA_014839685.1 of Anableps anableps. Classification (NCBI taxonomy): domain Eukaryota; kingdom Metazoa; phylum Chordata; class Actinopteri; order Cyprinodontiformes; family Anablepidae; genus Anableps; species Anableps anableps. The sequence continues at coordinate 12,071,571 of CM026087.1, read as the reverse complement.
AGAGAGCACACTAACGAAGGTAGGAGAAGAAATGTTGAAAGGTCTGAATCTAAAAACAGGATGTTTCAGAAAGGAATGGAAAGAAAAGGGAAGAAGCAGGAGTATGTAAGTTCTATCATCCTGCCAACAATCACACACCTCGCCGACACCATGAATATTAGTCACTGGTCAATTCAAACCCTGCTTCCTGTGTGTGTGTGAAAGCCCAAAGAAGATTGAGTTTATAACACAGTAATCTGTAAGAGTCCAAAAATAAAAGCTAAAACATCACTGGTTTTAGTTTCTGAGAGTTAAAGTCGAACCCCCTGAAAAAGCTGCCTGCAGAGTCATAAACCCTGTACTTCAATACCATTTGAACCTGAATGTTCACACATAAACAGTGATCAATGAGAAGATCTGAGCCATGTGGCTCCATGCCATTTGGCTCTTTGTGTTTTATAAAAACAGCCTGTGAATAATTTAATAATATGACAGCTAGTGTAATTATTGGTTTATTTCCATTTATTTCGAGTCACCGGGTCAACATGTGGGTGGTCGGTGGTTTTGCTCATAAAGCTTTTATTAATGTAACCTTGCTCGGGCGCTGACCCGAGGTTGACCAGCGGTGGGTGTTCATGGATTCATGTACGTGCATCTGTGTGTACCTTCTCAGCCAGAGCTTCCTCCAGCGTTCCCAGTGCGGTGTCTGTGTTTGACGTGTCCGTCTGCAAAGACTTGACTCTGTCTTTCAGACCGCTCAGCTGTTTCTCCTTATCCCGCAGCTGATCCTGGAGGTTCTCTATCTGTAGAGAGAAACATTCATCAGCTGCACTAGTTCTGATGAACATTTCATTACTGAATGTTGAGAATTATATATTTTGGCAGTTGTATGAGTTCTTAACATAAGGAATGTTACCAGCAAATACACAAGCTAACATGGCTAATTTAAAAATGAAATTTTATGTCTGTATTCATGAGGCAAACAAGATAAAGACAATATTTTTTTTGTTCATTTAAGCAAAGTTACGTAAAAACAGAACATTGCAGGTAATTAGTCTCCTATATTTTCCAAAATAAATAACAGAAGTTAAAGTAGCCTTAACAGGGAAGACATAAGCTAATGTGGCTAATTTCACTTACTAATTAAGCAGAGCTATAACCAACAGTGGTTTGTGTTTTTATTTGTAAGAAAAAAGTTTTCTGGAACACAAAAAAAGAAATTAGCCAAACTAGCATAGCTTATTTTTGGATACTTGTCCACTAGCAATTAGCAATATGCTAATGAACTAATTAACATACATTTAACATTTGAACTAAATTGAACAATTTAGCAAAACTTGACAATATACTTAATTCACTTGTTAGATCAGACTGTAATATCTGCTCAGCTCACTTTAGCTATAGTTTACCACCTCAACAATATGTCATTGTCAGTTCTAGTAATGGAAAATTAGCCAAACTGGCTCATCTTATTGCTCATTTGTGTACTATTGACTAGGAATGTGCGAATTGTCTAACTTGCATACTTCTTGAATTTAAATTGAATATATATATTAAAGTTACCAACCAGACTTTGATATAAAAATCAATTAAATTCACTTTAAAAATAGTTTGGGTCAGTTTTTCAACTTACCCTAAGAACAATCCAGTGCAGTAAAATCACCATTTGAAATAACGTATTTTCTAAACACTTCATCTGAGTGTAATCTGTTCTAAGTATAAATTCACCTGTTCTGTGAAGGCCTCAGAGGTTTGTTAGGGAACTTTATAGTGAAGAGGTAGTTCTACAAAGTATTGGCACAACTACTTGCTACTTTGCGTCTGTCTATAAACATAAAATCCCAGTAACATGCATTAACATATCAGCCTGTAACATGACAAAAGAAACATAAAAAACATCCATGGGTTCTGTCTACAGCTGGTTTCTGTTTCACTACCAAAAAAGAAGAAGACAAGGCAATGCACTGAACTGTAAGCTATGCACTCAAAAAAATAAAGTAGAAATACTTTAAAGCTTATTTTTATTTCTCTTCTCCTATCCTCTCAAATTCATTGTAAAACCAAATCATTTTATCTTTACAAAACAAATACAATATTCTCAAAAAATTATCTAAGATAAAACAGAACTGATTCTGGCTGAAAGTTTCCAGTACACGAACAAGGCTGAAAGGTACTGTTTCATATAACATTTCTCAGCTTTGCTTCCTCTAACCTCCAGTCCAAATATACATTCTTTCCCTCCATCCCCTCCCCTTCTCAACCAGTTTTCCAGTGTATTTTAATTTTGATTTGGTAAGACTGATTTTCCCCTAAAACACCAAACTACCAGATACAACCTAGCTGAAATATACAACATGCAGTCAAAAGAATTCATACCCTTTGAAATGTCAATATTTTTTCACATTAGAACCAAAAATTTTAATGTATTTTATTGGGACTTTATGTGATAGGCCAACACAACGTAGTGCATAATTGTGAATTGGAAGGAAGGTCAACGGTTTTCAATTTGTTTGGGGTGATGTGGATCGGTTCACATGATAACCATTAGTTGTGCATTCAATAAATCTGGCTTTTATGCATCATTGGCAGGAAAAAAGCCATAGGAATACACATGTTCCTGTGTGTCCAGCAAATGTGTGGAAGAGGGTGCTCTGGGCAGATCAGGCCAAAACAAAATTGAAAGGAGCAATGGAGCTAAATATAAGAGAAGAAAAGGTGTAGAGACTGCAAAAATCTTGAGACTGGTGTGGAGGTTCACCTTCCAGCAGGATAACAAGCCTAAATATAATGTCAGAGCTACAAATGGAATGGTTTAGATCAAAGCATTTTCATGTATTAGAATTGTCCAGTCAATGTCCCGACTTAAATCCGACCAAAAATGTGTTATAAGACTTTTAAGCTGATGTTCACAGATACTTTCCATCCAAAACAACTGAGCTTGAGCAATTGTGCTACAAAAAAAGGATAAAATGTCCAGTCTCAAGATGTGCAGCACTCGTAGATACATCCCTCCTAAAGCCTTGCACCTGCAATTGCAGGGACAGGGACAGACTCAGGGGGAATAAGTACAAATGTACATCACACTTTATTTGAAAAAGTATTTGAACACCATGTACCCTTCTAATTCCATGTCGCAATTAGTTGCTCTTTTGTGTTGGTCATTATCATTAAAATCTTAATAAAATACATTGAAGTTTATGGTTGTGAAGTAGAAAAATACAGAATATTGCAAAGGGTATGGACACTTCACAAGGCATGATAATTGGCAAAAGCTGGAACAATGAGTAGAAATAATCTTTCCTAAATAGTTTATGTAATTTCATATTATATGTAAATCTGGGTGGAAAAATCCTGTTTTCATTTCTAAATGTAATCTCTTCTATCAGGAATAACAGGCAGCATCACTCAAAAAAAGGAGAAAAAAAATAAAGTCAGCCTGATGTCCAACCTTTGACTCCTCTGCAGGTGAAAGATGCACATTTCCAGTACCAGAGAAAAGAGCAAGCGTGTGTGTGTGTGTGTGTGTTGATACAATAAAACATTTCCAGCACCTCATTAATCAACAGTTAACCTGACAGCTTGACTGACACATCCTCCTCCTCCTCCTCACAGTCTTGCACACACACAGAGGAGCCCTCACAGTTGACATTGAGAGGCTATGGGGCTCTTTGATCTCCACGGAAGATGAGCATCACACTTATATACATACAGAAACGTCGTCTGTGCTCTCTTCTCATTCTATTTCAGTCCAAAGGAGATAGGAGATCACACGGATATCTTCACTACTAATCGGCTGCGGGTTTGTGGTAATTTACTTACTAGACCAGCAAGTTAAAACATAGGAATGGGTGGGAAAGTCTGAAAACCAGGCAAAGCAGGAACAGAGAGAGGAAATTAGGAAATCAAGGAGAAGAAAACAGCAGCATTTCTCTCTCTGTCTCTCCTGCTCCAAACTGTATTCTATTTGAAGACAGCAGAGGTCATCATTTATTAAACAAGAGGAAGTCATTAGTATGCATCGGATTTTAAACACACCGTGTCTCTCTCCTCCCCCTCCCTGTCTCTGCTTTATGTCTGCCTGCTTGATTTTCCCTATTGATTAGCTGCACATATTTTCTACATTCTGACATATTCTTCTGCAAGGGACAGCATGAGTGGGTGGGGGGGGGCAGAGAAAAAGATCGGGAAAAGATGGGGAGATAGGTGGAAATAGAGAGGTTTTTAAAGGAAACACAAAATAGTGAACATGGTCTTGTTTTGTTTCACCCACTATCCTAATTACTATATTTCTGTATATCTTATACAGTAATATATATCATTATGAATGACTATCAAACAATATTCCCACACCAATCCTGTCACACATGACATCTTTTGAAACAGGCAAAATTGCAAATTATGCTCTGTCCCACACCCCCATCTAGTGGTTAACATCATGGACTGCTACTTATTTTCAAAAAGAAGATTTCTAATAGCATGATAAAAACCTTACAAATAAAATCTTTCAAACATTTTTAATCTAGATAAAACCTATAATCTGTCCACAAAGGCTAGCCTTCCAATTATTTCTCACATGTTGAGTGAAATCGTTTAAATTTAGTGAATACACAGTGAAAAAAAGCAACCCACAAGTCTAAATTTTGTTGTAAAGTTTTCAAAATTATATATACAACTCTAAATATACGCTTTGTAGTCATCAAGGAGCTTCATGCATAATTCTTTCCTTTTAAAAATAGCATAACAGTTGTTCTACTTGGTGCCTAATCCCAAACACCCATTAAAACAGGTTCTAGTTGGATAAAGCAGCCTACCATTAAGCTTCAGGAATAACTTCAACCCTGACTCTGCTGAGTTCAATGTTGTAATGTATGGGTTATGCTTCAAAGTCAAGTCTGTGAAAGGAAATCAGTAAATTTAAATTACATCTTCAATTTCTGAGAAGAGTGGTCAAATATCCTGCAAGAATTATGGCAAAAGCTTGCTGAGGGCTGCAAAGATTGTGTCATTTCTCGGCAACTTGCTAAAGGACTACAAACCAAATATTGGTGGGGATATATGTATATATCTGAGCCTGTATGAATAATTCTTAATCTGACTCCAGAAAAAAAAATCAACAATTTCAAACTTTTCAAAATTGCAAACTTCTGACTGAAACTGTAGCTGTTGAGACATCAGAGCTTAAATGTTAGTTGGACACATAAGACGAAGCTTCCCACCTTTTTCTGTAGCACATTAACTTTGCGCTCCTTGACATCCAGCATGTCTTTGAGATCAGTGATCTCTCCTTGCTGAGTGCTCTTCTCCTCCGTCAGCTCTGACATCTGCTGACTCTTTTTCGAGAGGAGAGACTCCTTCTCTTCCAGACGAAGACGCAACGCATCCACCTGAGTACGAACAAGAACGAGCCAGTGGAAATAAACACACAGATGAAATAATGGCAATAAGCGGGAGGAAAAAAAAAGGTTTACCTCAGTCTGTAGTATGGCAGCTCTCTGTTCCTTTGCAGTGAGTGACTCTTTGAGTACGTCCACGTGTTGTTTGCTGTCAGAAAACTGATTGTTCAGAGTCTCCAGTTTGGTCCTGAGAGCTAGCAGCTCACTGTCTTTGCGACTCAGCTCCTGCTTTGCCTGCTCCATCTGAGAAACATACAGGAAGCACAGATATCTAAATGTGCGCATTAGAAGATTGCATGCCTTCTTCTTTGATATACATCCATATTAACATTCACTGCAATCATTATATACAGGTCCAGTTTTTTTAATAATGCATTTGACTGATTCTTTTTTTGAATGGGCTTGTTATGCAACAAACAACTTCAATGAATTTTTGAAAAAAAGAATTAGGTGGAGCAGTTCTGTTTTTATATCACTCAGCTTCATCATTAGCAAATGCCTGAGAACATCTACAGTCTGCCTTTGATATTGTTCAAAAAAAAATCCCAATAAACTGAAACTCATTCTCAGCTATGATAAAACTAAAATGACGTGGATTTCAAAAACAAAGAATGCAGTGGATAATGCTTGTGAAATTCTAACTCTAAATTCTGATTTAATAAGTATAAGCCTACATATAAAATGGATTTTTCATAGAATTTGTCATTTAGACATCAGCTTGAGTGTAAACAAAACTCAGTGTCAGGGCTAAATTGATTTTTTACTTCAGAAATAGGCGATTATTTGTCTTTTAGTGCAAGAAAAAGCATTTATACAAGAAACATCATTGAGGGACATTTTATACATGCTCCCAAATTTATCTTCTCTGCAAGTGTTAGACTCAGTGTACCATGCAACATTATGATTCTGGTTTTGTACTCATCATTGCTGCTTGTATGAAAATGCTGGCTGACTTTCTTTGCACAAACAGACTGAAACACTGGTGCATTATCCCTTCAGTCCGTCCAGATGGTAACTAGCTTCATATTTGACGAAGACACTGGTGTTCCGGCATCATCCTGTTTATGACTGTATTGAGCTCCGATGGTTCCTAAACATCCCAACCATCTTCCTTTTTATTGGAGGTCACAGCTTGGCTCGGATGTATGTATATACTTGAGGAAGTATATACATAATTTTGATCCTGTGCTGATAGTAGAAAATCCACAATAATTAAACTTCTGCATCAAATTTTTGTTTTTTAAAACTTGTTTGTTATATTATGTGCCCACCGTGGAAAAAATAAACAAAAAACAGTTTAAATGAATTATCAAAAGACCAAAATTAAGACGACATTAAAGCTAATGACAAGTCCATGTTAACTAGTAGTGTAGAGAAAGTTCTTGTAGTGGAAAGCATGTAATAGTTTGAACTACTGCTTATTAAAAGTCTACTGTAAAAATCTATCTGGAAGAAGTAAGCTCTTCTTAGTGGGATGATATACAAGTTAGCCATGTTACTGGTACAAAAAGGTATACATTAATTGCCCTTGTTTTCCAGGTTTTCTGCTGAAAAGCAAACAAGATTTAAAAACACACGTCAGTCAATCCCTTTGCTCTAGATTAAAAATGTGAGCTATGAGGCTATGAGCTATGAGGCTATGCAAAAAGGCCTGGTTCGATTCTGTTGCGAAGCCCACGCTGCTTTTAAAGTCCTACTTTCAAAGCAAGCGGTAAATAATTCATTTTAAGGTCATCTAAAAATAATTCTTCCTGTTTTAAGTCATTTTAAATAAAAGACAATCGGTTAAAAATTGTAATCTCCATTTATTCCAATAGTTCACTATAAATGTTAAACACTTAAGGCATCTGAGGAGAATTGACCCAGACCTTTAAGCAAGAAGACATTTGTTCTAGAAATCCAAGTCAAATTCATCAGAAAACTGATCCACTAGATCCAACGTCATGCAAGAAGAAAGAGGCGCAGGTTAGAGGTAGCGACCTGCAGAAGTTTCTGTTTAGCAGCTATATCACTGCAGTTTCTGCAGCGCAGAAACAGAGTTAAATGGCTACAGATCTCACACACAGAGGTGTAATACTCTCTGTTTTCAAGTTGTTTATATTTAGCATATTTCTTATTATCAAGACACTATGGCAAAAAAAAAAAATGTTTGGCTGATGCTCTGGCTGGTGCAATGGTAGTGGTTTAATTAGAGAGTGCATGCAGGACTTCATAACACGACGACTTATTATAGCACTGCTGTGAGATCTGAGGAGAGCTGAGTGTTAAAGCTGCTTACAGCATCCTGACACATCGTAGAGCTGGGATTCTATCAAGAGACACTACTCAAGCTTCAGCCTGTAAGAGAGGAAGGAAGGAAGGAAGGAAGGAAGGAAGGAAATTGGACAGAGAGGTGCTTCTCTTACTGCAGACACCTCCTGCTGAAGCTCATTGGCTCGTTGCTTTAGCTCCTCCTTCTCTGATTGGCTGTGAGTTAGCTCTTCCTTCAGCTGTTCGACCTGGCAGGAAAGGAAGGGGTCATGGGGGGGTTCTCATTATGTGGCCGGCCATCATGGCCTCCAGTTTTCCTTAAACCTCTTCTTCTTCCTCATATCTCAGCTCCTCACATTCAGCAAAGGCAGACGGAGATGTGAGGAAGAGACAGGTGACCTGTTCATGTCAGCTGGCCAGTGTGTAAATGTCATCTCATAAACCGCAGCAGCTAAAACACGTCACAGAGGAAAATAACCACATTTTTAGAAAAGAAGAAGAAGAAAAGAGACACAACGGAGAAACTGAAATATGCAATCTGAATGCATAAATCTGGTTTATTAAAAACCATAGTTTTAATTAAATTAATCAGATTTTTCAGAGCCTAATATGTCTTATATATTATATGAAGTTAGAGCAAACTGGAAAACTACCTGAATGTGTATAAGACATTAATTCTACACTATAATGGCCTTTTCACACACCTCTGATTTTGATAACTGTGAATATAACAGAACATGTTATGATCTACCCTCCCAGATTATTTTCCAGAACAATTTGAAGAATATATCTGACCAGATCAGCCCAAGCAGCACATTCCCAAGAATGTCAGATTGAAGAATGAGAGACATTAACAGAAAATAATCTGTGGTCTGAACATCTAAGTTATTGAATTTCTCTTCAACAGATGGATGAAGCCATTAATATTAAACCTGTAAAGGGTAGAACAGTTGACAGATCCTCAGGTGTAGAGTAAAATAACCTAAACCAGCTTTCATGGAGCCATAACCAAAAATACGACCATGGTAAAAACAAACAGCTACCTCTTACAGCTCTGGGGTTTCATGTTTAAGGATATAATAAAAACTCTAACTGTGATTCTAGTAAGAAAATGTTACATTTTTTAATGAATTTTTCAGCTCTTAAAGAAGTGAAGTGAAGGTTTAAAAAAGAGTGAGAAGATTCATACCAGAGTGAAGCCTAAATCTTGTTGGTAATTTGTGTATTGCTTAGTGCATTGATCACCTTGTTCTTCATAAACTTGGAATGGGATCTGTAGACCTCCATCTGTTTGATCTCCTCCTCCCTCTCCTCGCTGCTCAGAGCTCCGTTGGACTTGAGCATCATCACCTCCTCCTCCAGCTCTCTCATGCCGCGCTCCATAGAGCTGATCTTTGCATCCTACCAAAATAATGGATGAACAGGACGAAGGATTGTTAACAGAATACATGTTTGATTTTCACTACAGAAAAATTTACTGACTCCAAGGTTCACTGGTGTATGGTGTGCTTTCATGACGCGCAGGGTTGTTTTTGGAATTGCGGAGACTAAGTTCAACTTCGTTTTGGGAGACCTGAGCTATACCTAGATGTTTTCTTTGGGAAAAAAAAAAAAATGCGTCTATCTTTCACCCATACAGCTTTGCAGAAATTCCTGCAGCTTCTTCAGTGATGCAGTCAACCTCTTGGCAGCCTCTCTGGCTAGTTCTTGTTTTGTAGTTGAACTATTTTTGGATAAAAATCCAATCTTTTAATGTCACAGTTGTCGAAATTATCTTCTAATTAATGCTCAATGTCTTTATTGTGTCATCTTGCATATATAATACCGTTTAATTTTTTGCTACCCTTCTCTTACAATGAGATCCTCTTGATCTCTAGTAACCTCTCTGCCAACTGTGACATGCGACAAGCATGTTCTTGTAGCTTTTTGGTTTTTTACATTTTCCTTCCAAACAAATGTATTAGTTTTTGGTCTGAACTATATAGAATAAATGTCAAATTAGAGGAGTTAAAAATTATTTGGAAGGATTAATCCAAATAATCAATTTATATCACAAAACCTGTTGTCTTATTAGGGTTTTGAACACTAAAGAGCCACTGCATACCTTTATTGGGTTGCAACTGTTTTATCTGAAATTAAGCACCAGGCTCAGCTTCGACGGTTCATGCAACACCAGAGCAGAGCAAGCTTTGATTTGAAGCTAAACAATAATAATGGATTCTGTAATAAAGTTCTAATGAATCTGTACAAATGTATCATAAATATTAAAGTGAAATGATATCAAGATGGTTACCTTCATTTCAATAACAGTCTGCAGGGCCTTAGTCTTTGTGGATTCTGGAGCTGCTTCGTATCTCCTGTGAAGCTCCTGAGAGAAACACACACCACGATGGTCAGCAGAGGACAAAGAGGAAGACACAGTGGGATGAAGGGGAGGAAAGACAGAGGAAGCAGACGATCGTGGGGCAGGAGAGGCGGTGATGGCGGCTGACGGGAGGGGATGACGGGAGGGCTGGATAGCTGGTGTAGGCCTTGGAGCGGGAACAGGGAAGGACGGAGAGTGCTGGATGGTAGATCGGTGGGAAGGATGAGCTGAAGAAATAATGACGAAAGAAGGAGAGTGTGGAGAACAGGATGAGGGCGTGGCGACGGGATGGACGGAGTGGCGTCTGGGAGGAGGTGAAGGGACAGGGAAGGACGGAGAAGAAGGGAGAGAGGGATGGCGTGATGGGGAATAAACAGGAGATGGCAGAAAGGGGGGGGACACATGGAAAGGAGGTGGGACAGGGACAGAGGGAGAAACCGGAGAGGATGGAGAGGCAGAGAGGAGAGGTTTCCTTCGAGCAGAGGCTCTGGATTTTAGCTTCCTTGGGTTGATCCGGCCGCCCCACATAGTTCAAACAGAGACGAAAGAGGCTGAAAACACTGACACAGTTTCAGAGAACGATCCAATCTGACAGCCTGAAGTGATGTAACTCGATCAGCTCGCTCACGAACTCGATCTGAACCAAAATGAATCTAAATAAGATCCTCGACAGACACAAGCAGAAGCCCGAAACAAAGTCGCATCATCAAATGGAGATCCGCACCAGATTTTTATTCCTAAATGTACTCAACTCTAACACATTTCTAAATATGTAGCTGCCTTCAGTTTCAAATATATCTTGCGACAAAACAAAAACAAAAAATCTGTCTGGTAGATCTTACTCCATCACAGCTACCTCATCAAATGAAACAGGAGTAAAGAGGAGAGGTAGATGTGGGAGTGCAAGGCTGATGTGAAGGCACAAAAAGAAAGGACAGAGAGGAGAAGTGCCAGGCAGGGCAAGAACAAAGCAGATAGGAGGAGATGGCACAGTATGCATCACTGCTTCTCTTTGGCCTCTTACTCTTTGACAAAGGCAGCAAACAAAAAAAAGCCAGGAAGCATAAAAACCTGCACATGTGAAACAGACAGTTGGGTGACATTGCTGGAGGTGCTGGTGAACATGCACATGAAGTCAGATATTTCCTTCAAAAGAGTCCTTTGTTATGAATTTTTATGATGAATGATAAAATGGTGACAGAAGTATTGTCAGTATGATGATAAATGCCACCTGTGTTTGCTTAAACTGCTAAAGTAAAAGTTTGATGTGCTCCTGTCTGTTGAAGTGAAAGTGAACACGGTGGTGAAACTAAAAGAGCTGTTTGAGAAGGGATTTTAAAAGGTGTCGAAAGAATCTGAAATATGTTATTCTACTTTATGGAAAATAGTCTATAAGTGAAGGACCTTTAAAACAACTGTTGACATCCCAAGGTTTCTAAGGAGGTTTACCCTGAAAGGCAGACTGCAAGACGCTAAAACAAGTCTCCAAAAATGCCTCTTGCTATTGTTGATTTGAAGGTGCAGGCCTGTAGAATCAGAAAGAAACTTCAGAAATGTATCCCTTTTCATGGGAGGAAACCTTCACCCTCTAAGGAAAATATGAAGGCCAGAATAAAGTTTTTGAAAAAAAACCAAAACAGGACTTCTGGATAAAGGTTCTTTGTGAAGATGAGGTAGAAAGAAGCATCTCGCTAAAGCTATTTCTGCCAGGGCAGGTAACAGGAGCTAAAAGAGACCAGTGTCATAACGTTTACACAATTAGAATATATATGTTGATATAAAATAAGGTTAGCGCTTGTCGTTTATCCACAATTAATTTTTTTTAACCAAAGATAAATACAGATGTGATTAGAAATTAACACATAAACATTGTTTTATAAAAAACTGAAAATGAATAAGTGTCCTATTTAACTGTTTAATGTTAAAGACACTCTAGAATGTCAACTCCATAATCACCATCTTTGTTTTTGTAGTGACTGCTCTCTCATACACACAGAGCTGTGTGACGTCACCCCTGCTCCCAATATAAATAATTAACAACCACTCACAGGAGGGAGGACAGAAAAAAATATATATATTGATATTGATTGTTGTTAATAATAGTTCCTAAAAATCAATCAAAACCAGAATTGGCAGCTAAAAGCGATACAAAAACTGGAGGTCAGAAACCAGCCATAAAACTCTAATCAACACCTTTAAAATAAATAAATAAATAAATAAAATCTCTTATTAATTTCACAAAGGCCACAACAGATTCTGTGTTGATTTATAATAGCCAGTGCCTTACTAACGTTGTTTCCAAACTACAGCTTGATTTTAAACCTTTAACACTAAACTCTTGCAGGTCTTCTGTACAACAGGTCTTTAATAAGGTGGACAGCAGCTCCACTCTCAGGAGGGGCCGTGCTTATGAGCAGAAGATATGGCAGCAGAATGCTGCAGGGACCGGTTTATTAATTAGTCAAGTGAAAAGAGTCCTGTAGGGGGGAGCGCCAGCGCTACATCAGGAAATTAGCAAGACAAATTCTCAACAGGAAGTATCTTTGAAAGATTGCATAATCCCATTACAGTTTCTCATGAGATTGTTTCCTGTAGTTCTCTGAACACTGAGGGAAAACCAGCTAAAGATACAGGAAATATGTGCACAACACTGATGCAACATCAAAAAACAAGGGCTTGGGGGAGGGTGACACATTTATCTGTTGTTGATACAAACTCCTAATTAATATATTGAATTAATTTTAATTCTACTTTAATTATCCTTTGATGTTTTCACATTATGTCCTATTGAAACCACCTGTTTTAATGTGCCAAGTTATGAAAAAGTTCAAGGGGTTTAATCTATTTTGCAAGGGACTGTAAACACATTTAGCTAATTTTATAACAAAAACCAACAAAACAAAACAGCATATTTAATTTTTTTTTTTTAAATCTTTATAAATGCTTCACGTAGATCAAATATTTCATGTTACTTCAGTGGCATTCTTTGTTGTTCATTTCACATTTGTGAACACTAGGGGGAGGTGTTGCATGACAAAAAGTGTCATACTAAATGTACAAGTAAAAAAAGAAATGGGAGAGAATTTAGGAAAGAAATAAGGAAGATTATTCCTTTTAGACTGGTAGAAGTCTAAAAGAATCATTTAGGATACGGTGTGCCTACAGGATTGTTTGTAATCTTGCTTAAATGTAGCACACTACCAAAGGTACATCCCATGCAGATCACACACACCTCTCTGAGCTGAAGCATCTCCTTGTCTTTTTGCTCCAGCAGCCCCTCCAGTTGGTGGATGGTCATCTCTGCGTCAGCTAGTCGCCTCGTTCGCTCGTGGTCCTCCTCTGCCGCCCGCGACGACAGACCTTTACTCTGCAACATCTCCAACAACTTCTTTATTGACTCATCCCTATCAAACAAGACGGACACAGAAGTCATGCAGTACCTGAAGCATTTTCAGCTAGAAGAAGTTATGCAACAGTTGCAGTTCTGTCCATCTCTACCTGGCGGTCAAAGTGTGCTTCTGTGTGTCTATCCTCAGCTCCATTTCTTCCACCGTCTTCCTCAGGAGGAAGAGCTCCTTGGCTTGCCGCTCGAACTCACTGTGGAGACGAAGGAAGTTCTCCTCGGTCATCTCCTGAGGGGGAATGGGCTGGGCTCCAAGTCGACCGGACTCCGAGTAATCAGACTGGAAGAGCTGATTGAGATCGCGCTGGATCCTGAGCTCATCTTGTAAGGCTTGGATGGTGCATTGAAGATGCTGGCAGGACAGAGACATAATCAGTTAATAACTGAGAGCATGTCGGGATGTTAATGAGGTGATCATTAGAGTGCAATAACAAATATTAGCAGAAATAAGCAGGTTCTGGTTCACTATAGTAAAAATTGACAGATGCTATGTGGGATCTGTTGTAATAATAGCCACTTGATCTCAAAACAAAGCATGTTCTCTTTCCACTGCTTTTTCTGAGGTGTTCTGGTCTCATCCCAGAACGTGCTGTGGGGATTATATTTCCCTGGTGACCTGTGAGCTCCTGGGGATCACAAGGTTGAGCCGAGGTAAGCTGCAGAGCAAAAGAACATTTGCCAGGCTGTAATCGTCCTATTGTCTACTCGGCTGAGGATAAATAGGAACCACCGGAGCTGAAACGTCGGCCGCGGTAGTGCGTTTCAGGATATTTTGTTTTTACAGTGACTGCTGATGTCTTTGTGGAGATCAAAACTGGAAATATCTGAGGAAATCCCTTTCTGAAACCGCTACAGGACAGGCATACACACTACAGATCCAGTGTGAAACATTCAAGGTAAAGCTCTGTTTTAATCAGAAAAGACAAATACAAATATTTAAATGGCTGGGACATTAATTGAAAACCCAGTTGGGAGGTTAAATACCATCTATCTGTATATGAAAAATGCACAATAGAAGGATTTACACAAATTATATTTGATCTTTGAAATTGAATTAACCAAAAAAGTATATATCTTTTTTTTTTTTTTTTTTTTTTTTTTTTTAGATCAGACTATAAGTAGTGTGCAAATAAAACTGCGGACCCAGTGCAACAGAAGCTGTGAGGCAAAGTTAAATTAAAAAAAACAAAACAAACATGTAGTGATTTTACATGTTTAACAAAACGGCATTTTGTTGGATTTCTTTGGTTAATGAGCTGGACGGCAGTATACTACAAAAACATTCGATATTCAATAATACTGGTGAATGTCACGATAACAGTATAACTTGCGATTAATAAAGAAATGATTAAGAAATGATGATGTCTTTCTGCTTTGGGTTCATAGCAAACATATACCCAAAATACTGTACACTGTCCAGCTGTTGGAAAAAAGCAAAATTCATTATTTACATCTCAACAAACAAGACTTTATAGAAAATGTTGCTTCTGGCTGACATCTGTTATTTAGGCAATAAAAAAAACACTTAGTTGCAGTTACTTCATAACTTGACTTCCTTATCACCTCTTTACCTTCTAAAACTTTTTATACAGCATCAGAAGAAATTAATCACCAAATATATTACTTGAATAACAAGCTAACATTATTGACAACTCTACAACTCCAGCTTTATTAAATGATCACTATTTTTCTTATCTGACACCATGAGTCCTCCCAAACTACTGGAATGAGATGAAGAAGCAGGCACATTTAGTTGGTTGCAATTTGCAACATCAAAGCCAGATGTCACCATTCTATACAATTATCATTTTAATTATCCTACAGAAATCTGTGCTGTGATGTTTATTGATTTGAAAGTAGCATCTGTTAAATAGGAAAATATTCCCAATACTTATCAATGCAAATCAATGCAGGATGAACCTGGACACCACAATGCATCATATCTAGTGGTATGGACGAACAACAAGCTCCAGCCTGACTGATTTGTACTTTAAACTCTCTTACAGGATGGATCAAGATGGATCTTAAGCAACATCTCAGATACTGACAGAGACTGACAGAGAGAGCATGTGTGTGTGTCATCTTTGCAGATGTGTTACTAAAGCATGCTGACAGGTGCATATTCACAGCTGGCATGGGTAAAGGAGATTTGACACAACCAGGACTGAGTCAGTGTCAGTTAAAGCTGTAAGTGATGTCACAGTAATGTCTGCTTAAATGTGTCACATATAACCTGTACAGCAGCTGGGTCATCACCTTAAGAGTCAAGATGTGCTGCCAGAACTAAAGATGGCTCAGTTAGAAAACTAATAAAACAAGAAGTTAACAAAAGACGATGGTGAGAGCTTAAAAACAGCAAAGATGGCATCACGTTCCTGCAGCAACAGTTGGCCATTATTGAAGTGGAGACAAAAGAAATGCAAGGAAGAAAAATGTTGAGTGAGGACAAAAATGGAAAACAATCCCTAGATATGAAGAGAGAGAAAGGCTGAAGTAAACGGATCAGATGGGGATCACACAAGCATCAAAAGCTTGCATAAACAGAATCATTTCAAGTACGGGTTTTATTGCTGCAAATCTCTCCAGTTTATGTTTTCTGACACCCAGGACAGAATCATCCTTGCTGTCTCTCCCTCAGTTTGTTTATTTCCACATTCCTACTGACGCAAATAAAAGATAATTAACAGTTTTATCATCTTAATCATTTTCTGGCTGTTGTATCCCTCTGTGTGAATGTGGGTTAATTTGCTGACTCATACAGTAGAGCTGCCTCACATAAACTCAAATAGGTTGATAGCTGACATTTCTGGGACTTCCCTGAAGACTGAGAGGCAGGGGAGCGAATAAAAAGCCTCTTTTCTTCACTTTGGTTTCTTTTCCTGGTCTGATCTCACTGTCTTTATGCCAACAACACATCCTGTATCATATATTACAATGCTAGCCAAATCCAGCTGCCAAAATATCCTTCAACATATTGAAATTAAGCTTCAATAATACAGTTAAGTCATATTAAAATTTGATGACTGATTGGCAATTTAACAAATAACTTATAATCAACACTGGTTATGTTTTAATTAACAAAACAAAAACAAAAACAGATGCATGATCACAGTCTCCGTGTGATGTGTGTTTATTCATCTGCACCAGTAAGTAAATGTTTGCCATGCTGCACCATGTTCTGCCATAAAAATCAGTGAGTTTTGCAGACTGTACAAGTTGACAGCATGCATGAAACCCCTCAACCTATAATTACCTTCTGAGGTCACCTAAATAGTAAAGAAAATCTCCACCTGTGTGTTATTTATTCTCAGTTTAAATTCAGGTGTTCTATGAAGGCCTCAAAGTTTTGTTAGAGAACATTAGCGAACAAACAGGACTATGAAGACCGAGGATATAGTTAAGATGACGTTTAAAGCAGTCACGTTGAACATCTCGTGGACCAATGGTCAATCCATCATCTGGAAATGAAACCAGTATGGCAAAACTGCAAGAAATGGCCACCCACTTTAACTGACAGGTTGGACAAGGAGAACATTAGAGAGGGGATGTGTTACAGGACAACTTATTCGTGCACTCCACACATCTGTCCTTTATGGAAGGGTAGCAAGAAGGAAGCCATTATTGGAATAAAGCCATACCAAGTCCTGTTTGGAGATTAAAACAAGCCATGTAGGGGACACAGCAAACGTGGAAAAAGGTGATCCGGTCAGATGAGTCAAAATTATACATTTTGGCCTAAAAAAAAACCTTAAAAAATGCATCTAAAAAACACTGTGGTCCCCAAACAGATAAAAAGTTGTGATCACCTTAACCTTCTATTGATCTACCCAAACTGAGTAATAAGTTAAGGGCTTCAGCGAGAGAAACCAAAAACATAGCTGTCACCAATACCTCCAGTTTTTTGTTGCGGAGGTAAAACCCTCCAGAAGATCAAGCATTGCTCATGCACTAAACTATCCTTACCTTACTGATATAAATGATCAGACCAAAAGAAACAAAATTCTCTTCTTTGATGAAAACAAAATATAAGTTTTTGGCCTGAACTCAAAGTATCATGTCTGGAAAAAAACAGGCACTGCTTATCACCTGGCTTGGGCCTTCCCTACTGTGAAGCATGGTGGTGGCAGCGTCATGCTGTTGGGATGTTTTTTTGTGTCAGGAACTGGGTGCATAAAAGGTAACATGACAGCACCTAAGTATAAAGAGAGTCTTAAAGAAAACCTGGAAATCAGAATAATGACTTGAAGCACGAGGACAAGATTGCAAAAGAATGTCCTCAGGAGCAGCCTGTAAATGTCCTTGAGTAGCCCACTTAAAACCCAGACTTAAATCCAATTGAACACCTCTAGAAAGACCAAAAATATATCTGTCTACTCAGACTGCCTATTCAACCTGACTGAGTTGGGAGGGATCAGCAGAGAGAAATGGCTGAAATTACCCTCAAAATGGGTGTGACAAGCATGTAGAGGCAAACACAATTGTTCTAATTGTTGTAATTGCTGTCTCTTTAACAGTTTGCTATATTAAATCATTATGAGATATCGTGCTTAGAACACTAAGGGAAAAAATGAGTTGAACCCATTAGGGTTGAAAGCTGTAACATAAAATATAAATAAAGTAAGGTGCTGTCAATACTATAGAATAGAAACATTGACAAGGTTACCATTCATGCTCACACCAAGCATCTAAATGTGTGTTTGTTGCAGAAATGCATGACCAGAGAGTAAAACACTAACAAACACAAACATGGAGAAAAAAGCTGCAATGGTCGTCCTCAAACAAATATAAATCGAGCGGACTTCAGCAAGAAACCAAACAGATGCAGTATGAGCACTGGCACACAACTTCAAAAAGCGACATAGGAAGAATTCAGAGAGAGACAGAGAGACAGAGAGAGAGACAGAGAGAGAGACAGAGAGAGACAGAGAGAGAGACAGAGAGAGAAAGAGAGAGAGACAGAGAGAGAGCGAGAGAGAGAGAGAGAGAGAGAGAGAGAGAGAGAGAGAGAGAGAGAGAGAGAGAGAGAGAGAGAGAGAGAGAGACAGAGAGAGAGAACATATCCATGCAGCTGGAATGCGGAGCTGAAAAATGCCAGACCACGAGAGAGGGAGAAAGGAAGAAAATATAAGTAGGAAAAGAAAATATCCCAACCAAAGTGAGAGATAAGAACAGAGGGAGGAAAAAAAAGAGAGAAAACAGTTTAACTGTGTTTTCCACAAACAGAAGGAAGGAAGAGTGTGATAGGACAAAGGTCAGAAGACAAGCCTTATTTTTGCTTCTCAGTTTCACCAGGGTCTTCTTTGGCTCTGTCAACTTCAACCCTGGCAGAGTTCACTTCAACACTGATATGCAAACATACTCACACGCATATTAGCTGGAAAGATTCATAAAAACACAAACGAGTCATGTACTCACAAATAAACAGATACAGGTGATCCAAACCCCACATTTATGAGAAAACCTGCACCGCTTTCCCGCTTTAACTGCTTCATTACTGTTACATCCGATGCAGATTCTGTGTAAAGCTCTAGCTTGATCAGATGAGACAAGATGACAATCAATCCAATTAAACATTAAATCTTCTCCAACAGTCCTCATATGTTTGGATTAGAAACTTCCTGCAAGGTATCAGCGACAAGCACGGGGGCATGCATCTGTGATGAAGATACTAATTCACATATGAGAGAAGATGCATTTCTGTAAGCACAGACGGGTACAGCAGACTGGAATGATTGTGGATTGTATGAGCAGTAAGCTCCTCATATTTTAATGATGTAAAACACTGTCAACAAAAGCTATAATGAGCCTTTATCATGTATTTTGAACATGAATTCATCGGTAACCTTACCCCCCCTCAGCATCAACATCTAAACATTAAGCAAAAAGCTTTAAGCTCTGTGCTCCTATTAACAATATACAGGCTGCATTAAACAGACAGTAAACCTCTGGCTGCTCCCATCAACTGTCTCGCTTTGATTTGGATAAAAATTAAAAACAGCTACATCCAGAGAGGTCCAACTACCCATATGATTGAAATTCAACCCTTGAAATCAGCTCTGAATGCATTTTCTGTGAACCTCTACTGACCTTTTCCAGAAGTTTTCAAAAGATTTTTTAAGCACGTAAATAGTAATTAGATGAATCTGAAGATTTCCCTCAGAGCCTGATCATGATGTTAGGAATCAGCATCCTCCCGCTTCCTGTCCTCACCCCCAGACTTCAAGATTCCTCCTCACAGGTGGTGTGCCCACATGCATGGGGGACGGGGGGAGGGGGGGGCTTCATGCTGTTTTCTCAAGCTGAGCCGGGTCGACCACCAGGTGCTCGCCAGCAAGCGACATTATGCTGCAGATTCTTTCCAGGCAAGTCCCAGTAAGAGGAGAGCCTATAATAAAGCCAGCAACCCTTGGAAGAATCTTGATACATTAGAATATCATCAAAAAGTGAATTTATTTCAGTAATTTAATTTTAAAAAGTGAGTTTCATGAATTATATAGATTCACCACAAACTGAGTGATATATCTCTTTCCATTACATTAGTTAGTTTTAATAATTATGGCTTGCAGCAAATGAAAACCCAAAACTGAGTTTCTAATAACATTAGAACACAACAAAAACAAACAAACAAACAAAAAAAAAAAAAAATCCACAAGCCGGTCATTCTTAAAGACGCAGGCTGTTTAGGGTATTATATACACACATGTTACTGCAGAACTGAGTGGAAGGAAAAATGTGGCTAAGGGATAACTGCAATCTTGTATCTTGTACAGTATTGTAAAAAAAAAAAAAAAAAAAAAAAAAAAAAACAAAAAAAAAAAAAAAAAAAAAAAAAAAAAAAAAAAAAAAAAAAAGAGCCTATTCTAAAGTTCTGGGGAGATTCACAAGGTGTGAACTGCAGCTGGAATCAGAGCCTCAAAAGTCACCAAACGCAGAGCTGTTCAGGACATGGGCTACAACTGTCACACTGATCGTGTCGAGCCTTTCTTAAACCAGAGACAGCATCAAAGGTGCCTTACTTTGACTAAGCAGAAAAAGAACTCGGTTATTGCTCAGAGGAACAAAGTCCTTCAGATGAGAATATATTTTGCATTTAATTCAGAAACCAAGCTCCCAGAGTCTGGAGGAAAAGAGGAGAGACAAAAGGTCCAAGTTGCTTCAGTTCCAGTGTGAAGTTTTTCACCGCCAGCGATGATTTAAGGAGCCCTGACCTCGGACTGAGTACACATACTATTCAAACAAGGAGACCTTTCAGTAGGCCTGGAGTTTTCAAATTGGTGATTTTTAATATAAAATTTTTTGATAAACATCATGTTGGGATTTGAAAAGCATCACTTTTTGAATCAGACTACTGAAAATAAATTCATTTTTCAATGTTTTCTACATAAATGAGATGGCTTGGGTACATTGTCACAATCTGCAAAATGAGCTGAAGACCATCATAAACTTTTTAGGCTGGATTTTACTCATTTGGCTTCTTTGTGCAGTTTTAAAGTGGGGTTTTTAGGCGAAAGATAACTCAATAAGAAAACCTTTTCCTTTTTCCAGATACAACTGAACTCCTGAACACGGCAGAAAGACTAAGGAGTAGAGAGGTGGTGAACTGCACTATTGTTAAACAACACCTACACAAATATGAGTGTAACAGAGGACTCCTCAGAGAAAAACATCTTCAACACAAAATTCACATTTACTGAAATGAGAAGCAAACAAGAAAGCTGATCTTGTTTCTTTCTTTGAAGAAAACCTTTTACAATATGGTAGAAACTGTAGCGATCATCTTAGTCTTTGTCAGACATCTTATTGGTATATAGAAAAATCTAACTTGCAGCAATATAACTGAACAAGTTCTTGAACTCTTCTATATCTCCCTTTCTGATGGATGCTTACTGCAGGTAAGATAATGATGGCTGATAGGAGCTCCGCAGAACCCCTTTTTGACAAAATTCCCTCAAGGTAAAGAAGGGGTAGACCATTTCAAGTAAGAGCTAGTAGAACACAAAAGATTTTACTCCTGATTAAAGAAATTTAACACATGTAAGAAGACAAACGCATCATCTGCAAAAAATTACATGTTTTTTATTTTGTAAATGATAAAAATAAAAAAATCCACACTAAATAATCCAGTTTAAGAAATGTTTCTTTTTTTTTAACTCTATAAGTTCTACAAATCAGGAGTAATGATGTCCTCTTGTGCAATGATTATATTTAATAGAAAATATACAAATGTAGCTGGTTTTAGAAAAGAACAAATTAATTTTATTTTTTTTTGCAACACAACGCGCTATCACTAGAATTTGAACTCAGATTTAGAGAGAGATAAGAGAGGACAGGACAAGAGGAAATCAGTGTGTGCATATAGTGACAATTTTTCCATCCATCCCTCTGGCCACTGCTCATCTGTCGTCCAAAATTAAGCATCCCTGCTTTATTACTCCTCCATCTTCTCCCTCGCTTATTCCGCTCTCGCAGGGTGAGTCATGCTCCCCCCCCCAGTTTTTGCAAACAAGACACGCTGTGACAGCAAAACACATGTACACACATTTAGATGGACACAAACACACACGCCAAGCACACGCTGAAGCCCACACGCAGAGACACGCATGTGATGATAGAGGCAGTGGTCATGCTGTCTTTGTGTGTGTGTGTGTGTGTGTGTGTGTGTGTGTGTGTGTGAGGAGTTTGAAAACATCGCCCACTCAGGCATTAGACAAGAGGAAGATTAACACACTTTTCTTTTTCTCTGAGGATAAAGGTGGAGGATGAAGAGCATAATGAGGAGGAGGAAATAGATTTTGAAACAGATGAGTGGTTATTTCCAGAGGAACAAGAGAAAGTTAAAAAGAGAACATACACACAAGTATGGAAGGAGAACAGAAAGTTGCAAGAGATGGAAAAAAAAAACATGTTCTAAGGGTAACACCAATTTTAAAAGTGTGTACTAAAGGGTAAAGCTGTAAAACCAAGGCCTTCTCTTCTAAAGGAAACATCTAGGCCTGGCTAGCTCCAGAGAATATGTTGTGTTCTGATGAGACTTTTTGGCCCAGTTTTTTTAGGCATGCTTGGGACAAAAACAACAAGAACACCAAAATGTGGTGGTGGCAGCATCATGCTGTGGGGTTACTTTTCTTCACATGGTCCTGGGTTTTATCCTAGATGGGCTCAGCTCAAAATCACTTCCTAGTTTTGACCTAAAAGCAAGAAAACTGAAGATAAAGGAGTTCATCTTTCAGTACCACAGAGGATCCAAGCAAGCTTCTAAATGTACAAAAGAATGGGTTCATTAGAAAAAGATGAAGATTTTGGAAGTCCAAACTTTAGCCTGAAAACAAAAAAAAATAATCCGTGAAAATAATCTCCTGCATTCTCCATATGTGTGGACAAGAGTTTGGGTTGCCATACAGAACCCTTTCCTTCTAACTAGAACCTCCAAGTCAGGCTAAAATCTCCCAGAGCCTTGTGGGAAAACACGTTATGGTCGGATGAAACCAGTTTTCGGCCACACTGAATGGAGCTGGGTTATTTATCATGGTTTTGATATTTGTAAACTTTCATGCGTTATCCCACTTCATCTTCAGCCTCACAATCTAATGAAGAAGCTCTGGAGAACCTCTACAAAGAGAAGAGCATTAAATGATCACTTCAAGATACGACATGCTGATAGCACTCGGTCTCCTGATTCAGTTACACCTCTGATTCAGTTACACTGAATCAGAGGTGTTTCAGCAAAGTACTGGTTTAAGGTTACGCTACAACCATGAACATCAAAACATTTTATTGGGATTTTGGGTGAATTTATGAGTGCTACCCAAGTTTTCCAATTGGATTAGTTCAGAACTTTGACTGGGCCATTCTAACACATGAATATGCACTGCTGTAAGTAATCGAGTTGTTGCTCTAACTGTATATTTAGGGCTGTTGTCCTGCGTTCTACTGGTCACTCTTCCATACAGGTTCGATTTTTAAGTAATTATCTTCTTGACAGATTTGCCCACCTGAGCTTCAGATCTCTGCAGCTACTCCAGAGTTACTATCAGCCTTTTGGTGACTTGTTGCTCTTTTATGTAGAGACATGAACGGAAAGGGGGGCTGAGTACAAACGCACTCCCACTTTTTCAGATTTTTATATCACAGTAAGTTTGTCTTGGTTTGTTTGTGGTTAGGGTTACAAAAAGGGGGGGAAACATGTCAACTTTTCCAAAGCACCATTTGCAACCAGGTTACTGCAGCTCTTTCATTTTTTACATTTTTTCTTGTCTGCTCTGTTTGCGTAACTGCAAAGATTTCAGCAGCAGAGAGAGCAAAAGTGGAAGAAAAGTGGGAGTGTCATTCTGTTCACTCCCTGACAACTTCTCTCAGACATGCTCCTTATAAGGAAGGACATGGCTACCACAGGGAGAGAGAGACACTAATGTGGAAGGAGAAAGTGGATGGAGTGAAAGGAAAACAAATCACAAAGTCACAGGCTTGTGTAAAGCAAACTGAACCTCTGTTTCCTTTCAGTTTCACATCAGTCTTGTGTCCGTTTCTTTCCACTGATAAATGAACGGAGTGAGGGTCGATTCCCCGTTTCAGTTAAAGTTTTAAAAGCCTCCTGCGTGTGGAAGCCTCCGCTCCTTCCCTCCCCTCTCTCGGTGAAATTTTCACCACACATATCCTTCGCCATGTTTCTAATCCATACCTCCTCCTTTCCTCTCTGTCCATCTGCCTTTTTCTCCCTGGCCCTCGCTCCTTGTATTTATTTTATCTCCTCTTTCTCTCTCTCTCACCTATCTCTTCATCCTGACTGAGCAAACACACAGGTTTAAGGACCATCTGTTACTGATGAGCATTCATAGGTGGAGAAACACACATGGAGCATACTTCCAAATCTCAGGCATACACAGCAAAGCAGAGACAACAGAAGTAAATAAATCACTTTCTAGTTGTTTCTTAGGTCTAAAAACACAAAGAAAGTGAAAAAGCTCACACACAGAGACTCTTAACAGGAGAGGAATGAGTCATAGATCCTTGAGCAGAGCAGGAGGAGAAAGAAGAGATGGAGATAGGATTGTTTCTGTGCTCTAAAAACACCACTTTTAAACATTTCTGCTGAGCCGGCTCGCTGCTTCCTTCAGGGCCGCTCCGTGTAATATTCACCCTGACAAACAAAATCACGCTCAGATTTTTTTTTTTTTCTTCCACTGAACATCAGCTTCTCTACTGCTTGCTGTGCAGAAGCCAAGATTAGATGAAAGTTTCAGACCACCAATTTGGTCTGCAATAACAGTTTTCCCGACATCTTTGAGATGTTGCTACAGGAATATCGGAGTGAAAAAAACAAAAACAAAATCATAACAGATTTGTGCAAATAACTATAATACAATAAACAATGTTAAGAAATCAAAGCTGAGAGAAAGCTCTGCAGAAGCAATATTAGGGCATTAACCAACCCCGACCTCAGACATAACAAGACAATTAACTGAACTGAGAGGAAAAAAAAGCACTAATTTAGAACCGTAATCATCCTGTGGGCTCAGAAATGAAACATTTTCCACAGGAAACTATCATGAGAGATCAACTTTCCTGTATTCATGTCCCATTCTGATGGTCTCCCTGGACCCTTTAGGGATCACAAATCAATACGGAACAAGAGCATACCACCTGATAGTAACCAATGTAAAGCAATAAACACCTTTTATTTAATAATACATCATCAAATAAATGATTCTCAAGTATAATGTAATACTAGCCAAGAAATGACCAATGCTGTGAAATAATTCATCATGTTCTCACTTGGAAATATGCATTTAACATAGATCTAATATATCCACTGTAAGAGATGCAGATTAGAACTAGAGCTACAGCTGCATGGTGTTACCCTTAAGTAATGTAGAGAAACTTGTAAATCTCTGCGCATCTCTCACTGTAAAACGCATGCTCAGCTTTTCACACATCCTACCAATCAATTCTTTTCTGCTAAAACACTCATGTAAAAGTCACAGTCTCCCAAAAAAAAAAAAAAAAAAAAAAAAAAAAAAGGTCTTCCATTCTAAGCATAACATCTTAGTCCTTATTGTGATTTATTTCCTTTATGCCATTCTGATTCTCTTTCTTCACAGTAACCCACACCTTTCTAGCCTTTTCATCCACTTTCTTCCATCCTGTCACGTCAACTTCCATCAATCTGGCCGATCTCGACATTTCATCTGCTTTCTCAGCTCAGTTTGTTCTCATCATCTGTTCCTTTCTTTCCCTCCCTCCTCCTGCAGCTCACTTTCTGTCCTCATCCATCCTTCTGTCTCCTGATTTAGTCTCTCTTCTTTTTCAAACATTTTACACATCTTTACTTTTCATTCCATCTTTCTGAGCCATTATTCACCAGCAGCCACACCCTCCTCTCCCCCTTCTTTTCTTCTGTGACTACGGCAGTGTACAGATTGCTGGGCAAAGCGTTTCTGAGAGCCAGCTGGCAGCCAAACTCTTGCTGGGACCATTTTTTCTTCTTTTCTGTACGGTGAAAAGAAGCTTCACACAGGAAGCTTTTGGCAACATAAATTTCCTTTAGATTTGAGCTCCGTGGAGACAACCTGAGCGCTGGGGCAGAGTAATGAAATCAGAATTGCAAGATGCACAAATGGGATTCTGGTGCAATAACATTAAGTGCTTTGAAGTGATTATAAGTCTTCACTAAGGGAGCAAAGAAGCTGATTCAAAGTGTTGTGAATCATTCTGGCAGCTGTTTCAGCGTTGATGTGTTCCAATGAAACAAGCAAATAACCATTTTTACTTGTAATAATTCAAACTCGGATCCCATGCTAAGATGTTATACATGTGCTATGTTAAATCACTGCCATTAAACTTTAGAATAAAATACTTCTGTCTCTAGGTAAGTTATTTATTTAAATAGTTCATGATGTCATGCACTAAAACTTTGAGCAGGAGGTGCTTTTCTTTCCCAAATATTTATCCTTTATTTCATTCTAGACCTACCAAGAGTGTTTGAAGACGAAAAGCTGGTGTAGTTAAGCTAGAGCAGTTGTTTGTTTGTTTGGTTTTTTTTTTACTTTCCCTACCATCCTCCTAAGACTGAAGACATCTTGGAGGATAGATTTTGGTTCCCAAGAGCTTAGGTATGAGATTGACTGGACTGATGCTCTGATTCCTGGCTATGTTTCTCCCTCTTGCCATCCTTCTAGCACAAGATGGACGACAAGACGAGGCAGAGGGTGTGTAGAAGCAGAGCTGACCATCTCCTTTTTTCTGTCTCGTCTCCGTCCACCTCATCCGATCTCTCACCTGAAGGGAAGGGGCCGCCCAGGTGTAACAGGCGCTGTGGGCTCAACTGTCTGTTCGAGTTAAACTCTTGCAGTCACGCCAACATGCAGCAACACACTGCTGCTTTGATTTTTCAACAGCTCAAACTGAACGTTACACACCAGAGCCAATAAACGCGTACTTTCTAATCGATGAGCAATTGAGC
This sequence comes from Anableps anableps, assembly GCA_014839685.1. Taxonomy (NCBI): domain Eukaryota; kingdom Metazoa; phylum Chordata; class Actinopteri; order Cyprinodontiformes; family Anablepidae; genus Anableps; species Anableps anableps. The sequence continues at coordinate 12,044,722 of CM026087.1, read as the reverse complement.
TTGCAGACTTATGGAAAACTACGTCAATAAGACTCGTGCGTGTTATGACGGAGGTTACAGCTTCCTCCATCTGCAGACAGACGCACATAAATACACTTCTATTTCCCACCAGCACTCTGACTGTTAAGTTAAATTATTCACGAGAGTCAACACAATGCAGCAGAAATGCACTGTGTTTCAAAACACAAACAGATATTTTTACATCAAACCGCGACTGATTTCCTTCCATTTCCATTAAACATAAACCATTTCAGAAATATATATATATATATATATATATATATATATATATATATATATATATATATATATATATATATATATATATAAAACAAACAAAAAAAAAAAAACAAAAACAAAAACAAAAAAACAGCGTAATATTGTGCTCAAACACTGCTTTGGCTTTATTGAGGTATTCATACCACTTTTCCACATTTTGTCAGGTTAGAACTATTAATGTCAATGTATTTTATTTGGATTTTTGTGACAGATAAACACAAAGCCATTTGTGAGATGGATGGAAAATGATACATTGTCTTCTTAAAAAACTGCATGCCACATTTTTTTTTTTTTTTAGATTTTCATTTGGAAATTGTTTTCCCTCCAGAATGTTTTTCATGAGTAAATGTGAGATGTACGCGTTTTTTGCACACAAAAGTCCATTTGTCTTGACACTTGTCCTCAAATCCACCTGTGGAAACATGCAAGTTCACACGCACGGACACACACACACACACACACACACACACACACACACACACACACACACACACACACACACACACACACACACACACACACACACACACACACAACCTGGTAAAGATTCTTTCCACTTATAATCAGCTGGTAAAAATCGTTCACTTCTGATCTGAACACAGGCCTTTCTACTCCACAAATCTCTCGCACGCACATTCACACTCATGTTGCCTCTGACGTCAGCACGGCTCGCTTGCAGTACAGTAGATGATAGATTGCATCTCGCACTCGCAGAAACAGACAAACAGAGTGGTTATTGTTCAGCTGCTGTGATTTAGTGCTGGGACTAACTTGCACGAAGGAAGGAGCATGATGCACACGCACAAAGAAATCAAAACTTGATTTATGGGGAGAGTGAGGAGTCAAATGAAAGCAGTGGTGCTTTTCCTACTGCTGCTTGACTTGTAATTGTGGTGGAGTTATCTATCTGAGGAAAGGAGTAGAAAAGGCAAAACTAAAGACCAAAGAGAGCGAAGTAAAGGGGAAATATGCACATTCCACACATTCCTTCAAGTTCTCCCTTTTCTTCCTTGTTTCTCCTCCGTTCTGCTCGAAACATTGTTCTTACCTTCTGTGATCAAAGAGGGGGAACAAATCGAGTCAACACATTCAGACACACGCATGCTCAGGACAAACGGCGGAAAGTAAAGCAAGGCAGCGCGCTGAAGGTGATAAATGAGACGGACCACACTGAAGAGAACAGGCACCAGCGCACTGGAAGTTGGAGTTAGTCGGATGACCATGTGCCCAATGTTTTATAATAAATTCTGGAGTCAACTGGCTCCACGGGTCCAGATGGAGAGTGGGGTGTGTGTGTGGGGGGTGGTTGTGACAGGCAAGGAATCTGGTAGTGGGAGTGAAATGACAGTGGAACAAAGATTGGTCAAAAAAAAAAAAAAAAAAAAAAAAAAAAAAAAGAGAGAGATGGAGATTCTTGTGACAATGAGTAGAGGGTGCAATGAGGAGAAGTTTACTGAATGTGGATAAAATAAAGATAAGGGACGGTTTTCAAGGTGGAAGTACTGAACTCCTAATTGACTACTGAGCTTGATTGGTGCATGAATCTGTGCATGTTTGGAAGCGAAACTGGGATTGCAAAGTGCTGTGAGTAGTCAGTAGGAATAGAAAAGCAGTATTTAAACTCAGTCCATTTATAATATAATCCGCACATTTTATAACATTTAGATCTTGTGTTAATTTTCTACATTTTTCGAGATCCTAGATGCTGTTATTCCAACAGGTGAAGTTACTACTGATGAAAACCAGCCTACTGGCTAACTTGTTTTATTGGTTCATTAATGTACGCTGAAATAAATAAATTAGAAAACATAAACATGTTGGGTTTGTTAAACTCTACTGAGACTTTCACTGAAACCACACGCATCTGGCAGATGAAACTAAGACTGATCTTTTATGTCATAAACACTCCCTTTTGGTTTGGTGTGAAACAAAGTACGAGTAAATGTAAAAGCTCCTCATGCCTATTGTCAAGTATGGTGGAGGATCACAGGCCCTGGAAAACTTGGACTGTCTGGCATCAATAACTGAAATACCAGTAAAGCTGAAATTGGATCCTCTTAAAGGATAACGATGAAAACTAAGGCAAGATAAACACAGAAATGGTTCATCTGAAACATAATCAGCCTTCCTCTATGGGTATTTTTGTCCCCAGACCCAAATCCTATAGAAATCTGTGGTGTGAGCTGAAGAGCAGAGTGAAATGTTTTAAGAAAATACTACAAACTGACAAAAAGATGGTTGGACAAAGTACTGCCAGCAGGGGGGACTAATATTTGTGGCAGCAAGGATTTTGATGATTAAAAAAAAAAAAATTCTTATCGATTTTCCCACTGAATAAATGGATTCAAAGGTTGGACTTTTCATAAATATTAAGTAAAGCGAGAGAGTCGGGGGAATACAATGGAGAATAGAAAGAAGAGGAAAAAGATAAAGACAGAAGCTGGAGGAAAAGAGATGAAGATAATGAGTCAGGCATGAAGGAGGAGGTGAAAGTGGAGAAGTGTGGAGGGAGGAAAAAGCAGAGGGTGGAGAAGAGATGAGCTTTCCTCAGCGGGGGAGTGAGTTGGCTTTTATGTGTCTGGACTCATATTTATTAAAATGTTTGGAAGGTTAATTTAATCCTATTTCTAACACCAAGATGATGGCGAAGACTGAGTGGTAGGGACAGAGTGAGGAGAGCCGACTTAGGACGTGATGGCCCTGAAAGAAGAGAAGGTTCATGACTGAAAGACAAAAGAAGAAAGAAAGAGGAAACAAAAAGGACGGGGTAAACAGAAAAAAGTTGAAACAAGATATAAAATATCCATGCAGAGAATACTTCTTAATTTTAGAGCTGAGAAGACATGTTTACATGTTGCAACCTGTGCAATTACTCATTATTACAGCAAAAACACCCATATTGAGGGAAATGAACCCGAGTTTGAGGGCAGCTTTGGCAGCTCCAGCAGATTAACCAATTCACCAACCCTTTCTGCATCCGATTATCTTCAGTGAAGGCCTAATTTAAACTGAATGAATCAAAGATTTATGGCACACACATTAAACTGGTAAAAAAATCTGTTCTGATTTCATTTCTTATTATGTAACTTCACATTCCAACATGATTTTTTTCCCACATTTGTATCCAAATTAGTACCAAACCTTTAATAAATATGCATGCATGTAAATGACACGACAATGCAATGCTACTGACCACAACACAAATGCAATATGTTATAAAGTCTAAAGAAAGCTCTGTGGCTTCACAGTGTCGATGTGAGAAATGAGGCGCTGCGGCTGCAGCTTCATGTGTGCATGTCATCTCTTGTATAATATTTCAGCCTGCTGCCAGACAAGCAGAGTCTCTGTCTCATCCAGATGGCTGCAGCACCAACAGACAGCTGGGAGTCCCTAAACCAGGCCGCGCTGCTGCCTCATCTGTGGCTCTTCACTCACAGCTCTGAGACAAATCTACCAACACAGTCCATTAAAATAAACCCTGCCTGTAGCGATGACTGCAGTCTAGGAGACAATTACGCTAAAGTCATTTTCAATCTGTTACCTGTAACTTTCCTTTGTTTTAGGATAATCCTGACAATAAATCAGTGCAGCAATCCCTCATCTTTATGCACTTACAAAAGATTTACACAGTGACTTGCACAACTGTACCTCTTGAACTTTTTCACATTTCACACCATTAGAGATCTTAACTTTTGTACTTCAAATCACCTCTGTTAACCACACATATCTGCACAATTTTATGTTCTTTTCCATGTCAAGCCTTGTTTAGCTCATTACTTCTCTCCTGTTTGTATTGTCGTTGTTTTCTTTTTATTGTCTCCTGTTTATGTAAAGCACTTTGTTTTCACGTTGCCCTTGCTGTGCATGAAGTCACTGATATGGAACCTTTTGGATAACTTGAAAAACACATTTTGTTGGAAGAAAAAATTAACATTGCACACCACCTTGAACACACCATCATTACCTTAAAACGTTACAGCACAAATCATTTCACATCAGTTTCACCATATAATTACCACTGATGTCAGAAACAGGCCTGCTCACTCATAAAGGCTTGCAAAAAGACAAAAAAACATGTGACGCTCTAAAGTAGTTTATGTTATCAGTTCAATATCAGCATCATTAAGTAATATGGCTATTCTTTTTTTTTTTTTTTTAAAAAGTCATACAAACAGGTTACAGGCTGTAATTTTCCTACCTGCGTCTCTTCCTGCACCACCCTGTATTGCTCCTTCCACACGGCCATCTTTGTGGCTTCATCTTTCCTCAGAGCTCTCTCTTTCTTAAGCTCTGGGCTCCAAAACGTCTTTATGGAGTTCATAGAGGAGCTCAGCTTGGACTCTTTGGCCTCCAGCTGCATGAGATCACAAACAAACATTGTCACATTATTTTATTTAAGAGCTCATTTGCAATAGAACCCAAAACTGCCTTCAGTCATGACTTAATCGTACAGTAACCCTTCAGTTTGTCCTTTAAACAATGATCTAACGGGAAAAAAAACACACACACACACACACCGCTTTCACATGGGCAAACTCACATGTGAAATTTAACATGTTGAAAAAACATGTGAGATGAGTGAAGAACATGGGACAACTTGTGTTTTGAACATATTTCCCATGTGAATTTGGAACAGTTTCATGATAATAAAGTGTGAAACCTGTGAAACAAATGAGACAAACCGCCTGGAAAGCTGAGATGTTCAGACAGGACCTGTTGGTTCCTTTAAATCAAGACCAAAACCTTTACTGTTTATTGCTGCTTTTCCATCAATATCAAAAATTATTTAAGAAATAATTTTTTTCCAATTTGCTTTTTAACACTTAATTTTTTTATGTGATGCTTCAATTTATTCTATTATTTAATATCAATTTATTGAATAATCTTATCTTAAATGCCAGTTTCTTTACCTCTTTTTTTCTGTGCAACTCTATAAATGTCCTTCTGTATGAATGGAGCTGTAGAAACTAAACCTGTTTGACCAGCCAGCCAATAATACTCTCCTCTGCAGATGGTCTGCTAGTCTAACATCTCTGTTATTCCTATTGTTGGTTTAATTTTCTATAGAAAGTTAATTTAAAGTCAAACAGTTGAAGGTTATCATGGAGAAATAAATCATTAAATGCTGAAACAGTTTTTTGTTGTTTTTTTTAATCTCAGTAAAGACAATGAGACGCATCAAGATGGACTTCTAATAAAACACTGGTTTTAAATTACAGGAACATTCAGTGAGCAGCCTGCCAGACATCATTAGATACGTCCAGGTAAAGCGAATAAAATAGTTAATGTGAAAGTTTTAATTTCAATAAATCCCATTTCTCAAAACCAGTTTTTACCTCATTTACGTCACAATCATATATGGAATCAGATTCATTAAACATATTTCTGTCGTTTTTATTCCTATTTCACGTGTCCCACATGTGTTTTACATTGTACTGTCTCACATGTATCTCATTTGTGTTTCACATATGCATTTTTTCCACATGGTTTTGACATGTGAAACACATGTGACACATGTTTGATGTTCCACATGTGAAGCCAATGTGTCCTTCATATGTGGTTTATGAGGTATCACATATGTAAACTTGTCAACACAAGTCCTTCACATGTGAAGAGAAAAACATGTTCATGCCATGTGACTTTTTTCATAAGGTATTATAATTGAAGAACAGAACTTTCCCCAAAGTAAAGAAAAAAAAAAGCAAAAAATGTTGACATTTTTTATAAGCTATAATAAAAGCGTTCTTACTTCTCGGCGCAGCAGTTCGTTTTCTCGAAGCACTTCTCTTAGCTGCGTTTGCAGGTCTGACATTGCTCCCTCTCTCACCTGTAAAAGCACGAAAAACTGTGTAAAAAGAGTGTTTTTCTTTTAAATTAGACACATTTTGTTTTTCTGCTGCAACATTACTACATTACTAGAACATTGTTTGAAGAGCCTTGAGATGCTGCATCTTCTCAGTTTGAGGATCCCATCATCTCATCAATCAGCTGATTTCCTTTCATAATCTCCCTTCCTCTTTACCATCTGAGACTCAGTGTATATTTTTAATTTCCCAAAGTTTTGTAGTTATAAAGATAACTTTTCTACCTTATTCAACTGTTGCAATAACTTAATGCATAACTGTGATCACCTTTGAAGTAATACTTTCAGTCTCGCTTGGCAGGAGTCTCTCAGCATGCCAGTTTCTGTCTAGTCTTTTCATCCTTTTGGAAGGTTTTTTTTGTAGCTTTCTTCTGACTGGTACTTACATCCACTAAGATCCTTCTGATCATTTACAGTGGACCCCCGCCTACTCAAGGTTCAGTTTTGGTGGCCTTTTCTGTGGAATGAAACTCCAAATTATTTGAGGAAATTTCGTCTTTTTGCGGACTTTTCCATAGAGCATATCTAAAATATTCAAAAGAAAATGCAGCCTTGGAAGCTGAAATACCAAGGTGCAATGCTACTTGACATGCTATTGACTGGGGTTTGCAAAGCAACCAATCCAGGAGCGCTATTAATTTTCATTGGCGTTGATTGGCTGTACCCCCAAGAGCGGAAACCGAGAAGACTGTAGATATTAGCGTCAGTGGTACTGCTAAAACGATTTCCTCTGTGTGTATTATTACATTAATCCATTGAAGGAGGAATGCGTTTAAAATGATTCACCTTGGCCTACCACAGGGAACTCTTTAACAGTCACTGTAAGTTGCAGACATTGTGAACTGCAGCTGTACAAAAATGAAATAAAAGCCAGCATTGAATGACTTGGCAGTTTCTAACATTACAGTGGTTTTATGGAGTTAATGCGATTGAAACCTTGGCAAGTTGTGACACAGCAAACATTCAAGATCAATAGAGGAAGAATGGGAGGGTTTACTGCATTGCTTATTTCAGTATTTATGAGAAAATGTTCCCTGCATAAATTCTTAATCCATCCTGACATGAGCAGCATATTAAAGAATTAAAAATATCCTGGATTTATTTTTCATGACCAAACAGACTCTACTTTGGCTCTGCCAAAATCATGCCAGGTATAACGTTGAATGAACATGACGCAAGTAACAAAAATCCAGTTAATGAAATTACTGTTAATCAGACGTTGTGAGACACACTTTTTATTTTGTTTAGCATGTAATTACCTGCAAATAGAAGAGGAGAGCTACTTCTTGAAAAGATGAGCTCTGAGGTTATGACTCATGGTGCAGAGGTAGTGCGAGGGCAGACCTTAAATACACTGTGAGAATGCCCACACTGTTCTTGATTTACTCAGCTGAAGGGTTGTTTAAGAGGACAATAACACCTATTAAAGACGTGCCTAAAATCAGTTCAAACATCCCACATCCTGGAATCACGCAGGGAAAGTGCAAAATTTATCTGCATGACTAAATGTTGAGTTGCACAACCACAAGTGAGTTCTTCTTTTATTTTTTTATGAGCCGACTGGAAGGTAAGAATCTACTGTTGCAAAGACGACATCAAGATCAGGCTCATACAAACTTTCTGTTATCTGCTTAGAAAACATTTTAATTAAATTGATCTTTAAAAAAAAAAAAAAGTGCCAAAAACACATTTTGGCCTCAAGCTTAGTCAGAAAATTAAAGCATAAGGCAGAACAATTCCAGTTATTCGGTGACGATTCCTTTACAAACGCAACAGAAAGCAACCGGGACTAACACTGTTAAGATAGCATACTGTGTGTTGCATTCATTTCCATGTCTGCATTTCTTCTCAGTTAAGCGTCACTTTGATTTGGTCTATCAAATAAGTCTGACTACACATCAAATGTGTGGCAGGTGTTTAAACTTTCGTGTCACAATTGTTCATTTCAAGGTGGTGGGCATAAACAAGACAAAAAGTCAGCAGTGTCTTACCTGTCTCATGGAGTGGGGAACAGTAGCTGCTTGTGAAGGCTGGTTTTGCAGCTCCCCTCCGAATGCTATGGCATCAGAGGGCATGAGGGCCCCACTGCTCCCTCCTCCTCCTGTGTTTATATTTGGGCTGCTCCCCATCACCGCTGCCCTCACCCCATAGGGCACCCTGGCTCCAGCTCTCCCCAGGGTCATGGTGCTTTTGGGCGTGCTTGGATTCAGCCCGCTGCCCATGCTCCCGACCGGGTCTTCGGCTGTGTCGGTGAAGTACATGGGGCCCCCGGTGGCGTAGGCAGCATTCAGAGACTGAATATTCTCCATGGACAGAGTTTTGCCCGTGCCTGTGAGTCCTCCGCTGGAGCTGCTGCTATTGTTCCGTCGATGTCCCAAACGAGGGGAGCGAGGAAGGCGCGGCGAGCGGCCGGGACTCCCAGACACGGAGCCGTTACCGTTGGATCCGACAACGTCCAGCTTGGAGACAGAACGGGAGCTACCGTACATGGTGACAGAAGGAGAGCTGGGTACTGTATGCAAGAGTGTACAGGTCAAAAAAAGCAGCTGATCAAAACAAACATGTAACCGATGAAAGTCCCACTCAAACTGATTCGTAAAAGCACCTCTTTACTTGGGTTGGGTCACAGTATTGACATAGCTGTGATCAAAGCCTTTCCAACACCCTCTGTAATCCATAGGCTTTGTTATGAAGTAGCAATCAACAGGGGAATCTCTTTAAATAAAGACAGCGAGGTGATCCACAAAGCCTGGGATGATGGGATCAACTGAAAAGAAAGAGAGACACAAAGAGCCTTGATTAGGAGAGATCAGGGAAACCCAAAACACATAAGTCTCCCCAGGTTGGGGGCTTGAGTTTGATCTCTGAGCGAGCACATTTACAGTCAATCATGCTCCTGCTCACCACACTAAAAGATCAATAAATATGAATGAAGAAATCTCAGGACATGGCTGAGTACAGCTTCACAAAAAGAACGATCTGACAATCAAGCTACACCTAGCCTAGCATTGAGAAATTGAAATATGATGTTAGTATGAATTATTAGAGACTGAAGAGGACTTATTCACAGCCCTTTTTCCAACTTCTCAGACCATGTGACTAAAAATACTGTGCAGCATCAGATCACTTACATAAAGGTATGCCTGATAATCAATAGCTATACATTTGTTGCATGTTTGGGTTGATGATCTTGTTGGAAAGGTTAATTATGTCCAAGTTTCAATCACCAAGCTCTCAATCAGTGGTGAAGAATTTGGAAGTAGTGCCCCTTGCTTACTGCATCCACTTTGTGCAATTTATTGTTACACATGGAGCAAAACAGCTCCAAAGCATGATGCAGCCGCCACCATGCTCCTACAGTTAATTCCTCCAGACATATATTTTGTCATTGTGGCCAAAGAGCGTCTTTGATGTCTTTGCAACATCTGACCATAACATTTTTCTCCAGAAGGCTTTTGGAAAACTACGACTTTCACTGAGCTTGAAGGAGTCGATTTGAAGGTGGTTCTTTCTTGGTCTCCATCCTTTTAGTCCATGTTCATGTAAAACCAGACTCAAGCTTTCAGCTTGTGATAGGCGTGTGCATCTCTCAAGCAAAACTTTGCCAAACAGACACGGAAAATATGACAAAGTGTTGTGTCTAAACATGAAATGAATGAAAGGTGGAAAGCCGTGACATATACATGTCCATTGATGTCTAAATGTGGTCAAAAGCTGGTTTCAGCTGATCAAATGGGCTGACCAAGCCTGACTTTAAACACCTTTGTATTGACTAAATTTGAACAGGACCTGAAAGTCATGTTTTCAGCATAAATTCATGACTAAATTGAAAACTTGGGTAGGACAACCATGAATGCCCATAAATATCTCTATGGACATCCTATCTGAGGGAGGGTGGGTGATTCCTAAGTGGTTCTTGAACATCCCAACTAATTTTCATTTGTATCAGGTGGTGATTTGGACCAGACAGCTGAAATATGGACACAACTCTGTGTTTCTATGAACAACAAATCTTGACAAACCAGACATAAATCCACCACTTTAACTTAACTCTCCCAGTTCTGAAAAGAGGACAGATCCAGAATAGTTTCTTGATGGCTACAAAAAGTGTGTAGTCAAGATGGAACTTGCAAGGGGACATTTATTTTTGTTTTATTTTTTATTTTTAACAAATCAAAACATTTGGCCTTATGAGCGCTGCTGCAACCAAACTTCATATAAACCGCACATATGAGCCACTGCTACAGAACTGATGCAACTACAACTCAAATGTCACGACAATAACCCAATAATAATATTACTTAATCTCACGCTAGGCTATACTGTCTGCACTAATGAAAAAAGAATAAATTTAAATACAAAAGAAGAATTTCAATTTGCAATATTTCTGCCAATCCCAAGCAATGCTGGATCAATTACAGCTGATGCCAAAAATATTAATTGTCATACTAATGCTTCAAACACCAATAAATTAAAATTTTGTCATGACTGCCTGGAAATAGGTCTTGTGTGTTGGATGAACTGAATAACCTCAAAAGAAACTGATTAAGTCAATCATAATCCTCCTAATTTCCATAGCAGTGAGAATAATGAGACGTGTCATTTCTGCAGCACCCCTCTGGCTGATGAGATTAACTTTTTGTTGCCCTTTTAAATCAAAGTTTTGCGCCTGGGTTGACATGTTTTCTGATAATGCTTTGTGACATGAAAATCCAAGCCTGTTAATGTGGATGCTCTAATTTCCCAGGGCTCCTGAAGTGTCCAACCTGTGAAGGCAACAGCATTTTCAAATTTTCTATCCTTTATGCCCTTTCTGTATCCTTGGAGACAATGATGTCACCCTCTGATCAGCGAACACATGAACTGTTAGACACATGAAGCGGTCATCTGAGCCACATTCTCCCCTTACGGGAAGGAAAACTGAGCAGCTACTGGTACACTTAGTGTCTATAAATGACAGGAAAACGTTGCCTCTTGTAAACGTGTAACTCCAGTGGTGAACACTTCGTCAGTTGAAACATTTGAATTTTTCTGCCCCTTTTTCAGACCTTTAACAGTCAGAATCCTCTGATTTTTTTTTTTTTTTTTAATCTAGGTCTGTGGGCAGCGAAACATTAAAGCCAAACACACCCTCACACTGGGACGCCACGTAAACAGGGACCATCTGCTCCATCTCCCCTCAGGCCAAAAAACACACACCTGGAAAGAAACAGGCCAGGACCCTGCCTCTAGCACACATACAGGGATTTTACATTTAGATCTACAGTCAGGAACAAATATACATAAAGAAATCAACATGCCTACAGACAACAAAAGAGAGAAAGAAAAAAAAAAAAGATCTGCACACGTCTATACAGGGAAAGCATAAATGCAAAAGTTCATTATGGATTTACAGCTGAAATTCCTGCAAAGCTTACACTCACATCCCAGTTCTCTCTATAGTGCCTAAACATTCTAAGTGTTTTATTCTATTCAAGCATTTACTGAACAAACATCCCCCACACATCCTAGAAAGTCACATATTTATCGCATGGCTATACAAAATGCACAATCATCTTTTTATTTCCACAGACACGAGCACCTCATGGAAACCACCACACACGCCGGCCTTGTTGTGTCTTCAGGTCATCAAGTCTGAGGGTCACATGAAGAAACCACCAGTGTGCAACACAGGTGGGTGATTTTTATCTGCGGTCGGCAGTTTTAGATGCTGACTGAGCCCGGAGTTATCTGCAGTTTTTACTTTATCTTTTTTAAACAGGTGATCAATAAAGGGGTAAAAGGTCCAAAGAAATACTTATGACGCAGGCAGAATCATGAGATTCCACACTAACACTGGAGAGCAGTTCACATACACTCACAATGGGTATGACTGTCAAATTCATTTGGGGCCTTTAATGATGGATTGGAACCATTCTTTTTTCTGGGTGGAATGATAACAACCAGTTACGCCAATGAATTTCAAAATCCAGAATTTCATTTGATATCCTTCATGCATCTCAACAACAGACTTTATGTAGCCATAGACCACCCTCTGGGGTGAATCTAGCAGGATATTTCGCCACTCTTCTTGTGAAAAATGGTTGAACATGGTTTTAGTCTGCTTGCCAAACAGGGTAGAGTCTTTTGTAAGTATATCCGTGCTTAAATATAAACAGAAGGAATATTTATTGTAAAATACACTTCAGAAAAGCCTAAAAGTGACATGGTAAGCACACTCTGTAATTAAAGGTATAAGCAGTATTACTAATTCAGCTCTTCTGTAGATTCTTCTTCTGCAACCAGTTGTTGAATAAAGTCAGATTTCCTCAGCACCATTGTTTAAAATGGTGCTGAGGAAAATGAACAGCAGTGAGTGTGGTGCATCTAAACATCAAAAGAAGCAATTTTCGATGTCAGAATTGGCTACATTGTTAATAGATAAGGCTAGCTGCTCATGCAGCTAGCTTGCAATGGGCTGCTTAACAGAAATGCTGCTGGTAGCTTGTTAACTGTAGTTTTGAAAAAGTGTTAGCTCAATAAGAGTAATGGACGCCGCCCTTTTCGCTTCCACACCATGACTGTGCATGTTTTTGTGGCCATAAACACAGCAACATGTGGGGGAAGGGCAGAACAGCATTGAAAAATGCTCCATATAGCTTGAGGAAACTTTGGTCACTGGCATCTGATTAAAAACAACCTTAAATGAGGGCACTGGGTGGCTCAGTTGGTAGAGCTCGCCCACCATGTGCAGAGGCTACAGACCTCCACTTGGTTGTCCTGGGTTCGATTACCGGTCTCAGGCCATCTGCTGCATGTCTTCCCTTTCTCTCTTCTCCCCATGTCCTGACTACTTACTGTTCAATAAAGGCCACTCATGCCTAAGAAAAAAGAACCTTAAATCGCACAAACAGTATTATAGAAATCTTTTGCGGCTTTGAAATTAACTTTTTAAAACCCAGCTTGGTAACTTGGTACCGATAACCGGGCTGGCGAGAGAAGCAACCTAATTAACCTGCTAGACGTGTTAATCTACAAAGAGTAAAATGGAAAAAAGAACTCCCCCCCCATTATTCAATGTATCAAAATCAAAATAACCTTAAACTGTAATAATCAATGTCATAATTTTTCAGCAGCAGTAGCTATATTGCTTCTCTCTTTTAATTAAGAGCATTTAGATCATGTTTTACATTCCTGTTTTAAACTTTTGGTTTCAAACTGTGGTAGTATTTTTTTACTTAAACTTATAAAATGATGAGACTCTCCAGCAACGCTCTCTCAGGTCTCAGACTGCTTACTTCAACAAAGGTTTCATGGTTAAATTATGGACAGTTGCACGGATCCATAGTATGCAGTGGTGCAGCAGGGTAATACAGAGAAAACCCGACCTTTGATCTCGTTTTTATGTGAAAGACACAGGAAAATGAAAATGGAAAGCATACAGTTTTGTGGCTTGCCACTGCTTTATTGAGCGTCTGTCAGTACAACTAACACAAGTACTCACAGGACTTCCTGCTAAGACTAAAACCTGATTAAAGAGGATTTAAACAAGCATTTAATTAAACAAATTGCACATAAGATCGGTGCTGAAATGTTAAATATGGTTATTTGGTTACAAAATATGATTTTTTTTTTTTTTATTTTTATTTTTGTGAGGGGGGGGTACAGTTTCTCCTGTTCCTTTCCTCTTCCTGACTCCAACTTCTTGGTCTTGATTCTTTTTCTTCCACTCACAACCTCTCCCTTTCACCGTCAGCATTCCTGAATGTGTTCGGCATGTTCTATTTGTGTGACAACCACACATGCGTCTATCGCAGGACAACAATCTGACACAAACACACACGACTCAGCCTAAACTTAGCTGGCTGCTACTCGGGCAATTTTGTCAAAGTTCGTGTCTCGCCTGGGGATCGGAGCTCACGAAGGCACATTTTATTCATGTTGGATATTTCCGTTCTCCTGTCAGGCTCCTGAGATTTGATGTGGCTTGAAAGGACTCACTGGTGCTGTCTGGAGATGTACATCTGACTGAGTCATCCCGACTCGCCTCGCTGGCGGAGGAAGTTGTGCTTGTTCTGAGCGTAATCTGTCTGATGATTTAAGGAGATTACCTGCCGCTCACCAGTTCCTGCTCTTTTAACTTTCACTGTTCACTGCAACGACAACAGTGCTGATAGTACGGACTTTTTCTGTATTCATTGCCAGCCCTGGCAGAGATGTATAAAAAGCCTTAAAAACATCACCTTCTATCGCAAGAGCATAATATCACAATGGGAAATTCAGGAAAATCACACCTTTAATTTGAGTTCGCTAATTCAGAGGAGGAAAAATCTCCATGTTAAGAAATAATTGTTTTGTTTTATCTTTTACAGAAGCAGTGAGATAATCATTGATACCCATAATAACTCCTTCAAAATAAATGTAACTGGAGTATTTTTGTAATTTAGACTATTTATTTGATCCAAAAAATTATCAAGGAAATTGTTACCAATGCTTTCTTGTGTTTTGGGGGGTATAAATATGGTGTGTCCTAGCAACTCTTTAAAACGGGAAAGACAACAGAACATGCCATTCAGTTAAGGCAGATGTGCGCTGATCATCTTAAGCCTGTCAATGGCTACAGGAAAATCTATAAACATGTTGAAAAGTTGTTTGGGAGGCATGGCAGGAAAAAGCCTTTTCTGACCTACCATCACAAATGTAAATTTGCTGAGTTTGCAAAACTGTACTGGGACCCTATAGCTGGAACGGTGTGCTTTGGTCAAACGCCAACAAACACAAGATGAATCTGGCATAAAATGAAGGATGAAAATATAGAAGTCCATCTCATGGTCACTGTTAAGCATGGTTGAGAACCTGTGATGCTGTGGGCCTGTCTCTCCTCCAAAGACCCTGGAAACCCAGTGAGAGTGCTTGGCATCATGAACTCTTGGGAATACCAGAAGGTTTTAATTCGACATCTGGTGGCTACGGCCAGAAAACGGAACACGGGTCATCGCTGTGTCGTTCGGTGGGACAATAATCCAACACGCAGAGCAAGATCAACACGAAATACTTCACCAAACTCAACGTCTCATACAGACACTATACTGCTATAAAATTCATTTATTTAGAGCTGCGCAATATACTGATTTGCAAACACCAGCCGGTGCAATATCACAGTTACAAAGAGACTCATGGATGATGCTTAAATATTTGTCAGATTGTTATATTCTGCATCCCAGGCATTTATTTGGCCAGTTGGATGGACTTTTCCTGCTCTTGATGGACATTCTCAATCTCGATTCTAGCATCTGAGACGCTAAAGCATCTTGGTGACAAAAATGAAAGAGAAGAGCAGGGAGTAAGTGGTATCATTTCAACCAATAGTCAAAAGACATTGCAATTGCATGTTTTCCTAATACTAAGCTTTTTACACATCTTTATCGAATCCTCCAATAAATATGGATATCAACATCACTGAAAACTAAAACAAGCACACTGGATGTTTTAACAGGAATTTAAATGATGATGCAATGTGCTTTAATTGATTATACAATAAATAGTGCTTTTAGGCTAAAATAACGCCCCTAAACTGAAAAAGCTCTGTGATATCCTACTAAAAATGGTTTCAAAGTCCCTCAATAAAGTGATTTCCATGATTTCATAATAATAATAATAATAATAATAATAATAATACGTCATAATAATGACTCCGATTTCCTGACTCCTGTCGTGATTAATACATTTTGTAGTCTACCACTACAAAAATATGGAGTCAGTATGGAGTCATGTTAAGGTCCTTTTTGCCACTGTTGGAGTGAAAACTCGAAACTAAAAGCTAACTTTTCAGGAAATAATGCTTCTTAATGTAAATTCACACTGTTTGGTCACACGTAAGTCTTTTTTAATACTTTTTACCAGATTTGCATCAGTGGAACTGTATCTAACTATATCTATATAACTATGTTTCTTATTCAAGATGGTCACACGAGGTTTTGTCCAGAATGTCCAACCAGAACTGAACTAAATTAATAATAAAAGAAAGAAACACGCTGCGATTATTTTACATTTTACTGTTATTTTTCTATCTCAGATAAAATGTGTCACTCCAGTAACAGGGCACAAAGTTAATGAAATGATAGATCTGGATTAACTCTGTTCGCTTTAAAGGGGACATTCTCTGCTCCGCTTTGTTTTTTTTTAGTGTGTATGGAGCTTTAAAAAAAAAAAAAAAAAAAAAAAGCAACTCAAACTTTAACCAGAGGAAGTTATTCACTCCCACAGAATGCACTGCTCCTGACAGGCCAGCAATGCTTCACTCGTGCTCGTGGTTTTCAGCGTTTTCTTCAAAAACAGTCCTGATAGTCGGCTCGCTTTGCCTCCTTACTTGGGAAACTTCTGGGAAAAAGCACGCGGTTGTGCAAGGGCGCCATCCAACAACTCTCCGTCGAGTTAGGAAGCAGCAGAGAGCACATCTTTTTTTAGATAGACAGACTAAAAAAAAATGGGTGAATGAAAAACTCAAACTTGTGCAGTTTCTGTAAAAATGCAAAATCGAAAAGTAACGCCAGGATTCCTGGATGGTCTTGAATATTATTTATATTATTATTATTGACATATTTTGTTTATGCTGCTGCTGTAAATGGTTTAGGAGCGCATCAGGATGCTTTCTAGTCATTAAGAAAATACAGCTAAACTGTTGCATCTGTCTACAGCAGATGTGACAGATGTTGGGCTATTCTTTATATTTTTACAAAACAAATAATGGTACTAAAGAGCACCAACAGTGCTTAAAATAATCCGCATTTAGTGTAGGATAGTACAATCCATTTCAACAGGTTTTTAGCTCAAAAGAACCTACTTTTTGTTCATGCTTTTACAAATATGTCTTTTTTTTTATTTTTGATGGGAAAATTTAACTGTCATTGTCTTCACAAAATAATTGCAGATTCTCACCATGTCACAATGTTTGGGCAGACTGGGATTTATTTAGCACAGCTGTAAATTGAAGTGAAGTGAAGTGGGATTTTGCCGTTTGGCTTTAAGCATTCGCGATTGGGCGTCATTCCAGGCCTGTCTCTACGCAAGGGCACAACGCTGAAGACGAATCATGATGACAGTTTGCTGCCGAACTGTGCAACAAAATCTAAACTTTTCAAACTTGGACAGATTTATGAATAACATTCTTTAGTATTTGGGTCACAAAGTCTAAAAATAAATTCATGGGTTTTTTTAAAAAAAGCATAATCTTAAAACGAAAAACTTAGAAAAATTCTACCTTTAATTTGAGTTCATTCAATCAAAGTTACAAAAACAGAAAGAAAAAAAAAAAAATCAGCAAAAAATGAGAGCATAAATGTATTTAATACAATCCCCAATGCCTTAATTGTGTGTGGTTTTCCTCTTCAGTCTGCACAGCTCAGTCTACTCATACGGTCTGCGGTAGGAGATATAAACACAGGCGAGCACGACACCGATACAGAACAGATAGGATCAGTTCCAGGCTACTGTGGGTCACAGGAAATGAACTCATGATGCGAGCAAAACAGCCATATAATCAAAGGTTCACACATCACCTACGTTATTTCTGCGCACAGACCCACATTTTGCTTATCTAATCCTCGCTGCTGTTTTCCTGACAAAAAAAAAAAAAAAAAAAAAAAACTGTAAATGTACTGCTGAGACTTCATAATTAATACAAAAAGGCAGGTAAGCGCAAAACTAATCCAGGAGAGAACAAGAGGGAGAGCTGAACTCCTCCAGGCCGATCACGGGGGCAGGAATGTGTTTGTATAGTCAACTTGCCAGGTTAAACAGGAGGAAACCAAGTGGTGAAGGTGACCCAGTCTTTTTAGGAGCAGTTCTCATCACATTAAGGGGGAAAAAATGAACGAATATGAACAAGTTCCTCACTGACTGAAGGGACCCCAAATCACCTGCCCGGCTGATAAAAATATATTTTTGGACACTGTTTGAAGGTGATTCTCCCTATTTCAGGTCCTTCATGTTAATGTAAAACCATGAAGGCCTGGAGGGATTTCAGTAACCTTTGATGTGTGACTTCTTCCTAGACACGTGGTGCACAAGTTAACTATTTAGGTCTGTGGAGAGGCTGGACATTTACAGTGTGTTGCAAAGTATTCACATCCCCTTGAACTTTTCACCTAGTCATGCTACGACTTCAAACTTCAGTTTACCTCATAATTGTTTTTGTTGTGTACAGTTTTGAAGTGGAAGGAAAACAGTCATCTCTCTGCATTCAATCTGAGCTCAAACTCTTTTACAAAGAAGAATGGATAAACATTATTAGGGATGTCCAGAAGGTTTTAGATACACCTCTGCTCCGGTACCTTGGGGCAAAGTGTGTCAATGTTCTGCAGGAGCCTAGAAAAGACCTGCGGGAGTTCTGGAGTTTTCCACACACACACACACACTGTTGAAAACCACATATCCTTTACCTCCTCCTTCACAAAATCCCTGCAAGATGCACTGGAGTTTGCAAACAAAACGTGGAAAAGTTAAAGGGGTGTGACTGCTGTAAATCTGTCCAGTGTTTACAGAAACTCCAGTGGAAGGAAGCAGCTCAGTTCCCTGACTGGATGTTGCAGGGGTGGTGCCATGAAATGAAGCTGTGGGTGGGAGGAACCAGTAGGAAACCACAGCTCCCCCCTTCCACCTCCACCACCACCACCTTACCCCAGCCCAGATCAACACAACCATATCGGATTTTAGATTTTGCACAAGTTGATTTGAAGATGCAATCACCACTTGAGGTTGTTTGCTGTGCAACATCTCAGCTGATAACGTTCCTGCAGGAAACGCAACTTCTAGTTATTGATAGATAACTGAGAGCTGGCCGCAAATGTAGCTCTGAGACTGTCACTGCTTCACGTGCAGCCAGCTGATAATCGCCTTTAGAGGCACGGAGAGACAAGACGAGGTGTTATTAGCTTGCTATACCGGGGGAAAGCCTGTAGCTGCATGTACAATATCTAGCTGAACGACTCCACACACTGTCGCTGAGGGTCTGTCAAAGAGCCTCTCCTCGCAGCTGACCCGAAACTGCTGCGGCCATTAATTTTTAATCATGTTTATCCCGACGTCCCTGTTATTCCCTCAGTGTGAGGCTGAGCGAGAAGGAGGCGGCATGACTTACAATAACCCCACAAACAAACACACATGTCGGGTTGTGTAATGAAACATGCCCGTGGACACGCACGCCGCTTCAGACTGCCAGCTAAGTTTCAGTACTCACTGCGGCTGTGTTGACCCCCTCGTTGTGAAAGAAGGTGAGGGGGGGAAAGGCCAGTCACAGATCTTCTCCAGGTTTTCTGCTGCTGTCAGCCATCAAAGTGACGCCTCGGAGCGTAACAGAATCCCAGATATGATTTAAAGCTGTCTTTAAGGGGTGTCTCCCTGTTTTTCCGCGTCTGTCTCCCTGTCTCCGTCTGTATCTCCTGCCTATCTTTCCCTCTTTTCCGTCTTTGCCAGCTCTTCCCACTGGTGACTTCCCCGCTAGTGATGCGCCGCCCGTGGCCGAGCCAGCTAAATTTGCTGGTTCATTTAGGGAACGTTTTGAGCTGGTATCAGGGAACAAGCAACAAGCGGGAAGCTATTAGCAAAAAGTTTAATTTTTATTCCGCTGGAGACCACTGGAGATAGGCACCAGCCCCTCAGCCTTGCAAGGATATGCATGTTTAGATCATGGATGAATGGAAGGATGGATAGATGAGAATTCTTATCCATTAGCATTATTATACACAAATACACAAATATGCTGGTAGAAATAATTTTGAAAAGTATTTTATATGTTTAAATTCATACTGTTATCTTGCTGGTATTGTTTCTTTAGTTTCTTTTAACTGTCTGTAGCTGTTTTCTTTGCACAAATCTTTGTACATCTTGTACATTTTTTTTATTTGAGTGCTATTTTTAATAACTGTAATGTATGAATTTTCTTATATTGTAAATTTGCTCTTTCTGTACAGTTGCATTAATATTATTTTTCTGTTACTATGATTTTTATTTTTATTTATTTTTTTACCTTAGTTTGAATATGCATGCTTCCTTTTACTTTTAACTTTCTGTTAGTACACCTGAATTTACCCACGGTGGGACAATAAAGGATATTTCTTTTCTATTCTATTCTATTTAATGTGTACATCTGGTGTTTTGCAACCCAGTGGGCTCCCTTCATCAGTTCATACCCCACAAGTTGCTATTTCATGGCTTACTACTTCAATTTCAAGCCCCAAAACAGGCCATTTTGTATTTATTTATTTAAATCTTGTAAAGCTGTTTATTTTTCTTGATTGTTAAAGATTTGGGGTAATTATGCAGACAAAGAATCATAAACTGTACTGGCACAGACTGAAGCATGGCCATCAAAACCTCCCGGATAATGACTAAAACTTCAAAAGTGCTAAATAGTAAAGGAGTGAAAAGATTGGGGTTCTGATGCTAATTTTGTGAACTTCATTAGACCTCACTAAATGTTCGCTATGATAGTTATTAGCTATGATAACAACTCAGAATCATATATGCCATCAAATATTCTGGTGCAAAGTATCTAAATACACTAAAATGTGCAACTTGTGTGCATTTGTACTTTATTTAGTCCGTTTTACAAGATGTGCTTTACTTGCTTATATTATATTAAGTAACTCTGTATCCTATATATGCATTTATTTGTTTGTAAATTATTTTTAGATTTTGTAGTGCATCATTGTCCAGTGACTGCAATTACTCATGATGGATGGACTTATGATAGATTATGACCCCTGAAACAACAAAAATAATTCTCAAAAATCTGTTTCTTTTAGTCATTATTGTACATAGTTACAGTTTAAGTCTGATTTTTTCACAAAACAAAACAAAAAAAATACTGAAAAGGTAATGTGTAAACTGGCTTCGATCAAGAAAAACTGAGGTCACCGTGGACTATTTGGTGTTGAAGTAACCAATAAGAGGCTACTCTAAATATGTTTTTTCATGTTGTTTAGAAACATTTTATTTCCAATCATAAATTTTATCTGTAAATATTTTAATTTATTTGTTATTAGTTTTTTTTTGTTTGTTCTTGTTTTTGCTAATATATTATAAGTAGTTTAAATGTAATCTTATCTCAGGTGCTCTGTCAATACAGTTATTTTGAGTTAGATGATTTACCATAGCAAGACTGTCACATATAAAAGGAAGAGTAGTCTACTCTATAAGCAGATGATAGGGGAGACAGAAATTATGCAAGCATTTGTAGGTAAGCATTTTAGTATAGCTATTTTGAACAATATCTGGTTTTCGCATTGATGTTTTGTTGCATCAATTGAGTGTCAAAGCTTGATTTTAATATGACCTACCAAAAAAAGTTGGTTTGCTTATGTTAATGGTAGCCAAATGATGCGGATCCCGGAAAAGAGGTGAAATTCCCATCACTGTTCCCCGTTGCTTTCCTGCTCAGGCACTCCCGTGACGTCACGGCGATGGAGCGCGCGCCTCTGACACGAATCCCTCTTGAAGCAAGCACTCCGACAGGGTCGCGTGCACGCCATTCCTATTGAAATTAAATTAAACTAATCAGTACAACGAAAATGATGTTCACTTTGTTACTATGGTACTATTGTTTGGTCAAAATCCAGTATATTCATATCTTGTACTGATTAAATGACAACTTTTAAATTTCATCATGTTCAATTCAGTTCAATTCAAGAATACTTTATTTATCCCAGCCAGGTTACAGCTGTGACTTTCTGTGAGGTAAAATTGCTGGATTTAAAAATCTTTAATCTTTCAGATTTACATTTTTTTCTATAATTTTGTTCTTGAACAGATATTTTCGGAAGTGATAAATGCTTAGAAAATGTTGATAACCACAACAACATATACAGTGCATCAGGAAAGTTCGCACTTCACTTTTTCCACAATTTGTTATGTTACAGCCTTATTTTAAATTAGATTAATTTATCTCTTTCTTCCAAATTCTACACACAAATGCCCCATTATGACAATGTGGAAAAAGGGAGATTTTTTGCAATTTATTAAAAATAGAAAACCAAGAAATCACATTTACATAAGTATTTACAGTCTTTGCCTTGAAACTCAAAACTGAGCTGTTTTCGCTGACCGTCCTTGAGATGTTTCTCCAGCTTAAATGGAGTCCAGCTGTGGTAAATTAATTTAATTGGACGTGGTTTAGAAGGTTCCACGGTTGACAGTGCAGGTCAGAGGTCAAACACCAACCATGAAATCATAGGAATTGTCTGTAGATCTCTGAGATAGGATTGTCTTGAGGCACAACTCTGAAAGGGTACAGAAACATTTCTGCTGCTTTGAAGGTCCCAATGAGCTCAGTGCCCTTCATCATTGGTAAATGGAAGAAGTTTGGAAACGTCTAAACTGAGCTCCAGCATTCCTCTGTGGAGAGACGAGAACCTTCCAGAAGGACAACCATCTCTGCAGCAATCCACCAAACCAATCAGGCCTATATGGTAGAATGGCCAGATGAAAGCCACTCCTTAATAAAAGGCATATGGCAGCCCATCTGGAGTTTGCCAAAGGGAACCTGTAAACTCTCAGACCATGAGGAACAAAATACTCTGGTCTAATGAGACAGACTGGGCCGACAGTTCATTTTTCAGCAGGACAACAACCAGAAGCACACGGTCAAGATCTCAAAAGACTGGCTTCAGAACCACTCTGTGAATGTTCTGGAGTGGCCAAGGCAGAGTCCAGACTTGAATCTGATTGAACATCTCTGAAGAGATCTAAAAATGGCTGCACAAGATATCTTCCATCCACCCTGATGGAGCTGGAGAAAACCGTAAAGAAGAATGGGCGAAACTGCCTAAAGACTGATGCCACAAACTTAGCTCACCTTATTCAAAAAGATTTGAGGCTGGAATTGCTGGATGAAAGGTGGATGAACAAGGTATTAAGTAAAGGCTGTGAATACTTAGTTAAACGTGATATATTGGTTTTCTATTTTTAACAAATTTACAGAAATCTCATAAACGTTTTCCCACTTTGTCATAATGTGTATAGAATTTTGAGCAAAGAGATTAATAAAATTTGGAATAAGGCTGTAGCATAACAAAATACTGAAAAACTAAAGCACTGTACTTTCTGACATCTGTATATAGGGCCTCTGTTGTCCCTCTTGCCTTGGGCCCCCATGTTGTCTAGAAACGACTGGTAATGTTTATCAGTGCTGGTAATGTTAATCTTATCTGAGGCAGCTGAATGTGTTCCATAAGAGAAATTTTGTTAATTGTAACTGAAGAATCAATAGCTTGGAGACACAAGTTAGACCATCATGTCACAGATTTGTCTCATTGAGGGCTGTAAAAGGAATTATAAAGAAATGCTTTATTTAAGGAATAAATCTCTAGTGAAACTGTAATAATTAAATGTAACAAATGTTTTTTTAAAGATCAAATAGGTTTATGCAGTTTGGTCCTGACCAAATATTTTTCCCCTTTGTTATCAAGTAGAGGCAATCATTAAAAGGCTGATTACAATGATTTCCGCATGTTGCTTTGTTACAACGACAGAATAATCAGTGAGTCTTCCCAGAGGAACCATGATAACTCTGGAGGAGCTGCAGATCCACAGCTCTGGTGAGACAGTTTGTTGACAGGACAAGTATCAGTCTGGATCTCTGAATATCGGCCCTTTATGAAAGTTTCTGTTGAAAGAAAACCAAAGGAGGTTTGGTTCAGTTTGCCCCAAACCATGTAGAGGACTACGGTGATCTGGTCAGATAAGAACAAAACTGAACTTTCTGGCAAATATGAGAGCAGTAATGTACTTTTATCAAGCTTCAATCAGCTTTGTAAATCTTATCAGACTTAAGTTCTTATCTTATCCGGCTTAGTTCCAAAGCCAACAAAAATAAACATCACATCATTAACCACTAAATGAAATTAATCCAAACTAATAATCTCTGCTGTGAAAACATCTTCTGATGGTACAAACAGCATCAAATCAGCACCATAAGAGATGGCCTTTACAAAAGCAGGCATCACGGTTCATTGGTGATAGATTATTTGTGACATCATGCCCAGAAAGCAATACCAGTGGCATGAACGTTAACCTTCAGCCTTAGATGAATGTTTTCATCTCTGTCACATACTCAGAAATTCATAAATGTCTCCTGCAATTACTTTAAACTGAGAAAAGCTTATAGATTTTGTTTTTGGCAGATCCACAATTATGCATTTTATTGATTTCATCATCAGTTGGACTTTTTCTTCCCAAATTTATTTAACTGACTTTAACTAAATATGTCAGTCTGATGATCCAAAGTTACATGTCAGGTGTCACATGTATTTGATACCTGATTCAGTGTATTTGATTATCAAATTGGGCTTATTTTGGGATTATGTCTCTAATCCACACAATTACCCGTCATTCTAAAGAAAACCAGACGTTGACCTTCATCAGAGAGACACAGAGTCAAACATTTACAGTGTCCCAGTTCCCTGGGCGCCAGTCAGTCAGAAAGCTGAGGTAAAAATAACCCACTGGCTTAAGTTCCCCTTGAGAAAAACACATCAGTGGAGGTGGATCGCTGCAGTCTTCTAAAGCTGTGTCCACTAATTTCTCCAGCAGAAGGAACTTCTGTTTGCAGGATGTGCATGTTTCATTTCTGTCAAGACTCAAGTGTTGCGATCTAAAATGGTGACCTCTGTCATGGATAAAAGTATAGAATCAGTAAAACATTCTCATATTCTCCGTAAGAATATGAGGATAAAAGCAAAGAACTTGACATGTTTACAAAGACCATAAAAGATAATTTTAATAAAAGCAATTTAATTAACATTTGTAAAATACATAAATCAGACAGCTAATAAAACTATCCTATTCTAGGCCTCATTTAGAGTAGAAACATTATTGTCCCTCCATGGGGAAATTAAGGTGTACCAGCAGCAAGTTAAAAATAAGTGGAATCA
Organism: Anableps anableps; assembly: GCA_014839685.1. Lineage (NCBI taxonomy): Eukaryota > Metazoa > Chordata > Actinopteri > Cyprinodontiformes > Anablepidae > Anableps > Anableps anableps. Next base: position 12,019,672 of record CM026087.1, on the reverse strand, counting down.
TGCATATTTACACAAAGGTAAAAGACATAAAAATAAGAATAAGAGACTGTTCAGTAAAGGTATATTGACAAAATAAGAAAAATACAAAATGTGTATGTGTATTTGTGCATAAAAAACAAAAACATACTATTTACAAAAAGTGAAAAAAAACTATACAAACAATAGGAATGTGCAAATAGCAGGAATGTTATTTGAAATGAAAAACCTGCAGAACAACTCTTCAAATAACAGCAGGCGTGTAAATACATATTGAGTTTGTTGGGAGCAGTGATGGCTATATTCAAACACCTGCAGACAGGAAGGATCTATGATAACACTGCATTGTGCGCCTAGGATGCAGCAGTCAGCCACTGAAGTAGCTCTCCAGTTCTGCAACAGTTTCATGCATGAAATGAGAGACATTCTCCAACAGCAATGTTATTTTAGCCAAATAGAGCCCCTGGGTAGAGAAGCCATCCTTGGATAGAGCTAAATTTTATGAAACAAGTTTTAGCCACAAAGACAGATGACAACTCTCATCTGGCAATGAATTTAAATAAATGCATACATTTGGATAAGTTATCAGCAGATCATCTTCCACAAACAATGTGTTTTAAAGATGCTTGTATGTTTTTGTGACATTTGAATAATTTTTAATTTCAAGATGTTGCAGGTTTGGGACACTCTATGCTCCTCTCAGTTCTCTGTTTGCTTTGATCCCTAAGTTGGTTTGAAACTTGGCTTATTGTCTATCCAATGACATATGAGTCTTGAAAAGGTATTGATTCTATCAAAAATAAACTTTCTGGTAATGAGTTTTACACTGATATTTACACAATGCCACACACAGAGACAGATGCAGTAGCTAGTTCGTGGCCAAAAATAGTATTTTTGATAGTTGTTTTATGTTTAATAATTGAACACACTGGGTACACGAGGAATCATAGGGGTGGGAGCATCATGCTATGGAGATGGTCTTCTTTAGCATGGACAGAGAAGCTGGTCAGAGTTAATGGGGAGAGAGATGGAGCTAAATAGCGGGCCATCCTAGAAGAAAACCTTCTAGATGTTGCAAAAAACTTGAGACTGGGGTGGAACTTCACCTTCCAGCAGAACCATGACCTTAGCTACACCTATAATAGGAGGGCTTACAATTAGATCAAAACATATTTATGCGTTAGATTTGCCCAAGGAGCATACAAACCTCAATCCAACTGAGAAATTTCACATCTGACGGACCTTCTTTATTTTCCAAGGAAGAAAAGGCAAAGCAATCTCTCTAGATGTGCAAAGCTGGTAGAAACACACCCATAAAGCCTTCCAGCTATATCTGCATAGAACAAGATGTTTCTGTGTAAATAAGAAATGCACGCCACACTTAACCTGTGTAAGATAGATTTTTATTTTTTAAAAATGTGAAGTTATTGTATTTTTTCCAACTTCACAGTTTTTCACTTCTTTGTGTTAATCCAGTGCCTAAAGTCCCAATAAAATACATTTAAGTTTGTGGATATAGTGTTGAGAAAAGATATTTATAATGTTAGTCTGGTTAAACAAAGAGGCTGTGATCTTCATCTATTCTTTATCTTTAGATATTTGTTTTTCTTCAGCTAGGAGGGACCCACTGCTATCCTGGTATTGGAGTTGATCATTTGTTAAACATTAGTGCCACTGAGTGGTCACATTTGAGTATTGCAGAAAAATGCACAACAAACGGTGACTCATTTTCAGACTAGAGAGACCATTTGGCAAAAATAAGAGAATGAATCACATTAGTCTGAACTTTATATCCTATTTCTGCAATATGACAGTGGTGCTCCTTTCTGTTTAATACAAATAAACACATTAGCATTGAAAAATAGAGGCCGAACAGTACAGATGTTGCCTCTGTCTTACTATAGGTTAGGATTTGCTTACAGGGGTGATAACAAGATTATCTCTATAATCATAACCATACATTCCAAACACAGGATATATTTTTGGTCTGTATATGGGTAAAACACCAGCCACTGAGTAAAGAAATGATCTTAGAGCTGTTGTCTCCATGAATGTACCTCCTGTGAAAGAGCATATCTGAGACCTGGCTTCCACGTCATAGAAAGAGACTTTCCCCTCCTCGTAGTCAACAAACACCCCAACGGTCTGAATTTGGTTCAGAAACATGTTGCTTGTTTTGTAACATATCCATGCCCCATCCTCAAGCGTAGGAATTGAGTAAATATCTCTGTCAATGGACTCTTTCACCACTCCCAAGAGCCAGCTTTTGCTACAGCTGACTCGGACTTCATAGTAGAACCTGCCTGAAGAAAAGCCCTCCTTTGCCAGTACATAAGGCTGGTATTTAAATGGCCTGGCAAAGAAAGAGGGGAAGATTGACTGACGTCTACGAAAGCTCAGTTGCTTTCCATCATCAGACACCATGAGCCAACAGTTGGCTGTGTAGGGGTCCAGAGTCACGTTCACTGCATTGCATTGCTGGATCTTCATCAGCTCGTCCTGAGGTGGACTCCACAGCTCAGGTATAAAATGGTTATCTGTCATATTTTCAGCTGTATGTGACTGTGTAGGGGCATCACAGGAATCAGATGACCAAACTTTTTGGATCAGCATCCCCATCTCATTACTGAGTGTTTCTTCAATCTGAGCAACTGACTTTTTCACCATTTCTATATAAACATGTTGACCAACATCAGGAATGTCTTGTGTCAATGACAAAATGGAATCAGTAAGTGGGTCCATCAGATCGGTGTTCTCGGATGTTAGTTTGGATGGATAGTTCTGCAGCAGGTAGAGGTAGTCTTCTGTCTGCATAAGCTGCTCAGTGTCACATCTTCTTCTTCTCACATCACAAAGGTCTTGCTCCAGCAGAGTTATCTGATCTTCAGCTTGTTTCTCTATGTCTTTCTGCTTCTGTTCAATTGCTTCAACCAGCTCACCTTGACATTTTTGAACAGAGGCTATGAAAGTGGTTAAAATTTGTACAGTTTCTCTGATTTCATCCACTGCAGTATTCCTGCTTTGTTCCACTGAGCATTTGATTTTTTTAACACTCTCTGATTTGGCATTCTCCATCTTTTTCATCTCTGAAGTCATGTTCTCGTACTTGCCTCTCCTGTCTTTGAAGGCACGCTCCAGTGGAACAGCCTCATGCCCCGTGTGGTCGTCGTTCAAACACATGAGACAAACACACTGTTGGTCTATGCAGCAGAAGAGCTCCAGCATCTTGTTGTGCGTCTTGCACACCCTGTCATCCAGGTTGGACACAGCATCGATCAATTTGTGCTTCTTCAGGTTCTGGTGGGACTCCAGGTGCGGCTCACAATACGAGGCCAAACAAACCAGGCACGTCTTATGGGCTTTGAGCTTTGGTTTGGTGCAAACATCACAGGGAACCTCTCCTGGTTGGGCGATGATCTTAGGTCCACCTTTTACTCTCATGTGGTTGAAATGCTCCACCACATCTCTGAACTCTGAATTAACTTGGAGCTTTGGTTTATTACCCAATCTTTTCTTACAGAAGGGACACTGTGCAGGTCCATTGTTCTGACTGTTCCAGTACTGCGTGATGCAGCCCTTGCAGAAGTTGTGTCCACATGGAGTTGAAACGGGCTCATTGAACTCACCCAGACAGATTGAACACAGGACCTGTTCTTCATATAGAATGCTGCAAGCTGAGGCCATGTCTGGAGAGGAAAGAATATGATGCATTTTGAATTTTGAAATGGATTTGAGCACACAGCTAACGATCCTTTTGCTTTGTTCTATCATAGCAAAGACAGAAGAATGAATCTGCTCAGTGAAATGTTTCAGATCATCAAACAAATTTTAATGTGAGACAAAGATAACCTAAGTAAATACAAAATGGACTTTTTTATATGATGATCTTATATTTTTAGGGGGAAATAGCTATCTATACCAACATAGTCATATGTGATAAAGTATTTACCTATCTTGCTAAGCCATGAATTCACCACATTTTTTGTAAAGCTGAGTTTATTCGTGCCAAGGTTTTTGAGTGGTCTTGCCAAAGTCAGATTTTAATTGAATTTTAAATCTGTTGCATGCACTTAAACATGCTAAAAAACTGTCCATGGCTGAATTGAAATCAAAATTCGTTCACAGTAAAAAAAAAAAAAAGTCATTGCCAGTCATGGCAAACACTTGATGCAGCTGTTACTGCCAGAGGTAGCCCAACCACTTAATACCTTCAGGGAGACAATTACTTTTTTACACAGGTCCAGATTGGATTGAATAGCCTTTTACCCTTAATAAATGAAATAATCATCTAAAATCTACAGTTTGAATTTACTCTGATTTTTTATATTTAATATTAAAACTTGTTTGATGATCTAAAACAGTTAGGAGTGACAAAAAGCAGAAACAGGAGAAATCTGTAAGAGGATAAATACTTTTTCACAGGATTGTAAGTCTAATTACTTGATCACTTTTAATAACCTAATTAACATTGCCTACTTTAGTTAAATTAATTTTACTTTAACTCTACAATTTTATCAGCTTCACAATAAGTAATAGTTTGTATACATAACAATGATATATAAGCTTTATATTACCAAGATTATTTTATTGCCTTCTCTAATAGTTTATAGATATTGCAATGTGTATATTATGGGTTTTGATCCAGCGTTCATTATATTGTCAAAATACCTTATATCAGCTAAGTTACGGACTTTGTGTCCTTACATAACATTCTGGTGATGGGGAAACAAACAAAAAAAAGGATTAGCTGAGTCTGGGTTCTTGTTTCAAAGCTCAGAAATACAGACAGTTCTATTCAACTGGCTGAAAATAGTGCTGAATTGTAAAACTAATATATTTTGTCCACGTGATGAAAAAAAACTCACCTCCTAAGTTATTTTTTACAAAGTCAGATCGTTGTTACTGCAGTCAACCACTGCTCAAGCAATCCCCTTCATCATAGCAAACACAAACAATGAGCAACGGTTTAGAAAAATATTGTTTGGTTCATATTCAGTTTGAGAAAAGGTTTTTACGGTTCTCTAGATCGTTTCTACCATTGTGGTTTAATATTCTCTATCTCTTCAATCTGTGGGATCTTTAGTTAACTCAAAACAGCTATGTTTACTTTTATTCTTTTTAAAACTAGATCTAAACAAAATGGGTTTAATACCTGCTGAGTTGCTTGTCCTTTGAATAAGAAAAGTTTCCTTTCTGAGCTGTAGGTTTCATTTCTCTGCAATTGTTGCACAATCAGATCCTGCCCGCCTCTTCCTGGAAAAAATGACACTGAGCAGCTGCTTTTCATTTTTTGGTCAGAGTCTGGTTCTGTGTGTTTTTTCTCAACAAGCCTGCACAAAAATCAAAAAGCATAAAACAGGAAAGAAATAGGAACCATGGATAAAGAAGAAGCCTTTTCATATGTTGCACAGATTTACATGTACATTTCTAAAGGTATTTATAAATTGTTAAATATTCATGCTAAAGCATAAAAAAGGCAAAAGCCAGTCAAAAGTATTACCCAAATACCCATTGCTAAGAAAAAACAGCATATAAAGTACCTTGTAAAGACATTCATACCTTGAACTGTTTCACATCTTGTCACATTACAATGATAAACTTCAAAGTATTTTGAGATTTTATGTGATAGACTAATACAATATGTTGTTTTGAAGTGGAAGGGAAATTATGCAAAATTTACAATGTATGTTACAAATAAAAATCTGAAAATGAATCATTTGTTGAACAATCTGTAGGATGTCTTTACAAGTTTTGCACTAATATGAACTGAAAACCTTTTTTCTTTGGAAATTGGGTCAAACTCAGATTTAATGAAGAGTCTGGAATCATCAGTTCTCAAGTCTTGGCACTAATTCTCAATTGGATTTAAATTTAGACTTTAAATGGGCCATTTTAACACACACTTATTATTTGATTGAACCCATTCCATTGTTGGAATGCATTAGATTTTATTTAGTGTTATCAGATTAAGTACATATGTGCACCAGACTGTTCAGATTGTCTGAAAATCATCTCTCTCTAGCTATACCTGTTGGGTGTCAGAAAAAAGCCCACAAAAAGGGTTTAAAGTTCTGGATTGTAAAGTGACCAAGTGGGGAAATGTTCAAAAGGTGTAGATACTTTTACAAATAACTCTAAAGCTGTTTGAGTTTTATTTAAATTGTTATTGTATGTTAAAGGGTTGCTTAGAGTGTCTGTGCCTTTTTCATTTTCATATGATGCTTATAAAGACTTTGAGGGTTAAATCAGATATATCGATCTGATCAGGAGCATACAGCACAAATGCTTGCAAAGTGAAATAAATGGTTGATTATGATGTTAGATGTATCTGAGATCGGACAAAAAAAACCAACAATATCAATTAAATAAAACACTAAATATCCAAGTGAACAAAAATGTGGCTTCTTTACTGACATAGTGATTGCTCTTTCATGTTCGATGGGATAAGTTAAAACCAATCCAGGGAATAGTAGAAGAATGCTGCATAAATCTTGACTAACATAACTCTTGCATTCAGTTTTTGACTCTACTGATAAAACAGAGCTGGTGGTTCTTGCAGCAAGAAGGTCTTAGGTTTGAATGCTGGCCTGAGGTCTTTCTGCATTGAGTTTATATGTCCCTGTGCATGCATGGGTTCTCTCTGGGTACTCAGGCTTTGTCTCACAGTCAAAAAGTGTGACTGTTAGGCCAATTGAATACTCTAAGATGCCCTTAGGTACGAGTGTGTGTGCAAGGTTGTCTGTATGTCTCTGTGTTGTCCTGTGATATACTAGTGACCTGTTCCAGGTGAACCCCACCTCCCGCCCAATGACTGTTGGAGATAGGTACCAGCTCTACCACGACCCTTCAAGGATAAGCGAGTATAAACAGTGGATGGATGGATGGACAGAATTGCTAATTTCCTAATATATGATAAAAAAAAAAAAATAATAATCTGATGCCTTAGTGGTAGACACCTATTGAAGACAGTTAATGATATGATTGCTTGACAAAAATCAGACTCAATCATTCAGACAGATTTTATATACATAGTATTTTTAATATAATGTAGAGTAACTCAAACTTTCCAGCAGATGTAAAAAAAAAAAAAAAAAAAAAAAAAAAAAATTATGGTTGCTTTGAAAACACAAACAATGTCTGCAATATTTCAAAGATAAAAAAGTGATCAAACATTTTAGTGCCTCAGATGAGTTTTAATACAGCCAATTTATTTATTTATTTATATATATATATATATATATATATATATATATATATATATATATATATATATATATATATATATATATATATGCCATACAGAAATAACGAGTAAGTATTTACAAGTAACTGCAATGATTAAAATTCAGTAAAATGTTGAAGGAAAGTCAAAGCTGTTTAGTACATACAGTAACTCTGGAACAATTTCAAATATATAATCATGATAACTAAATATAAGTTCATCGAATCAAACTAAAAAGATGCAGAATTTGGTTTTAAAAGACTCTCAGCCTCCCAGAAGTTTTAAGAAATGCTGTGTTTTATTGTAACATCTTACTGGAGATTTGATGGATCTTTAGAACTTGGAAGGATAATATATTTCAGAGAAATGTTATACTATTAAGCTTATTTATGTAACTTAAATATTTGTTTGTTCAGGATCCACACTAAAACAATTAGTTCAATAAGAATGGAATATATAAGACATAATGAGAACTCATGATCAAAATATTCTAGTATCATTTGTGCAAAAGAAATATCTGAATCTGATCATTCTTTTCTCAAGTATCTTAAGATGTACATTGCACAGGAGTAATAGTAAGAATATCAGATAAAAATCCACTTAAAAAAAAGAAAGGGTAGAGCTTTGGTCTGTGAACAGGGGAGACGCCTACAAGAGAGTAAAGAAGAGCTTGCAGTCCTGTTTTTGTCTCAGTGAAGCAACATTCTGTTAAGGAATGGAACAGATCCCTGGTCTCTGTGTTATAGAAGGAGATTTCTCCCTTCTCATAATCAACATATACACCAACTCTCTTAATGTTCTTTGGACATAACGACCCCACAAATACCCAGACTCCATGCTCAGGTGTGAGTGGGAAGATATCATCCCTGTTAATGGACTCTTTGACTACTCCTAAGGTCCAGGATTGGCTCATGTTGACTTCAACTTCATAGTAGAACCTGCCTGAAGAAAAACCTTCATTTCCGAGTACAGCACAGTAATGTTTAAATCGCCAGCCCAAAGGAGGAAAGAACTGCTCTCTTGGTCTATAGCTCAATGTCTTTCCATCTGCAGATACAATGAGGTGTGGGTGGGCACTATAGGGGTTCAGAGTCACATTGACTGCATTGCATTGCTGGATCATCATCAGTTTATCCTTAGGCGGTCGCCACACATCTTGGTAAGAATGACTCGTCCTCATGTTTTCATCTCCACAGCAATCACATGACCTGATCATTTGAATCAGCATTTCCATCTCGTTACTGATGCTGTCTTTTATCTGAGCTACTGACTGTTTCACCATCCCGACATAGGTGTGCTGTTCATTACGTGGGTCCATCAGATTAGTGTTCTCAGGTGTTAGTTTGGATGGATAGTTCTGCAGCAGGTAGAGGTAGTCTTCTGACTTTATCAGTTGCTCAATTTCACATCTCCTTTTTCTCACATCAGAAAGGTCTTTCTCCAGCAGAGTTATCTGATCTTCAGCTTGTTTCTCTATGTCTTTCTGCTTCTGTTCGACTGCTTTAAGCACTTCATCCTGCTTTTTTTGTAGAGAAGCCACCAGAGCTGCCAAAACTTGTACAATCTCTCCAATATCTTTTACTGACATTTTGCTGCTCTTCTGAACTGAACCTTTGATTTTTTTAACACTCGCTGATTTGCCATTCTCCATTTTTTTCATCTCTGAAGTCATATTCTCGTACTTGCCTCTCCTGTCTTTGAAGGCGCGCTCCAGTGGAACAGCCTCATGCCCCGTGTGGTCGTCGTTCAAACACATGAGACAAACACACTGTTGGTCTATGCAGCAGAAGAGCTCCAGCATCTTGTTGTGCATCTTGCACACCCTGTCATCCAGGTTGGACACAGCATCAATCAGTTTGTGCTTCTTCAGGTTCTGGTGGGACTCCAGGTGCGGCTCACAATACGAGGCCAAACAAACCAGGCACGTCTTATGGGCTTTGAGCTTTGGTTTGGTGCAAACATCACAGGGAACCTCTCCTGGTTGGGCGATGATCTTAGGTCCACCTTTTACTCTCATGTGGTTGAAATGCTCCACCACATCTCTGAACTCTGAATTAACTTGGAGCTTTGGTTTATTACCCAATCTTTTCTTACAGAAGGGACACTGTGCAGGTCCATTGTTCTGACTGTTCCAGTACTGCGTGATGCAGCCCTTGCAGAAGTTGTGTCCACATGGAGTTGAAACGGGCTCATTGAACTCACCCAGACAGATTGAACACAGGACCTGTTCTTCATATAGAATGCTGCAAGCTGAGGCCATGTCTGGAGAGAAAATGGATTGAGTGAATTTGACATTCATAATTCAAACCAGATGAGTGATGTTATTGCCAAGAGGACAATAAAAAAAAACAGGACAGTGATTGGTTATATAAAGTTATCTCTTAGTTAATGCAGAGCTGCACCATTTTTCATATTTATGTCTATCAAATATAACATTATACTACAATCTTGGATCAGTGGCAAAAATATGTAATACAAAGACAATTTAAGGGCTTTTGTTTTGTCCTTTTGCTTTGTGCTGCCACAGGAAACAAGGATAAAGTGGGAACAGAATTGATTATTGAAACTGGGGGTCAAACAAACACATTTTTAAATTTGTTCTCATTGTTTCTTTAGCACTTGGTATTGTGGCTAAATGTAGCCATAGGAATTCAGTAAGGGACAGCGATAGTTTCTTGGTAACAGATGGCCTTTATTCTTGACTGTAAGATGTGAAGCTAATGACAATACATGAAAGGCCTGGGTTGAATGACATGCTTTGAATTCTTCAGTTTAGGTGGAGTAGTGATGAAAGCACCAACACAAAAGTGCAACTACAAATTCCTCGTTAACTGACTATTGTAAAGATGACAATTTTACAAGAGATCCCATCTTCCCAGACTGTTCATACATGGACAAGAACCTTGGATTTGAACCTACAAGTATGTCATACAGGTAGCACAAGCAACTATGTTCTTCATCTAATTGATATGTTGAAATTCTTTCTCTAAAGAGCTAACATTTCTAGAGAAAACTTATAATCCTGTGTCGTCAACAATCATGTTATCCCTTACTAAGAGCTGCAGGAAGTCTTTCAACAACTAAACGATGAATATTAACTAATTTACTATGAACTGGTTTCTTATAAAGATATTAAAACACATGATACTTATTTTGCCAATTATGCTAAGGCACTGGTAAATTTCCATAAATCTAAACAGCTGTTTTTGAATTGTCTGAATTAGCGACGTCTGTTTAGTCAACACAAGTATATAAAAGCACAAGTATACTTTTTCCTCAAGTATATACAGATAGCATGTATGATATTTAACTGTATAATATTATTAAGGTTTTCATATTCAGTTCAGAGTACCATCATATTATAACCAGCAAAACAAACCTATCTTTAAAAATCTGAGCTAAACAAATAAGACAAGGTTGATTTTACCTACGTCGTTGTCTCTGCTTAATTTGAGTCTTGCGCAAGGCACTCTTATTTATCTGGCACAATGCAACTTCTCCACCCCGTTGACAAACATGTATGACCTGTTGAAGTGTACCTTTCAGTTTCTTTAGCAACACATCATATCCACAGATCTGTGTGCATGTTGTTTTTGTGTTTCCTTTCTCTTCCTTCTCTCCAGGGTGTGACCTGCAGCTGTGACTCATTAAGGCCCATCAGAATGAGGTTAAAGAGGAGTGCCGACCTAAGTCAGATGCCACTATAATAGTTTTCATAGGGATAGGAAATATATAGAGAAGTGACCAGCTCTTGGTTGATAGTGATGGTTGAGTGTGATAAAGCTAAAGCCGGGTTAGTCCAGTTGCTTGCTGTGTTGCTGCTATTAAATCCAGCAAAAAATGCTTTCAGCTCCTCTGCAAAAGATGCTGCATCTGAGCAACGAGTAGTTGCAAGTTTGAGGGTTCTGTCCATCATGATGTTTAATCCTTGCCATGCTTTATTCTGTTGAATCAAGCACATTTTAATTTCTCTTGATGTCTACATTTTCTTGTTGTAATTATGCTGCTTGTCACAGAATAGAGATCTCTGATCTCAATAGAACTAAGCTGGTTAAATAAAGACAAGACATATTTGATGTTTCTAATGATGGTACTTGACAAAATGTAATGATTGTTACTGGTTTCACAATTAATGACTGTATGATGTGTTTATGATGTTTTTGTTTTCATGATGTAAAGCACTTTGAACTGCCTTGTTGCTGAAATGTACTATACAAATAAAATTGATTGACAGTTTGGAAAAAATACTATTTGCTTTGTTGGAGCCACAGCATCCTCACAAACCAAAATTTAACTGGTTAAGACATCTTTTTACCATGTTAAAATTCTCCTCACAGTCACTAAATACATTTCTTTTTGTTCATTTCCTTGTGGTTTATTTATTTTCAAGAGTCCTTAATTAATTTCCCTGTGTTCATTGTTGTTATTAAGGTATTGCCAAATTAGTTAATTCCTTTGTTTAGTTTCTAATATTTATTTCTGTATCTGTGTTATTTTTTTCCCCTTAGTTTGTAGCTCACTTTGAGTCTCTCTTCAGCTCCCTTTGTGTTTATTATTCTCACTCCTTCAGTTTCCTTGCTTTCTACTTGCCACAGTTGTATCTCATTTCCTCTGATTAGTTCATCTAGTTCCTTAGTCGTTTTTCACCCCTGCCTCTGTGTTCAAGCTCTGGGTTTTTCCATTGTTTCTCTGCTGGATTCTTCCACATTACTTTCTGATGTCCTGTTCAATTTGCTTCCTTGTTGTTCTTTTTTTTTCCTTCATTAAAATTCCTCACTTCACATCTCCTCCACTCATTTGTTTACATTTGGGGTCCAACTGTAAACCAAACACGACAAATCCCTTACATATAAATATGTAGTTCTTTAGCAACACAGCGTTAAAGGAATTTTGACATGGAGAGGTAAACTTCTTCATTTTAAGTACTTGAGACATGAAGCATGGACAGAGTTAAAATGTGTGGCTGTTTTTTTTTAAAATGGGAGCATGAATGTTGAGGAACTGGTGTGGTAACTCCATTCATAAATGAAATCACCACACCAGTTAACAGCAAGATTAAATATGTCATCTTTTACCTCTATGTGATGGGATTTGCAAAAGAACAAACTATTTTGTTGAAAAAAACAGTATACAATATAGCTATTTATGATCTTTTTTTTTTTTTTTTTAAAGTCCTCTTTAGTAACTAAGAGAGTTTTTATAAATTTGATTAGACTATAAGTAGAGAGACAAGAACATTAAAGACATTCAATCCCGCACACTTCTAATTAAGTTTAATACAGGATGATGTATATTTAAAACTGTTGGGCATTACCTTGACATTCAGACGACAATTCTGAATGCCACACTGCCAGACAGAACATGTTTGAAAAAAAAAAAAGAAAAAACTGGAACGAGGCTTTCCTGATTATAGAGCATTAGCATATGATATTTAAATAGATTTAGATTTAAATTAACATTTTAATCAATGAATTACTGTTGTAGTTGTCAGGCGAGAAGCACAATCAACAAGATACATGTACGACGATCACATGAAAAACAAAAAATGAAATCTAGAATAAATAAGTCTTCTTTGGAAAATACGATTTCATTCCAGGTCATCAGTGAAAGCATCTGAAGCCACATATTTTCTTCCAAGTCATTTAAAACTTCTTTATGATAATTCATTTAAATCAGCTCTGCCATTCAGCTAATTTTTTACAGAACAGTCAGACTGAATGCTGATGATCTTGTGGTTGAGACATGGGATCAAATACTGCTCTACAAATGCTAAACTCATTTATTTCAAATTATTTATTGTTTGAGTTTCTTTCTCTGCTGCCATGAAGACAATTTGTATAGGTGGTGGTTGTTGACGGTGAAGAGGTGATAGATCTAACCTCTAAGGCCATACAAAGTGCCACCCTGTCTCTTGAATTAGATGTTAGAAATAATATAACTTAAACTGTTTAATGTCATAGATATATATATATATATATATATATATATATATATATATATATATATATATATATATATATATATATATATATATATATAAAAAAAAAAAATTCCCTTCTCACCCTCCACGGGTGGTCTTTCTCAACCTCTGAGCTCGGGTCCTCTACCAGAGGCCTGGGAGCTTGAGGGTTCTGCGTAGTATCTTGGCTGTGCCGAGAACTGCGCATTTCTGGACTGAGATGTCTGACGTTGTTCCTGGGATCTGTTTTAGCCACTGCTCCAGTTTGGGGGTGACTGCCCCGAGGGCCCCGATGACCACAGGCACCACTGTGGTCTTCACCTTCCAGGCCTTCTCCAGTTCCTCTCTGAGGCCCTGGTATTTCTCCAGTTTCTCGTGTTCCTTATATATATATATATATATATATATATATATATATATATATATATATATATATATATATATATATATATATATATATATATATATATATATACATATATATATATATATATATATATATATATATAAGATAGTGAAAGAGGGAGAGAGATATTATGTCTCTATATCTATAGGCAGACAGGTTTTGTTTTAACAAGCACTGACCTGCAAAATAAAAACAAAAAAAAATGGTTAGTAACTAAATGATGACGTTCAAGCACTCTGTATGTAAATAGGACTGTGCGGTCGCCTGCCCCTGATTGGCTCAGCTGCTAAACGGTGGCTCTGACGTCATTCTGTGTCATGTGAATGAGCTTTGAGCTTGCAGCAGGTGGTCACGTGATTATTGCACCCCTCAATAGTTCCAAACGAGAATGGTAATGAATGAATGAATTCCTGTATGCTGAAATGGACTGTGTTATAGTTATACAGTGAGATTCCTGACGTCTGAGACACTGACTCCTCTGGAGCTGGATGTGCAAATATAAATTCCAAGCAATGAGTCAGCTCGTACATTCTTATAGCCCTTAACAACTAGAATGGAAATGAATAAATGCCTGTATGCTGAATTAATTTAATTTAATTTAATTCAGTTGAATTCAATTATGTTGAACTCATGTTATTCAAGGTCCTTCAAAGAGTTGTTGATGCTGAAGGCCTTGGGCAAAAAAATTTTCAACCATCAGGAATGTCACGGTACTTCACTGATCACTATAACCTAATTTAATTCAGCATAAAGGAATCCATTCATTTCCGTTCTAATTTGGAACTATTGAGGGCTGCACGTGACCACCTACTGCAAGCTCACAGCTCATCACGTGACAGACTGACGTCAAAACTACCGTTAAGCAGCTCAGCCAATCAGCGGCAGGCGACCACACAGTCACATTTACATACAGAGTCCGTGACTGTAGGGCCTCTGCACTTGTTAATCAGAACTTGTCTCTGAGCGAGTTGTCTCTTATCAGATACCGATCAGCCCAAAGGTACCTGCTACGTTACAGCCCAAGGAAGGCTAAAAAAGCAATAGAGACATCATTCCCTTAATCCTTTTTTTTTTGTTTTGTTTTGTTTTATTTATTTATTTATTTATTTATTTATTTATTTATTTATTTATTTATTTATTAGGTAAATCCTTTTCAAAACAATAACTTGTTAAACATACACAATACCATATAAATAGAGCCGTTTCAAATCCTAGCCTGTAATGGGGGCTTTCACCACTAGGTGGAAGTAATGGCTGTAAGGTACACTAAAGATATTGTTGTGTGCTGTAGGAAATGAAACAGTACAAATCAGGAGAAGAACGCCTTGTGGTAGCCTTAGTGTTGAAACTTAGTTTTACTATTTTACTAAAATAGTTAAAATAAGTACTCATTAAAGCTTGCTTTCTGATGCCTGTGTACCCAAATCTGAAGAAATCTGTTTCTTTGGGGATTTGATAGTTTCATGCATCAAATCCTCCATATATATATATATATATATATATATATATATATATATATATATATATATATATATATATATATATAGAATGAGAAATATATTAACGATATCTCTATATATGGATGGAGATATATGTATGTAGATATGTATTATAGTGTAGATTTGTTAGGCTTTGTTTTAACAAGCATTGACCTACAAGACAAAAAACAAAATGATTAGTGACTAACTGATGGCATAGCACCTACATTCAAAAAGTCTGTATGTAAATAGCACTATGTGGTTGCCTTTCCCTGATTGGCTCAGCTGCTCATTGGTGGCTCTGACGTCAATCTGTGGCATGGGATTGTTGCTTTGAATTTGTCACAGTTGGTCACGAGATTATTGTGGCCCTTAAAGCTGCAGTATGTAACTTGTGTAAAAAAACAAAAAAAACAAAACAAAAAAAAACAAAAACATATTTGTTCAAACTGTCACTGTGTCGTGACAGAATGGTATGAGACAGAAAATCTGAAATAATCGAGCTCCTGTGCCTTCTTCCTGTGCTGTCTCGACACAATTAATCAGAGCCAGGAGGCGGGTCTTAGCGCTGTCAATCGCCGTCTGTGTGGCGCTGCTCATCCCTCTGCAACTCTCTGCAACTCGCTAACACTGTTGTAATTACTCTCAGAGTCGTTAGCATGGCCACCAGTGATTGCATTCACACATGACGCAAACTGACGTCAGAGCCACCATTAAGCAGCTCAGCCAATCAGGGGCAGGCGACCGCACAGTCTTGTTTACATACAGAGTTCTTGAACGTAGGCCCTCCGGAACTTGTCGATACCTTGTCTCAGAGCAAGTTGTCTCTTATCAGATACCGATCAGCCCAAAGGTACCTGCTACGTTACAGCCCAAGGAAGGCTAAAAAAAGCAATAGAGACATCATTCCCTTAATCTTTTTTTTTTTTTTTTTTTTTTTTTTTATTCCCCAGATAAATTTCTGAGGACCACCATGGAACTTCTGGAGTTCATCATGCAAAGAAGGATTTCGCATAAAATTAAGATAATTATGGACAACCATGGACATCCTTTTCATGACACTGCCATTGGAAAACAGAGTCTCTTCAGTCAAAGGCTTCTTCACTTTGATTGTAA
This sequence comes from Anableps anableps, assembly GCA_014839685.1. Classification (NCBI taxonomy): domain Eukaryota; kingdom Metazoa; phylum Chordata; class Actinopteri; order Cyprinodontiformes; family Anablepidae; genus Anableps; species Anableps anableps. Next base: position 12,003,515 of record CM026087.1, on the reverse strand, counting down.
AACAGACCTCTACAGGAGATCTTTCCTCCCCACAGCCATCACCATCTATAACAACTCCTTCATTAAATTCCTTACATCAACATTTAATTTCCCTTTGGGATAAATAAAGTATTTCTGAATTGAAATTGAAATCCTTTTCAAAACAATAACCTCTTAAACATACATAACATAATATATGAACATTGCCCATTTATAACTATAAATCCTAGCCTGTAATGCAGCCTTTCGCCTTGAGGTGGCAGTAAGGTACCCTAAAGCTATGGATGTGTGCTGTAAGAACTGGGGCAGAACAAAACAGGAGAACACCTTGTGGTAGCCATACATTATTGAAACTTACTTTTACTTGTAACTATTTTTGGATTTTTGGAGAAATTGTTCTCATTAAAGCTTGCTTTCTGATCCCTGTGTACCCAGACATGAACAAATCTGTATCTGTACGTTATATATCTATCTCTATAGATATATAGTATAGATTTGTTTTAACAAGCATTGACCTGCAACACAGTAAAACTTGCAGTGTTAAATCAACACTTTAAGAGTTAAATTTAACACTGTGCCTGAGTCCATTTGGTCCTGATCGGAATTGGTGTTAATTTCACTCTTTCCATAGTGTTTGAAATTCCAGAGTACAATTAACTCAAAGCTGAGTAAAAAATTAGCACTGGCTAACACTGTACAGTGTTCATAAAACTTAACACTGCAAGTGAAATAACAGCATAAATATGATTCTAAGTAAAGTTAATAAGTTACTCCACTGTGGTGACAAATTAACCCTGATGATGCTTTTAAACACTGGACTGAGTTATTTTAGGTTAACACTGGAGGCTCATATAACTCCAATGAGTGTTAATTTTACACACTACTGTGTTAATTATTTACTCTTACTGTGGAAAAACCTACTCAAATTTGAACATCACTCACATATTAGAGACAGTTGCATTTGTGTTCAAAGTTCCTACTGCAGTTACTCACTGCACGTCAACTTCCAGCGTAAAGTTTGATTAATTCAAATTTCTTACCTGCAAAAACTCCTTTAAATCTGGCTCTGCTGGTTAAATGTTTGTACAACCCCAAGTCTCGTTTCAATCAATATGGCTCCTGCAGTACATAATTCCTGTCATACATCTTAAATATTGGAATGCTATGGAATAAGACTATAATTAGAAAATAGAAACTTTGTCTAAATTATCCAGTATCAAACAGAACACCACTCTGGTGCACAGATTTGTACCAGGTGACCCTTTGCATAAAGCAGAGATGGAGAAAAAGAACGTTCCAGCACATATTTATTAGCCTTTTAAAGAAATAGGTTAACACCAACTGTTTATTTCCCAAAAAATGTATGCAAAATATTTTTTAAATAATAATAATAATAATAATAATAATAATAATAATAATAATAATAATAATCTGAGTGATGCCCAGGTGGTTTGTTATTACAAAGATACCTATATGTAGAAAAGCATGTCATAAACTGCTGTAAAGCTGACTTGTGTATTAATGAATGCGCATCATTAGCCATGGGAAGTATCCAGTCCGCTGCATGCCAAACATGCTGATGAAGCAGTTGAGAACTGTTGTGATGAAGACTATGATGGTTGTTACGTTGTTCAAGTAGTCCAGACGCCTTTGCAGAGTAGAGTTGTTCAGATTCCGACGTCCTGTCACACATAAGCACAAGTGCACAAGAAACATAAAGAAAGTCTGTATCACATTGTCCCTCAAATCAATAATATAAAATACTAATAATATATATATAAAGTCACTTTATTTCAGCATCCTTACCTGTTTTGACACTTCTGGAAACTTATGTATTTTTTAACTTCTTTGTAAAAACTTAATAAGCACAATCCAGGTTTTTTTTTTAAATCATTTGATTTATTCAGGTTCGTGAAAGCAAAAGTTTACAGTTACTGACTCTGATTTCTACCTGATACTGAACCTCAAAAGCTTTTTTAATATCAGTCTATTTTTAAGTTAAGTACAAACATGGTGTAAAAAATGTTTACCAAAATTTATTTAACAAAAGACAAAACAGAAATCAGCCAACATTTGTAGAAAGGTCTGAAAATCATACACATTTTTTTCCCATGTAAGCCCAGCCAATGAAACAGCAAATGTAATTACAGCAAGTGAAAGTGACAACATTTTAGTTGGATTATAGTTTGAGTCCCTTTACAAAGCTTAAATAATAACAAAGATGTGATAACTAAATCCAATTGTCCATTTATTTGCTTGAACTTTGACAAAACTCTATATAAAAACAAAACCCACTGAGGGAATTTTTCTTGATAGTTAACATCTGTCAGTATATATCAGATTGTGTTTGTGGTCTTGAATGTGTCAGAAGTGAAGTCGAGCCAGCAGCCAACGGAAGAAGCCAGTCCTCTTGGATCCGAAGAAACTAACGAAGAAGTTGATCACAGTGGTGGCAAAGATGACACCTGTGGTGACGTTGTTCAGGTAGTCGAGTCGCCTCTGATTGGACACCACATTCAGGTCTCTGCGGGCTACAACATACAAACACATGCACACACATGCAGACACAACAAACATTTTCTCACATTACCATCAAACACACACACACACACACACACACACACACACACACACACACACACACACACATACAGTTGATGCATACATTCTCATGATACCCTTTCCATACATTCATACAATTCAGTCATACACCCCTCCAGCCTCTGTATTGCCTAATTTATATTTTAACTGGAAAAAAAAAAAAACTGAGTCTGTAGACTACTAACTCAGCGTAAATAGGCTCTAACTTGCCTTCAGCTGGAACAGTTGAATTAATCATATTTCAGTAGGCCTATGTCAAATTCCTGGCTTGTAGCTGTTACATTTATCTTTTAAGAATAAAAATGCCTTTTTTAAGTGTTTGTACACAGTTATCTGTTTTATTTCTAAGATTTATGTGAGAGCAGCTTTCATATCCATTTCTAAAATAGATTTTGATCTGTGGTCGATTTACCTCCAATTTTAAATATTGGTCAGCTTCATTTGGCTCGTAGCTACTTTACTTTAAATACAATTGTTAAATCTGTTGAAAAGTGAGCCCAGCATTATCTCGCTAAAGTGCATTGTTTTTAAAATGAAGGTTTGCTCTATGCTAAGCTAAGCTAACCAGTTACTGGTAATAACTCTAACACTTCTACTACTACTACTAATAATAATAATACTAATAATGTTACCCAATATGCTTGCTAAACATCTGTCTAAAGCTAATAGCAAGTTAGCATAGGGTAAAAGTGAGTTTTGCTCTACGCTAAACTAAGCTAAGCTAGCCAAATTGGCTATTGGTTGTAGTGACTCATTATATACTTTATAAAGTAACATACACAATCCATGAATTTCAATAATAATAATAATAATAATAATAATAATAATAATAATAATAATAATAATAATAAATGTTGATTTTTGTTTCTGCTTTTCAGTTATATGGCTAAAACTAATTGTATGTTAGCAAAGCTAAGCCGAAGGTTGGTAACTTGTTTTTGTTTCTATAAACTTGTAAAATTAGCTGGAGTGGTAAGAATTAAATTATTGCAATGCTAAATAAAAGACTTAAAACTGTGGTAAAACCCCTTAACTGTCATCCCAAAACCACTGACATGTCAGACAATGGTTCCATGAGGACACCAGTGTTGTTATGACAGATCAAGTTGAGAGCTCTTCCATGCTAAGGTAAGCTAATTAGCTACTGGTTGTTGTGACCCACTAAGCAATGCTAAATAACACAGACTACAGTTTAAAAGGGTGGTGACATCACTGTATAAACTATTTCATGTAGTTGATATTGCTGCATATGTCAGTTCTCCAAAGAATTTCATTTAAAAAAATAATGTCACCTTTTTGTTGGGGGTTGTTTTAAAAAGCCATAGTTGCCTCTTTGGAAAAGGGTTGGGTATGGTATTGATATGTGGCTTTACCTAGTTGACTTCACTCTGATTGGCTACAACCATATTTGGGAAACTCCTCAGTGGAAATGCACTGAGCATCGTCTCAAATTGAAGTTATAATTGCATGGCACTTCCCCATAAATGAACTTCAGCCACTGTTCTCTGATTCTCTCATCCTTCGGGACTCAGTGGAAACTTCCAGCCGTTTTTGAGCGGACATAACAGCTCCGCTTTTTAGTAGCTGTCCTCTTCTCAAGTGGAGTAATCAGACAAGCTAGTGCGACTTAGCCCTTAAATTAATTGGTTTATTAGCTGAGAGGGAAAGAAAGGCTGTTTGCTTGATGGTGTGCTCTAATTGGAGAATATGAATTACGTAGAAAGATAACCTATGTAGAACAATAAACTGTTCTCTGATTCGTCCGTTTTTGAGCAAAGAAACAAAGCTGACTGTCTATGAGCAGGGCCTTTGATACCAACTCTTGACATTCTCACGACCTCATCATTGCACAACAGATCATATTGTACCCCCAAAACCACAGAAAAATGAAATTTGTTGTTATGACCCCTTTAAACTCTGTTTATAATTTCACTTTTGTTAAATGGCAAAAATAATAAGTTAATACTTTTTTCCTAAAGTAAACATTAAAAAAAATTTAGCCTTTTCTTTATTCTGCTCTAAGCTAATGTTAGTGTATCACACTATAGGACTTATAAAGTAATGTATGCAGTCTATGGCTTAATGTTGGTCAATAAAATTAAATCAAATACAGCAGAATAAGAATAAAATAAAAGTTAATTTTATATGTTTGTCAAAAATTTGTTCCAGGCCAATAGCAATTTAGAATAGCCTAATATATCAAGGGAAGTCCCTTTCACTTCTAAACTGGTGAGTTTATTGGGCTTGTAAAAGCCCATATATCGTAGTTCAAATAAAAGACTGAAAGCAATGGTAAAAAGTAAGCATTGACTTGGGTCAACCAGCATTGTGTTCCTGTAGTTAAAATAGTTTATTGATTCTTGATCACAGTCTTGAGCCTGTTTACAGTTTATACTTAACTAATCAGCTAATGGTTTTAGTGTCAAATCCAAAAAGTACATTTCTGTGATTCCATGTGTACAATTCAAATTAGCATGTTTATTTGACTGGTCAAAGTTTCTATTGTAAAGGAATGTAGGTCACATAATAGTGTTAATTTCAGTCTAGGCAAACACTGCAGATGATTTGAAAGAGAACCCATCAGAAGAGTAAGTCTACGTTTATATTTTTCTTTCATAACCTATTACTTTCTTAGCATTATTTTACAAAATAGTAAAAAAAAACAAACAAACAAACAAACAAAAAAAAAAACCATTATTTTATAAAAAACAACTCAACCACTTCTTTTTTTAATCAAAACCAAGTGATTTTAAAAGCTGTGCAATGTTTAGCCTACCTGGTGGTGTGCAAATTAATAAATAATATTGTATTTATCAGATAGTCACCAGCCTTCCACAACCCTGTAAGGATAAGCAGTAAAGACAATAGATGGATGGATTTATGTCAGAGTTAATTTCCTTGTTCTAAACATAATATGTCTTAGATTTAATCTAAACATAATCAAAAGAATTTTAAATGTCTGCCATTTCTAAATTGTTATCCCAGTGGCAGTCTTTCATATAGGCAGTAGGGCTAACCAGCAGACAAGTATTTGGGGAAAAAAATGGAAAAATCACTCTTAACAAAGTGTGCATCCCACAAGTTGTTAGTATGAATACCCCCCACAAACAATAGGGGCTTTTATTACATTTTTCACTGGAAGTTTAAATATATTGTTTTGTCTATGAATCAGTGTACATACCGCAAATTAGTTAAGTGTGACTCATAAGATGAAACGATGAAACAGCCACCGTAGAAGGCAGCTGCGTTGTGTGCCAAATGCAGCTTTGATGATGTTTATAAGGAGGGTGAGGAAAATGATGCCAGTGACCAGATTGTTCAGAAAGTTCAAACATCGTTGGCACGAGGGGAGGAATGTCAGCTCAAAACGAGCTGAGCAGACACGCACATTCACACACATCAGTAACACATACAGACAACAGACACACAGACAGATGACCAAAACACAAGCACACAGACAACAAAATGGAGACAGACACACAACTAGTTGGTCCTTTGGCCCAGTCCATTCATACTTAATGAAATAAAAAGTGTGTTATTCAGTGAGTAGAACAGTAAGTTATACTAATTTTTGTGTTCACAGTCTGGTCAGATTTGTTAGAAATAAAATGATTTGCCAAAAATAGAAAGTCAGAAGTGCATCCTGGCAAAGAGGCCGGTGCGTTCCATCCCAAGGACAGAAATAAAGATGTTGGTGATGAAGATGAGGAAGATAACGATGGTTGTTTTGTTGTTCAAGCTGTCCAGGCGCTTCTGGTTGGCTTCTTCATTTAAATCCCGTTGGGCTGCAACAAATATTGATCAACGCACACAAAAAATAACAACAAAATGCAAGAAAAAACTTGGAGCACAGACACTTACCAAAGTTTGTTAAAAAGGTAACATGTGAGTGAATTAATGTATTAATATGGTTAAGAAAACAATAAGGATATCTAAAATTAAAGTCAGAATGATTTATTTTCCTCATGCTCACCTATTATGATAATCAAAACACCAGCAACTATCTGAAGAGCCAGGGAGAAGGATATGAGCGTCAGGACAGCAGCATAGTACCTGAGAATCAAAATGTGACAAATATATTTGACAAATGCAATATTGATGCAACAGTGGATGTGGTTTTGAAAAAAAAAAAAGTTTGAAAAAGATCCTTCTTTCAATAAACTCTTTTTTTTCACAAGGAATTTCCTAAGAAACACCTAAAAATCAAACGTTATGTAAGTTTTCTACAGCATACCTGTACCCTGCTCCTTGTTCAATGACAGTCTTCATGTGCGTGATGTTAGCCAAGAACAGAGCGATGTCCAGCATGCCTTCAGCTGCTGTCTTCTTGGTGGCATACAGGTTCATGTTCAAGTTAGAGGTGGAACTTCCCTGAAACATAAAGAAGTGAAGGAGTAATTTATTACTAAAATGATAGTTAATATACATATAATATCTTTGCTTGGCCCATATATTGCAAGAGCAACAATGCAACATTATTGGTTCTCTCCTCCATGAAGTCCTTTAAATGTGACAGAAAAGTAGTAAGTGGAGGTTTTTGCTAATAAAAGTTTTAATATTTTAAAAATAATCTGAATCGAAAGCGATTTCTCCAACTGTTTTTAAACTTGACTTTTATGACTCAAAATAATGCGTTGATTGGGCCCCAGTCCAACTCCAAGTACCTGAAATTCTTAATTATTCAGTGTAATTTAGTCTTGATGTGTTTGATTAAATGATGTTTTCTCCCTGTGTTACAGACCTTGAAAGAACCTCTTGCAAAACATGATGATGCAACATATTAAAGTTTGTAGAAAAGGACCATGTCTTTTTGGCAAAATTCTGATTCAAAGATTGTTTCCTGGGTATCGAAAACACACTGGTTCTTATTTTTGTAGCAAGACTTTTGTTCTTTAGGATCTGTAGCAGTTCTAGATGTGACCCTATTGTAGTAAAAGCAAATATCTACCTAATCCCTCCATACACATGATTTTGTTGAGGTGCCTATTAGATAGCCATCCATCTACTTTGTTTCCCGGCCAAAGCCTTTACAGGGACGAAACAATAGTTAGCCACTGTGCTATTTGAACTATTTGTTGTTCAGTTTGCATCAACAGACATTTTAAATTCATGCCCAAATGATATCAGCTTCTTTACAATAATGGGAACTAAAAAAAAAACCTTTATTCAGTGAAATATAATAGGTTCAAGTTCCTGTTTAGATGCAGAAGAGAAGGACATCTCCCTTTTTTGTGCTGATTGTGCTACCACTCCTGCATCATAAGAGGCATCTTTTTACCATTTTTAACAGCACCAAAAAAAAAAAAGGATAAAACTAGCATGATGGCCATACAAGAAAAAAAAAATCTGCATAAGTGAAAAATAGCACATACCATCATAATAATTTTATAAAATAAATTAATAGAAATTACATTTGATAACATATAAAATATGAATGGGACAAATTAAAGGTAAAAACCGGTGGAAGAAGACAAACTTCATAAAAATTTTATTTTTCAACTTCATGAAAAATTAAATACAACCAGCAGAGGACAGCAAACACCAAAGATACTGCTGTGGGAACCTGGAGGAAAAAATAGGTGCAGTGCTTAACACAGTAATTCTATATTAGCATTATATATACTAAATTTCCTCATGTGCAAAGCAACAAATGAACTAAAGTTATTAAGTACAGTTGGCAGTTTTCATGAATTTCCAAGTCCAACTATTGTCTTATAGTCTAAATATCTTAAAACTGCTGTCTCGCTGTTTTTTCAAAAATCACAGATTTAGTATAAATAATTTCAGAGTAATTGTTTGGTTTCGGTCAGTGGTGTTCAAACTTTTTTTTGCGTAGGCAAAAACCACTCAGTCAAAAATAATGATAAGGCAGAAAAAATATATAATTTCTTTAAAAACAAAAATTACACAAAATGATATTGCATTGAGCTGAGCAACAATAAAGTAAGCCTCCAACACTTTTATTTATTTATTTTTATTTCAACAAAATGGATCCAAAACTTCAAAAAAGAGATTTGCATGTTTCCCTCATTAAAAGAAAAACATCCAGTTTAGCAATTTCCTTTGGGCTCGATGAACAAAATAGTCTCTTCACAGTAACAAGAATAGGAATTGGGGCACTTTTTCTTAAAAAATGCTTTCTGTATTTATTTAAGTTAAATACATTCATTAAAAGAAGTTTTGACCACACCAAAGTCTGCTTTTGTCACAGGATAGACCTGGTCTGATCCACTGTGAATCTAAAGAGAATGCAAAAAAGTGTAGATATTAAAAGCCAAATACTTTGTGTTGTACCTAAGATTTTCTACTGTAAGAAGATTTTATTTTCTCTGAAACAATTTTGCCCTAATTAAAAAATAAAAAGCCTCCATTTGCATCAACCACCACGCTTGAAATGCAGTCTGGGACCACAGAAACGCAGTCAAGGGGGCACAAATGCCCCAGGCTGCACTTTGGACACCCCTGATTTGGTCAAACTGTTGTGTGGTTGTGCAAAGATTCCTTCCTTGCTGGGAGTATCATTTAATGGGGAAGCGGGAAAGTATTATAAGCCGATAACATGGAAAGATATCTGTCTGTTTGAGTATTTATGAGCAGCTAGTTGAGATGATAAGAAAAATAAATAAAACACAATTTCCGCTTTCAGTTTATGACACACAGCACATCTGAGAGCTGGAACCCTCTGGATGTGCTGTGGTCACATCCAGACTATGAAGTGTAGGTGCATATGATAGAATAGGTGATAAAGCCCATGAGTGGATTATTTGTACCCAAGATAGAGTCAGTGCAGCATAAAATTAAATCATAAGTGTGTTTTTCTTCAGGCTGCAAAGACAGGTAAAGAAAGTTGTGGATCACACACATAAAGATGATCATATACAGACTCATGACACACTGTACTTCATGACCTCACTGTGCTGCAATGTGTTTCTGCTGTGCCAAAATAAACGGACTGACATTCTGTATGTATTGTAGTTGTTTAACACAGTTAAACTCCCTTGTTATTTTGTCTTTGTACTTTTTAGTGGTAGGAAAGTGGCATCTCTGCATTTTGTCTTTTAAATGGGAATACAAAAACAAAGTCTTAAATCACACAAGCAGCATCTAATGTTATCTTTTTATGGTTTTGGTGTGTTGTTGTGTTTTTATTCCTGCTCCCACAAACCAACATGTGTTTTAAAGCAAGCTATAACTTGGTACTCATCAGATTTATACTTTGGGATAAACCTCAAATGTATATTTGTATGCCATCAAAGCTTCATAGCTTTTTGTCAAGTCAACAAAATATATATAAATCTTTCTGTATTCCCTGTTGTGGTATTGGATGGGATTGAAATTTAATTCAGGGGCTGGCATATTCCAGTTTATGTGGTATATTTTGCCAAAAATATGTCAACATGTTCTATTTGGTGTGCAAAAGGTAAAAGGGAGGTTGTATCTTTTGGTATGCTGAAAAGATTCCTGACTTAATCTGAAGTTTGGGCGGGGGGATGACCTATGCTTTAGTTACTGGCACCCTTGCTGTTAAAGTTTTGTACAACCTCTTTTTGTCATTTTGACACAAGGAGCAGTAAGAGACAGAGACCAAAATCACCATCCTTCAAATATAAAGCGTCTCCTTTCGAAGGTGCCAAGTTTTTGAAACATACTGAGCTAACTGAAACACATAATAGCTAAATAAATATTGTAGTTAATCTTCATCACACCTATAAAACAAATCTAGACAAACACCAAGAACTTTACCAAACAATTCATTCCTGAGGAATGCATACAAGTTTATAAAAGGATCTTTACAGGTGGTGCCCATCATTATGGACATCATTGTACAGTTTTCCCCTTCTGATTTTTAAGTTGGACATTTGGTTCATTTGCAGATATCTTTTGTATATTATCATTGTTACAATTATTTTCCATTCTGTTAAGGATTTACTCTACTAGAGATATTTTTTACATGTTTGTGTCACCGGACAGGATTATTTTTCGTAAACAGTGGCCTCCTTGATACAAAAATGCAAGAGAAAGTTATGGAAATTACAGAGGGGAGAAGGAGTGCAGTATAAGCATGGACCACAACAAAGAATGGAGTACAGAATGATGCTAAAAATCTCTTTAAGGATAACAACAAACAAATCAAAAGGCATTTACTATTAAAAGATTTATTATTTAAATATCTTGCCAGCTTTTAAGGCAGGCTCTTTTAGCTGAAAAAAATCCTTCAGACTCTTTTTTTTTTTTATGTTCACAGGGCAGTCTTCCAGTAATGGCAAACAAAGGGACACAAGCAGTATGCAGGATGTAAACACATGGCTTTTGTCAGCAGAGATCATGTGATGTGGATTCTTCCTCACAGTGTTGCAACACCATAGCTGCAACACTACTTTCACTCTTGGCACACTTCCTGCCGCACTGAAGTTGTGACTTTCCAGGTGCATTTTGACATCAAATAGTTCACTGACATGAATAATTTGGAGTTCTGTGGCTGATCATAATTGTGGTGCAACCTCATGAACAAATTATGTTTTGCACTACTGGAATGTTAAAAGTGAAAACAAAAAAAACATAAAACTTGCTTGTATTTAATCAAGTTGTTAAGTATTCTCAGTGGATAAGCTAAAACCTATCAACTTGTTTATGGTTTCAAATACTTTTTGTGCTAAAAGTTTTTATTTAATTCCTCACAAAGTCTGTGCTACAGCACAGGTTTGATCCAGCCTGGGTAAATCTCCAAGAAACTGTTCAGCAGTTCCTAGAATCAGCTCCGTCAAAGCCATATGAAGGCAAGTATCGTGGTTTTTAGTTCGGCTTTTTTCTAAAAGTGTGAGAGAAAGAACTGCATTTGGAGCAAAGAAGTGAGGAAGGGATTTAAAAAGCCAGCGTTAGAAATAGCCATTTTTCAGAACATGGCATATATGTATACTGGCAAGCATCCATCTTTTCCTCGTTTTGGGACGCGTGGTCACACTTTATCAACATCAGCCTTGGGCGTGCTGCCAAAACACACACGCATCACAACCAAAACACTGCACTTTTACAACCCATGTGTGTTCACTTAATGTGGGGCTTCTGAGCATGCTTAATCTGCTTAAGCTGCACTTATCTTAATTTTGAAAAATGTGCTCATAAATTGGTATTTTAGCTTTTGTTTCTCTTGACAGGATGGAGGGAAATAGGTCATTATTTACAGCAGCTCTGTAAGGTTGAGACAGGAGGTCAGCAAAGGATTCATCTCAAAAGTATGTGTCCAAATACTGAATATTTGCTCTGGCTGCATCTCTGCATCTTAAAATGATATAAATGTGGTTCTTTTCAGTTTTTTACAGCAACCAAATGTCTTTCATTGTATATCACTTGAACAACTTCCGCTATTATTATTTCTCCTCACTCGTCATATGCCACAAGAGATGGAAAAATACTCAGTGGATCCACACAGAATAAAAGCTATTCGGGACTTGCAAAGTGTTTGTGGATCAGCACATGCGTCATTAGACTGACCGTCAAGATCTCACATTTACTTCAGCCTCACGAATAGAATGTGACCTGGCTTTGAGAGAGGATTTCTATCATACAAGCTTCTTAAAGGAGCATTTATCATGTCATTCTTTGCTGAAAACCATATGATGAAGGAATGCACATTGAGAATCAGAACAACTATTGTTTCAGCCTGTATTAATCTAAAAAAGATGGCCCTGTGGTTGTGCCATAGAACATGCTCCATGCAGCCATTTTTTATATTTAATACTATGTGAATCACAACACTAAAGAAAATAAATTGCAATAATCGCATGCTTATGCTAATTTTAGCATGGTAATGCTGATGTTAGAACACTGAATCACGCTGCACTGGATTATGGTCTATTTTAAGCGATAGGCTATTGTCTATAGCCTTTTTGTACTACTTTTATTTTTTCACACAACAAACTTGTATGCCGGATAGATACAAGATTATACTAAATTTAAAATGCTACAACAAAAATTGGCTAACTAGCTCTACAGTGGACTACGGCTGTAACAAAAGATTATTTTTAAGTGACAAGCTGAAACAAAATATTAAGCTTTAAACTTTATACAGCTCAAGCCTCTGTGGGGGTCCTTTAAATGTCCAGCAAAGATTTTAACAAAACTTAATATTTTCAAACATTGTAGGAACATTCATTACTAAAGGTAATAAAGCACCGTGTGAGGGAAATATATATATACAGATGTCAATAATCATAAGTGAAAATAAACAGATTTTTACCCTGAAACTCATTAAGTTTTATATCCAAGTGTGACCCACATGAAACATTGAGCTACCAAACCCATATATAAACTCAATTTAGGCTGTAATACCTGGAGGATCCACCAGAGGGCGCTCAGAATTTCAACTGACTTGAGTTTAACCAGTGCAGTTTGGTCATTTTTTTTCCCTCCATTCTCTCCATTCTGAGGCGTGCTCTTTACATGTGCACTGACCTTGACCTTATGGAAATGCTGATTGGTTTTATAGCGACTCTGGATTATTGGATCGTGATGACGAGCCGAGCCGTGTGGACTGCGGACGGGTGTGAACGGTGCGGCCAGATGGGAGATCATTTCGCAGAACAACCTTCGCAATCTGGAAAATCCATTTTTGGGTTTACAGATAAGATCCATACACAACACAACACTAAAGGGGTAGCAACGTTGCTGAAGAACTGAACTCAATTTTTATTTTATTTTTCCAAAGGAATGATAGAGCTCTACTTATTTTTGGTTATTGTGTTTTGCTTTCGACATTTGTAAACAAAGTCTGTTTCTAATTACTTTGTTGTGAAACAATAAAATAATCCGTTCAGGTTCAGTTAGTGTGAGTCTTGGAGGAACCTAGTAGATGTTTAGTGCAATATACATTGTAATACCTGGAGGGCCCACCAGAGGGCGCTCATGGTTTCTATTAACTTGAGTTTAACCATTGTCGTTTGGTAATTTTTCCCGCTGCATTCTGAGGCATGCTCTTTACACGTGCGCTGACCGACCGAACTGTGAACCTTACGACTCATCTGTAAGCGACAGAAGTGGCCACTTATTTCCACAATCTGTGGAAATTCCAGTGAGCGACCGAGGTGACCACTTATTGGGTAACAGCTTGTGGAAATTCCGGTGAGTGACAAACGCAACTGAGCTTACTTAGCTTGTTATTAACGTATAGATAAGTTGCATGTTAAATTGCCAAATATTGATTTAAGTCTCTAAATAAACCAATCGGGAGTTTACTGGAAGTTTGTCCTAATGTTTTAAACTCTTTGGTGTGTTTTACATTATTGTAGTGACAAATCCGTGTAAAAATGCTAAGCGCGCTAATGCTAGCCGCGGGTGCTAATGCTAAAGGCCTGTATCCTTTCACAAGGCTAGAATTGGCTCTGTAATGACAGGGAATGTGCTTTTTGCACTCTCAAGTTATATTTTTTGGTTTAACACTCAAAAATAATTAACAATTAACTACTGTTTATTGCATTACATGGTAGTTCACCATAAACTTAAGATGGCTAAGATAAAATCTAAAAGGAGAAATGGGTGAACTGTAATGTTGAATTATTATGGAATCTCATAATAATTGAATGGGAATAGAATGATTTAATTTATGCAGATTGGTTTTATATTGACTCTGGATTCTTTGATCGTAATGGTGAGCCAATCCATGTGGATTGCGGACAGGTGTAAATGGTGTGGCTAGCTGGGAGATCATTTCGCTAAACAACCTTCAAAATCCGGAAAATCCATTTTAGATTACAGATAAGATCCTATATACAGCACTACCTGGGAAGCAACGTTGCTGAAGAACTGAACTCAATTTTTTAAAATGATTTTTCCAAAGGGGGGAAAGAGTTCTATTTATTTTTTGTATTTTATTTTCAACATTTGTAAACAAAGTCTGTTTCTAATTGCTTTGTTGTGAAGCAATAAAATAATCAGTTTTATTCAGTTAGTGTGACATCTCATGAGTCTTGGCAGAACCTAGTAGATGTCTAGTGCTGTCCCATACTGGTCCACTTTAAGTGCGCTACACAAGGTAGCCATATTAGATTTCCAGGTCAGAGTTTGTGAGATATCCCTCATGTTGATTTAAAGTTAAGACTTCTACGTACTTTCATCTTAATTTCTCCATCTTCAAACTTGCGAATTTCAAGTTTTCTGTAAAAATTGAATTCATTATTATACTGCATCTTTCAATCAATCCTGTTAAAATAGGGCCAGTATATAAGATTTTTGGGGAGGTTTATTTGTATCACAACAAATTGAAACAGTTAAAGTTCTGGTGTAATGTTGTTCCAAAATGTCTGTCAAGTTGGTAGTACTTGGAAAACTAATCTATTAAGAGGACACTTGACATAAAGTTTGCAAGCCCTAGTTTGGAGCTTTTTGAGTCTGGAAATATTCAGTTCAACTTTGCACTTTTTCTTCATAGATGGTCAGTCAACATTTGTATGAGGGCGCCATATAGATTTTGGTCTGGCAGGATAGGTGCAGTGTTCCTTGGCCTACATCGGGCTATGTGTATGGGAAGCTTTTGGGCTAAATACAAGTAATTTCATCAAAACTTGTTGGGCATCCTAAATTTTAGCTGAGAAAAAAAAATAAATTCAGCTAAATGGGTCCCACTTTTACTGGAGTTGTCCTACCTCAGAACTGTACAGAGAACTGACATGATGGAGTTAATTAACCTAATCCTAATCCCATCTGGTGGCCATTTTTTAGCCCTTTTTCTAACTATATTGGTCTCATGTAAATGATGACTGGGAATTGGCTCAGATCACACACATATTCTGTTTTTAAACTTAAAATTGCTGTTAGCATTTTTAGCATGGCTAATGCACTGGAGATTGTGGTGATGTTTGACGTAGCAATCCTATTTGACAGCAAATCAAGAAGAAGGAACATGAGAAACTTGAGAAATACCAAAGGCTCAGAGAGGAAATGGAGAGCTTTTAGACAGTTGAGGTCACAGTGATCACACTGTCATCAGGTTGTGACCCACAGACTGGAAGAGAGGCTCCAGTGGATTCCAGGAACAATCTTTGGAAATCCCTTTCTAGATAGGAGTACTCAAAGAAACGGGTCTCTGGTAGAGAACCAAAGTTTAAAAGGTGACCACTGACACTGAGGAGCATGTGGAATTATATAAAAATGTACGTGTGTGTGTAACTGAGAGTTGAGCGTAAACTGCACTTTGACACACAGAGCTGCTCTTTCCCTGTTTAGTTTCTGAGGTTACTATTTATATAAAACTTGTTTTCTCAATCATCCAAAGTCCTTGTAAAACTCTCATACCTGCAACTCCCTCATCCACAACCATGGGCTCAGCGCCATATCACATAAATGTACACAATCTGTACCCGAAGCCCCCTTGTATGAACACGTCGACATTATTCATTCTGATGTGTGCCTGAATGAGGCACATATAAAAATACTCTGTGGTGCAAATATACACAGATCCACATGGGAGCACCTCCTGCTCTCTGCATGATTAGACAGGAACTGTTCCTCCCCTGGACTCTAATTGGCCAGTGTAGCAGCCAATGGGAAGAGAAGCTCGACGAGGAGTGGATCTCTGGTTCTCTGGAGCTCTTTATGTACTGTATCTTATTTTCACTGTCTCTTTGTCTCTGTGCTAATATATTTGACTATATTGAATTTTTTCCCATATGCTCTTTTTTGCCTGAAGGTTTCATCTTTCTCTTTGGTTTTTATGTAATGGCCTTTGTAGTTAAGGGAGTAGGAGGAAAACAAAAAAAGCAGATGACGAAAAACAGACAATGACAGAAAGAGGAAGAGACGGTTTGAAGGGAACCAGATAAGGAGCGACAGGGCCATGAGGGGTGCTTCCACAAAAATTATTGGAAGGATTCATGGAGACATTTGAAACTGATTTTTAAGTCACTTCAAACATTTGCTTTTAATATAAAGAATTAGAAAATGTGATTGCTACTTCTAATAATTCAAAAATAGTTCACAGCTGGCCATTTGTTTTTCCATTTTTTTTGCCTCTGTTCTTTTGTGTAATTTGGGGATTGCTGAGATAACCTCTAGCTCCCACTTTGACATTGGAAAAGGCAATGAGGAGGCCACATTCATTGCACCACACACATGGAGGCATATACACATGATTTAAGACCACTTACACACATGCAGAAGGCTAAAGAGCTATTCACTCCTGACCTTTGGCCCATAGCTAAAGTATCTGTCAGCTTGCTGCCTTATAATTAGCAAAACTGCCAATAGTGTTAAAATACCACATGCATTTGTGGGAAGGACCTTCACCCCAAACCTTTTTTATTATCCTACTGGAAGTTTGTCTTATGTACAAATGTAACTGCCTGACAAAATGTCCAGTTATTTTATTTATTTATTTATTTTTGCTTTAAAGTAAGTCAAGTCACAAGAGTGGTATGAAAACAAACATGGTTAAATACAAAATGGAGTTTTTAAATGATAATGATTATTGATTTAAAAAAATATATATATCTGTCCAAACCAGCCTGGCCGAATATGGAAACACTTTTTACCCTCTATACCCAGTGACTGGTTGTGGCACTCTTGGTGGCAACAACTGCTGTCCGTTGCTTGAATTAGCAACAAGTCAGTCTTTCATTGCTGTGGAGGAATTTTGCCTCACACCTTTAGCAGAAATATTTCAATTCACACCCACTGTGGGGGCCTTTCTGAGGTCATGGCACAGAATCTCAATTTTAAACATATTTAGGTGGACTTGCTGGTGTGCTTTATTTTATTTTATTTTTTTTTTCAAGCATAGCCCTGAACTGATGGCTGGACAACAGTTTGTGATCCATTTTGTGTACAGTGGATCCCTGGTATTAGTGGGGCTTAGAGACCACAGCTGCCAGCAAAAAAATGAAATCCACAACTACTTGAGACCCCATCTAAAAACACTTAAACTTGCGTATTTTAATAGTTCAGACATCAAATATACTCTAATATGAAGTAATACACACAGTCTTAGCACTATTGGAAAATGTGATACCTACAGTCTTCCTTATTTCTGTTCTTGGGGGTACAGCCAATCAGTGCCATGGAAAATAAATGGTGCTCCTGGATTGGCTGCTTTGCAAACACCGGCCAGTAGTATGTCACATAGCATTGCACCGAGTAGTAAGTAACCTGTGGTTAAGTTTGTTACTGGTGAGGCACTAACTTCTCTGGAGTCAGATGTACAAATACTTAAAATCCAAATTAGAAGGTTATATTTCAAGTTTGACCTTTTTATTGAAACATTTAGTTGTATTAAAATTGGTTGATTTTACTTTAATCAGTTCCATATTGTTCAATAATTTCAATAATATGATGGTAAGAGAGATAAAATATTTGATATGCATATGTGATTTTCTTTTTTTTTTTTTTTCTTTTTCTTTTTTTTTTTTTTAAACACCACAATGTAAGTGAAGTTCTATCTAGTAGCTGTCAACATGTTACGTTGTTTGGTGATGTTAGCTTAGGCTATTATAGTAAGCCCAAAATATAAAGGTGAGCATTTTAAGCTTGACACAGGGTTTAATCTTTGATTGAGACTATTACTTTGAAGTAAGAAGAAGTAGCACTTGAGTTATCCTCTTATGTCTCCAAAGTACACAAATAAAACTGAAAAGCCTTCACAACATTTCAATTGTTTTTTTTTCTTGTCAGCATTAGAAAAATGAAACTGTAACATACTACATAGCAACTGTTTGTGAGCACTTTGAGAATCCAGCCAATCCAGGAGCGCCACTCATTGGCTGTGATAAGATCTAACCCCAAGAGTGGAGATGAGGAAGACCGTGGATGTTAGCTACTACAGTAGTGCCAAGATGGTTTTCGCTGTGCAAATGAATGCATATTAAGATATAGTTGGTGTTTTGAACTGTTAAAATTGCCAGTTAAAAGCATTTTTAGAGGGGGGTCTTAATTATTTGCAGGGTTTAGCTATTTGGAGGAACTCCCACAAATTACAGCGGTCCACTGTAACACAACTAGGTAATGAACAGCAAGACCAAAGTTAGTATTTGCTTCTGAGTCGTCTTGTGGCACGACTCAGAAGCACTCGGTGGCTATTTCATTTTTCATTAATCAAGTTTGATCATCTTTATTTTGAAATCTAAAATAGAAGAACAGATAGTCTTTAAAACAAGTTTGAGATTCATGAATTCTTCTTGCATTTAAATTACAAACATGTAGAATATACATTTTTCTAAGATTAGCATTACCTTTTAAATGATAAAACCATAAAATCTCAGTTTATGAACTCGACAAATCTGGAATTGAATATTCTTTCAGTCATTACAGATTCTTTAAAACATACTTTGTGATTTGCAAAACTAAAAATGTGGCTTCTTAATTTTAGATATGTGTGAGAAACGAAAGCGACAGATAAATCCCGAACTTGCCAACCTTCAGTGACCTTTGGTGTCAGACCCCCAGCAGTGAAGCAAACGCCAACAGACAGACTCACTTAAAGAAACACTGACCCCCCACGTGGAGAGAAAACAGTCAAAGACTTTGACAGTGACTGGACTGAGGAAAGAACACGGGGAACCTTTTGGTAACGAGGGCATCAGTTTCTAACTTGGACTTCTAGAGCATGTTCTCTTTTCCACCTGGGCCTCCGTCTGCTATCTGAGAGGAGCACAGGAAGCTTGGCTCTGATCTTGATATCAGCTGATGCCTTTTCCGATTTGGGCCACATGATATAACAGAGTTTCCTATTTCAGTTCCTCACCCGGCTGGTTGCTTTCTGCTCTGCATGCCTTCCTTGGGCAACCCTGTCGTTTACAGATTGCATTACAACTGAATTGTTTAATGTTGAGAAGTGCTGTCAGGCTCAGACTATATTGTATGTTTATCAAGATATAAACAGAATTCTAAACAGATGAAAAATAAATTGAATACAGTATTTCAATATTTGCAACTATTTTAAATTGTTTCCATGTCACTGATCATACCTCCCCTGTTGTTCCCCATCCGGTTACCCCTCATACCTTGTGGTAAGTTTTCTTTTGTTTTTATGAAATCCTTCTATTCACTTGGCTGCTTCTATGTTCCTGTCCACAACTTTCATCCTGTTACAACCTCATTACACATGACCAACTGAATAGATATCATTTCTAATAAATCAATTTAATTTGTGCAATTTGTTGTTTTAAGTTGCCTAAGCTTTTTATGACATTTACTTCATCCCAGTCTTAATAGAGATTTACAGGTAAGCAGTGAATAGTGACTGCATAAATAGCTCTTGGTCATACAAACAGAGGAAACGTCATCAAAGATCTATAAACAATCTCGATCCAAACAAAGCATAAACACATGAACAATTATAACACAGAGTTGAAGACTGACTCAGTCCCTCGAGTCTTTGTTCTCCAGCATGAAGCAGCCACATCTTGTCGTCACTACATTCCCATCCAACAGTAAGATGACAGTGATGTTACATAAGTTGAAAAAACAATGTTAATGTCATTTGCTCTTAGAGTGGGTTTATATTATTTAGAACATTGGATAGCGATAACTTAACCTGCTCTTTTTTTTCTTTTTCTTTTTTTTCTTTTTTTTCTTTTTTTCCGCTGTGCATACGTCTATAAATAATGAGGAACTTAATCTGATGATCTTTTAAAAACTTTTTTGGCCCCTTTTAGGAACTACTTTTGATTATGTACACTTTCAACTGGTGCCTTATGTGGAATCCTGTGTTTTCTTAGCGTTTAAATCACTTAATGTTTTACACTCTTTTGGAATAACGATATTTGATCATGACTTGACTGTAATTATCAACTTTTGATGCTTTTTATCTTGTGTGTGTGTAAAGAAGAGTCTATAATGACCTGGTCTTTTGTCAGTCATCTTGCAGGAGAATGTTATGCAAGAGGCTGACGTATTTTAGAAAGTGTAATACGATCATAATACCGCTTGACAAATGTCAGACATGCTTGTGTGTGTGTGCATTTATCTGTGCATGACACTTCTTGTGGTTTTGTGCCAGGTGGATCTTGATTTCTATCATATGCCAGCAGTGTGTGCACTTAGTGTTCTCAGTCCTATAGCTCACTGTCATGGCAACTTTACAAACATTATTCTAAACACAAGTGTTTTCCCTGTGACCGAGCTGATTGTTGGGAAGTTTTGTGTTAAAAACCAGGAACATTTCACTGCTTCAGAAATAAAGGATTATGACTGTCAAAACTGAATGACAAATATGTAAACAGTTTGAACTTATATAAGTGGTGTGTTATTTTATAGTGTTTGTTTTGTTATCTATCAATTGAACGTGCCCAACATTACCCCTCATTACTGATGTGCCAAATTTTGTCATTTTTTTTCCCTGAGTATCTTACGATTATATTTTGCAGAGTATCTGAGAGTGAGTGCTTACCTTTCTTACATTTTCTGTAAATTACCTCTTTCTACTACTTCTACTTCTTTTTCGACTGTTTGAAATATCTGCAATAAATTCATGGTGAACTATTGTCTTATGTATTTTAAAATGACCAAAAGGAATCAGGGCATGGAGAGAGTAGTTTTTACTTGAAAATATCTAGGTCAGGGGTGTCCAGAGTCAGTCCTCAAGGGCCAGCATCATGCATGTTTTAGTTCTCTCCCTGGTTCAACACACGTGAATCAGATGATGGCTCGTTAGCAGGCCTTTGCAGAACATCGACGTACTGAAGAGGTAGTTACTACCAGGGAGAGAACTAAAACATGTAGGATACCGGCCCTCGAGGACCGACTTTGGACACCCCTTATCTAGGTACTGTGATAGTGATTTGCATATATCTTTTCTACACAAATCAACCTACTTTGTTTCATTTAAATATCCAGTGTTTATTTAATTGCGTCGTGTATATAAAAGTAAAAAAAAAAAAAAAAAGTCACAATGTTACATTTCTAAATTTAAAGAAAAGTTTGGATATCACTGCTCAAACGTGCATATTTTAGCCTCTAGGTTCCATAAGGTTGTAGTGTTTTTGGTGTTCGTTTCCTTTAGTCCCTTTATTTGCTTTCTATATAAAATCGGCAAGCAAACTTTACAGGATCGATCGTGTCCATTGAACCCACCGGCTAAACATGATTTATTGCTGCTAATGTTGACAGCAGACGTTAAAACAAGAAAATGTCTGATGTACTAAAAGATGTTAGTTTAATGAACTACATTCTTGTAGTTGACACAGCTTTAGTCTAATAAAGTTTTATTTTTAAGGCTTAAAAACCTGAAAATCCACTTCTTTGTGCCCAACAGTTCTGATCCTTCAGGGCAGGTACAGAGGACCTCTAGATCATGAGTGTTTCCCCAACAACAAAGCTCAGTTTTAACCTTGATAATGAGCAGCTTCCTTATGTAAAACTGGAACTATCAACCACAAGAAAGAAGGGCTTATAGGGGCCAATCACAGCAACTAAAAGACTAGCCAAATCATAATTCAAAGAAGAATGAGGAAAAAGTGAGCTTCACTATGGAAACTTGAAACAGCAGTGAAAACAGTTTTGCCATTAATTTTCACTCTGTTTTAAGGTTTTAAAAACACCAGATGCTTCTTGGTGCATAACACAACAAAACATATGATCTGGACTTTCAACTTAATTTATAAACAGCCTCAAGCCTCACATTCATAAACATTGCTGGATGATTTAATATCTCCAGCTGGTGTTTGTAGATCTAACTCGAAACGGTGTGTGTTTGCAGCATAATAGGCATTTGAAACCCCCGTTATTTAAAAAAATCTTTTACAAAACCTAACTGTTGATACAGGGATGTCAATTTACTAGGGCTACCTTTTGAAAAGACAGGGAAAAGATACATAAATCCAGTAAAACCAAATGCCTACAAAAGCCAGCTTAATATAATAAATAGTCCACAGTTGTGTGATCTCAGCATAAATCCAGCTGCTCTGTGACGGCCTCAAATGTTTTATGGAGGACATTACTAAATAAATACCATTAGTTAAATAGTATCAGGAATACCAAGGAACACACCAGATAGGTCTTTTTCCCTGACCTATCTGGTGGAGTCATTTAATGCAGGGTTCAGATATAAAACATCTTCAAAAGCTTTGAACATCTCCCAGAGCACCGGTTTTTCCATCATCTGAAAATGGGCTGAGTATGGCACTACTGCAAACCTATCAAGATGAGGGCATCTGTTAAACAAACCAGGCGAGTGTTAATCAGAGAAGCAGACAATGGACCTATGGTAACTCTGGAGGAGCTGCAGTTATCCACAACTCAAGTGGAAGAATCCGCTGAAATAACTATTAGACAGGAAGTCCACAAATCTGGCTTTAATTAAAGAGTGGCAAGAAGAAGGCATTGATGAGAGACTGCAATAAAAACTCCTGTTCACAGCGTGCCACAAGTCATTGGACTTAGCAGGATGTGGAAGAACGTGCTCTGATCAGATGCGACCAAACTGAACATTTTGGCCTCCGTTGGAACAGCAGGCATATCATACACGGAGGCGACAGTCCTCAACATATATTAGTGCCCTGGGTTCGATTCTCAACCTCGAGCCATTTACTATTTCCTGTCTGTCTCTGCACCCTTTTCTGGCAACTTTAAGTAAAAATAAGACCACCAGTACCAATTTTTAAAGAAACTCTAAACATTACCCTGAAAGTGGTTCCATAATTACTGTGATGTTGACTTAAGAGCAGCTGAACAAAAATGCATACCAGAATTTACATTTTTATTTTAAAAAGAAAATGTCTTTACAATTATTTAATCCCTTATGTTGGTCTAATAAAATCCAAAAACTAAGGGGAATGAATATTTTTGCAAAGGACTGTATCTGCATTAACAGAAAATATGACAGCTATTACAAGTACATTATTTCTCCAAAGTATGCATATGTTCTCTCTTTGTCTTTGTGTGGCATACTGTCGGCATGGGTGCAAAAATCATTAAAGGATCAAAGGGAATTTCTGGATATTACCAGCCTGAGTCATGTGAGCGTTTAAGTTCGGTGGCAAACACTGCGGTTAGAAAACAAGTCCCAGCAAAGTTTGAGGTTTGGACTGATTTATAATTCATTGACCTAAAAAAGACAAACTGCCACACTTCAATCTCGAATTACGGTTGCTCGTATCCAAAGCAAACAAGACAATTGGGTTTTAGGATGGGCACACTAGTTGAGGAAAGTGTGTATTACATAAGATAAACAGCCGCACTGAACATGTGGATATGTTTTGGATAGAACTCTCAGGGGAGGGGCTATTGTTTGACCAGGTGTTATGAAAAGAATGGAAAACTCCTGAAATGGGAAAGTGGTGTTGCAGTGTGTGTATTTTATTTATTTATTTATTTATTTTTTCTTGTGTCACTCTTTCCACAGAGATGCGTTTTCCCACAGATGTTAGGAGTTCAAACCTCCCTCGGGCCTTCAAACGTGTGTGACGTCTCAGGACATTCCTCCAAGTAACTTCCTGGCTTTTATGGCCCGGCCTTCATCACCGTCCGCAACATTCACTTCCTGTGAGTGAGAGCGATACCCCCTTCCCAAGTTCCAAGAATCCTGCACCAATAACTGCATGACATGTAACGCAAATAAACAAATAGATTTACTTAAGTTTTCAACCATGTCCTAGAACAGAGCTGTGCATAATTCAGATTGCTGATCAAATTATGCCTCATAAGAAAATGGTACACCTTTGAAAGTCTGTTATGGCTTCAGATTTTAAATACTCCTATTTTTCATTAGTTAATCAAAATTATCAGCACACACCTGAGATTTAAATCAGGTGCGTTTGAGGAGGAGCATACCTGAAGCTTAAAGGAAACTGGCTCCTAGAGATAAAATGTTGGACTGCTACATTACCATGTCATTTTCTTATTTTGTCCTTCAGTGTGAAATCTGAAGGAAATTTTGGTTATTTACAGACAGTCATAAAAAAAAATCAACACACTCTTGTTAAAAAAAAAAGTTTTGTGATGTGAAAAAAATTATACCAAGAGAAATCATTTCAGAACTTATATGATCCATAGCCTTTATAACCAATTAAAAAAAAAAAAATTGGTGAAGCGAGTCCTCGGAGACAGCTGTTTCCAGTAAGATCGCTAACTCAAGTAAGTGAACCTAATCAAGCGAATCTGCTGAGACTGTCTTGTTTCTGTTGAGACTCTAATTTATCTTCTATATTTGGCATCAGTCAATGCTTGGACTACATACAGTCATGTTCAATAAATCAGAATGTGCACTCTGAGTATTAAAAATGTTCATTAGTGGTGTAATAGAATATTATTTTTTTTATCTCAGATTTTTTTTAGGACTATTGGCCTGTATTAAATGGTAGTTTTACAGAAAAGAGGGTTAAGAGAGAAGGGGAAGACATGCAGCAAATGGCCCAAGACTGTTAATCAAACCCAGGACAACCCTGTGGAGGACTATAGCCTCTGCACATGATGTGCTCGCTTTACCAACTGAACCACCCAGCACCCCATGATAAACTATTGTAATCTTGAATGTCATGCTCTTGTTAGCCAAAAGTAACTTTTCAGCCTCCACGACCAATTTTCTTTTGTTCTTTCTCCACTTGATGATGCCTATCTTCACTGTGTTCTGTGGTCTGTCGTTTGCCTTGGAAATTCCTTTAAAACCTTCGCCAGACTTATGCTGCGAGATGAAAATGTCAAGAAAAACCTTCTAGAGCATATTAACTTTCTCCGATTTGAAAAAGTGGAACTTTAAATGATGGTAAGTGTGTCTTAACTTATACTTAACGTGATCTTGAATGCAGCAGTTAACTGTGCACACCACAAATTTCCCAGTTAGAAGGTGTGCACACTCCCCCCCACCCAACCCCCCATAAAATCTAGCGGTTTGTTTTTCAATTGAGTTGCACAGGTTGACGGGTGCACTAAATGTGACAAACCTGAAATGAGTTATATTGGTCTTATTAGTATTTTATATATATATATATATATATATATATATATATATATATATATCTGTGTGTGTGTGTATGTGTGTATATATATATATATATATATATATATATATATATATATATATATATATATATATATATATATATATATATATATCTGTGTGTGTGTGTGTATTTATTATTATTATTATTATTATTATTATTTTTTTTTTTTTTTACATCACAAATACCTGATAGTTTAACTGGCGTGTGGAGACTTTTGATATGCGCTTTACTGCACTTCAGTTTTTTATTGACTACCAACTTTTTTTCTGAACCTTAAATGTTACAGTTGGAAACAATGAGAAGAGAGAGGTTTTACAAGAGTAACCTGTGCCGGTTAAACCGGTCAGACATGATCAATCATGCAACATGGTTTATGCTTTTTTTTCATTGTGTGTACATGCACTTTGAGGGGGGAAAAATATAGAATTAATGAGAAGTCATTAATTCTATATGACTTGTCAGTCATATATAATTGAAGTACTGCAAAGAAGAACATTACAGTTTGTATATGCATCTCCTGTAAGTGACTTATAACGGGTATTTTAATAGATAGACCACAAATATGCATACAGAACAAACTGTACAAATGTCTACTGTGAACATTGCTTCAGGTAAAGAGGTGTGGGTATTCCCATGCAGCTCTTCTTATGGTTAATCTAAAGTGTAGAACTTTGCTCATCAATGCATGTGCGCACATGCTGCTTCACTTTAAAGCATACCTTTTATATGTATTGCAAAGAACATATGCATGCAGTTGAGATAATTCCTATAATTCCCTCCTGTAAAAAGCCATTTTACACACATTAAGCAAAGTAATCCTCTGGGACACAAACAGTGTTACAGCATAGATGTCTTAATACCATAGGCAACGAGGAAAAATGATATCTTAGCTCCTGGGTTGTGAGAGTTAGATGAGCCATTTCAACAAACACTGACGATGGTCCTGCTTGTTTTGGTCCTGGGACAGACCAACCTTTACCAACACACAGAACAATACATATACATACATATACAATACATATCCTAAAGTAGTATTACTTTTGCATTTTTTTTTTTTTTTTTTTGGAACCAGAAAGTTACTGAAGCCAGATACTTTTCAAATGCCCATTTGATTGAACTGATCCATCCATGAGGATTGGATTTAAAGGCTGTCCTGTCGTCATAAAACCAGTGCAAGAGCTTTGTCCACCCTTTTAGGCCGAAGTCAATCTTGTTCCCAGCACAGAAACGGCTCCACATTTCTGCTTTTCCGATCTGGAACTTGAAGACTTGAGTGCAAATAAAATGTAACATTGATCTAATATTAGGGATTTAGGAATAACATGTTTCAGTTTTATTTTTTAAATTCATGTTGGTTTACCTAATTATCTCAAAGCTAAAGATTTTATAACCACCACTCTAATTTCCTCTTGAGAAAGCACTTCAGTACTGAATTATTAATACCAGCTCATTAACTTGGTCCCGGCATTGTAGCAGACTGAGGTCAAGCTACAGTAATAACATGTCTTATGGAGGCCTACTGTTCAGTGGCTCCAGTTGTTTAATATGCCTGATCACCACTTTTGTGCTACTGCTTTTCTTTTTTTTTTTTTACTCAAGGAAAAAATGTGTTTGCCCAATAGAGGTTGAGGATGCTTGTTTTCACTGCAAAGGTCACGCACCAATACGTTCATACTGTTGAGAACAGTAGAGGTAACTAAACATCAGTCAGGCTATTTACTCAGGTCCACAGAGGCTCATAAATAAGATCTATATATGTTTGCACAGGGCTGTGTTATGCACACAAGACACTGAAAAAAATCCTGTGAAGCATAGTTTTGGTCTTGGGAAATGTGAAAGTGCAACACGAGTGTAACTATGATTTTTCTATAGCATATAACAAATAGTTTATTGTATTTTATGGTCATCACTGTTAAATATAATACAAACAACTTAAAATCTCAGACTTTGTTGTTTTGGTATGTGATTGCCATCATGGTAACTTCTTTTTTTTTTCAACCAACATAGTGTGGTACTTCATGAGGTCATTAATGCATTAACAGACAATGGTGGATCATGAACGAATAATTTATGAATTCCAGTTCTGTTATGGTTTCATGCAGAGAACAATTAATAACAATGGTTTTGTTTCACAGTTGGGCTGATCTCACTGTGATGAAGTTAACAATAGTTCCATCAGCACCACAGACACAGTGAGGCGCTTCATTGACAATGGCTAGATGGTGTAAGCCTGAGCCTCAGCCTCAAATAATAAAAACAATTGCTCCAACTTTAAACCTGTAAACATTTGGAAAATCTTACATTATGTCACTGGATCAGTTAAAATCCAATAATGGACACATGTACTTGTAGCTTTTCCACAAATTTACTTCATCTGTGCAAGATTTAGCTATGCATTTAATAATTAATATTGTTTTTTTTTTAAGAAACAATGTTTTCAAATAGATCAAATTTATTGTGTTATGTTGATGTTTAGGGTATGAATGCAAGCAGGAGGTATAGGTAGGAAAGCAAACTTGGATGTACTGCCAAATTCTTTGAAATCCCTTTGGAGATGGCTTATGGTAGAGGAATGAACATTCACTTCATGGGCAACAGCTCTGGTTGACATCTGCAGCTTAGAAACTGCAGCTCTGCGGAGGAGCTAGACCTCAAATGTGGAGCTGTATCCACCCAGGCATTTTGCACAGCTGAATGGCTGCCAGGGGAGATTAAAGGATTTCTCAAACATGCATGAAAGAATCAAGGCAACACTCCAGGTATGTTTTGATGACGGAATAACATAACATGATATAAAGCTCAAAAAAGTTGATTTACATATTACTAACCCTTTAAAATATTTCTCTAGTCTACAATTTTGCTTAAGCAAAGACACTGAAAGTCTGGCCTAAATAGCCTATTTTATTAATTAATTGATTAAAAGTGCATTTGAAGTACATTTAGACATCGGTGGGAACTATTTGCACCATTCAGTTTTCAGCTACATTAAACGTTTAACATCCTCCCTAATGCACCTAAAAACAGCTGTATTTGCTTTTGATGTTGATGTCTCTTAAAATTTGCTCAGGAAATGAGGGCGGTCAGGGCAGGGAGTTGTGGTATTGTGTATAATCTGTTTATATATATTTTTTTTTCCATGTGGCAACATAATTTTTGTTATTTGTTGGCTCTGCAGTTTTCAGGATTGGTGTTGCTGTGGAGGCAGCTTTTATTACTTCTGAATAATAGCCTCTGTAATTAAAGTCTATTCAGCCATGAGCAATAACTTAGGATGGTTAGTAGAATAAGTTTGTAGGATGATTAGGATCTGAGAAGCTAAAGCAACCGCAGATATGCAGTTTTTAACAAAAATGCCAGTTCAATAATTTAACCCCACATTCTTCCTGCGTGCTGTTTCATTTTGATATCACTTAAAAATGATTAACAATGTATTTTGTCCTAAACAAGTGCTGGTCCTTTTGCTCTATTGCACTTTTGGTCTTTTCATATCTAACCTTAAATATGAAATGGTGCTGTCAAACTTTTATACAGTAGTTTCACTCTTGCATATCTTGGGTGACCACCTGCTTATCCAAATCACTTGCACCTGTGTGTACATACAGAGATCAAAACCACAATCACTGGATGGTGTAAAACAAAGCCTTCAGATAATCTTCAACAATCAAACTCAGATATATTGTCTTTAGTTAGATTTGACCATTCTTGTGATTATTCGTCCCATATATTATTAAAATACTGATCTGCGATGTCAAATAAATTGATATACAATGATTAGTACATTCATATGAAATGGTTGTGAGCATTCAATAGTAGTAAGCTTGGATGAAAAGACATCTGGGTAAAAAAAAAAAAAAAAAAAAATGGTTACAAATTTCCTAAGGGGTGAAGTGACACAAGGTTACCTGTAATGTTCCTGCTGATTATGACTTAATAACTATGAAGTTAAGACAGCTGTCTTCCAAAAATATAGAAAGTATGATTTCTCATTACACAAGATTAATCATACAAGTGAACAGAGAGCTAAATATGATGGAGTGCTCTCCAGGTAGTCCTTTAGTTTCCTTTTGGGTATTGCAGCTGTTATGAGTTACCAGTTCTAACCTAATGGAACTTTTTCAGAACATGTTTATACCCATTGCAAATGATTATTTCTGTTAAAAAAGAACCATACAGATGAGAGCAGTTTTAAGGTTGCATGATGCCCTTTTTACCTCTGATTAAACATAATACCTGCTTGTAATCTATATGTGTACCCCTTCTTACATACTTATGGATACTGCTGCACATACATACATGCACACACAAGCTGCCAGACACGCATGCAAGACCAAGCAGAAAAATTCAGGTCTGGGTTTGTTCCCACAGGCACCTACTTTGTCTTATCCAGTGACCTAACAGCCTTGCTAAAGGGCAGGGAAACAGAGATAGAAAAAGGTCTGTTTACCGCCAAGTGACCTCAGTCTTAACACAAACTCAAGCTTCATATTGGCCAATAACCTGGTGTATAGCAACACATTTTATAGAGAAAGTCAGGGTCAACTTCTTTACAGGGTTGTGTGCATACTCTTCATGTAGCAGGCCAGTTACAATAAATTTCACTTCTCATTTTAATGCTAATTCTTATGAAACGAGTTCAGAAAGGAAAAGAAGTTCTGAATTCATATCAGAGCTCTTGACATATGCATGGCCTCTTTACCTGCAAAAGAAATATTTAATTGAAAGAAATGGATTCAATAACATGTTTTAATGAGAACAGTGCATATGCAGAGTCATAAAAATATCTCAGAAAAGGCTGACTGAGTAAGAGAAGCTGAGTTTTCAGACTTGGTGTGTGTTGTGATTTATGTGCATCTGCATGGTGTGTCCATGCATTTGAATTGTAGTCTTGTAGAGTCCCAGCGAGCCAGCCAAGGCGTTAGAAAGAGAGGTTTCCTGCTGCTTCTTGGCGAGCATGACTAGAACGAGTGGACGAAGATGAAAAAGCATGGCACAAAACTCTCAGCCCAAACTGTTTGTAGTAATTTATTTCTATGCTCTGAGGAGCCACTTGACTTAATTTGACGTCAGTGTCATCATAAACTATATCCTGCAGAGAGCAGAATGAGTATGTCACTGGCTAAAAACAAGAGGACAGAGATTCCAACCCAAGTTGAAGCAGAAGAGAGTCTGTGGTGACAATAACAGTGCCAGATAACTGCTCTTTTTTACCCTGATAATATAATTATGAGTTTACGAGAAAGGAGTGAGGGAGACGGGGGTCATGATTTAATTGTTTATATCCGACACTACCCCAGTTCCATGTAATATCAGTCATCTAGGCGTTATTGGGCTCATGCAAACTCTAAAAACAGAGAAAAGGAGGAAACCTTAAGTTTTTGAACAGCTCCTTTTAAAATCCTTTTACTGTCATGAGGACACCAATGTCCGCATGGACCCATTGACTAACATGTAAGGGTTTTGGGGGTGACAGTTAAGGGGTTAAAGCTGCTTAAGATTCATCCTGTGTCAGCTGTCATCCCGTCCCAAAATGAAAGACAACACTCAAAACAACACAAAGAGGAAGACCAAGACACAAGAAGAGAGAAAAGACAAAAGTGTGACCAAAATAAGCCATTACTCCTAAATTGTCACCTTTAAGCTTCACTTAAACTTGCCACTGCCCTCATTGAAAAGCTAAATTCCTTTTGAGGAAAGATTTCATGTTCAAACATGACAAAGATTTAGCTATCGAGTCTTCATGACGACTAAAGATGATGCTTTCAAACTTCAGAATAAGATGTTGAATATGGTGGTGGGAGCATCATGCTGTGGGCTTTTTGTTTGCGCAAAGCAAATAGAATAATAGAGAACAGAAACTACCTCCAAAATTAACTTCATCTGAAATCAACAGCAACTTGATATGAACATAACTAGGTGTTTCAAATGGGCAATGATCCCAAACACACACCAAAACCCTAAGAGGCTTTTAACTAAGTACCTCATCAGGCAATATGTCGATATGAAAGCTTGTAAATACAATTTTGACTGTGGTTTACAGAATACACACAGTATATGAAAGGAAGCAGACAATGCTCTCTGAATAGAATAAAGAGTTAAAAGTAGTATTGAAACATGGAAGTAGAAATAAGAAAAAGGTAAGAAGCACAAGGTCAAAACTAACATTTGACAAGTTAGGAATTTTTAAAATCAGATGGACATTAGGTAATTATAAACATCACTATCAATTTACAACTTTTCATAAGTTGACCATTTTTGATTAAGTTTAATTGGTCACCATAAATGCAGCTGATTGGAGTTGGTATTTTTAATTTCAGAAGACGAAAAGTGAAAAAATGAAGGCGTGGATCAAAAATGAAACTGTCATGTTTTTACTCTTCCCAGGTGGTGGCAGGGAATTTCAGTTATGTTCTGAACCTGTTCCCGATCAGTTTCTTAAAATATAAATTGATCCAATACAGTGCTTTGCAAAAAAAAGTTCCTTGAATGTTTTCATATTTAACAAACATAAATGCAGTTCATCTGGGTTTTATGTTCTAAACTAACACAAAGTAGAAGATAATTTTGAAAAAAATGGAAAATAATGGTTTTACATTTAATTTTCTTTTTTCTTTCTTTTTTTAATTTATACAAATAAAAAGTGTGTTACGCAGATGTATGCAGTCCCCTTCAGTCAATGCTTTGTAGATCCACATTTTGATGCTATTACACCTGCAAGTGTTTAAGGTGTGTCTCTACCCATCTTTTCAAATCTTGAAAATTAAATTAGCAACATTTTCTCTGCAACCCCACGCCCCCTCTTCCACCAGCTCAATAAGTTGTAACATGCAAAATAAAATAAAAAAGCAAGATGAATATGAATGAGTAATTTGGTAAGGCATGTTAAAAACAATAAAACTCCACCTGTCTCAGAACATCAGTCATTACAACAGTCTTGTGTCATTTGAAGATTACACTCGTTTGGCTCTTGGATAAAAGTTCCCAGAATTACAAAGACAATCACACCGCTTCTTGTACTTCACACCCACATTCAGAATGTTACACTTGCTGAGGCCAATATGGGAGTTGCACTAACAAACACACACACACTAACCCACATTAAGTGCTGCAGTATTTCCTGGGGTGGAAGATGACATTAATAACGTATATATATATATATATATATATATATATATATATATATATTAAAAACACTAATTATTAAATCACACAGACTTGCCCAACAGTGGCCTCTCTTCTTCCATCATCTGACAAAGTCACTTACTAACCAGTTCAGACTTGTTTACATTGAAGAACCAAGGAAGGGCTGCTAGAATTTTAGTTGTCAAAGTTTTCTTTATGCCTTGACAGTAACACAGGGGTTATACATCCACACTAATTTATGAGGTACCTCAGACTTCTTTAGGGTTAAACAAAGTTCAGGGAATTACCTTAGGAGCCTTCCTGTCAAATGGTTACAGTGGTTGGTATAACAGTTACCTCTGTCAATTTCTCTCTGTTTAGATTAAGGTCACGACATGGTAAATATTTAGTAATGTTCATCTAAGGGGTTTATATATTTACATTATAGAGTCAATTGTGGTTAACTGTTGGAACATAGTCCCTACCTTTTGCATATGGCTTTTACTACCTATTTGCTTTCACAGAAATCTGCAGAAATCTTTTCATGTTTTTCAGCTACTGAAGATTTCCAACTTCTCATTGTTTAAACAGAGTGGAAACTCAGGTTTATCACAGACGGAAAAGGTGTATTTTAGTTTCTACATCAGATGGGGAGTGTCATCTTTGGAGTGATGCCATGGTGATAAATTGAATAATCTGTTATACTTGAAAAACTGGTAGATTTTTTTCTTTCTCTTGTGTAATGTCTGCAACTTTTATATGCAAATGCTGCAGTAGGAGGGCAAGTGAGGACTTCCCTGGAGTTCTGCATATGAGTTTTGAAATGTCTTAGCCAAAAAAAACTTTGTTCTTGGCACATGTATTGGCTTTAATTGGGATAAAATATTAGGGCACCCTGTCACCTAATGGCTAGTGCTTACCCGCTTTAGCTGGAAGAACTTTAGTGAGATGTTTCTTGGAGTCATCTACTAGTGTCTGAGATCAGTCTGAGGGAAGTTTGCCCCTGTCCTCACTTTGAGCAGAGATGTTTGAGGGGGCTCTGGCATGTGTTATCTTGATGTGTTGCTGTGTTGGAACCAAATCCTTAAACAGGACTAGCATTAGTGTGTCTATGAACACCAATGCT
Organism: Anableps anableps; assembly: GCA_014839685.1. Lineage (NCBI taxonomy): Eukaryota > Metazoa > Chordata > Actinopteri > Cyprinodontiformes > Anablepidae > Anableps > Anableps anableps. The sequence continues at coordinate 11,969,768 of CM026087.1, read as the reverse complement.
TTAGTGCTCAAATGTCTGTTTTTCTTGGTTTATCCAGTGGATATGGATTGAAGGAACAACCAGTAATTCGGTCATGAGTGGTAATCTAAGCATCAATTTTCTTTCTAGATTAGGGCTACATCAGTGAAAAAAGAAGTTAATTGCTTCAAAAGCCACACATCTTTACACAATTAATGTTAAAGGTAAATTAAACAATAACTATGTTGACAAAACCTGATAAAAGAAGATGATATATAAAGCACAGTATTACTACTAAACATAGAAAATGCATTTGGAGTGTGCTTTTACTAATACTGAAACTTGACTCTCATGCTTTGAGAGGCCATGTGATTCTTTATCAGCACTCCACACTCTGCTGGTATGCGCTATACATAGAGAGTGACTTAGAGGTGCAAAGCCTTCACACCATAGAAATAGATTCATCATGATAGGTACACATCGACAGATGAAAAACTCAAAAGTCCGAATGAAATATCCAAGGTTCATTCAGTGTTATCATTATTGATCACAACCAAACAGGATTTAAGGTTAAGCGAAAATGCTTAAGAATTGGAACACAGCAATAATCAATGTTAAATAAGAAAAAAATGTCAAATGGTAACCCCAGCCAGGCTGAGTCAAAGTATTTTTGCCATTTGCCATTAATTGCAAACTCCTCAGTTATTGTGCAACATCAGCAGTTTTAAATTTATAGTTCAAACTACATCTAATCTCAGTACATAAAAAAAAAAAAAACTTCTGTTACACATTGTCACTGGCATTTACAGTTACATGTACGCTATGAGGACGTCTTTAAAAATACAGGGGCTCCCATCTGTTCACTCAAATAACATTTATAAGTGGCAAGACTGAGGTATCAAACAGTTTTAGTTATCTAATATGATGTACAGCTAGCTATGCCCTAGATGCTTACTCCCACATCTACTTATTTCAGCTTCGGTGTTGATTATATACTCTTCTCATCTTTCAGCAGAGATTAAAGCTACCAACAATGAATATTAAAGCTACCAGCAATGAATAGTTGAGGTGAGGACTTGGCCACACATCTTTGTACAAAACCATATATTGCTACAGCTGTCAGTGATGGCAGATTGTGGCCAAATGCTGCTCTGCTCGGTGTTGGGCTTTCATTTTCTGCAAGAACTACTGTAGCTGGTTACTAATGCAACGAAGGACAATGTTATCATTTTCTAACTGTGGCTGAAAATGCAGTCATTTTGAATTTTACACAGTTAAGTTTCATAAAGTGTGAGTCATTCAAATGTTAGACATTTTTAGAGTTAAACTGGTTGTGCAGTTTTGTTAAATGATGGTTGGCAGGCTTCAGTGGATCTAGAAAGTGTAGACTAACCATATACCATTGGTATAATGCTAGTTTTTTGATATGTAAACACATCAGACTGCAGTATGTTTGGCACAAAAACAACACTGTACATTATCCATCCAACCATCTATTCTCTTTACCCTGGATTTTTGAGTAAAACTGACCCTTGCCATCAATAATACTTAGGTCATCCACCGGGTGGCCTAGGACAAATATTTGATTCCATACGGTAGGCTTTTGAGGAAAGTACCAACCTTGGTAAAGAAGTAAAAGTCACATAAATATTCACATTAAATATGATACTTTTGGTGTTATGATGCTGTAAATTTTCCATCCTTTGTGTCAGATCTCCATCCCATTAGTGACCCTCTTTTCTTGGCATTAGTGAGTGTCTGCTCCTACAGCCTAGAATGGTTACATTAGAAACCATTATTAGCCTTTGCACCTTGGCCCTAATTGATATTTGATGGATGTTGTGATCACGTCTTTATCTTGGAACAGTGTCCAGACACTGAACCTAAACCCTGGAGAGCCAAACACCAACCCTCTGATCCTCAGCTCTCACTTACGCAGGACATACCACAGCTGTGTGGCATAGCCAAGACAGGAGCAGTGATTCAGATGAACAGATATGCCAGGAGGGACACAACAGAGATGAAAGAGAAAACGGTAAACAGAGGGAGTATATTGAAGCGGCAGAGCCCACCACAGACCAAAGACGGAAAACTTCTTCTTTCTGTGTCCTCTCTTTAATTCACCCAGCTTGCTCCATCTGTTTGAGACGCACTAACCTGCAGAGGGCCACTGGCTGGCATGGTTGATCTCATTGATGCCAAGTCGATGTCACGGCCCTGCTCTCCTCTCTCTGTCTTCCCCAGTCCCTGCATCATCAGGCCTGCAGCAAGCAGTCAAGAAGTCAAGTAAAACACACACTTTAGCGTCGCTCTCACAGCCCGAAAATGCTAATGCAGCGATGGCAGAGGTCGTTATGATACCCTGGACGCCAGGCACTGAGCACCAAGTAAAACCAGGGAGGACAACAGAGGGACAAACAAATGGCTTATTCAGTCCATCCTGGTCTCCTCCTCTCACTGATTCACACTTTGCAATCTGTATATTTCTCTGTCTTTTTTAAATACAAAATCTGTTGTAGCTTCTGAAAACCTTAAACATAATCATAAAAAACTATGTAAAAATATGCTCTAACATATATATGTTTGACATTATCAATAACTGTACTGAATGAAGGCTTATTCAATTATAAAGATAAACATTGCATAAAATTAAAGTGAAATAGCAAAGCGCTGCTGCTGAAAGAAAGTAAGGAAAACTAGCAAATAAAAAAAAGTGTTTAAAATGAATCAAATATCAGGATGACTGAAAAAGTCAGTGCAAATATCCCAACATAAAAAAAAATGAAGCTACACAAGGAACACAGAATGATCTTTTCACTTCTACTGACAGAACACACCCATTGACATTTTGCATATCAAAAATGTAACAAAATTCAAGCCCAATTAGCAGTGTGACTCATTGGTCAACAATGCTTGTCCACCAGCCTGTGTCTCAGGTCCTCCATGGTAACCAACGGCCATCCTGGCCAATGGGTGGTAATAGTATGTATTACTTCCATTACTACTTTGGGCTTTTTGCAAGAAATGAACAGGAGCATCATAATAAAGGCTTTCAGAAGGCCCACTGCTTTGTCTCCTTGATTTAAGAATACTAGCTGTCAGCAACTACAGAATAGGGAATTATTCTGTTAATCCTAACCGACTTAAAACAGTAGAGTTTGCAGTGATAAAGAAAAGTTATGTGCCTTTTTATAAACTTTAAATAAATATCTAGTTTCAGCTATATGTTCTAAATTAGGTCCTTTATATTTAGTAAAAGTAAACATGTACAAAACAACTTCTGTTTTTTTTAGGTTGGGTAACCTACTCATTGCAGTCAGTCTCTAGCAGGTTTCTCTTTAACAATAAGACCCAACTCATGCAATTTCACGTCTTTTGAGTCTATTAAACTTCCAGAAACTCCCTGAATTTGAGCTGATGTTGCCTGAGAAAGGGTTTTGTTTTTGTGGCTTCATTCTCCTTCACTCTGGCTTTTGAGGACTTTGGGGTTTTGTGGCAACTGTTCACAAGGCCATGATAGGTTTTTGAGTTATGTGCAGTTTATGGACTGAAAGTTACTGAATTAATCCCTAAATTGGAGGTTAAACACAAACCCTCCCACCCACAGGCATTTTGTTTCTGTGCTTAGAAGAAGCTTGCACAAGACTGCTCATCCAGCCAAACTTCTGTATTTTCTGGTTCCAAGAAAAAACAGAGTATTTGGAGGATTACATTTATAGATCCTGCTCAAAAAGATAAATCCTAATGTAGACAGAACAGCTTAAATTATTTGGTAAACATATTCACTTATCTTTCCCAATTAGGATTGTGCCAGGTGGATAAATACAACTTGGAAAGGTTTTGGTTCACCTAAGATGAAAGACTGCTTATACATCTTTCCATATGTTTTGCTCAGAAAATTAAGAGATTTTTCTAATTTTTTGATGTGGTGTTAAGCAACTGCTCTGCAAGTCATCTACAAAGTCCCTTTGAGGTTTTTATTTGGGAAATGTTTGGTGCTTTTAATTCTTTACACCATGACCATTTCAGAAGAATTGGTCTATGATTTAAGCACAAATCAGCCACCTAACCTGTAGGATGGACCAGTGTTTTGTTGACATGAAAGCAAACATTGCCACAAAAAAAAAAAAAAATCATAAATTATAGAATTTTCTAAGGGAATTATATATTAGCATGTATCAGATATGAAAGAATAAATTAAAAATAGTATTGTACAAAAAAAAGATACCTGCTGCAGTATAATTAAATACTTGGCATATTTTAACATTATGTCCAGACTGTGCTGTAAATTGTTTATTTAAAACAAATGTTAAGCCTATAAAATTAGTTTCAGATTTCAATTTCATAAACTGTGTAAATAAATTGGAAATAATACAGTTAAGGACTAACCTGAAAAGTGAGTCATGCACAAATGTGTTTGTAAAGTTTTAACCAAAAAGCATTTAAGGAAAATGGGATTGCCAAGAAGTTATTATTAAGAAACAGAAACTGGGGAAAAAAAGGCGGAGTTTTGTTAAATTACAGAGGAACTTGCAACAAGTCTTGTAGAGTCACGCATTTCTGGAATGAGCTGTGGCAGTTACATTTTACAGCCATTCAGAAGGCACGGTAGAGACTGTGTCATGGTTTGTGGCAGCACTTCAGTCTGTGGTATTGGCTGTCATCAAAAAAGTGGTGTAATAATGAATGCTGTAAAATACTGACATTTTGATTAGTTTGGCATCTTATCAAGTGAGTCATTCACTGAAGGTTTCCAAATATATTATCATTACATTGTTTCAGTTAATGTTTCTGGTTTTAGGACCTGTTTCCAGTTTGCTTAACCATTTTTAGCATGATTCCATACATGCTGGCTAAAGAGGACAAAAGTAAATCAACATTCAAAGAGCAGCTTTAAAACAGACTTTAAAAAGTTCTGGTTAACCACCCTAACACTTTACTTACATTTTCCATTTCGTGGTATTGTCGAGGAGTAAGAAAGAGTTTGGGTGTTTCCTTTAAGGCCAAAGGGCATGCTTAAAAAGGCCAAATTAAATAATTACGGAGGTTTTAGGAACATCCTCATTTTGTGGTGATAACATCACACAAAATCTATTTCAGAAAAAATTGACGTCTGAGCAAGACTAAACAGAAAATTCTGGATGAGAGAGATAGAACAACGATTTTTCTCCATGATCATCTTAAAGCGGCAAAAATCCCCACAAAGCCATCACTCGCCGTCTAACCTGCAATGCAATGGGGAAACCCAAGGACTAGGCTGCACACTACTGCATGGGAGATGTATTCCAATATTGAGCATTAAGGCAATCAATTTGGGGACAAAAAGGTAAAAGCTTTATTTTATGGTTGTTTTGATGGAAATTTCCTTGCAGGATCTGTATCACCAGAATAACGCCATGAGAAAGTTCTCATTTGTGGCATTGAGCTATATAGATAAAACTGACTTGACTGGGCTTGCTGTGAAAAATTAACACATTGTTCTCCCCCTGGAGTCATTTGGATCAATTAAAAAATGACTCATGTAGTTTGTGAAGATGAAGGTATTCCATATTTCATCTTACACATAGCTGTGGTGGAGAGATCAGCATCAGAGTGAAATAATGTTGCTTTAATCATGAGAAGTTGCCATTTTTCCAAAACATCTGCAGGCATGGCACAAAATTTTCGAAAAAAAAAGTTCAGTTATTAGATGTCTTTTTTACTTTGCTTTAGAAGTGTCCTTCTATTAAGCCACTAAACTCAAAGAACTGGGGTGTAATTAGTATCTGGCAAATATATGAGACATCTCAGATAAAGGAAGAAATGTCAGTTGCTTTCAAAACTTTGTGAACGATTGGTGTGAAAATGTTATTGAAACTCAGTACTCCAACAGCACATTACCTGTGACTCGATAGGAAAAATCAGTTGTCTGATAATAGTGGAGAAAAAGTCAACAATTGCAGGTTATAAGAACTGACTGTTGGAGAAACACTTTGGTCTGTCAATCTGATCAGCTAAAGAATCTTTGAAGCAGCTGTTTTTTGAGATTAAAGATGTTATCTAGCAAGGTAACCCATTAAACACAATCTTAGGTAACACTATCCTGTGAACAGAGGCCCCTCAATAATGTAATTCAACAGTTTACCTTTATCCTGGACTGGATCAGGTGATCCAGTGGGGACATATAAAAAGATGTAAACATTTATCAACACATCTAATAAAGATGTGTAAATTGCACATCTGTCTTACTTGAATGACTCACTCTCTCATCTTTCCTATTTTGGAGGTTTACTTTTAGAAATGTGCATCATCATGGTGTGTGTGTGTGTGTGTATATATATATATATATATATATATATATATATATATATATATATATATATATATATATATATATATATATATATATATATATATATATATATATCTCCAACAGAAGCATTATTTGTTAAAAATTGTTTGACACTATCGTCAACTTACCTTAGTTGCATTTATTTTACACAATTTGTTAGAGGAGGCACTGCTGATTTTGTAAATAAAAATTGTTTCTTAATAGTGGAATTTTCCCCTACTAAATACATTTACTCATGTTGAAGGTTATATTTTTCCTGACCTTATCGGTGTGAAATTTGTTTTTTACAAATATTTACCAGCCATGCCGATGAATATGGCAGCATTGTAAAATAAAATACAACTCAACAGTTGTGCTGAGATGTGTTAAGAATCCTCAACAGAATCCTCCTCCAATATATTAAAATAGTGTCATCGTTTCACCATTTCCAAACATCTTTTCTGATCTCTTTGACTAAAAGAGTTGGTAATTTGGTGACCTATAAATAAGTAAACTAGAGTAGGGTAGTCCTGTGCAATTCTCACTCATTCTGCAGGCTTTTAATTACAACTAGAACATCAAAAACTAGTTTTTCTCTTTCAACCAGTCATTGTTTTCCCTTACTTTGCCACTGCAGTGTAATGTTATTTGTTTGTTTTATTTTCCTTCTAATCATTTAAATCACTTTGAATTGTCTTTTTGCTGAAAGTATGAATAAAACTGCCATTTTTGCCTGCCTTAGCACAAATGTGTTGTAGAAAAGGAAAATATTGCCTTAACTCACTGCTGCAGCCAAAGAAATCCTTTTTCTGCTGAACAGAGAGAAGATTACAGAAGCGTTATCGTTTTTAAGTTATTTGTGTGCTGATTTTATTAAACAACCTTGATGTTGTAATATTAGGTTTTCAGCACTACAGACACGTGCTCAGCAGATTGCACCAATAATGGAAGTCTCTGGTTGAGATTGCTGACAACTGTTCTACCTCACAGAAAGAGCAACTAACAAGTATTGGGAACCACATCAGAATTACATGTCAGAATATGACTCCAGCTTGAATCATTAACTTTAGTTTGCAAATTTGTGTATGATGTCACCTTGGTTTTCCTGGGAGCCTTTTTTCTGAAAAGTGGTACATTAGAAAAAATCACAAGTCCAAACAAGAAAGGAAAAATTTCAACAGTAAACTTTTTTTTTAAACCAAACACCTTTTGTGCTGTGTGGTTATAAAATTGACTGAACAGATGTTAGCATATTTCAGGACGCTAAACCTGTGCTTCAGTTCTAGCAGCAGCATTTCTCAGGAAGCAAACAGGGTGAGAACTGGGCTTTAAAACAGTTTCAGACTGGTTTGAACGATACCCTAAAATCAGCTGAGGCAACTTCTGCTTGCAGACTCTGTCTTTTGTCAGCCTGGTTAGTTGTCTTTGTGTGATTTGTTCAGTGGCTCTTTCTGTTTCACACAAAGGGAAGGCTTCAGCAGCTGAGTGCCAGGCAGCGCTGACCTCTCACTCTACCGCTTTGTCATACTCACATGCACATACAAATACACTCTTTTCTAGACACTGCCAGTCTCTCCTTCCATAATGAGGCCTTTATGCACCAAAAAACTTAACAGCACTGACAAAAACCCATATTTCTAGCTTAACTTTATTCCAGCCACATTCTAAAAAACTGATTATTTCTGAATTCATGGATCAACTGTTTTGTTTTGTTTTTTCCTTTTAAATTAACTAAAATGTTACTGTCATAACAACTTGGGTGATTTAAGTGCACACACACACACATTCATACAGGATTTACCAGGAAGCCACTTCAAAGTTAACGGAGCGAAGTTGTACATCTGCACTCTTGATGACAGCTGATAACAGCAGCCATGCACCAGCAGATCAAAACAAGCATCCAAAGTCTTGCCCACACTCATGTACAAATATACACATACATACATACAGCAGGTGACCTGGGAATGAGGGCGTAACAGATCAAAGCGATAGTCTGTGTTCCTGACAGAGCAACAGGTGTTCAAGTGCTTTTATCTTTCACCTGGGAAGAAAGTGTGTGGTTTTTGTCTTAGAGTTCCTAAAAGCTTCTGTAGCAACGTAAAACTTTCAATATTAAAGAAGTGTTCACCTAAATATATTACGGTTCCATCATTTAAACAATTATATAATTCAAAAACAAACAAGAAAGTGCATTCCAGTAATTGTAAATTTAGGGGTTTAAAGCACAAATTAAAATCTAAATTCAAAGTAATTATGTATATCTTGGCATTCAAATGTGTGTTTTTCTGGCTGGAATAAGTAGTTTTTGACTTATAAACACCATATAAATGTTGAAGTTTGTGATCCTAATGTTAGAAGATGTGAAAAAGCATATAGGGGTAAATACACCTACAAGTCACTGTATACCAGACACAAGAAAATTCAAAGTGGAAAATCAACAAAAGCCAAACTATTTTACATTATGACTCTTTTTTTTGTCAGAGAGAGCAACATAATTCTTGTAACTGATGTTACAATGTGTTTCATCTTCTTAAACCTAGTCCTGTCTTTAAAAAAATGGATTAAGTCACAGTGCCTGAATCGTTCATCGTAGTAATCGTATCCTTCAACTGACAAAATGAGGTCATAATAATACAGTGGACCCTGCCTATTTGTGCTTCAGTATTTATAGGTTTTTTTTTTTTTGTTTTTTTTTGTGGAACATAATTCATAATTCTTCGAGGAAAATTAGCCTATTTGCAGATATTTTTTTTTTCTAAAATATTTTCAAGAAAATGCAGCTTAGGAAACTGAAACACCAGGTGCAATGCTACTTGACACGCTGTTGGCTGGTGTTTGCAAAGTAGCCAATCCAGAAATGCCATTCATTCTCCTTGGCACTGAATGACTGTACCTTCAACAGTGAAAATAAAGAAAACTCTAAACGTTAACTTCTGTAGTAGTGCTAAGATGGTTTCCAATGTGTGTATTGATGCACATTGAGGCATATTTGTATGTTTAAAATAGGTAGTTATAAGCATTTTTAAAGGGGGGCTCAAGTTTTTGCAAATTTTAGCTATTCTCCAGCAACTGTGGTCCCTAACCCCCACGAATAAAAGGGGTTCACAGTACACGTCATGTTAAGTTTTTAAGCATCAAATAAAACTAACATTAAAAAGCTTAAATACTTTGCTTTTCTGCCAATGTATCCAAAAGTTTCATTCATGCTTTGTCATTTTGGGAATTTAGGTAAAACAGAGAAAAGATTTATTTAGCAAGAAACTGTAAGTGAGCACTGATGACCATATGCTTCACAGTTCAGAATTATAAAACTGATTTTAACCACGTTTAATCATTGTTACCATATTAAGTTCTATTCAGTCCAGTTTCACACTAGTTTAATGTAAAATGAGTGAAATTTAAACATCCATTATTTTTGCCCATAAAATTTAATAGTTTCCTTTCAAAGGAAAACATCCAAACCTATAAGTGTTCTGACACACTTGATAAACCAGAGCTCCCATTGTCTAAAATGGGTCAACAGCGTAACACTGTCGGTGTCCCTGCCCTGGATCTATTGTACTCTCTCAGATGAAGACCAGCTGCTCCAGTTTATAAAGAGAAGACATCGCTAAAGGTGTTCTGGCCTCAGGTGAAATGATTCAACTCAGACAGGATGTTAGACCAGGTTATCAACCTTGTGACTCATGCCTAAGACTACGAAAATGCCACGTTCGCAGATGCTAAACGAGCACTTTGATGCTCCAATTGTGGACATTATTAAATATTTCCATTGTGAACAAAATTACTCTAACTTACACATAAAAAAAAACCTGTCCCACTTTTTCCGTACATCTACTCGATCCAGATAAAAAATTTGTGATTCTTTCCCCTTCAGAAAATTGCAAACCAATTAACAAATTTTAGTCATTTTTATTTCTAGATTTATATTTTTTGCAACCAATATTGCACACTTGTTTGTGAGGCTAATGTAAGTTTCTCTTAGCCATTACTGTCATATGTAGGTTTTCTAAATTAAAACTGCAGTATCAACACATGTATGCAGGCTCAGATGCCTTACAGAAAGATTCAGACCTCAATGAATGTTTTTTTTTTTCTTGACATTTTGTCATGTTACAACCAAAAGGCTCAATGTTTTTAAGATGTCATATACCATCATTTGACTGACAAACATACATAGGACATAATTGGAACCTGGAAGGAAAAAGAATTTTTAAAAAATCTGAAACGTGTGGGGGCAATTTTTCCCTGAATCACTACTTTGTAGAAACACCTTTTGCTCCAATTACAGCTGCAGGTCTTTTAGGGTTTGTTTCTACCAGCTTTGTACATCTAGAGATTGCAGTTTTTTGCCCATTCTCATTTCCAGAATAGCTCAAATTCATTCAGACTGGATGGAGAGCATCTGTGAACTGCATTTCAAGACTTGTCACAGATTATCTGTTGCGTTTCGCTCTGGGCGCTGATTATCATATGAATATGCCTTGATCTAAGCCATTCCATTGAAGCTTTAGCTCTGTTTAGGGTTGTCTTTCCAGCCTCTAACATTGCCTTCCAGAATTTCCCTGTATTAAGCTCCATTCCAGGAACAAGTCCCTGTTGAAGAAAAGCATCTCCACAGCATGATGCTGCAACCCTCATCTTTCACAGTATGAATGGTGCATTCAGGGTTCCATCCACAGTTCACTCAGAGATATTCTGTTTTCTCTACAGTCTCTTAAAGGCTGATAATGCACTGGTTTATACGTTGTCCTCTCAAGAGGCTAGTGAAAGAACCAAAGAAAAAGAATGAAGTGATATCTTCCCTGAATCTCAATTCAGTTTTTTCTCCTTGTGGTCTATGAAAGATAAATTATCCACTCTAGGGAAACGGCTTCATTTCTTTAAAACAAGCATTGTTATTCTTTCTTTTCTCAAGATCTGGCCATACAGTCTCTTTTTAAATGCTGTGTGTGTTGGCACCACCCTGAATAACTGAGGTCATTATTGTCCCTGTCAGCACACTCAATCAAAACCCGAGCTATCTGTAGACTGGCAGACTCATGTGGGCGGGTACAGATTATGAAATTTGCAGCACACCAGAGTCGTTGACTAGGAGTTAACACATAATAATTTTGGTCTCATCTGGCCACAGCTGCTTTTTTCACATGTTTGCTGCATGCCCTACTGCACTGCAAATGGAACCTCTTAGGGTTTTCTTTCAATAGCTTTCTCACTGCCACTTTTCTGTTAAAGGCAGGGAGGACACAATTTTTCACGTCAACTGATTTTTTTTTCCACCTGAGGTGGGGATCTCTATACTTCCTCCAGAGTTACCATGGAGCTTGAGTCTTTTTCATAAAAATTAAGCACTTAGAAATAATGAAACTGATTAAATAACTAATGCACATAATTTGGAGCCATATGAATTATACAACTGGTGTCATTTTGTTGTGGAAAAAACAAGGAGATGGAAGGAGATACACATGATTCAAGGGAATGGCAGGTGGTTTCAGAGGTAGGTTTGAGTTTCTTGAGATATTGAGCAGAGCGTCAGAGAGCGAGCAGGCCAGTGATCACAGAGATTTCCTCAGGGACCATCTGTGAGAACAGACTTAAACAAGATGAAGACTTGAGGGATCTAGCCCTTAACCAGCAGCAACAATGCCAATCTGGGAGGCACAGTGGAGAAAAGAAATTGCCAACATGATGGTAAGTATTCACAGAGAGTATAGAAGGTTTGACTACCACAAAGATTAATCATCAGAACCCACAGCTCCTGATGAGCTCAGTTGGAATCAGCTATGAGAGTTGCAGGTTGCTGCAGTGATATTATGATGTAGATTTTTTTCCTGAAAACTTCAATGTCCTGTATCTTAAAGACTTTTTCGGTACTTTATTCTAACATGATTAAATGACAGTTTTTCTTCACCACTGGCTTGTCTCAAGCCACAATACGGGTTCTTAGGCAACTAACACCTCCCACGAGTGGTTTCCAGCCCCAAAAAACACAAATAGTTTTCTTTCACTTGAAAATATTAAAATGAGGTTACAATCAACTTAAGACGATTGCTAAAAAGATACTTTTATAAATAAAAGCTCAAAATAAGAAGTGATTGGCTTTATCTTCAGTGTACTTGTGATCACTCACTATATTTAATCTCTTCTGTTCTCCTATGCCCTGCCAGGCTTGCCTACCTTTTCCTTTCAATTACTTAAGCAGAAAAAAAAGCAACCTCATGTTGAATCTACTCCCTGTCCCGGTCTGCAGGGACAGGAGCCTCATTCATGTTAATTGCCTTCTAATTTAGACTGTTCTAACTGTGAGTGAGAACATTTATAGGGAAACATTGAGCTTCCTCACCAGCCTGCAGGGAGACGCACTTAATCACAGAGAAGAGGAGAGGGATGTGGCAAGTGCAGTTTTGTGGTAATATCAGGTGCAATCTGCTGAGCAGGACTCTAAATAGAGACAGACTGGACTCTTTAGTGTCACTGTCTGGTAGGAGATTGTACTGCACAGTCACATTGTGCTGATAGCCACTAAATAAACCAGCTGCTCAAATTCAAGACACTGCATAAACTCTACTGATACACATTATGGAAGGTTTTGGTTTGAGGCAAAACAAAAACAAAAGCAAACCAAAAGAATGCAAAGACAACAGAGAGAGAACAAGGGTTGAAGCTGAATGCAGTGTCATTGAGGAGGGAAGTGGCAGGTTTACTATTGCAACACAAGATCTTTTAACAGACACCCATGTGGTTCAACCTGAAGGAAGACAGTTTGCTGTCATTGGAATCATAACGAAAGTAGGTTTAGTCTTAAGTGCAGTTGATATATACAAACCCAAAGGAAATGTATTAATCATGCTTTTATCTTCCTGTGCTAAAGTGGCTTTAATAGCTGCACTCGATCAGATTGAACTAAGCTGGGATCTTCACTGTGTTCATACATGTGAGCAGAGCTGAGGATGAAAGTAAAGAAGTGTCTTTGGTGTTGGTTTCTAAACAGGTGTGAAGAAATCGCAGCACAGGATAGAATCTTCAATTACTGTGTTAAAAGAATGGAAACAAGATTTTTCTCCTGAAGCTGTAACTAACCTCTGATTGGTCACAGCTGTCATAACAGTAAATTGCAGCTTCAGGAATAACCAGGGAATAGCTGATGGTGGAATATAAAAACAAATATGCACAATATGATTCTGGTCAGAGGTTTACATCTATTCATCTTAGGCATGATTTTAATATTATTTTGGATTGTATAATAATGCCACACTCTTCAACATCATCTCAAATCCACAGCTCGGGAGTCGCGAGGAAGATGATCCCAAACACACACAAAAAATGTTTTTAGTGTATTGTGTAATCATGCCCTTCATAGAATAAGCGAAATAAACTAATGATTAGAATCTATAATTCATGCAAAAGAACCTGAAGGAGGGTACCAAGGATAAACATGCTTCTCAAGATGTATTAGATGTCTAAAATGTGGGATTTTGTAATTTTAATATGTAGTATGGTGAACAACATCCACACCCCTAACAACACTTATTCAAGCACAATGCAGCTCATAAAAGTAATTGCAACTATGCACTGTAACAGCTCTTGTAAGTCTGAAAGTAAAAGTGAAGAAGAAGTCAAAAGAGAAAGAGATGACAGTGCAGCACACAGAGTTCTTCTGTGTGCATTTTAGCAGAAGGCACTCTTGCATGCATGCACACACTCCTAGAAGCTAAATTTGAAAACCTGAACTAAGTTTTGACAAGTTCTCTAACTTGCTGTAACTCGTCAAATTGGATTTATTCTCACAGACATACATAAATGAGGTAACACGAGTACCTATTTGTTCTCTTGTAGAAATTATGGGGCCAGACAAGAATGTTTAACATAAAATCTTCAAGGATGATATCATGACCTTTAGCAAAATGACATCTACTGAAAATCTCAGAATTACCAATAAACTTGTCATTTTCTGTTATAAATTCATCCATCTGAAGCTGATTGACAGCAGTCAAGGGCAGGAGAAAAAAAACATCACCTGATTACATGCTTACAAAGAGATGCAGAAGAGCACACAAATAAAAACGTGCACATACATGCACTGCTATATCAGCTCCCTTTCTTTGCATATTTCCTCTTGATATATTCTGAGCCTGGCCTCACTCTCAAGCTTCCTCTTTTGCACGTTTGTGTCTTTGTGTGGCTTTGTTGCTGTTTGTGAGCTGCAAAACCACATGAAATGTGTAGGTATATTTCCTGAATGTGCATGTAGGCAAATTACAGCACAGAAAACCCTTTCAATCTCAGGAAAAAGTGTATAAGAAACTGGTGTGCATACGCGCTGTTGCAGTGAGTTGCACAGAGCCCTCACAAATGCAGATGAGCCTGACATGTCTTCACCAGACAAAGCAAATGTAAATATATTTGAAATAAAAATACAAATGTTCTAAACAACTCCTTAATACGATCTTAATTTTGCTCCCCCCCAGAGAAAGGCACATCCTCTTTTTGTGCTAGAATGAACAGAAAATCCTGTAATTAGTGTAATAATTACTGCAAAGGAAAGGTAAGCACAGTTTGGTTCGACTTGAGCTGTCACTGAAAAGTAGGCTACAAATGTTTTGCAAAGGTTTTTATATCTCTTGAGTGTTTTGTTACATTACAACCACTATCCATTTTAATGTGTTTTTTTAGGAGTTAGGTAATAAACTGGCCCAAAGCAAGGCAGAATTGCAAAGATAAATAACACATGGCTTCCAAAAACATTAGCAAATATAAATCTGAAAACTCTACCATGCATTTGTCATCAGTCCCTTTTACCATGATGCTCCTAAATAAAATCCAGTGCAACCATTTGCCTCAGAGTCACCTATTAGCAAGGAGAGTCCTTCTGTGTGTAGTTTAACGTCAGTGTAAATACAGCTGTCCTGTGAACGCCTTAGAGATTTGCTAGAGAACAGGAGTGAACAAACAGCATCATGAAGATCAAGGAACACAGTAGGCAGATTAGGAAGAGAGTTGTGAAGAAGTTAAAAGCACGGTTTGGTTTTAACACAATCTCGAGCTTTGAGCATCTCACAGAGCGCTGCTCAATTGATTATCTAAAAATGCAAAGCATATAGAACATGGATGTGCACCATTACTAAAAGGCAGAGAAAGAAAAGCATTTATCAGAAAAGCGGCCAAGAGGCCCATGATAATGCTGGAGGAGCTGCAGAGATCTACAGCTCAGATGGGAGAACCTATTGAGGTGCACTCCACAAATCTAGCTTTCATGGAACATGGCAAGGAAAAAACTATGGTTGAAAGAAAGTCATAGGAAGTCCAGTTAACGGTCATACGCCATGTAAGGGACACAGCAAACATGTGGAAGAAGGTCCTCTGGGCTTCATTCAAAATGCTTTTGTAAGATGGCATAAAATCGAAATAAAATACTTTCAAATCTGTTGTATCATGACAAGGTGTGAAGATGTTTAAGTGATAGGCATACCACTGCACAGTAAGTAGATTACATTCTCTGACACTGCTTCAAAAAAAGTATATTAAAAACAATCTTTTTGCCAACTCATCTATCACTCACAAAATTCTCCCAAAAATGAGAAACCAACCTGTTTGAGGCAGAACTGATTGAAGCTTTGACAACGGTGTGTTTGAAGGAAGGAGAGTGAGTGAACTCCCTTCAAATTGGCGAGTAAAACATAATCTTTCAGGTAGAAAGATCAGAATCTCCAATGATTTACAGCTATGAGAGATGTCAGCTTAACTAGACTTGCTTGAACGTACCTTGTAACTATATGGACAGCCATTAAAAAATTATGTATTTCTTGAATGACAGTATTGGGAACTCGAGTATTACAATTCCAATCTTACTACTCAGCTCTTGGAAACTTTTCCTGGTTGCATAAAATCACACAGAAGGAATGGGCTGCTTACCACTGAGTCAGTAAAACCATATTTCAGAACTGCAGAGTGATTCACTCGGATGTGTTCTGCTCTGTTTGGCAGAAGGAAGGTTTCACATTCAGGAAATATTGCCAAAGCAGAGACCATCTCAGTTTTTCAATGTAAGTTTTGGTAAATCTCATGGGTGATTCTAAAATAAACCTCTCATCTAAACATTTCAGGCTAGAATTCAAAAAGTCCATATTTTCTGAGCTTAGCTATTTTGGTAATTAGGCTATATTTATGTTTGCTAATCTGTTTTGATGAGAGTCCCTGCTGCAAATTTATGCTGCTGACCTTGATGTTGCTTTTCATTTGGTCCTTCATTCTGGAAATCTGGTGATTCATACAGACTTATGTCTATCAATATCACCACATATGCAGTGGGAATGGGAACCTTGGGTTGGCAGGCAATCCTCCCCCAACTTGTGTAGGCTAGAGAACAGCATCCTTACTCCACAGAAGATTTATACAGGTTCTTAGCTTTATCACTGTTTTGAGCCAAATGTACCATTATTACTACTGTGTACATACGAGCGACCATTACCAAGATGCTCCAGGGATTTTGAGAAGTAACAGCTAGCATTAGCAATGGAACAAAGTGAAATGTAACTGGACATTAGAA
The DNA here is from genome assembly GCA_014839685.1 of Anableps anableps. NCBI lineage: Eukaryota > Metazoa > Chordata > Actinopteri > Cyprinodontiformes > Anablepidae > Anableps > Anableps anableps. Next base: position 11,952,954 of record CM026087.1, on the reverse strand, counting down.
AATTAGCAGTGAGCACTAAAGCACAGCTAGCTGCCACAGAAAGTTAGAAAAGCATCAGTTTGAAATTGATATGAACCACTGATTCCAGTTGTGGGATAATTTATTATCTATGTATTGTTTTTTTGCCATGCCAAATTATTTCCTCTGCTGTAACTGTACTGTGCTATAACAACCTTTTACCTTCCTAAAGCAATCCCTCCTCACCCCCAAACAATATTAAGGTACCACTGGATGCCCTGTTGCAAAATGTACCTGCCATTTCATATGGACCATGTTATAAATCTGATGAAACAAAATTACTTGTTTTTCAACTGAAGGGTTTTGATTATGCAGTATCTTCTTCTAAGGCCCTAACGACAAGGGAATTTGCCAAAGAAATCAGCGCAATCCCTTGATCCACCAATATTATGTGTTCATGTTCCATGGTTGCTAACTACTGTTTCAACTTACTACCACTTTCATAGCTGCATTTACAGAAGTGCAGAAGCAGATCCAGGACAGGCAGATGCTGATTATGTGGTAGACCTACTGCTTCGCTGGCTGCAGGGAAAGATCCTAGTTGCCAGTATGTCCAGCTGGTTTCTAAAACATTGATGGAGAGCAAGATGTAGTGGTGTGGCTGTTTCATACAGGTCAGCTCTAAGCCATTCCTGGCTAATGACTTTATTGGTCTGCCTCTGTCTTCATGCTCAATCCATTTTGTGCATCCTCATCCAGTTAGCTCAGTCAATTGGTTGTCTTCTCAGCAGCTGGTTATGCAGCTCTTACACAAAATGTCTCATCTTCCTCAAATGGAAGCCACTGCAAACTTACGGGCTGACATTTTCAAACGCAGTGACATTTTGTGTTTAAACTTAAATGTGTGGTTTAGTTTGATCATAGAAATTAAAGTGTATAAGTAAAAAATAAATAAATAAATGCACATGTTGAGTCCACTGTGACACAGTTCTGCCTCCAAAGTGAATTCTTCTCTTAGGAAGACTGATTGAAACTCAATGCTTTTTTAATGCAAGTTTTGAGAACTGTCATGAAGCTTTAGATAACTTTGTTATTCAGATTCAGAGAAAAAACTATATTGCTTGATTTAAAGCTCTTCCCTCAAAGACATTGGATAAAATATGGTCCATTCAAGAACTGTTTTCAACACATTTTATGCTTTGTATAAGATGCCGTGTATATGGGACTGTAGGCAGCATGCTGACACTAAAGTGTCATGGTGACAGTGTTCCTAGAATATGTGTACATGAAATAAATGGCATTTGCGGATGTAACCTATTCAAACAAGTGCTGCAAGGTTACGACTTTGCCGACTGTGGAGGTATGATCTGCCCCCTGGCCCTCTAGCATCAGCACTATATAACATGAGCAACGTAGTTCTGTGCTGTCAAGGGAAAATATAAGTTGTCTAGTCAGCTTAATAAATAAGGACAAAGATAGCAGCTAACATGTTTATAGATACAGTACTTCCAAGGACTGCTGTTTATTTTACTGTAATTACCAATAAATTACAGGCCTTTCATATTTGTTTTCACTTGTCTTTTTAAATATAACTCTCTACTGCTTTAGAAGTAATCAAGTCAAGTTCTATAGGTACAATTTTCACTCTAACAGTTGTACAGCTTGCAGAAAGTAAGTAAAGGCAAGTTAGGCAAGTTTATTAGAATGGCATCATTCATACTAAATGTAATTTAACTTACTTTACAGGAAAACAAAGGAGCAGAGGTAAGGGCATTGACACTTTTGGGGAAATATTTTGTGGAGTGATGAAACAAAATTGAAATTTTTCAAGCTTAAATGTGATTGAGATGTTGTAGCATGGCCTTTAACAGGCTGTTCATGCTCAAAAGCCCTCCAATGTTTCTGAAATAAAACAATTCTGTAGAGTAGAGTGGGCCAACTTTCTTCCACAACGATGTTTAAGACTCATTGCTAATTATTGCAAAGACTTGAAGGCGAGTGTTGCCATCTTGCCACCGATGGTTGCGCAACCGGTTTGTAGAAATGATCATTTAGAAATGGAAGTTTGTATTTACTTAGCTTATTGTAATTATTTTGTTTAATGATCAGAAACATCTAAAAATTACAAAAATGCAAAAACAGAAGACATTTGTTTGGGGGAATATGCTTTTTATAGCACTTTATAAAGCTGTATGTAGCGTAAGCGATGTTGATTTAGTTATATATTAAATATAAGTGGCCCAAGACCATCTAACTTTTTGGGGAAAGAATTTTACAGAGACAAAGTCTTTCTAAAAGGGAAGATTTTTGGTACAACACAAAGTACTTCTATTTTATTAACCTTGCTTTTTGCTTTCACTTTAATTTACTAGTAAATATGATCACAAACATTTTGAAACTTTTACTCAAAAGCAGGCTTGGGCAAACCCCTTCTTTAAACCTGGCTAAAGATGGCAAGCATTTTTGAAGATGCACTGACTCATATCCAGTTCTTGTTGCTCAGCCACAAGATTTGAATCCAACAAATTTGTATGCCAGTTTTTTCAGTAAGGCATTTGTGCAAAGTCATTTTTATTTTTCAGATCAATGAGCCTTCAACATTCAGAATACTTTGTTGTTTTTTTTCATTAAAAATTTGCATGTTTAGTTTATTGGAGGTAAAACTAAAAAAAAATCAATCACAATGAAGCTAACTTAAATTTTTTTTTTTTTTTTTTTATTAAATCAGATTTTTGTAGCCTCCACATACTTCTCACCTGACTGTTTTTGGCCCACGTGACAAAAGGTTTGGACACCTCTGGATTAGATAGTTGACCAAGAAACACATTCCTGAACTAATTCAGCACAGTATAAGGCAATCAAAACTCACTTTTCCTTTCTTTCAGTTGGTACAAGCTGTGTCAAACAGATCAGTGAGAGCCAATAATGCCAACACCAAAGAATTAGATGCATCTAAATGTGTTGATAATCTTCCTCCTTACCTGTAATTAGGTGTTATCAAAATATCTGTATTAAGGTTCTTTAAAAAGGTTTGATTGCTACAGTCTTCAGGGCTAATCCAAAGTGATCTGAGTAAAGAGGAGTAGAAAAGTCTTGCCATGGTCAAAATTTCAAGATGTTAAACTTACATATAGATCTACAGATAACAAGGCTGTAAAAGAATCATGCACAGTAAGAAGGTAAAACACAAGGTATACACTCTTGCATGTGGTTATAGTAGATATTATATACAGATCTACATTGAATGGATTCATTGTATACAATTCCTAGTTTGTTTCAGTCAGAACATGCTTTTCTGCTGTTGTGCAATCCCACACAGTATAGCTTCAGTGCCTTAAACGAGGCAGGAAGGTGCAGGATGTACAGTTTGTGTGTGCCCAGAGATAGAAAAGGAACACCAAGCAGCCATCTCGCACAAATTGTGCACGTTGCTCTCGTTTTTCAGGTCGTCAAGCTGGAGCGGACTGAATGATTTGTTCTACACTCAAACGCTCTAACTCATTCCTGAACTGCTGGAATATCAGACCAGTCGCTGCTATGTGAGGATCCAGAAGAAGGTCAGGACCCAGTTTGGGTCCTTGCTACTCAACCTGTGCTGGACTGGGCTGTATGAAAATACCCTGTGCAACACTTTATCATTTGCAGCAAAACTGAGCAAACCATCTTTCTGCAAACGGGAAACAGATCATAACTAGGCAGTATTGGGGAATGACATGCAAAGTCGGGTCATATTTTATAACCATCAGGTCAGTGCAATTTTTTTCTCATGGTTTTGAGCAAATGCCATGCATCAGTATAGAAAGGAATGGAAGCACATAAAGTGGTTTTCTTAGAATTAAACTTTTTTTATCAAATAAATTACAAAAATATCAGTTAATGTATAAAAAAATGTCATAAAAACTGTCAATACAAAGAAATCCAAAGGTCTGAGGACATTAAGTTGAGATTAAAATCATCTGAACTCATCCTTTTTTCAATGGTTATATGAAAGGATTACTTTGTCAAATTGTGCTGTCTTTGAAACATACATACATTTTGTCTTCTGTAAAATAAATAAATAAATAAAAAGGGAACACAATTAAAAAATAAGAATTCATCAAGTATCAGAAGAAAGTGTATTATGATGATAAGGTTAAAAAAAAATTGGAATCTGATACAGAACGGCATATTTAGGTCCCAATCGGCGCTGTTGAATAGACGTCATTAAGCACGAGATGACAACACTACTTCCGCTTTGGGCTTTCAAAATTGAATTGCTAATACGAATGGCGTTTCATTCACTTTGTATAAACCATCCCAGCAGTTTTTATAAAGCTGTTTTTTCTGCCGGTAGTAGTGGGTTTTTTTTTTTTTTTTTTTTTTACAAATGTAGTGCAATTCTTGTAGTAATATTTATGTACCAGTAGAATTTATGATTACTAGTTTAAGATTTTTACATGTATAATGTATGCATATGTTTAACTTCTAGACAAATCGTGCACTTGAGCATTTTTAGAAACTTTTTAATTTTCCAACACAATCATATTTCTTCATATGACGAATAAAAAAATTCTTATTCTATTTCAGGAGACTGTTCTTTGTAGAAACACACTCCTTCTTAAAAATGTTTTTGTCCATTCTATGGCTTGTATCAAACTTTAAACAGGACTTTGTGTTGTGATCTTTGTAAAAGCTATTTATTATTTTAGTTTCACCTAAATTCTCTTCAGTTTAGTTTATTTACATAACAAATCACAACAAATAATGTCTCATGCTTTACAAAAAAGTCAATTCAGTTCTATTCAATTACATACATTCCAAATCGAGTCTATTTATGAAACAATGCGGTCAAGTTCAGTTTAATATTCAAATTGATTGAAAGGTTTTCTATCTAAGGAAGCCCAATAGATTGCATCAAGTTATTGGCTTGCAGCATTCACTCCACTTGGACATACCATGTAGTGACAATGGGGTGTTGCTTGTATTGTGTCATTGACTTTGCAGCAATCCCTCATACTGAGCATGCATGTAGCAACAACGGAAAGGAAATCTCCCCTTCAACAGGAAGAAACCTCCAGCTGAATCTACCATGACTGGCTGGGAAATATGACATATTTTAAACTTTGTAGTTGTGATGTGACAAATTTCAAATGTTCAAGAGATTTTTAGGGGTCAACACCTTTTAAATCTGTGAGACTCCTATGCTTTAACAGGTTTGTTTGTTTGTTTGTTTGTTTGTTTGTTGGAAAACTGGGGAATCTCATTAGCGCTGCAGGATCTTGTTTGAAATTGTACGGTTTTATTTTGAAAAGTGCATGCGTTTCCGCTCTCCTCCGGGTGCACGGTAGGAACTTGATGCGTCACTGCTGTGTGAGAGCCCAGCCATTGCCTTGACGAGTCATCGCTGGAGAGGACCCCAGAGCAGACTGAGGCGCTGAGTAACCGCTCTAAACGGGGAATATCACTTCATCACCGCGGATTTATCGCATCACACACGCCTTAAAGAGCGAAATTGCAGTAGCAAAAGCGGAACCGGACTTCCACGCAGATTGTGGTTTTGCATCTTTGAATGAAGCTTTTTATCTTTTGGTCTGGACCCGAACGCAGACAACCCCAAAAGAGACAGACAGTAAAGTAATACCCGAGCCGCTGCTACATCGGAGAGCGAACTTGGCATCTCTGCGCGGTGGGAGGTGTCTGTCTGTCGGCTTCGGCTTGCTGCACGTACCGCTGGCAGGGACCTCTTTTAAAGAAAAGGGGGTTCATGTTTTTTGTAATTACTCCATCTTTGTGTGTTTCTCTGCAACCAACTGTGGCTTTAATGTGACGCACCGTGCTGACATTAGTGCCGAGTCTCGGAGAGGATTCCCACTGCAGAGGAGTTCAGTAAAGGCTCGTTCATTCAAGTTTTTACCTTCATACTTCAGCGGTGCCAGCGCAACCAACACCAATGTGATAGGTAATGATTCCTTTTTGTTTGATCTAAGTCGGAACCAGGCACTGTTCGCATCTTGTTTTAGTCTGTGGGTAAAGTTAGCAGCATAGCCTGGTTTGTAAGTTCCTCAACAGACAGCAGTGAACCCCGCAGTGCTTCTCTCAGCTCTGCATCACTTCCAGCACAATTAGCTACGGGATACAAGTCCGTTGGGCTCTTTAACACTAATGCATGCAAAAGCACATGCAATTTCCCAGGTTTGATTAGTTTGCTTCCTCCTGATCGCGGTTTTATGATGAGGTGCATGCTCCATCCATCAGGGGTGCAACGATGACTGTGTAAATGTTGATTGCACTGTTGACTGGGGCTCTTGATGCTGCCAAGAAATCTCCTTTCAATAAGCCACGGGCTTATTTCCCTTTTTATGACCATCTATGATATCAGCATGGCCGATCTAAAGGTATTTAAAGGACATATATCGGTTAGTTTTAAGAAATGCACTGATCCAGCATCTCCTGGCCTGTACCGATTTTTCGTTTTTCTTTGAGGTCTGGCTCGGCAGTTATGATTTTGGGTTGTATTGTTTGTTTTTGTGCATGAGGACTTCTTTGATACAGGTTGCACATTTGAATCCTACAATTAATTAAGAAATCACAAGATTATTAATCTGTTTATTCACAGTAAATGATATGAGTTCTTAGCTTAGCTGCATTTAATGAGTCGATCAGAGAGACTGGATTCGAGTAACTTTCTGGTTGTTAGCTGGTCAGATACTGAAAAATTTGAATTCATTAAATGCATCAAAACTAAGAATTCCCACCATTTTCAGCCTATATATCCAACAACCAGCAGCATGGAGTTTGTTTTACATTTGACACTTTTACACGTTTTCACACTTTTGCTGACTACTCTGGCAATCTAATTAAAAGTGCCTTAAAAATGTAACTGGTTTTGAAACTTTATAAAACCTTGATATACGTTGATGCAGGCAAACAGTCAGTGTCTTCCCCTTAGTTGTTGTGAAATTTCTGCAAAAATAAAACAACCAAGTCTTTGTTGCTGCACGTCTGTGATTATATGATGTCATATGTTTTTGGTTGTGAATATTTAATGATTCAGCTTTGATCCCAAATCAGAGAGCAAAGCAGGATCGCAGAAGCTGCTCTGCTGTTCGGCTGCGATGCACAGTTGAATCAGGCTCCAGGAGAGCAGCTGTCCACTGAGAGAGTGCTAGACTGCTGCGTTTTGTTTTTTGTTTTGTTTTTTTTTGATGTAGACGAAACTCGGTCAGTAATGCACTTCAATGAGAACAGCTCTCTCATTCTTGAGTTGTCCCTCTATTCAGTCTGTGTCATCTCCTTCTGAGAGATTACCTCACCTCCTCATTGTTGGACCCATTCACAGGAGCAGACAGTGCAGCACCTGGGACTTGAGACATCTGGTTGAATAAATTACCTCTCTTAACCTCAAGGGCGGCCTGCGCAATCTGAGGTATTATGCCGTGCTAATTTTAAAACCTGTTCATTACGCGTGCAACTGAACGGCACACATGGCTGCACAAACAAGCTGGGTGATTGTACCTGCTGGTCTTAAGCACACACCTACTGGGGACCTTTCAACTGAAAGGTATGATGTAGCCTTGATAGCCTAATGAATAAAAAAAATTACCTTGGATGTTGGAAGCGTCTTCTGTACAGCTCCTTTTAGATTTAACTATGCTAAATATGACATACCTGAGGGATTTTTTGCGTTCTTTATGACATAGAATACCACCACACCAGCTGGATTGGTACTAACAGAGCAGTTTGTCAGGTTGTAAATTCACTGACTCACATTTTACTCAGCTTAGATGCAAACTCTGATGTTTTACAGGACTGGTTTCAACTGAAAAAAACTCCCTCACAGACGAGTGATTGAAAATATGTTCACAGTTCCAGCATCGCAAACCAAAACAGCTGCTGTTCCTCTGTGCCAGTGATGATAAGAGCAGAAGTTTATCTGCAGGCTGTTTTGTAAGGCTACTGGCAAACCCAGGAAGCATATTCCCTTACCCCTCGTACTGCCCTGTAACTCTGTATGCTGAGTAATATATCGAGCGCGCTGTCCTGTCCTCACGTATGCATTTAGTGTCTGTGGAGAAGTTCTCTTCATGTCACTTCGAGTGCCCCCACCCCTTTCTCCCCCCTCCTCTCTCATGTTAATCTGCTGAATTGCTACAGGCTGGCCTAACCTTGAGGTCAGTCAGGCTGCTGCTGTGTCTTTGGGCTAAATTTAGAACGTGGAGCAATTAGGCTACATCTCTCTAATGCACTAACAGCACAGAGGCGCTTGGGATGCACATCATCTCTTTACATGATGAGCCACACTATCGTACTTCTCAAATTTCCTGATAGATGAATTTTATGGATTTCAAGTCTCTCTGTAAAAAGAATGTACTGTTTTGCGTTATAATGGGTTCTAGTTAGCAACCATAGTATCTGTGCGAAGAACGTCCAAGTGTGAAAGAATTATTTTTTATGGACTCAGAAGATCACAAAATAATGATTTTGGCTGATAGTAATATTGTCCCTGATCTTTTTTGACAACCATGGTTAAAGATATGGAAAAAGCCTTAAAATAAATGTCTCTTTATTGCAACTGAATAGTCACACACATAAAAATATAAACAATTCAACCTTTTAAGCAAATTTATTCAGTGTAGGAAAAAAAAAAATTACATTAAGGAAAAACTGTTTTTCATAGAATCGCTGTGCCAGTATTTATGGCACAGGTGATTCTATAACGTCCATAAACGTCTGGATGAAAATAGCTTTTCCAATAAACCTGCGCATATTGAGGATTCAAGTAATAATTAAAACCTTTTAAAAAAAGCTGAAAGTGTGGACAAAAAAATCTGAGTGAGGATTATATTCATACCCCACTCACAGTATGGCAAGCAAAGCAGAAAATTTCCAAATATCACTGTTGCAAATTTCAAATTCAGAAATACTTTATTTATTCCAAAGGGGAATTAAATGTTAAATTTGTAGTAGATAGTGACACCAAATCTCCATAGCAACCAATACATGCTATCTACATGTTGCTTAAGAAGCCTGTCAGGAAAATACTTTTCTATCCTACCATCACAAACATAAAGAAGTAGAGTTTGCTAAACTATATTGTGACTTTAACTGTAACCAAATGTTTTGTTCAGATGAGACTAAGGTTGAACTTTTCTGCAATGGGAAACATAGAGGGTTAATATGTGGATAAGCACCTCAAACTGTGCTGTTAAGCACGGAGGAGGATCTCTGATGCTGTGGGCCTATTTCTCATGCACAATGAGGAGGATGGTAGATGTTAGAAAACTTATTTAGGAGCTTTCTTTCCTGAGGTGCCAATAATTCTGTAAAGTGCTTCTATTTAGATCCATTACCAGTAGAGAGATCAATCAAATTATTTTTTTAAATGTGTATGCAAGAATGAACAAAATAAATATTTTTTTTTTCTGTTCTCTCTTTTTTACTTTTAGTGACAAAGACTCAAGCAGACCAAGCCGGGCCGGGCCAGGCCAGGCCATACCAAACGGGTCAGCTACCTCCCCACAAGAGTCAGCTGGGAGAGGCCCTTGTCACAACCTACCATTCAAGCTTTAAAGAGATTCTTCTGTGGCCGTCGGCATCTGATCAGTCTCCAGTCCTTCTATGTTGTGGTCGGCCGTGTCTGGATGTCGGCAGCAGGATGGATTCTGGACTTGATTTGACCATTTACACCTCATTGCAGTGCTGGCCACACTCTCTGTCGGACTGCCTATCGTCCCTCTCCTCCCCAGTCTTTAAGCCCCCTCTTCTTACCTGGGGCCTCCCTCAGCCCAGTAAGGAAGGACCTTATAGGAACTGTTGCGTGTCTTGTTAAAACAGTTGACGCTGCGCAGAGGAAGCAGAGTTGATAAGTCCTTACAAACTTTTACACAGAACAAAGGTTGCTGTGTTCAGTATTCTGACACAACCAGTTGCCTTTGCTTTTTTTTTTTTTTTTTTTGAGGATCTTTCAAGTTGAGTTCTGAAGTTTACACAGATAGTTTTGTCTAATTCCTTACTTTTTACACAAATCCTTATTTATATTCCCGTTTTCTTTCTTTGTGGTCTGAGCCCTGCAGAAGAATGTCCGAAAGTAGCAACAAAGCAGTAAAATTCCTCGCCCCTCTTCCCCCTGCATCCTCGGACTCCCCCTGCCCATCACCTCAAACCCCCCACAAGAATGTGAACGGCTCTGCCAGTTCAGACTCGCACGTCGTGGAGAAGATCGGCGAGCAGCCTGAGGTGCGGCGGCGGCGCCACACCATGGAGAGGGACTCCAAAACAGCTGAGCACCGTTTCTTCCGCCGCAGTGTTATTTGTGACTCGAATGCCACAGCTTTGGACCTGCCCAGCAAAGCGACCGTGCTCCTCATGTCACCCCCAGACTGTGAAGGGACTCCCCTCTTTATGTCCCCGCAGAGCTGTAGGCCCGAGGAGCAAGAGCCTGAGGGCGAGAAGAACGCAAGAGGGTCCTATCTGCAAAGTACCGACCTTCAGCCTTACTCTGGCCACAGTGGGCTGATCACACAGGGGCGTGTACAGCATGCTGAGGGAGATATAGATCTAAATGTTATCACTGTGGCTGTTCCCACAAGTAGTAGCGATAAATATGGTGCAGAGGGGCCAATAAAAGAGCCAATCCCGACAGTATTGGATGTTACGGACAGAGCGGTAGGCAAACAGCCTGATGTCAAGTTGTGTGCCAGAGGGATTCAGGAAGCACAACAGGCATTAAAGGACGAAAAGGTAGATAAACCCGCATTCGAAGGGAGCATCGGCAGCCCCACTGAGGAGAAGGAACAGGAGACTGAGGAGGAGAGGGGGCAAGCGAAAGCGCGCGCAGAGCAGAGGGAGGCCGAGAAACGAGTGCAGGAGGATATAGAGGAGGCCGAGACGAAAGCTGTAGGGACTTCACCAGACGGACGCTTCCTGAAATTTGACATCGAGATCGGAAGAGGGTCTTTTAAGACCGTGTACAAGGGACTCGATACGGAGACGACGGTGGAAGTGGCATGGTGTGAGCTACAGGTAAGGCTTGACTCTGAAAACTGTCACTGTTGCTTTTTCTGAGTCTGAAACTCTTCAGGTGCTGGATTTTCCCTCTACAGTCTTGTAGCTCTTTTTATTTTAATACACTGGTTCAAGAAGAAGAGTTCTTCCTGCTCAGATATTTCAGATAAATGCTCAGGTAAATGGTCTTGGTTAAATCAGTTTGTGTTTTTCAGTATTTTTAGATCAGCTTCAAAGGGACCAGTGACTTGCAAAAGTATTCATATGTCTTCAGCTTTCACATTTTGTGACATAACAACACAATACGATGTATTTTATTGGGATTTTATGACCAAAGGAAGTAGCACGTAACATTTTATTACCAATAAAAATAATGAGATAGTCAAATGAAATTTTGCCTTACTAATTGTTCTCAGAAGTAGTTTCATCAGTGAATAGCCTCCAAACAGCATCTTGGAGACCAGAGAGGTCAAGGGTAAAGTTGAGGAGAAATCTAAAGTAGGGCTGAGGTGGAAAACTGACGTCTTGGTTAAACCATTGCCACACACAGCCAGAGCTCCTGACCTGTATGAAATTTAACATCTGTGGCAAGACTTTTACATTGATTACTATAGACACTTTCTATTCAGTTTGACTGTTTGGGAAGAACAATAAGCAACAAACATCAGTGTCTATTTGTTCCAGGCTGACGGAGACCAGCATTAATTTGGCTGAAGTATTGTTGCCCTGCCAGCAACTTTTTTCCCCCTAGCTTAAAATGAGACAAACTATATAAAAACCTTTCAGTGAGACTCAAACTGTGATAAAAAATGATTGACCTTTTTTTGTCAACTGATACAAACGAGACTAGTTTGCTGGCAGTGAGATCAAATCTAATCAGATCTAATTTTGGTCAAGTGGGAAATGTGTCACTAATTGGTAAATTAGTCAATGAGACTTCATCTTTGTTAAAAGTGCATGTAGTTTTTTTCAGATTTTTGCTTTTTGAAACCAAATCTAAATAAAGTTGTTTCCAATGGGTAATGTTTATCTGTCTGTGTGGCAAAATCTACCTTTTAATTCAGTTCCATCCAAGGATTGCATATTTTAGTCGACTTCAAGTTAAACTGTGCAAAATTTACACTGGTTGAGAAAAACCCCAACTGTTGTTATTTCAGGAAAAGATGATTCAACAAAATGTCCACTCAGGCTATCTGAGTTCTTCCACTTTACAATCACAGGCTGCATTATTTTAGTCTGTCTATCAAACCTCAATAAAATACGTTAAAGTCTGTGCTTGCAATGTGACAACATCTGAAAGAGTTCAAGAAGCATGGATATTTCTGCAAAACACTGAAAAATATACCTTTTTAGGGTCGATAACTGTAAATGTGCATGTCTGCTATGTTTCAATAGGTTTATTAGTTGCAACATTGCTGCATCTCTTCCTCTGTGCTGCAGCTGAAACTCTTCTTTTCATATTACTCATGGTTTCTGTTACAAATAGTTGATTATTTTGTGGTTTAAGTCTGTGATTGGATGCTAAGGTGCAATGCACAACCACGATCACAAGTTACGTTTTGAAAGGTTGCCAAACAATTGAGGGCTGAGTGTAGGTGGGCTTGAGTTGCTGATGACTGTATCAGTAATTACTCAACAAAATATGCCTGCTTGACATCTTTAAAACCCTGGGCGAAGACAGGTAGCTGGGAAGCATCCAGCTATCCGTCACTCTCGTTCTTTTGCTACATGCTGGTAAACTGGAACAGCATGTGTTAAACACAAGGCAGGAGGACATGTACTTTGCCGTGCGATGATCTTGCTTCATCAAAGTGTCCTGATGCAAATCTTGCAGCGAGTGTTTGTGTCAAAGAGAAAGTGAGGCTTACAGTGTGGCAATTTAACATGATAGTGCATGCTGTTTTGGGGGTTTTTATTTGCAGCAAAGTTTGAGGTTTTAGTTGTTGTTTAAAAGGGCAAGACAAGAGGTATGTTCAGCAGTCCAAGATGTAGAATAACAGTGTCAAGCAGTCATATGACATGTGGACTGAGCTGAGGTTTTAGCAGGAGAAAGAAAACACTGACATTGACTCACGTGGAACCACTTGTTGCTATGCCAAGGAAGTAAACATACAGGATTTTAAACAAAGCTTTTGGGATATGCCACAGATTTATTCAATGTCATTTCTTAAACACATGCAGTTTCAATCTACTTCATAACAGATTGTTAATTAGAACCAGAAACAGTCAGAAAATCGCTCTGTTTTCTAAATTTTGATTTAGTTTTTTCTGTGTGTGTGGAAAACATGTGCTTGTATTGCTGTCATCTCCATCACAAGATCCTCCTCGAGTCTTCCTGAATCCCAGGGGCTCAGATGAGCTTTGCCTGATGCCCCGCGTCAAGGAGACGATGGTTTGTTTGTCAGAAAACAAATGTCCAGCCCTGGCTGAGCTTTTCTGTCACACATCTCTCATTTTCTGTCTCTGTGTGCATCAGTTGTGAAAATAAGAAAACCTGGTGATCCTTAACAGGGCTTTATATAATACAGATGTATTATATAGAGATTATATAGAGATATAGTCTTGGGCTGCCCTTATTTTTTTTTTTCTTCCAAAGGAGTTCAACTTTTTTTTTTTTTTTTTTTTTTTTTTTTTTTTTTTTTTTTTTTTTTTTTTTTTTTTTTTTTTTTTTTTTTTTTTTGCAATTTTGTAAAGAAGTCTTTTTGAAAGTCTTCTGACTGCTTTATTTCGTAGATTTAGGTCCTTTCATTTTTAGCTTCATCAAAGATTCTTGGAAAAATGCTGGTTAAACACCAACATTTGTCAGAAAACATTAAAAGAGATTAATCAAATCTAAAAGAAATAGGTTTAGATAGAAAAATCTGTAAATTTTTTTTGGATAGCTTTAGAACAATGAGAACACATTGGAACACAATGAATCAAAAAGTTGTGCATAAATGTACCTATTTATCGATTCCGTCCTACAAAGAAGGTGAGTGTTCATAAATCTGGCAGCTGGAAACAATTGTCATACACATGCCACATACCTATTTGTTCATAGCTTCATACAGAAACACAGAAATTGAAACACAGATGATTAAAAAAAGCTTCTAAAAACAGAAATGACTTAAATTGAAATTGAGTGCATTGCGACAGACGGTTAACGCTACACTTGAAGACGAATGGAAACTATGTTGTAGGTCAGACAAATGGTGTCTTCAAATGTTGTGTGGTGCTTTGACGTTTTAGAAATGCTGGATGAGCCCTCAGACCCAGTTCATCATGCAGTGGAACACAATATTAAGCTCAGCTGTCCAGCAAAATTAGCTGCAGGCCTGCACAGGCTCTGGTGTGTAGTTCCAAGGCAAATCCACCTCTTTTTGTAAGCGTGTGTCCTGTTCCAATGTGTGCATCACCTGCTGGAAGATCATCAGCCAACACAGAGCGCATCTGCACTGTTATGGCTATGGAGCTCCAGGTTTCCATCCTTAGATGCGTAATGTCCAGAAAGATATGCGCTGGAAGATAGGAGCAACTCATCACTACATATAAAAAAACCTTCTCTTGTCTGGGGGCACGTAGCGGTTGTCTAACAGAGCCAGCTCTGGTATTGCTGAGATTTGATGACTCATAGCTCTTACCCAAGTATGTAAATTTTAATGCCTAATCATTCAAAAGATCCTAGGGATCCAGAGAGTAATTACCTTCCAGAACTTACCATTTAATTTTTGGTATTTACCTGTTACTTTCCAGAACTTACCAATTATTTCCCTGGAAGTGACTGGTTATTTCCCTGGACCATACTTTGGTATTTTCAGGAACCAGGCTGTGTTATGAGGTGATGCTTAACAGGTAACTTTCCTGGCACCTGCTGTGTACTTTTTTTTTTTTTTTTTTTTTTTTTTTTTTTTTTAGAAAGTACCTTGTAAGTTCCAGAAAGTAACTTCTGAAAAGTAACCACTAACTTTCAGGAAAGTTGCTGCTCAAGTCCTGAAAGTACCACATGTTTTGGAAAGTAACTTTTAAGTTCCTGAAAAGTATTAACTTTATTATGTAGTTCTACTGATACTTCTTATTTTATAATCAAGTCGGTACTAAGTTAAACTTGTGTACACAATGTCAGAGCTGGTGTAGATTTGAGATCTACACTCGATTCGAAATTGATCATTGCATTGCAATGACACAACTTTAAAAGACAAAAAAAGCAAAATGTCTGATGGAAGTAAGAGGTGATGCAACAGTTTTACACAACACTTTAAAAAGTATAATTTGACCTAATGATACTTTGTGTAACCCAAGTAGTGAACATTTGTGGTGAGTTGTCCTATGCAGGAACAAACAGTTTTCCACCCTCCCCTCCTATAATCCCCTTTAGTGTGTTTCTGTCGAGATGACAGAGCAACTGTTGACATGTGGCAGAAAGCTGAGAGTAAAGTTACATACATACACACACACCCACCCTACAACCAATCACATTCCCCCTTTGGGTGGGCATGGCAACTGGAGATCTTTGAGAGTTAGGTTCATCTGGTACTGGGTGGATTTCTTAAGGTGCAGTTGTTCTAAGTCCAGCATGTCTTAGTGTTAGTGACTGATGGTTAGATTGAGGTAGCTGGGTCTTGAACATCTCTTGGCTTTTAATCTGATCAAAGTTAGTTTCTGTTGCAAAGTAAATCCTTGGATGGATGAACACAGCTGAAGACTAGCTGGCAGTTTGCTTAAGCTTTATGCAAACTCTAATGATGAATAGATAGTGGTGAGGAGGAGGAAGGTCACCCAGTAGCTTATCTTAATGGACCTCGTTAGTTTGGATGGGAGAGAAAAGGCAGTTTCAGGTGACCTGAGATAAAAAGAATCCCTGAAATGATTTATCTTAGGAGATTTAAATGATTCCTATATTTATTTTAGTTTCCAAGGCTACTGTCAATTTCTTGGAGCTGGATAGGTGAGAAGAACCTGTAGATGGGAATCTTGTACTTTTAGTCTATGGCAATATAATTGTCTCTGACTCATGCACTAAAAGGTACATTTCAGAGATTTCAAACTGTTTGAGGAGGGAGTGGAGTTCAGAGATCACTCAGGTCCTCGCCTGTCTGCCTGCCTGAGACCACCTATCGGTTCAGCAGAGAGGGGGTGGAGTGCACAAGACTGAATGAAAAAACAAACAAGATCTGATTGAGTTTTGTGTATTTTTGTACGCCAGTTGGCCTCAAAATGGGAAAGCTTCTGAGTGATGGGTATAGGAAGGGAAAAGAGAAAATTGGATAAATGAGGATTTTTTTTTTTTTTTTTGGAGAAAGGAAAGAAGAAAACATTGAGAGAATATTAAAGAACTGGAGTGGGAGGATGATTGGGGGAAAGAATAATGGAGGGAATATGACATGAATAAGGACTCCTCTGTAAGGATTTCTTTTACAGCCACAGCCTTTACTCTGCATAAGCACATGTTCACCTTTCTTCTTCACCTATCATAGCATGAATTTTATATCAGAAACTTGGGATTGGTGATGCAGGCAGAGTGAGTCACCCTGTTTAAGTCAGAAGTTTACATACACTCATAATGCGCATGATGATTTCAGTAATTTTGGACTTGACTTATTGTCTGACCTTTTCCTTTTTTTCTGGGTGAAATAATATTGCAACAAAGAAATTCTGTTGATTTTAAACATCATGACTTGTTCCGTGAGAGAGAAATTTTTTTCAGGTTTTAAAGCCTCGCTTTGATTCGTACTGCTTACATGTTGGCATTGTGACGTTGTCAAATCGGAACAACAAATTGGAAGTGATAATGTGTGGACTTTGTAGTTACTTCCAAAAGGGATCATAAGACTTTACTTATTTGTGTGACTTTGTTAGATCTTTGCAGGATTTCTTGGACTTTACCCTTCTTAGAATAAATTCAATAGTTGGAGTAATTATTAATAATGAAAGAAGATAATTGCCTTTGGTCTGGACAAGTTAAGATATTCTAAAACTTTAAGCACCAGTTAAAGAAGTATTGAATTGTTTTCATATAAACACTTGAGAATGAATATCTAATTTTGACCCTGACTGGGTTAAAATCATTGTATGTTGTTCAATCATCCCACCCTGACCCCCTCCCCCTCACTTCAAATAAATAATTAAAAGCCGAAAATGATCTCAACATTCATGCCCATTACGATTTTAATGTGAACCTGTTACGAGGGCTGCATCACTCACGGCTCTGTTATTTCTGAGCAAGGTGGCGATGACTCATGTTAACCTGATACAGGCGGTTACAGGTGCGAAGAAAGAGCCTGAAGAGGTTCCATGGAAGGAAATTTCCAAGGAGTGTATTTTCTTCTATTAAAATGAAGCCTTTTTAATGTTAAGATTTTTTTTTTTTAAATAATTTTGTACCATACAGTGTTTTCTCTTAGTAAGCATTTTAAATTAAAGAGCTTGTCCAGAAGTAACACTTTTAAAAGATTAGACTATCTGCCGTTTCTGAGGTCATATGTTGGAGTGAGTGCGGTATTACATGTGAATATTTTGATCCAGAAATTATTTGAGTACACGTGCATAAAAGAATGCGGCGAAGGATAAATCTGCTCAGATTACTGCACGTCTGCGGAGCCAAGGTTCAGATTTCCCTGACAAAACTGGCAAACTGCAGTAAAGTTATACCTTTGGCAAAGGCTGCATTACCCTATTAAGTTTGGGAAGTTGCTGTAATGGCCTTCACTAAAAACACACAGACATGCATAATAAAGGAATGGAAACTGTTCACATCTTAAACATACTCTTGTAAATGTTTTAAATGCCAGCTACAAATAACTTCCTTTTCCTTCCTACTATCTAAGTAAATGCCTTATGTGTGCATGTAAAACGAAGGTGTGTGCACAGTTGGGGATTTGGCTCTAGTTGTGGGTTTATGTTTACATACTGCTGCTGACGTTTCATCGTCTTAAGTCTAATCATCATTTGTGATTGATTTAAAAAAAAAAAAAAAAAAAAAAAAAAAAGTAGAGAATTTCTGGACTTTTCTTGTACTTTTGAAACAATATTATTGAAGTAATTTATGAGCCTGAAAAACCAAAGCTGTGATGATTTCTCTGGGTGGAAACCCACAACCAGCTGCTCCGCACTTGGGAGATGACTCGAACTTTTGAAACGATTACGTCGAATGTTAATTACGTTTTTATTTACGTAACCTCAAATTACAATTCCGGTCATCTGGGGGCACAACATGGTTAAGACCTTGCATGAATAACACCTTTCAAAATACTGATATTCTTCTTGAATAAAATCAACTGAATGTTATGTTTCAAGGAGCACCACGAGTGTCTGCTGCCTCATAAGCCGCAGGAATGAAGCGTATCAGGGAGAGTTTTCAGAACGAGGTGTCATAATGAGAATGCAGCTGAAGGTTCTTCACATAACACATTCCAACGCCTTGGTCTTGGAACGTAAAAGCCCACACGGTGAGGATGTTTTTGCTCACACGAGGCCACAGAGTGGAGATGAAAAGGCAAACACTTCAGCATCAGGTCACTGGTACTGGTTTGTTTTTTTTGTTTGTTTTTTTTTTTTAATAACACAGGGAATGCAAAAAGAAAATGAATCGCCCATTAATTGATTTTTTTTTTTTTTTTTTTTTTTTTTTTTTTTTTTTTTTAATTAGAACATTGTGAGACATTTCTTGGACTTTTAAAGCAGTGTTATCAGTTATTGAAGTAATTTATGAACCTAAAAAGATTCAGGTTTGGATGTTGCTCTGTTTCTTAATAATATGGAGAACATTGGAGCAGTCATGATAATGGTTTGATTACTGTAAGGCCAATAAAGATTTCTCCATTGAATATCGTGAAACTATTTTGATTTCTCTTGGTGTTCTTTCTTTTCTTTGTCCCTTTGTGACTTTAACCTAGCAGGTGAGCTCTGCAGTTCTTTAGATATGGTTCTGGGTTCTTTTGTAATCTCCTTTAAGAATCATTGAAGCTCTATTGTAGTAATTTTTGTAGTAGTGCCACTCCGAGGAAGGTTCACCACTTTTTTTGTGTTTTCTCCATTTGTGGATAGTGACTGTTATTGTGGCTAACTGGATTCTCAAAGCCTTACGAATGACTGGAACCATCTACAGACTGATCTAGCCAGTTACTTTATTTCTTATCTGTACTCGAGTTACTTTAGTTAAGGCTGTGAAATCTTGCCTGTTGATCTCTTTTGGCCTACTTCATGTTGTCAGACGGGTTCTATTTGGGGCATTTCTTGATTCTACAGATCTGGTAGTATTCAGACCACAGTGTGATTAGTGAAATGATAAGCTTTTGAAAATTGTGGTTAATCATAGTTACTTTATGATTTAAGACAAGCGATAACTTTAACAAGCTTCCGTTGATGGCCTCTGGTGTATTTCTTAGCAGGATTGGTGGAACTCAGTTTCCTGGATTGTGTGTTCAGGATCAACGTCCTCTTAGAGCATCCAGTTGTGTCCAAGTTGGAACCATCTATCTGTTTAAGGTGACACTGAGGAATTTAGAGGTAGCCCTTCATCATCCCATCCACCTTGAGCAATGCATCAGTGGGATTTGCATTGAAACAACCCCACAGCATGACACTGCCGCCACTACTCCTGACAGTTAGTACAGCACTCTTAAATTTGAAATCCACATCTTTACTCCTATTTGAATGCAGCTCTGATTTTAAATAAAGTTCAGTTTTTTTGCTGTGTCAGTAACCAGCTGTGAGTTGCCAAAAAAAAAAAAAAAAAAAAAAAAAAAAAAAAAAGCCAGGGAAGGTGGCACTTCCTCAAATGTAAACCATCCCGGTCTTCATCCACTCACGTTTCCGTCTTGTTTAATCTGTGTTTAAACACCAGGGTTTCCCCCTGACGCTGAGCAGAAAAGGTCAGGCCACGCTGCCTTTTGGAATTTCATTAGCATCGATTTCAGAATGGAATGGCCTAACGGGTTGTGTTGCATTATTAGTGAGAAGTAAAACTCTAGTCATCAATCAAACTGCATCGAATGTGCATTTTTCATTTTTATCATGCACGTATAAATCAAACTTGAAAGCTTTAAAGGCCTAAAAATGTGAGCCAGTAGTTTGGTTATGGTGTGAACAGAAACGATTGACCTTTTCCCCTCCCATTCAGTGTTTATTCAGACAAACTAGAACTCCTGAAGCTCAAAAACGTTTGGCAGCGACTGTGAGGAGGTGTGTGTGTGTTCGTGCACGCTCGCTTGACGAAGACGGCGGAGAGTTTTGGCACCTTCTTCTAAATAAAGTCATGCTGCAAATGAGAGGAGCTGAGAGAGTGGAGGAGGGGAGATGAAAGATGTAGCAGAAAGTGGTGTGTGTGTGTGTGTGTGTGTGTGTGTGTGTGTGTGTGTGTGTGTGTGTGTGTGTGTGTGTGTCTCAGAATAATGTGTGTGTTCAGTGATGTTTTATGGTGATTAGACTTTGGTTTAATTGGAAACATTGTGCGTGTGTGGTTGACTCAGAAAGGCATTGAGTGTCTGCTTACATTTAATGTAGCTGTTTTGTGTGTGTGTGTGTGTGTGTATGATGGGGTTATTTGGGGACAGTGAATGCATCAGGCAGATGTTGGTTGACTTCCTTTTGAGACTTTTTTTTCTTTCTTCTCCTCTGTCTCATGTTCTTTTCTTCCTGCCCGTTCGTTCTTCATGTATATTTCCTTCTTTGTCTCGGTTTGGATCAGTTCATGTTTTTCTCATTACTTTCTCTTTTTCATCCGCTTCTCTTTCTGTCTTATATCAGACTCTCTGCTCAGTTCATACATCGTCTAATATGTATCTGAAGTGGAAAGAATGACAAAAGGTTGTCAGTTTTTTTAAATTTATTTAGAGTTTTGGAGAACCAGTAAGTCAGGAACCAGAACAATTGCCAGTTACACAGACAGACTGTTACAGTAATTAGCAGCATGTGATGATTCTGTCTTGAAATTCGAGTAGATATGAAGGAATGTGGAAGGTATACAGATTAAGGCAATGGTTAACATTACTTATTAAAAGGAGCAGAGAAACTAACACTCTAAACAGAGAAAATAAGCATGACAGTTATAGTCTGTGATTCATTCTGTCCCTCCTAACCAGCATCTGTTCCATTTAAACCACCTCGCAATGTACAGGTGACGTTTTAGCCTCAAATGGTATGTTAGCTTTTCTTCCTTGTTGATGGTTGTCAAAAATATTTTACAATTTAAAAAAATATGAAAACTATCCAGTTCATTTATATTTAGTCCACTCCACTGGATACTTTGAAAACTACTTTTTGCATCTCTTTACCAGCGTTGCTTAATCTTCTTTGCAACATAGATCAGATTCAGTCATAGCGATAGAGCGTGTCTGTCAACAGCAGTTTTGAATTCTTGCCACAGATTCTCAAATTGATTTAGGTTTGGGCTTTGACCAGGCCCTTTTGACACACAAACACTTGTTGATCTAATCATTCAATTTCCTTTCTTTAGAACAGCATCCTACAGCACAATGCTACAACTGCCATGTTTCACAAGGTGAATGGTTTCTTCTGCGCTATCTGTTGTTATATTTTTCAAGCACATGGCATCGATAGACGCTCTTCCTTGAGCTGTGGATCTTTGCAGCTTCTCTAGATTAAAGGGCAATGCATACTGTGCAAGAACAGAAATTTGTTCACTCTCCCTTGGATGCAGGAACAAAATAACATCATTCCGTTCTTGCAAACCTGATTCCTAGTTCTTGAAACTTGGTCTTGATGCATCATCTTGGCAGAACGTTTCTTGTATGGACTCTGCGAGTTTTGCATCTGAGTTCTTCTCATGTATGAAATGTCATTGCCAGAAAAAACTATTCTGGTTCTTACATTTGTTGAGTAAAACAACAAATTTCTTTTTTTGATTATGTGCATGTCAGGGGACTCTTAGCTGCTTCTTTGACTAATGGTCTCCTTACCTGGCGTGTCAGTTTAGGTGAATGGCTATGTCTTGGTGGGTTTGCAGTTGGTATGCACATTTTTTTAAGGATGCCTGATTGAACGTTGAATCATGAAATCCCAGTATATTTTTGACAAAAATCTTTAAATTATGTTATACATTTTTGAATATACGTCTGCAAGGATCAAGATACTTTGAAGCAAATCAATACAAAATGAAACCATTTTCCCTTAAAGTGTTGCGTGAATTTGAACATTCCTACTGCAAAACACAATTCAGTCTGTCTAAATGTGTTTACTTGATTAGTGGAAAGGGGAGGAGTCTTATGGTGGCTGTGCATTGCCAGGACATTTCTAAACAATGCTGACATTGTAATAGTAAGCACTTCCTGGAAATCCAGAGCCATGATTGGCTAACAGCTGCAGATCAGAAATGGGCCTCACATTGTTTTTTTTTAAGTCTTAAAAGACAACTCTCAGATCAGACTCAGAATCTCCTGAAAATGCAAAGTACATAAACTTCAGAGGTCATATTCTGCACTTTAAATGTCTTGTAGCTGTTGCTCAGTGAGATTGAAACTGAGACTAACCTCATAAGGGAAGTTTTACTTTTTCCGCTTTGATTTTTGGACGTTTTGTGACCAGTTGCATCCCCAAAAAAAACCCTTAATCTACCCAGTTCAACATGTTTTTAGTGACAGACCAAGCAAAAAATGTCTTCCAATATCCAGTTAATTATCCAGTTGATTATCATGTATTAACCTGCTTGTTTTCTTGTGTCTTTATTACTTCAATATTTTGTGCAGGCATCATCTGCCACATTTTTTGTAATTAGTAAGAGTTTTTCCCTCTGGTGGTTTAATTTCCTTTCTTTAACACAGGGAATTTTCCTTTCAAAATTGACAGTTCAGTGATAGAGGAAGTGTTTGGGTACAGGATTGTAAAATTGGAATTTATGGTTTTTGGGTTCTATAAACTAAATGTGGCACTTGATTGAAATAAGGAGTCAACTGTTCAACTCTTTATCTGTTCATATAAACTTTCTGTATTTTTTTTAGGGGAATAGCTCCCATTAGTTGTGTGCTCTCTCGAATTTCTGTTTCTTTGTTCCACAGAATGCAGTAAGGGCCCAGTGCTCATTAAGCTTTGTGCACTTGCTTTCTCTTTGTTTCTCATAGAAAGTATACATGGTCTAGTTCTTCAGTGTTTAACTTTGATTCCTTCCTGGAGAAAATGATTGCTGCATTTTAACTTAATTGTTAGTTTCTTATAGAAAGTAATCCAGGCCCGATTCTTTCATGTTTAGCTGTATCTCTTTATTTGAGGGCGTCATTGGCAGAATTATTGCTGCCATTAATGTTGTGCACTCTGTGTTTTGTTTTGTTTTTTTCCCACTTTTTTTTTTTCAATAGAAAGTACTGCGGACGTAGAGCCACTATGTTTAGATGTACGCTGTCCTGAACAGTGTCCTTAATTGAGTCATTATGGCAATTAACTTTGTGTACTCTGAATTTTTTTTTCTTTCTTCCATAGAAAGTATGCCTCGCCCAATGCTGCTTTGTAAAGTTATCTCCCTTCCCTGGATAAAGCTATTAATAGTGCTATTGCTGCCTTTAACTTTTTGTACTCTCCTTGTTTCCCATAAAAGGTATTCCTGGCCCAGTGCTTGTGTTTAACTGTTCCTCTTTCCTTGACATCATTGACAAAGCAATTCCTGCCGTTACTTTTTATGTATTGTTTTATTCCTCAGAGAAAGTATTACTGGTTTAGTCATTTTGTGTGCATCTGTTTCTTTTTCCTTTTGTGTGTATCTGTTTCTTTTTCCTAGAGAGAGTCATTGACTGAGTTATTGCTACCCTTACCTTGGATTTTTTTTTTTTTTTTTTTTTTTTTTTTTTTTTTTTTTTTTTTTTTTTTTTTTTTTAATTTCCCTTTAGAAAGTACCCATGGCACAGTGCCTCTGTCTTTTTCACTTGCCAAAGCTACAGTATTTATAAAAAAAAAAAAAGGGATACAGTTAAGACTGTGTAGGCTGCTCCATCTGGTTGTTTAACAGTCTTGTGCATCTCCTTTGAAATGTGGATGGGAGGTGTGTGACCTCGGTTGAAAATAGACAACTGCCAGTTGTCTGAATCAGCGTAAATTGACCTGGGGTGCAAACACAGGGTGCTTGAGCTACAACTGTGTGTGTGTCTGGATGGATGGGTGGGTGGGTGTGAGAATCTGTTGTGTGTCATTTTATTTGTGTTTAGTCTGCTTTTGCTTTTGTCTGCACCCTGACTCAAAGGCTATTCTGCTGTGTGCGTCAGTCAGTCAGTCTATAGGATGTGTGAGTGAACTCCTGTTTGGTTCTTTGTGTTAAACCTCCTATTTTGTATGTTTGAAGAGGGGGCAGCTCCCTGGTTTCATTGTATCCCTCCCAGATTCCCTACATTCCTCTGATAAGATGTCATCTCTCGGTAAAAATTTGACACCAACCCCATCCTCCCCAGGTTGTACTTTCTCAGTGTCCGTTCATTCATTACTTGTTGTATAAATTTACATCGCTGAGATGATACGTAACAAAAACGACTGTTTTTCCTCAGTTGTCTGTGATTTATAAAAAAAATATATTCGGACCATTCAGCTGTACTCACTTTATGATTAGGATGTAACTGTGCTAATCTAAAATGGTTTTCAGTTTAACAAGTTCAGCTATTTCTGGAAACAGAACTGAAGAGCAGCAAGACAGAACGTGTCACATTGATGCACGCTAACTGTGCTAATGTTTCCTGTGTTGTTGTTGTTCTCGTTATTTTTATTTTTGTCACTCTCCCTCCCACTCTGTGTATGTTTTTCCATCTCTGGTATCCTTCATGACCTTAAGCTTTTGAGGAAGAGACAGAAAGAGGGAGCACAGTGAGAGGGGAGATGGGGATTTTCACCCCCCTATCTTTCTTTTAGCTCTATAAATAGTTTCAGAGCAGCGGAGTGTCATCTGCTGAGCCATAACTGGAACAGAATGAGAGGGGACAGGGTTTGGCTGCAAACTAGGCTATATGTGTCTTGGAGCTTATTGTTTCCAAGTGTTGGAAGTTATACTTTCTATACTTTTTTTTTTTTTTTTTTTTTTTTTTTTTTTTTATAGAGAAAGTGGGTGAAGATAATAGAAAAACCTGTAGAAATAACACTAGAAATCAGTGCTTATATCAAATCATAACATAAGTCTGTTTTGATATGAAGGCATATTTAGTTAGAGGCCGCTGTGTTTGTTATACAATACTGACTGTATTCATAGCTTAAGTTAAAGCTGTCTCGCCGCCACTTGTTGCATACATGGCCAGGGAACAGGAACAGGTGGAGAAATTGTCTATATCAGCATCTGCTGTGCAAAAATATTCAACTGAACACAAAAACGTGAACCGACTTTAATCGACAGGGTAGTTGCCTAAATCCTGACATGAACATTTCTTTGGTCTGAGCAAACTTCAATGTAGAGATTTTGAATTTATGATGCATCTTCTCCAATCCAAACAGTCAAAATTATACACACAAGCTCAGATATATACATACACATTCAGTTGTTTAAATTAAGCCTTAACAAGTGACATGGTCTTGGCTGGATATTTAGTCCTTTTTGTTGGTTTGTTATAGAATCCTGGCTTTTAAATTTTCTTAGTTAGCTTGGGGTTATTTTGCAAGGTTAGTGTTAGTCTGCTTCATCTATTCAAATATCAGTTTTGTTGGTGTCATTGTCCCACTGAAATGCCAAACTGTGTCCAAGTTTAAACTGTCCAGCTGTTAAATTAAGGTTAACATTTTTTGAGGTAGTCATCCTTCTTCATTATCCCATCTTCTTTGTGCAGGAATCACATGTAGCAAATAGGACCCATACCATAATTGTGCCACCACCATGCTTGTCAGTTGAAACATTCCGTTTTTTGGTAGAAAAGTCTCACAAACTTCTCTCCTGAAGGCAGTTGGGTTGTTTATGTGGGCAAATTTCTTAGTTGACACCCTCTCAGTCCATGGTGATGTGATATTGACACTGTGCCCAGTGACACTGGTGTTCCAGCTTCTTCCAGTGTATGATAGCTTTGATCCCAGATGTTTTCTGGGTTGTTGTTGGACATCCTAACTAATTTGCAGTTATCTGAGGGTGACAGTTAGGGTTAAGATTTGGACAAATTTAGGAGTGTTGCAGGAAAATGACCCCAAGTATCAAATCTAGGTTTGGAATGGCTGAAGCAGACTTACATTAAGCTTTTGGAATGCACTCAACCTCAGTCCTATGAAATATTTATGGACTATGTTTAAAAGTTGAAAAACCAACCAATTTAAATGAGCACTACAAAAAGTTTTGACACTATGGATTGGAGAAAATCCAGAGTAAATGTAAATTTGTTTACATTAAAGGCCCAAGAGAAGGATATTTCTGTCAATAATTATCATAAGTAAAGATTGTACTGACACTGTAAGCCTATCCTGTAAAAGGATCTTATCTGATTTGCATTTTTGGTTGATTAGCAAATTGGTTGCTTAGCCTCATTTTCCAGATCTGATCCTGTTGATTTATATACATCTATGCATGAACTTGAGTCTTTTGGGCATGTGTTACATTCTGTCGTTGCTTAAAGTCTGAATTACTCCAAAGCTGGACAAGTTGGTTATAAAGTTCTCTCAGGTCTGTGAAACACCATGCTGAGTCACTGGGAGATGCATTAAAAAACACCGAAAAAAAATCACAGATTCTGTGGCCAATCAAACAGGAAGTTCTCCGCACCAGATTAGGAATCAATCCCTCATAAACCACAGTTGCATGATGTAATCACTGCAAAATCAACTTGACAGTATGCTAAGATCAATGGCATTGGGGTTTACTGGGGGAAAACCCCTTCTGTCTTTTAATGTCTGGGTTGGGGGCAAGGTCAAACAGCTGCATGGCTTACAATCGTCTGCTGTCACCAGGCGTTTGTACCACAACGCTGGCAGATATTATAGTTTAGAGGAAAAAACTTCTCTTCACATTTGTATTTTTAAATCCAATAGTTGTTGAAAATCTCTGAATTACTTTAAGTCTTTGAATAGAACTTTGTACTTTACATGTAAGCAACACATACTGTTTCTGTACTGGTCACTCTTTGGGTTTGTGGACACTTTGGCAGATCAAAGTTTAAAGCTAAAGTTTACTTAGATGATGACATTCTGGACACAGAAATTGTTTACAAGATCAAGCTGACAGGAAGCTTTACAGGGCAAACCCCCTGCAGTGGAGCTGTCCTGGAAAAATTTGATGAGTAATGTGATAAGATCGGAAGTGGGAACATTGCCGTGTGGCGTTATCTCGGGATAAAACCAACAAATGTTGGTCCCTTGCAGCAGATCATGTCCTGTCTCATTATTTTTCATAATGGAGGGATTCCATGTGTCTGTTTTGGTTTAGGATACTGGTATCATGCATGCTGACTCACTGT
This sequence comes from Anableps anableps, assembly GCA_014839685.1. Lineage (NCBI taxonomy): Eukaryota > Metazoa > Chordata > Actinopteri > Cyprinodontiformes > Anablepidae > Anableps > Anableps anableps. The sequence goes on along the minus strand of CM026087.1, from coordinate 11,925,685 downwards.
GAATAGAATAGGCCTGATCATTATTGTTATCTGATGTCCCTTTTTCTGTTTGTTTGTTTTTTTTCCCCAGCTCAATAAAGGATAGATTTCACTGTGCAGTGTCTTGCAAAAGTACTTTTAACTTTTAAACTTTTGTCTTCACTTTTTTTTTTTCACATAAAAAATCACAACTTTTATGTGATGGATAACAGACCAACACAAAGGAGCAAAAAGCATACAATAATTCAGAAGTTGAATAAAAATAACATGGTTTTAATTTTTTTTTTTTTTTTTTTTTTTAACAAGTAAAAACCTAAAAAATTCACTTTGTTTAAATTCAGCTCCCTTTTCTCTGATACCCCTAAATAAAATCCAGTGCATGCAATAACATTCAGAATTCATCTAATTTGAAACAATTAAATACCTGACACCTGAAAAAATGTGATTGGCTTTGGATATCAGTCCCCTTTACTCTGCTACACCTAATAGAATCTAAGTGCAGGGAAATCAGGTCAGAAATCCTGTTAGAAGCTGCAAAATACTTGAGACCAAGCTGGAAGAAACAGCCAGGTATACAAAGAAATACTTAAGATAAAAGCCTTGTCCTGTGCTTGAAAGGTCCAGTCAAAGTTCAAACAAAAGAATTCTTGTTGAAAACTACTTTTTCTAAAACCAGCATTTAACTTTTTTGTTATTTTTTTTTTTTTATCTCTGGATACTGAAGTAATTTTGACCAGCCAGCTTGTCATTATATCGCATACTTTCCCACATGCAGAGGAAACCTACTTCTCTGAAGTGTTGGGAAAGAAATAATTAATTTGAGCTACAAAGGCTAGAGTTCCTACACTGCAGACATACACAAAAGGGGAATTTCCTGCAGAAGTTATAAAAACTAAATGAAAAGGTTTTGATTCAAACCATGCATCCTGAAAAAGTATTATGTTCTAAAGAACAGATTTGTTGTTGTTTTGGCTCAGACATCTCTTAGTGATTGTGGTTGTTTGGAAATTTATTTCTTTAAAAAGGCAGCTCAAATTTAAATTTAGTGCATAAGCTGTATTGCACATCTTTTTTTGTCATTGATGAAAAAAGTGCATGCACAAGTTCTAACAATGTGGGGTCAACAAAGAGGTCAGATCTATTTATTTGCTTATTGTCCTTTCATTGTGTTTGTGAATGTGCATGGGTCGTGTTGCCCTGTCTGTTCATTGTGTTATGGGTGATAAACAGCTCACCTCTGTCACACTGTTGTTGACTCAAGCTTAGTTAGGCTGCACAGAGGGTGGTGCTGAGCCAGGCACCCAAATGAGGTAAATATAGAGAAGTCTGCAAGAGAAAGAGGATTCAGAGAAAAGAGGGAAGAGTCGGAGGCGAATTTAGAAAGGAGGAGGCCAAGAGTTGCTCTTTTGTCTGATTCTTTTTTTTAAAGGTTTGTTTGGGGACTTGTCTCTCTCCCTGTCTCTCTCTCTTTCTCTCTCTCTCTCTCTCTCTCTCTCTCTCTCTCTCTCTCTCTCTCTGTCTGTCTCTCTGTTTGTGTGTGTATGTGTGTCCCTGGGCTCATCTAAAAGCTTCTGTCTGTCCCAGTTACATCAATATTTGATTCAAAATACTCCTTTCTTGACTGCTGAGTGTAGACTTGGAGTCATGTAATGTGATTAGCTAATGTGCATGTAATATAGTCATGCATGATGCCCAGTGAGAACATAACGTGTTCTTACTTTAGTGCAAACAGAAGTGCCACAACTGTATAGAGATGCTCTGATCAGAAATTCCAACCCATTTCCCGTCTCTAGTTTTTGTAAATTTTCTCCTGTCAGAATCAATTTTAGTGTATTTGGACTTCTCAGAAAACATACTATAAGATGCATTTTAAATATTTATAATATTTTTAATATTTAGAGTAGAAGCGATGTCACACTGCAAAAGAGAGAGCTCACCGTTAAAAGTGGCTTTAGCTTCTTATGTTTGAGATTAGCATGGTTACTATGAATAGCAGTACAAAAACTGCAGTCACACTGTGCATATTCTAGAGAATCTGGTTCCTTACATTGATTCTGAGACTTCTAAAATGCTGGCAGCATTTCCAAATTGCGCAAGTTCCTTTACAGACGAGTTGAAAATGTAAAAATAGGATAAAACAGAAAAAGTTTTCTGTATTCAGTTCAGCCTTCCTTTTATCTGCTGAATGTCTTGGTCTCTCTCACTCTGCTGCAGCCTGAATGAACCTGGCATTGAAATGCTTCAAAAATTGCAGTTTTGTCCGACTTCATATGAAACACTGTACAGATACTGAAATTGGTTAGCACTGAGTTTTCTTCCGTCTGTAACAGCACCCACACCAAAGGGTTTTGTCAGCGAAATCAGGTAGCACTTAGTTTGACGCGTTTGGCGATCATAAAAAGATTGGATTTTTGAGTTTCCGAATACCTGGTCACTATTGGGGCCAGCCAAGCTATTGTACCATAAGAGTTTATGCATTTCAAAATGCATTTAATGTGCATTTAGTATGAAGTGAAATATCAGGGAGCAAATGTGGCAGAATGACAGTGAACAGAGAGCAGCAGATATGGGGTAGCCCAAGAGGTGAGTCATGAGCAAAAACTATAGACAAGGAAAGAAAGAGGGCCAAAAGGAGATAGAGAGGGCTTTTAACGATCAAAGTCAAACAAACTTGTAATACTTGCTTAGATAAAAGAGATGGTTGAAGCAAGGAGATAAAGATATGGAGTCAGAGATGGAGACAGAAGGGGTTGTAGACAGTGTTTGTGAGGCGAGGGTGAGACAGGAAGTTAATGGCCAGCTTTGGAACGTAATGGACTGTGGATCCCATGTGGCCTGACGGCAGACCTATTCAACCTGTGTACTTTGGGCATTGTCTGCTGCATTGTCGATCCAATATCCAGATGCTCCCTTGCCCCTGGGGCTTTTGCACCGCAGTACAGAGCAGCTCTCAGCTCTGTCAACGATAGCGCTGTAGTTGAGTTTCGGCTGGAAGAGGAATTATTTTACAGTCAAGGTTGCTTTTCTCTGTCATTTTATGCAGTTTGCAAGGTTTACTTTATTTTAAGCAGATCATTGACTGTTACGCCTGTAGTTTAGATGGCTCCTCTAAATTTCTTTGTGTTTGTTGTGTGGGTATCCATGCATCCATGCATCAATCCATGCATGCATGCATACACAAGCACGTGTCTTTGCAGAAGAGCAGGTTGGGTATGTTGACATATTTTACGTGCTGACCAAAAACAGCTTCTTCTTTTTAATATCATTTCCTGATTATGTAGCTTTTTTTTTTTTTTCTAATGTGTCACAGTTCCTCAGAAGTGGTGGTGGTGGTTTGAGGGAGAGGAGGCAGCTCAGATCATTTTCTCCTTATAGCAAAGCAAGAGGACGGAAGACACAACAGCCACCTATCAGCACACAACTGGAGGAAAAGCAAATCTTATTGGTGTCCAAATATTGCAGAGCGAAGTTGCAGGTGCCACTAAAGCCCTCACCACAGTCTGCTGCATATCCGCAGTCTGTGGTTGCCATTATGCACACAGACACTTCACACAGGACTATTCCTGAATGTTAAAAACTATGTTTCATGTTATGGTTAGCCACCAGCTATTTGCTACCTATATGTACTCTTCCATACAGTAATTTAGCACAACATTTTTGCCACATTGGTGCACATTACAGTAGTTTTTTTTTTTTTTTTTCCTTTTTTCATATCTTTCTTTCACGGTAAATAAAAAATTTTCAGCTCACTTTCAGCTACAAAAAGGAAATAAAAGGGTCATGTTTACCCTAAAACTCAGTCTGAAGGATCTTTCCTCATCAGGGAGCGACTAAATCACATCACATTTTTTAAACTTTGAATGAGGAAATAATCAAGGATTACATTTATTAAAATACACAAAGGTCTATATTTACCTACTATTACAGAAATAAGAGGCCAGTTGCCTGAGAAAAAATTAAAATATTCAAATTATCTCAAATATTAGTATTATAGCTTAAAAATAGTAAAAGCTTAAAACATCAATTTCCTGAACAGAAATTCTAGAGATGGACTTGGAAAGAGCACCCTGTGTTTGGTCAAGAGAAGCTGTAGAATCTCACAGAACCAACATACATTTCTGGTTCTGGTTCTGTTACTTACTTTCTCTTCCTGCTAGAAAGTAATCTGTTTTTCTGCTCCAGGATGAACAGAAAACCTCCCAGTTAAGCTGTGGCTTGTCTCCCCAGTTTAATGTAAGGAAAACAAACCATTTTACAGGAAATAATGGACATGGCGACTTATGATGCAAGCAAAAACATTATTGCAACTGAATCTTGACTTGACTTGATCAGTCCTGGTTCTGACTAGGTCTTATGTTAATGATTTTTTTTTTTCTGTTATCTCTGATCATGAGCTTTTCAGCATGTAGTCACTTTCCTGAGTAAAGTCTAGCATATTAATCACTATTTAAGGTGCAACCAAGCAAGAATTAATCATGGATTATTTTAAAAGCTGAATTTCTCAAATAATATGAAAATACAGTAGACCAACAGTATTTGAACCACAACTGCTGGCAAATGGCTAAAATCCACGAATACTTCAGAGTCCCACTAAAAGCAAGTGTAACTGCCTATTTTAATAGTTCAAACACCAAATATACACTGGTATGCATTAATACGCACATCTTGGCTCTACTGCAGAAGCATCCACGGTTTTCCCTATTTCCACTCTTGGGGGTAGAGCCAATCAGGGGCAAGGAAAATAAATAACTCCTGGATTGGCTGCTTTGCAAATGCTAGCCGGTAGCGTGTGCAAGGGGTCATATTAACTATGACCAAATCCAAGAGTGCAACAAGGGCATTTTTTTCCAAGTACTTGAAGGAGACAATTAAGTGTGTGAGAAAAGTCGGACCGAAGGGGCTCAGGTCTTCAATATGTGTGGGTTTGCTTGCTTCTGTGTGAAACTGTGACCTCTTCCACGTCATCCAGCTGGTTTCAAAATGAATTGCGAAGAAATTCATCAGAAAGGTGGTCAAATATTGAGCAATAAGGCAAACATGTGTTAGTAAGCAAGCAGGACGGAGCACGTAACACTTTACCATGGGAGGGGCCCATCAGCCAAGGTAAACATGTGTCAGCTGGTCTATCTCAACATGTCTGAGTAGTTCTCTTTCAGTCAAATCCAGTTCTGGTTTAAGATTCTGTCAGTAGGTTTCCCAGGTATTTTGGGAGCTGTCAGCATGAGTTTAGTCTTATTGACACCTCTTTCAAAGCTTTATATTTTTCATAGGGCTCCTTTTTATCCTGATACAAAAGCTGTATTGTTCTGTAGAGTTCTTATTTATTTTCATCAACCAAAACAGGTCCTGCAAGACAGTCAGTATTTTTCATATCAGAATGAAACAAAATGAGCTGTAATTACTTGTTCTTTAAACCCAGCTTTTATTTGTTATGCATGCACACCCACCTGCTTTTATTTCTGGGGTTTGGCAAGCTGACACTGAGTTTGTTTGCCATCCTGGAGCCAACTGTAAAGTGTATAGTACTTCAAAAGACAGGTGCAGCATTTATGTGTTTCATGAATGGTGATATGAAAATGTTGCTCCAAGTTCTTGGATGGTCATAAATTAGAGCTCTTGGCTCTAGAGCAATATGACTGACATTGTACGTGCAAGTTTGTTTTTCAGTCCATCGAATTCTTAAATGACACACAAAGGAAGATCTGTTCCTAAAATAGAACTACTGAGCAAAAACGTTCTCTCTGCTCATTTAGAAGTATTATGCCGTCATTTAGGGGAAAGGCTGTCCATATTCATCAGTTGCTGGAATAAATAGCTTTGCACCGTTAAAGACCAGAATTGTTGATAACATCTGCTGAAAGCTTGCAGTTTTGTCGCTGCGATCTGTCCTCACTTTACAACGTGGGTCAGATGGAGTTTGAAATCTCAGACCGCTCAGCTGTTCCTCTGATTTGTTTGATCCCTCCTGCAGCGACTGTAGTTGTGGCTGATGGACTTCATGGCTTTGATTACGTCTGCATGCACGTACCACAGTGATGGTGAAGAATCCACTGCAGATGTGAAACAGATAGATGGTGCAAACCTGTGCAGAAAAACAGAGCAAATTGCATTGCTTTTTGAATTGCCCCTCACGTTCTACTTTTGCAGGAAGACAAGTTAAGTTTTAACCTGTTAACTTAAAATGGTGAGCATAATGAGAGTTGCCTTTTTAATTGTGTTGGATTGCAAATATTTATTTCTTTAAAGACAATGAGCTCAAAACATGAAAGTGAAAAATCTCTTAGCGAGCTTTGTAGATTTCTTCAGGGTTCAGTCTGTCTTTAACCAAATTTAACCTCAAATTTTCAGAAATCCTATTTTATTTCCTACTAAATTCAGCTTGAAAACAAGTCAGCTTTACTGTAGTTAATGGAGAACTGAAACGCTGTTGCTTTTGCTTGTTTTTTTTATATTGAGAAATTATCTAATTGGATTCAAATTGTCATATTGCATTGATTTTGTCTTCTTTTGTCTCCAGATCTTCTCTCCTCAACTGTTTTTATTCATTCGAGCCGTCCTCCAGATATGACCCCTGCTTGACCCTTGTGTTTCCTCACTCCACTGTGTCCGTCCATCTTTTTGTTGCCTGCTATTCTTTGTGTCCAGTTCCTCCCACAAACTGCACCTCTCCTTTTCTTTGTTCCACTCTCCTTTTTTGTCTGTGTTTATTCCCCTCGCTCTCCTTCCAGATGTCTGCACTCAGTGCTGCCATGTTTGTCTCCATACTTGTCCTCCTCAACGGTATCTTTTTGTCCTCCATCTCTTTCTTTCCATCTCTGTGTCTATAAATAGCATCCTTGTGGGTTGGAGGTGTTGGTCTGCAGTGACGGCGCCTGATGCCTTTACTTTTCTGACACAACCTTTTTATTAACGTTCGCTACTGTCAGTGGTCTTCTCTTTATTTTACTGTTTCAAAAAGTCTTTTGACAGTTGTCTCCAGCTGGAAGAAGCATTTTTCACTGACCCAAAATGCCCAAACTGGCCAAGGTGAAGTATTAAAAGCTGGTGAAGAAGATAATATTTCTTCTGTCAGGTTGGGTTTAAGTCCATTACTGTCAGCTGTAGCAGGATAGTTGTTAGGACGGTGTTAAACCTTGAAAATATGGCTACTATCTGGATGGGTGCTGACTGTGTGAGAAGAAAGATATTCAGCAAAATAACGACCTTGTTCGGTTTATTCATTCATTTATTTTTTGTTCAGCTCTGTGCAAAATTACGATGGATCAAACACATTTTAAAACAAGGAGTAATGGCGTTTCTTTTTTGTTTAGATGGAGAGATTTGGTCAGAAATTTGCATCTGCGTCTTGGCTTGAATGTCATCAATTCCTTGGCTTTTCATTATGCATTTCCACTGTTGTAAAGGCTTTTAGGCAAACTGCACAAATTGTCCTTGCAGCTGAGATCAGGACTTTCTAGAAACTCATGTTAATCCTGTTATCTATTCCAAGACCTGGAATACCAACACCTGCTGGAATACCAAACTGTAACCAAGTTAGAGTAAGTCTACCTTATTTATCATTTTGTTGAAATTATGCACCCATACCACTGCAAAACAGCTCCACAGGATGATGCTGCCACCACCTTGCTTGACAACTGATGCAGCGTTCTCAGATTTGAAAGCCTCAGCTTTATTCCTCCAAACTTTCTCTCATTGAGGTCAAACAGCTCAGTCTTTGTGTCGCCTGACCATAATGCTTTACTCAAAGACATTTGGCTTTGCCATGTTGATAGATTTGTATTTTAGGAGTGCTTTAATGTGTTGAACGTGTTTGGAGCACCCTTTAAGTCCATGGTGATGTGAAAACCTGCTTGACTGGTGCCAGTAGCACTGGTGTTCTAGAGGTTTCTGGTTTACGACAAGAACCTTGGTGGTTCCTGGATCATTCCTGAACATATAAACCAATGTCATTTCATCCTGGCTCACATGGTTGAAGCTTGGACACAACTTGGTGTCCAAGAGCGATGATCCTTATGGAATATCGGGATAAATACAGCTTTCATAGTGACTGCAGAAACGATGGATAAACACACATGTTCCTACCAACCTTCATGCAAACATTGATTTTCAAATATGTTTACATATTCACTTAAATACACATGCAAACAGAGTATGAGAACTCACATTCATCTAATGGTCAACATGTGCATTCACATGTTGACATGCCTGGAAACACACACACATACTTAATAAGGGAGAGGCATTAAGGTTCCCATTGAGTAGAAGAGTTTGAGGTCAGGTTCAGGGGTCAACGTTTACGCTGCTCAGAGATTCCATCAGAGGCGTCCTTCAGAATGATGACAGATGAGTTGAGACGGGCAGGAGGTAAAAACGTGGAAAGGAATCATATCTGACATGCTGTGCTAACCTGATAGCATGTGAGCACTGAGACCTGGACTCGTTTTTGGTCTATTTGTGTGTGTGAATGCCAGTCCCTCAGCAGTGTTATCACCACATGGACTGATGAGGTACTTGCATTGGTAAATTTATTATTTCTCCTGGAATAAATCCATGGCTATAAATCCACCTTTGTTTTTTGCTTGTTTTGTCTTCCTTCAGAAAGAAATTACGATTATGTCAAAGGCCAATTAAAAAAATATATTTTTGATGCACAAATGTAGGACTACTGAACTCTGGGAAAAACTGTTTACTTCAGAGTTGCCCAGCAGACAGTCACTTTCACCCTACACAAGGACAGTAAGCCACAAAAAGCCATTGCTGAGGAAATGCAGTTCCTAAAATTCGGTTACAGTACATGCATAACCAGTTTTGCCGATATGGACAGGTGCCAGGTCCTGCTGGAAAATTACGTCCATAAAAATTGTCAGCAGAGGTAAGCAAGAGGTACAGTTTGAGGCTCTTACCCATCTTGCATGTGCATAATTTTCTATAAATTTTTCCTTCCACTTAACTTTCCATTAATATATTGGATACAGCCAGCTTCGTTAGTAATGATCTTTTGAGGCTTACCCTCCTTGCAGATTTGATCAAAACTGTCTGCTGGACAGCAGTCCAGTCAACAGTCTTTGCCATGACTGCATAGGCCATAGCAGAACAGAAACAGCGGTTTGATTTAACTAAAAGACATGATTATCTACATGAACTTAGATAAATGCTAATCAATCTGTGTGTGATAAATCTGAGTTTTAGTTTTTGATTGGAAATTGATTTTTTTTTTCCATGGCATTCAGATCTAGTTAGATGTGCCTGTTGGAAGGATTTGTGTTCCTTGTTGACTAACCCAGTTGTTCAACAGGTAAACAACTGATCATTCTTATCTTACGATCAGTCACATGGACATCCTGTTTTCACGTGCTAAATTGAAGCAGCATGTTTGTAATGCAGATGTTGATAACAGCCATGCACCACCCTAGTTGCAATACCACCTGTAGGTAAAACTGCCATCCCAGCAATAGTTGTGAGTTTGACGGGTGCATAGTGAAAGTTTCATGACTTTGAGCAAACCTACTGGACCAATCCATCACGACAGTCAACAAGTCGTAACATTTCCAAGCAGGAGCATGAGACCTACATTGTTTGTAGGTACAACTTCCTGATCTAAGAGATCAGGAAGTTGTGGGTTTGGATTTGCAAATAGTGACAAAAGTAGGCTCTGGCTAATAAAAATATAATAAAATAGCCTTATAATGTTATAAATGTGAACCATTGTGGGTTTCTACTTCATTGCTGGGAATATTGAACATGGCAGAGGGTCAGGTTTTGCATTCCCTGCTCAGGAGATGAACCATAACAGAAATGTTTTCAGAAGGTGGCGGCTCAGACATCTATGTTGGCTTAGAGAGAGAGATGTTTAATTCCCTCTACCCATGATACAGTAAGTGGCTTTTGAAGAGACGCCCACTCCTGATCTGCAGGGAATGTTAAACAGCTCTCTTCAGATATGGTATTTTCACAATTGCCAGCTAAGTATCAGAGTGTGTGTGTGTGTGTGTGTGTGTGTGTGTGTGTGTGTGTGTGTGTGTGTGTGTGCGCATATTTTTTTTCATCAGAGAAATAAACGATTTTCCCAGACTTCCAGCCACAACATTTCATGCACACTGACGTTGCTTTGTGTTTTGGCACTGCACTTTGCATGAGCAGGTGTGGGAAGCAATTGAAGCTCTGATATGTCATGTCGTGCTCATACTTCTCTCCTCTCTGCTGGGGATTTGGACCTGAATTGCTAAGAGCCATCGCAGTAATCTGCTGTGTGCCTCTAAGACAATAGGTTGCTCTCTTATCAAAAACCAAATTAATGCTTAATGAGAAACATCCCACTTGAGCAACACTTCCACCATCCGTCCCCGGTTTGTACCGGACAGCGTGTCCTTACAGTGGCTTGTTTACAACTAACTCTGGGTCTTTCTTAACTTTTTCCTCTCGCCATCAGCTTCACCGCTGTTTTTTTGACCTCGATTAAACCAGGAGCTGATGTAACGTTGGGCTCGTGTGTTTCCATCCCAGCCAGGGAGCGTAGTAGAAACAGTTTTGTTGACTTTGCCCCCTCTTTTTGTGATCATTCCCGCCAGGAAAGGTTTTCCAGAAATTTCTGTTTTTCTCTCCTTTTACAGTCTGTGTTTAGGCTGATCGTCGTACCTGCTGAACTCATGCTTGCTTGTAGATGTGATTTATTTTAGAACAAAAAATATTTTTTCATCCCACTTGTTTTTTTTAACATTAAAACACATACTGTCTTCTTTTACCAAACCGTCAAACTATTCTTGGTAATTTAAACAGCAGTTTTACATGCTCCGTAATCCTATTGTCTTCCATAGAGAGAAGATTAAACATATTTCATGCTGCATAATATTCAGCTCTAAAAGAGGTTATATAGGTTACAGCACCTATGCCTCTAGTGGTGATGAGTGCTTTGCTATTGTAGAGGCTTATTGTAGCCAGATGTACTTTGTGATGAACTACAATGGTTTCATTCTGCAGTGACAGATTTGTACAATATTGTAATTATCCACCGTCTCTTCACATGAAAGTGTGCCAGCTATTAAACCAATGAAGAGACGGCTGAAATAACAAGCCCACCTATTCCCCCCCTTTAGCTGCAGGCTGAAAATGACTCACAAGTTGGACCCAACTGGGACCTGAATCACAATTAGAAGTGTTTTTGTTTAACTAAATCTAAGGCATGTGGTTCTATGAAGTGTTTTTTGTTAGGTTTGGAATGGTTCATGAAAAGAAGTCCACTCGAAAATGGTAGATTTGTGTTGGTTCAGGAACTTGTGTGTACGGTTTGGTTTCTTCGATTTCTTCAAGCCGCCTTCTTTTTCTAGCCACAGAAAACTATCTTAAAACCATGGCCCAAACCGTAAACCCGGAGTCTAAATCTGAAAACTAAACCAAAAAACTGAAAGCCTTGAAAGCAGCTAGATGGAAGGCCTTATCCTAAAACTGTGACCCAAGATGAAAACTGTGGAAAAACCATGAAACAAGCTGAAGGGAAAACCATTAGCCTGAAGCTATGATAAACTTGAAGCTAAAACTGTGAGACCGAGACCCTGAACCGAACCGAACCAAAAAACATTCTGAACCAACAAACATGAAACTGAAACAGACTTTTTCATCTGTTCGATGAATTTGTGAAATGTATTTAAAGATAGATACATTTCTTAGTTTGTGGGCTTGCTGGATAAAATCTCAGTTATGTAACGTCTTCTTTCAGCTCGGCTTAGAGTGAGCAAAGGTACTTGGAGAAAAATGGATTATGATGTCACTCTATGAGTAAACGTTTCACCTTTACAGAACTGTCTTTGTTTGAAGTTTTAAACACATGGTGTAACAGCTGGCTGAAAGCTTTATACCAGCGTGTATGAATCAGCGGGGTCTCACTGGTAAGGGTCTGTTGGCATTATCAGACTCATCTTTCCAGAGAACGACACTCAGTATGGAGATATAATTGTTAAGCTTTTGTCTCAGTTGACAGCTCATTATCTATGGCATCTTCCCTCCCACCTCATCCTGTCTTTCCTTATGTTTCCCACCCCTCTTCTCCGACATTTCCTCGCCTACCACATACTTTCCCTCTCAGAGCTCCTCTTCTCCTCCTCAGCCGCTAGCGTCTGTTGAGCTCCTGCTTCCCTCTCATCTTCTTTTCCACACCTCCTCTCCATCCCATATCCACCACTTACCTCCTTCTGTTTTGTAAATGTTCATGTTTTTTACAGTCCCCCTTTTGTGCTTCTGCTAGATGCAGGAGAAGACCAGCATCTAGCTGCTCCACTTCTTCACATTCTTTTCTGCTGCATTTCTGAGGCAGGTTAACTGGTTGTTCACCCGTCCGCAGCGTCAGTCCTGATTTTCCATGACAAAGGCAGCTTGTGTCACTTGTTGATGTAACTGTTAGGCCGACTCAGTCTTTGTGACATTGACATCTGTGCTCTCAGAGAGGCTTACTGGAGACAGGCGGGCACCTCTGCAGAAACATGACACCCTGTGTGTGCATATCTGTGGGTCAGTGCATGATGTTCTCACACTTATTGGATCACTGCCATTCATTTCTGTTTGGTTTTTTTTTTCTTCACTCATCCTCTTCCTCTGTTAGGCAGACTGTAGTGATCTAGAGGCTCAGGGTTCATAAAGAATGTGAACAAACATGAAATTTAAGTTTTATCCTTTAATTTAGATCTATATTTGTATCTCTCGACTCTATAGACTAGACTCTCGAAGCTTTATGTAGCCATCTATCCATCCATCCATCCATTAAAGTCATAGTGAACTTTGTGTTTATTCTTTAAAAAATAGCTAAAAGGACTGAGAACTCTGGAAATTTAAGTGTTAAAAATTCTAAAATGTTGCCATAAATACCTTGTTGAAACTCTGGAGACTGTTCCAGTGTTTGGTCTTCAGCCTGTATTGTCCTGTCTCCCTTTTCATGTGTTTTGATGAGCAAAGAGTGTATTCAGCTTGTGAAATATTTTGCTATTGTAACAGGAAAAACTTCAGAGGACAAATATGCCCATTTCCTCTTCCTGTGACCTCACTTCTGTCCTCAGGTCTGCACTCAGGCCTCTCCCCCCCCGCACGCCTCACTTTCTGTTTAGTCACTCATCCGTTCATTTCAACATCTGTGCAAACAGCTGAAGGCTTTTACACTTACTGTGTTTGTGTTAGAGTACAATATAAAGCGATTTTCTTTATAGAGCAGGACTTTGCCCAGACCTCTAAAACTATACATTCATATTTGCATCAATGATTTTTCTTTTCCAGACTGCTCGTGTGTCCTAGAAAGCATCATAACGGGAAAAAATATATATATAGAAAAATCATTTCAGCCTCTCATAACAGCGCGAGTGTTGGCACTTGTGATCTCAACATCTGGAATGAATTGACCTCCAATCCAGCCTGTAACATAACCACAGTCACTCTTCACACACATTCACAATGTGTAGACATTGACCTGCACGCACACAGAGGTTTTAGCGGCTGGTCGCCCTGGAATCGACACAGTTGTTTCTCACAAATTATTGTAGTTTCTCTTACACGTCTCTATCGGTAGGCTGAATCTGTGGGACTGCTCTGGTTAGTCTGTCAGAGCTGGAGCCTAAATCAGTTTCCTCCCCTCCGTTTAAATCGAGCAGCTGCAAAGGAAATATGGGCCACTGTGAGGGGCGGAAAAGGGCAGACGAAGACTCGGGAGAGATGTGGAAGGAGGAAAAGTGATTCACGATATTCGGTGTTGGTGTTTTTATTCCATCATTTTCTCTCATCACCAGCTCTGCTCTCCGTGTTGATGGTTTCTCTATGGATGGAAATTGTGGAGTTCAGAATCGCTTCTGTTGACAGTTTTCCAGCACATTATTAGTTTGTGGCAGAACTACACTGTGTTCATTTAGACACATTCATTTAGTTACACTCCTCCTCAAGTGGATGTTTCAGAGACAGAGCATAAATATCGAAGACTGTAAATATAGAGCACACAACTTTAATTGCTCACCGATGGTCTCCTCCCTCTAAGTGACCATAAATACATATTTTTTTTTCTGCACAACTTCCAACTTGTGTGTTTTCAAAACAAAATAAAGGGGTCCCAGGGGTCTAGTTATGATGTTTACTGTAGCCGTTCTTCAGTTTGATCCAAACTGGGGACATTTATAGTACATCTTCATTACTAAAATCCCAGATAAAACCAGATATTTACATACACTGTATAAAAACTTCTGTTTTAGGTCAGTGGGAATTAAAAAAGTTAGCTTGTCAGAATAGATGGGAAGATGGATACCCTTTAGTCCAGGACAATCCTGGGTGTGTTGTAGACTGAAAGACTTGAGACTTGGCTGCCTGTAAAGTTACAGTCGGAAGTATAACTGGTGCTTAAATCAATACTTATTCACTTATAGGAACGGTCCAGTCAAAGTCTAGACCTATACCCAGTTAAGAATCTGTGGCAGGACTTGGAGAGCGTCTGCTAACATCATCATCTGTACTCTCTGTCAAAGCTGGATCCTCTTGAATTTGTACTTTTTTTTTTATTTATTAGAGGACTTTCTCTCTTTTTAGATGAAACCTGCTTACAGATGAGGGGATTGGAAAGTAGATTTCTGCATCTTAAATTAACGATCTGCATTTTTCAGCCATCACTATTGTTCTCCACCATAAATTACATACACAAAGTGGAGATATGCGACTGGATGCTGATGGCAGCTAATTCTCTTTGAAATGAAACCTGAGAAATACTGAGCATTCAGCTTAGGTGTTAATAAGTGAAGCCCTAGATTTAATGGCATGTAAAAAGATAGCCCACCCAGATTTTGTTATAGCCTTATCTGGGGACGGCCCTTGTCCATTTTTGCCTCTCAGATAAAACTCCCATGCTTCCACCTGGTCTGATCATCAGTAACTGCAACAGTTTGAAGGTGTAAGTTGTCATTTACATCCTGCAGAATCCAGCCATGCACATAAACACAGAAACACCCGTTAAAAACAACACACAGACACGGGTGTAAGGTTTCCTGGTAATGAACTCCTGCCTGTAGCATCTGTTGGTATTTTCACAGGCTTCAGTCAGGATCTTATCCATGATCCTCCTAGAGTCTCTGGGATATTTCTTCTAATCTAGGAGCGCTGCAGACTCACTTAGCTCTTCTGTCGTGTTTTTTTTTTTTTTTTTTTTTTCTGGTGCTGTGTAACTCAGTCAGCTGAAGTGGGAATAGACATGATTTAAAGTTCTGAGCTATGTCCAGACACTACTGGAATGGCTGGTGGCCATCAGCATATCATCCTCTCTGATCTGTTTGTTTACGATGTGCTAACAGAGAGGCAGGTGGATGTGCGCTATTTTAGGAGTGTAACCTTTTGCACTCAAACTCTTACACTTGCTTACACAACACATAAGTACAAACACTTATACTCTGAAAAAGTCAGAAACTTGACTTCCTTTCATGCATTTAATCTGCAGCCGACCCTCACGCAGCTGAAGCAGTACATTGTGGCCTCCTTATTGCCAAAAGGGGGTCAACTCCTTAAAAAGTTCAAAGACTCTTTGGTGTGTTTGAGGCAGTCAGGGATGCTGATATACGACAACCATTTCATTCAAGTGTCTTCAGTTTCAAATGAATCTTTATTGTAGTTCAAAAAAAGTTTTACTGCTAAATCAATCAAACAGAATCGGGAAAAGTGAACATGAGAAGGTCACTCGTTTTCCTCCCATTTCAGTTTGCTCTGGATCCACATGTCTGATTCAGTGAGCGTAATAACTTGGCCTCCATCAGAAAAGAGGACAGGTCTCTGTCACATCAAACTTCCTCTGTCGTAACTCAAGGGTGGATTTAAAACATGGACAACATGGAAGAATTATAGATTTTTCTTTTCATGTCATATAACAGGATCTTAAACAGTTGTGCGGTGATAATTTGTCTTTACAGCAGTGCCCTATAAACCTTTCACATTTTTTCAGCCACAAACCTGGAGCCTGTGACAGGTGTTCTTCCAGGATTGCTCTTCAGACAGTTTTGTCCTGGTAGGTTTTCACTTGTGTGTCAGATGGATGAACAGAGCTCTGTGAGATATTTAAAGCCTGTATTATTGTTTTATAATCCAACAATAATACAATTCTGCTGTGTTCCTTGGTCTTCCTTTCACTTCACAATATGCTATCATATCAGGAGCCCTAACAAAACACATGTAAATCAGTGGTTGTAAATCAGTGGTTGTAAGAGTTATGTTTTGCTGTTCTACTTTAAAAAATCTTCTAATGTATCCATAAATACCTTTAAGCTCCCTTTTCAACTCTTGATGTCCATTCTAGTCATGCGACTATCAGAGCTGCATTTCCTTTTCCTTTTCATTGACAAAGGACACCATTCATGGCTCCTAATCATTTCACCGAAAACTGTAATCAGTGGATAAGAGCTTTTAGTCATGGTTGAATAGATTACCTCATCTGGATCAGTAAGTTAGTTTGGTTTTAGATTGCAACAAAAGGAGATGATACATGATTACCAGAGTGTCACAGTCCTGTAGGTATCTTTAAACAATGCTTAAAACTGGAGCTTTTACAGCAATTTGAATCTGGAAAAACATTTACTTGAACTTGGGGAACCTGGCATTTCAGCATTTTGCTCATTAGCTCCTGGAATCAGGATTACTTCAGGTATAACCAGACCTTTTGTGTGCAGCGTGCTGTTAAGGATTAACACTTTACACCAGAAGTTTCACTCATTATCTACAGATTTCCTGTTATTACACCCCGGATCAGGATGACCAGATCGGGGGGGTGGGGGGGGAGTCTGAAATTGTTTTTATTCTTAGAAACGGAAAAGTGGAAGCTAGAAGACAGACGTAAGGAAAAAGGGCAAGGGAGATGAAGCGTAGCCATCAGAGCAGAGGATAGCGACTCCGTTGTTGTGCATTGTGCAGCCAGGCACAGACTTGAAACAATAGTGCACAATGAGTGACAGGCTGGGATGGCAGCCATTGTTAGAAGATGAGTGTTCGTGTCCACATGGCCTTGTTGTTGTATCGGTCCGAAAGAATGGTCTTTGTTTGTAGTGCCCGCTGCTGTTCAGGACGACGACGGAGCAAGACAAAACATGATCATCTTTGCATCCAAATAGCAAACATCAGAATAGCCACTCTTGTCACACTCAAATGTTTCAGATCATCAAATGTCAATGGGAAGGATCACCTGAGTTAATCCAAAAAGCTCTTTTCAAATTAGGATTTTGTTTAAGGAGAAAAAAGTTATCCAGGCCGACCTAGGACTGTTGAAAAGAATAAGCACTCCCTTGTTACATGATGAAATAACAGATTAATCATGTTTTTTGGTTCAATTCCAACAGCTGCAGCCTGGTCTGATTACTACCAGATTTGTAGAATCAAGAAATCACTCCAACAGAACATTTCTGGCAAGATGAAGTAAGCTAAAATAATCTCACATGATCCAATGTAAATAAATTCAAAAAAGATGAGAAACAAAGCCAGTCTATCTGGAAAAGGCGACAAAGCCATTTCAAAGGCCAAAACCTCTGCGGACAAAAAACTACACTAAAGTACAGTTTCACTTTTGTCAAAAAAAACAAACAAAAAAAAAAAAAAAACAGTTTGACGATCCCCAAAGTTTGGGGGAAATATTCTGTGCATCCTGTTAAAAATTGCATAAAACTAACACAATCTTTCAAAAAAGAATATTATGCATACACTCAAGCATGGAGGAGGTTGTGTAATGGTCTGGAAGTGCTTTGCTGCTCGAAGGATCTGGACAACTTGTCATAAGTTATCTGCACTTGGGTTATGCGGCAGGCAAATGATCAGAAACACATCAACTATCCCAACTCTGATTGGCTAAAAAAACACCCCACCCAAAACAAAAGAAAGTGGCCTAGTCCGACCTTAAATCCAATAAAGATTCCATGGCAATACACTACATGTTCATGTTGGAAAAACCCTCATTGCAGCTGAATTAACAATAATTCTTCAAAGAAAAGTGGGCCAACATTTTCTCCAAAGTAGAAACATCATCGACATTTATTGCGAACACATGACGGCAGCTATGGTCACAAAGCTTGGCACAACCAGTGATTACATTTAGGGGCGATTGTGGATAACTTTTTTCCCTTAATAATTAAAATCATCATTTGAAAACTACTTTTTGTATTGACTCAGGCTATCTTTGTTTGATGATCTGAGACATTTAACTGTGACAAACAAAAAAGCGAAAACAGAAGAAATCTGTAAGGATGCTAATACTTTTTGACGGCTCTACATGTCTCACCCCATTTCCTACAAAAACAACTGCTTTTCAGCCCCATCCAGTCCAGGAACACATGCACGCTGAGACATGGCCCCTGTTACTGCAATATGTGGAGTGGTGATTGATGGGAAACCAAAAACCATCTAAACGGGAGGCATGAAGGAGGGAGGAATGGATTGTTGTGACAGGGAAACAAAAAGTGAGTTAGGGGCTCAGAAAGATGGGCAAAAATGCGGGGAATTAAGATCAATATGACATACGGGGGATTTGAAAAGAATTTGTGACCAAAACGACTCAAATCTTGGTGTGTTCCTCAACTTTTGGCATGAATCGCAAAACTGTCTTCAGATGATGAGATCAATCTCCATCACTTTCTCTCCTCTTCTGACATTTACTTGAACCTATTCCTCCTCTCTTAAGTCATCTTATTCACAACAGATGCTCTCTCTCTCTCTCTCTCTCTCTCTCTCTCTCTCTCTCGCAGCCTGGCTAACCATAACAAGCTGTGGTGAAGGTCTTGGTTTGTGTGTGCAAGTAAAGCAAAATGTGGGTCTTTTTGTTGGCGTGTGTGTATGTGTGTGTGTGCTGCAGAACGGTTGTGCTTTGTTGCAGGGAAGCGTTTTCCAGACCGTGGGGGGTCTGAGGAGCACACCGGGTCTTTGCACCCCACCATGAGTGTACAACAAACCAGCTCATTCATGCAGCCAGGATGTGATTAAGATTTACAGGTCCTGATTTTGGAGTAAAAGACTGACTTTCAGAAAAATCTGGGTCAGAGGTTGACCCGATGAAAGCCAAATTGGGTTGGTAACTGGTTCTGGAGAGCTTGGACCCAAGGTTTACAGCTTGGCATTGCTTTCAAAATTGATTATGATGCTACGTTAGCTGTTGCAACAAAGGAATAAACTTTTCCTCTTGCTTGCGTTTCTTGTACTCATAGATTCAGTGCTCTTTCAAAAGAAAGACGTTCTTATTTTCAAAGTGCAAATGTTGCTTTAAATCAGTGACAAATATGATAAACACAGCGGCATGTTTCTGTAAGCATACAGCGAGAAACTAAAATAAGCTCAGCCTCCTTAGGAAGGCCTTTGGAGGCTGAGAATTTTATATAGTAAAAATAGAATTATTTTATTTGAATATATAATTTTGTGTTTTTCTCGCTTTTTTGAAATTAGGGCTATTATCTGTTTTCCATAAGTACTGTATTTTAGCTTTTTATCCATTTTTGTGTAAGCACTTCTATTCTAACAGTGGTATTTATTAAAGTAATTATTCTTCTGTTCCTTTATTCCTTTATTTGTACAAGCTTTTTTTTTTTTTTTTTTTGGTTTTGTTTTTTTTTCATTAATTTTGGAAACATTTACATTAAAGTTCCACCCCAGGGAGACGGGGAGCCGTTAGGTGTGGTATGTCTTCAGTCTAGTTAATTTGTATTAAATTAAGGTTTTAGCAACCAATTACCAGTTTCCTCTCATCCTTCCGTTTTTGGCCCTCATGTAAATAGAAGATAATTCCTTCAGTATCATGGATGCTCTGAGAAACACACGAGTCTTTGGGCTCAGATAATCAGATGCAATTATTTGTTCTATATTTAATCTCCCTGGGAGGGATCCCAGTTATTACCCTTGAACTTTAAGTTATTTTGTTATTATTTGCTCAAGTACCAGTTTACCGTGAGAAAATAGCTGTTTGCTGGCACATGTAGTAAAGCGGTCAGCTGTAGCCTCAGTCCATCTGCTGCTGGGATCACTGCTCGGTGGTTGGAGTGCAACAGCCCAGAGAGAGCCAGAGCAGACGATCACAGAGTGTTAAAACTCAGCGGGACATCCAGACCTACATGAGCTGATCAGTGGGTATCAGCTTTCCGCGTCTCTGCAGGAAACGGCATAATACTGTAACAGTGCAGATTGTGTTTCCGCCAGCCTCTCTGCCTGTTTGCTTGTTTATCGGGCCGTCTGCGAGCCTGCGTGTGTGCTGTCCTTGCTTGGCTTCTGCAGAGCAGAAATAGGCCAGACAAAATTAGAGCTGTCACATACGCAGGGATGTATAGGAGGCTTCTTTGAAGCCCTCAGATTGGCTGAGGGAAGGCAGTGACAATGCAGAGCCGAGGATTAGAGAGTGTGAAGTCCTTATGTCGAAGAGAAGTGTCTGTGTGCGAGTGGCAGATAAGAAGCTGCAGATTTAAGTGCGCAGGCCTGTCTGTGTGAGGTGGAAGGGGTTTATGAGAACCTGAAAGAGATCATCTTAACTGGAAAATGAGGGGATATTTTGGAGTCTAACAAACTCAAACCTCATGATGTTTTTGAAGCGAGAGAGGGAGAAAAACAGCCACACTCAACAAGAGAACCTATGTATTATGGATCCGATTAACCCACATCCTGACATCCCTTTAGTCTTTTTGTTACAAACATACACTGCCTTGCTAAACAACGCTCTTAAATTGCTTTACATTTTTTGCCGTGACAGCTACAAACCTCAAAGCATTTTAAGGTTTTATGGATTTGACCAAAACAGACTAAGTAATTATTGTGAGATGGAAGAAAAAAATACATGATTTTAAACATTTCTTAGAAAATCTTAGAAGCCCCCCGTTAAAAATCCAGTGCATCTTTACATGTCACAGAATCAGTAAATGGAGTCCAACTACGTGTAATTTAATCTCACTGTAGAGCCATCTCTTCTGTGAAGGGCTCAGCGGTTTTTTAAGAGAACATTAATGAACAAGCACCGTTGTGGAGACCAAGGAACGGCAGGAAGTTCAGGGAATAAAGTTCTGGAGAAGTTAGGTTATAAAAATCCTGCTCAATCTTGGAACATCTCACAGAGCATTGTTCAGTCCATCATCTGAACACTGAAGGAGTACAGCACAAATTCAGACTCAACGTGATCCACAGCTCAGGTGCTGACACAACAGCTATCATGCTGGCAAATCTGGCCTTTATAGAAAATTTTGGGGGGAAAAGGTAATTGTTGAAAGAAAGACATAAAAAGTTTGTCGTTTTCCACAAGCCATGTAAGGAACAGGGCAAACCTGTGGAAGACCATGCTCTAGTCAGATAAGACCAACATTGTACCTTTTGGTCCACATGCAAAACACTGTGAGGCAGAAAACTAACCCTAGACATCACCTTGAACACGCTATCCCTATCATAAAACATGGTGGTGGCAGTGCCATGCAGTGGGGTTGCCTTTCTTCAGCAGGGACAGGGAAGCTGGTCTGACCTATAAGATAAGCTATTATCTTATCTTACAAAATCCGAATGAAATCTGTTGAAGTTTTTGGCTGTAATGTGACAAAATGGAAAGTGTTAAAATGGCAGGGATACCTTTGGACTGTAGTGAGTGCCTCCTTTAAATCCTCTGCTGTTTCTTTGTCCATTTATAGACTAAAAAAGCAAACATTAATATTGGATTAGCGAGTTCTCTCAGACTTCCTGTCTGCTGTCTCTAGCCATGTCTGTGGACACACAAATATACATGCATGTGGTCATATTTCTGTCACTTCAGTGGACTTTAGGTTGACCCCCACTGGAGACTTGCTGCAACCCTAATCATAGGTACTGTTTCTTTGATTTCAGAGTTAACGTGTAAATATTTATAACAAGGACGTTTGTCATCAGATTTAAGCCTAGTCTGTATAATTTGTTAGCGCTAACAGATTTATTTACCAGTAATGCACACATAAGGCATGAAGAGCTGAATAATTAGAGCGAAGAAAAGAGAAGAATCATCCAATGCCCAGAGGAGGGGTTCTAAGTGTTATGGGTCATCAGGGTCTTTCCTAAGTGCTGCTCGGAAATGTAATGTTGTCTTCCAGGCAGTCAGGTGACTAGCGGCTACAGTCATGTGACCAATAGATCGGATCATGTGATCGCAGCTGGGAAAAACAACCGAAGAAGAAGAAAAGAATGGGAGTAAAGCTTAGTGAGCCTGCCGGTGGATGATTTGTGTTGTCGGCTGCTAATGGCTGTCATCAGGACAAGTGGATGCAGCAGCAGCAGCAGCAGGATGATGAAGGGATAAGCTTTTTCAGGCTGTCTCTTCCACGCACATGCATTATTTCTGAAAGCTCCAGTGTGATTCAAAGCCCCTTAATGTGCTGGAGAGTGAATAAGTCATATGACGGAGACAGAGCTCCGGGTTATACAGTATGAGCTCATCACCTCAGATATTCCTCTAATCTTTGAGGCGCCTCACAAGGTTTTCTAAAAGCTTAAAAACATTTCAGAAGACTTGCACATTGTGACTGTTTCCTGAGCCGGTTGTTCGGCTTTTGCCCTGGGTGTTTTTGAAAGCTTGGATTTTGCAGTGCCTTGCAAAATATTCAGCTTCTCATTTTGTTATGGCCCAAACACCAAACTTCATTGTGTTTTGGTGGGATTTGATCAAAGACTAACAAAAAGTAGAACGTAATTGCAGTGACGTGGAAGCAAAAATAAACTTTTTACAGTTAAGCCCAAACATATTCATTTCCCCTTGCAGATTTAGATTTACAGTTAATTTTTTAAATTTCATTTCATCAATATGTTGCTGCTGACTGGAAGCAATATTATTGTTTTGGAGTGGTCCATTCAGAGATATGACTAGATTCTGATGTTGAAAGATTAGGGTGATGGCCAACAGGTCATTGCATAAAATGAATAGTTGAAAATACCAGCAGAAACCTGCTAAAAACTGGTCAGCATTTGCAAGAAGGGGTTGATTCCTGGAACGCCAATACAGGCTTTTCCATTGATTGTTGAGAATGGGATACATGATGGTTGACGTGCCAGTTTTTGTTAAAATGTAAATAATAACAAACTATTTTTGTTTTAAATGATAGCTTTTGAGCTTAACTGTGGAAATCTGAAAAGTGTGGCAAACATTTGTATTCATCACCCTTTACCCTCATGCCCCTTAATAAAACATTTAAGGATACCAGAGTAAAGGGAGGCTGAATACAAGTAGACATGACAATTTAGTTTTATTTGTTAAAAAAAAAAATTGAAGCCATGTATAATTTGTTTTACTATTTGACAATAATCTGTTACTTTCTGTTGGTCTGTCACAGAAAATATGTTGAGGTTTGTGGTAAACAAGGCACGGTAGCTGCCTTACCTCTCCTTAAGAGGTTAAGAGTTGTAGATTTCTGATAAAATCAGGGAATAAACTGTATCTTTAAATCATTCAAGTTAGGGATTTTACCTTTATCTCAGATAATCCACTGAATGCTTTGTTTTTAATGTTTAATTCATTCAGTGTCAGTCGATCCTATTGCTCTTTCTGTGTTCATCTGTCTGCTACTCCCCTGCCGTTTCATCCTCTAAAAGGGTCACAGATGTTCATTGACATAAAACATTCTGGATGTTTGTACCAGGTCAGTTTAATCATTGGTTTTTATGTTTTAAAGCCTTTTTTTCCCTCCCTAAATCTGCTGCAGCCTTCTTTCGTCAGCTGTAGGAAGTCTATGTTTGGAATGCAGCTTAATAATTTGGAGTCTCTGAGGTTTCCAGCTTTATTCGTACACAAATCTCTTCCGAATTGAGGTTCCGTCACCTTATCCTCTGCTCTCAGGCAGCAAAGATTATGCTTATTTCTGGGCCAGCGATATGCTGAATGTGTCATTTAGCAGTTTAGGACTAAGACTAATTTGTTCAAATACAATGGATGAAAGCAAGGAAATACACAGGCACATTCCATACACAAAAATATCATAATTCAAACAACTTCTGTCAAGGTTTTTTTTTTTTTTTTGTTTTGTTTTTTTTTTTTTTTGAGACACTGATGTTTATGTGCAGTTCTCAAAGCTCCATACAAGCAAAGGCCTGCCCACACAACCCAGTGTATCTATTTATTAAGCTGCCATTGGTGGAGAAGAAATGCCCATTTAAGTGGTTGAGTGTGTGTAGGATGGAAGAATGTAGACTGTAACTTTCTTTACTTGGCTTGTTTTGGTCAAGATAACACAACATATAGAGACCCAACACAAAGCTTGTCGTAGATTACCTCCTTCCTCTTCCCCTGAAATCTCTGTTATATTTCTATCTTTATTTCTATCTTAAACTTGTGTCTTGGGATTTGTGGATCTGATCTTAATGAAGGGTATTGCTGGTACTGTGCTGGACTGGATCAGACCTTACTTTGTAGACTGGGGCTACTCTGTGTCAGCTGAAGCGAAAACCAAAATATACCTTAATATGCATCAATATGCACAGTGGAACCTATCATAGCACTACCACTTAACATGTACAGTCTTCTTTGACTGTAACCCCAAGAGTAGAGATAATCAGCATCAAGGAAAATAAATGGTTCTCCTGGATTGGCTGCTTATCAAAATCCAGCCAATAGCATGTCAAGTAGCATTGCGCCTAGGTATTTCAGCTTAGTTTAATGCATTTCTATTCATTATTATTAATATAGACGGTTCTATAAAAATAAACTTACCTTGCCTTTCCGTTAAAAAAGTTAAGTGTTCATTAAAGGGATGTTTTTTATGATATACACGTTTCATGATGTTTACTAGAGCAATAAATAATGTAAAAAAAAAAAAAAACAACCAACCAAACAAACAAACAAACAAACAAAACAGTGAATTACAGGTCCTCATCTGGATTCCAAACAGTCATAATGATGAAATAATAACTGGCAAAGTCTATTGATACCTACTTTAGCTTGAGAAACCAGTTTGCAATAAATAGTCTAAACAACATGTTGCAGCCTGAAGGAGGCAGAGCAGGATGGCGCTTTAGACTCCCTCTAATTCGTGTTTGCGACTTCTTTGAGTGAATACAAAAGATCACAATAATGTGAACAGATGACAATTATTTCTGATCTGTTTTTGTATTTTTAGTTCAGTTTAGATTCTGCATTGAAAACATTGCATTGAAAATTGACTCTTTTTGGAGAAAGTCATGTTCTTCCTTTAGGTTCACCTTTGTCTCTCTCCTCTGCTGATTAGCTCTTCTCACTAAAAACTTCCAACCGCTGGATTTGATTGTAATTGCAGTCTCAATGTTAATGTGTCTGATTTGACATTAAAAAGTCTTCCAATCAGATTTCCAACATGCATTGCTGTATTTATCTTTGTTTTGCCTCCTCTTTACCAGTTGTCCCTCTCTGTCCTGTGTGCAGGACCGTAAGCTGTCCAAGTCGGAGCGCCAGCGGTTCAAAGAGGAAGCGGGGATGTTGAAGGGTCTCCAGCATCCTAACATTGTCCGCTTCTATGATTCCTGGGAGGGTTTGTGCAAAGGAAAGAAATGTATTGTTCTCGTCACTGAGCTCATGACATCTGGCACGCTAAAAACGTGAGTACGGCATCCATAAACTGAAGTTTGCAACAAAAAAGAAAAACATTTCCGTATGTTGTATTCAGTTTTTCTCTTTATGCTCAGTAAAATTACTTAATCTTCTCATATACATTGCCGCATGCATTTGTATTCTTCCCCTTCCCCTTGAGTCTTTGTAGAACCAACTTTAGCTGCAGTTTTTTGAGGCATGTTTCTACCAGCTTTGCACAGCTAGACTGAACGTTTTACCCATTCCCCTCTGTAAAATAGCTCAAGATCAGATGGAGAATGTCAATGCACATAAAGATTTTTAGTTGGATTAAGCTCTGGACTTGGACTAGGCCATTCTAGAGTGTCTTATCTAAAAAATAAATGTGAGAATGAAGAGACTACAGTCTACAGGTTTGGATGTTAGCACCACAGACGTCTGTCAGTCTCTGCCTGGCCCTTCTCAAAACACATTGTGAAGAATAGACATGCCAGCACTAAATGCCACACTGCTGATGAGAATAGATGTGCGTCCATGAACGTCAATGCAAAAAAGGCAATAAGCCCGCGCCACATGGTGCATCACGGGACACCATCAGCCCACCTGCCAGCTGCTGGTTCTGCTGCAGATTCCTCTCATTCCTGGCATTGTTCCTCTATGCTGGGGGTAGAGGAGAACTGATACACAACCAGACTGTTACAGTTGGGGGGAAATAAAAGAATCTTAGTGAGATACTTGGCGCAAATTTAAAGAAGCACCAAGGGGACATGACAAACCACTGACTCACCTGTAACAGAGGAGGGAGAAATATTTATCACAGAGTATTTTTCAGGAGAGTGGCGCCCTCCGCTGGAAGACTTCAAAGGTTTCATACACCATTCTGAACAAATGCGATCTGTACTCCAGTTTGAATTTGTAAGCTACTGTTTAATAAACAGATCTTTGCTTTGCAACTTCTGATACTGTGATAACAGTACTTTAGACTTTACATGTGCAGAACTGATATTACATTCCTTGCTGAAGGAAAACATGCTGTTCAAAATCATATAATAAAACCAGCATGCATTCCTGCTTGCAAACACTAAAACCTATGTATTTTTGCTTAAAAAGTCCCGAATCAACATATTATAAAGATTGAAACTTGTATTCTGCAGGCAATTAACACTTTTTGAGGGTGTTTTTGCGAGAACTTACAGCCTGTATGATGGTGCGTTTATGGACAGGATGAAAGCTGTGCAGGGGTTCGGCTTCAGTCCAGATGAGTCCTCAGAAAGGAGAGGTGCTGTGCTGAGGCAGTGGAAAAAGAAGGAGAGATGACGGGCGGGGGTGGGGGGGGCTGATAGGGAGGGAGAACGATGGTGAAGATGGAAATCCTGACCAGCACTGCTACAGTGCATGAAAGGAACATTATAAATGCATGTAATTGTGTTTGTAAGAAGAATGTTTTTTTGCTGTTAAATAAATATTATTAAAGTGTCTTAAAGGTGACATACATATAATGTGTTATTGGGTTTGTGTGCTGAAATAAGAGTGAGGTTCTGCAACTTTGTGTGGGAGAATGGCTGTGCAGTGTCACTTTGGAGCTGCTGCATGCCATGGGGTTTAACTTGTCTGTCAGCACTGCTTTGACTCCAGAACGGGGGAGAAATAAAGCAGAGGAGACGGGTGAATGGGAGGTGAAGGGATGGGAGATGGCGGGGAAACGAGGTGTCATGTTTTCTGAGAGATATGTAGGAAGTGGAACGAAAAGATGAAATGAGGAAGAGTGCAGATACACTTTTTGTAGTGTGATCATTTAAAAAATGTTCACTAAACGTTAAATTTAATTTCTTAACATATTTTTTGATTTTTAAAGCAATTGTTGTAAAGCATGCTCACCGACCACAATGATTTGAGCATTTTTTTTCACACTGTAAAACAGCAGTGTTAAACAACAATGTTTTATACTGAGTTAGAGAGTGACTGTTAAGGAGTGACTTTAACATTCAGTGTGACTGATACTGAGTGCGCATTTTTAGTGTCAGTTTAATTAGGTTGGAGAAAGCACAAAAGATACAAATATATATGTTATTGTTTGTAATGCTAACCACAATGATAAAATGCTGTCTCAGTAATAATATTGTCTTTGTTTTGATATAAGAGTAAAATCCTGTTTAACTGCTAAGCTGTTTAGCACCGATTGCTCTCTCTCACACACCCAGTGTGACGTCGCCTCTCCACGATAGAAAGGTTTCATAAGACTCCTATGGAGCTACGTTAAAAGTATGACTTAACAATCTAACACATCCCAGAAAATCAGAGCAATTTCTCTCAAATATTTTGTTGTACACAGGTTTTATTTAATTTTATTATACTGTGATATGCTGGACATTACATTTCAAAAAATTGTGAGCTATACCAAGACCTGTAAACCAAATATTTATTTTTAGTTGGGTTTTATTTGGTAACACCTCTGTCCAATAAACTAAAGAATTTTGCTGTTAGGAAATTACTGAAAAAGTCATTGCTTTGTTTTGCTGGCCACATTTTATTTTGACAGTTCATTTTAAATATAAATTCATATCGGTGCATAAAAAAACTGGAATATGAATGGATACCAATACTTCTCTCATCAGCACAGATCTGTCAATAACAGCTAATTTAATAACGGTGTTAACGTTCAAATTTTATCATTGTTATGTTGTGTACTGCGTTATGTTCAACTGAACAATTTTTTAAAGTTTTTTATTAAAATCATAAACTGCAGTGTATTTCCTGCTGATGCCAATTGTAAGTGTATTTCATGACATGTTTTTGGTGTTTTCCATTACGGATAAAACCAGTGGCATCTTAGCTGGTGTTTGTGTCTGCACTCCACAACTCAGCTGTTTGTTGGGTGTGTTAGAGAGGACTAGCTTGTGATTTTCTGACCGACAGTTTTTAAGCCGTTTCTCATCAGTTTAGACAGATTTTCAGCTGAAGGCGGTCTGGAGCTGTCAGCAGCTCTATCCGAGAGGAGTTTTTCAGCATAGGGAAAGAGAACAGATTAAGCCTGAACTGGAAATGACTTAGATCAGGGATAAGATTAGTTTAAGATGTAAAAGTTCCTTTAATAAATACAATCAGTGTAAATCACAGTATTCTTTATATTTTAATGCTGTTTAATAAGGTCATTTAAGCAAATTATCAAACAAATGGTTGATCTCTGTTATCATTGCACTGATCAGAAGTTGCTTCCCAAGCTTCACTGTCCCTTTTCAAACCTTGGCTTAAAAAAAAAAAAAAGAAAAAGAAAACACTTAGAAACAATTTAAACATGGATTTTAAAGCAGATGAATAAAAATGGCAGAAAACGGATGGGTAATTTAGAAACAGTTGTGTTGTAAACATTTCAGCTGATTTACTAAAAATAAAAACAGAAATTGTTCGATTTAGAGTTGAAGCATCTCTCTTGCATTCCCATCGGGTTTCCTCCCTCATTCCAAAGCCGTGCGAACCAGGTGGAGTGACTCGTCTTAAACACTCACAGGTGTTGATCCGTTTTGGCTCTGAAGAGCCGTTGGCAGCCTCTCAGTGGGTGTCTCCCTGCTTACCACGAGGCGTATGCTGGGAGAGGCTCCAAACGTTCATCAAACAGGAATAAGTGGGTAGAAATAATGAACTGTTCGAAATTACTTTAAGATTAAAAATGGAGCTATTGCACAGTAAATGACAGCTTGTTGTTCTCAGTCATCACGGTTTAATGCCTTCAGAATAAGCAGCATGATATAATCAAGTGGTATTTTAGGCTATTTCTAATTTTACAGGCGGAAGAATTAGTTTCAATGATGGCCACTCTAATTTTGAGTTTGTGCACAGTGATGGGGCAATTTATAATGGTCTCTTTAGGCCTGGACTGTCTGACACAAGTAAACAGTAGTTATGTAAGCTTTATCTTTTAACTAATGTGTTGTGCCCTTTTCTTCTGCTCCTCTGTCTTTGTCTGCATTGCCGAACTTTGATTTGGACTCATTAATTTTCCTGTCAGCCTTAAAAGCTCATAACAGAAGAGCAGCTTTGTTGTGACATGGATTTTTTTTTCCAGACTGTAGCAATGGAAGGGCACATTTTCCAGCTATTGGAGGGGTGGGGGGAAATGTTGCTTGAATACAGATTGTCCAAAAATATAAATAAAAACAACTGAGCTGTAACTTAACTGTAAATAGTTGGGGTTAAATTTGGATTTTATACCACAAGCAGATGTATGTGGACAGAGGAGACAGATTTATGTCATTTTAAGCAAAGCTGCTTCTCATCTTGTTTCCTCTTTGTGTGGAACAAAGCATGATACTGTTTCTGATTTCCTTCATCCTTTCAGATACCTGAAGCGCTTTAAGGTCATGAAAATCAAGGTTCTGCGCTCATGGTGCCGGCAGATCCTCAAAGGTCTTCACTTCCTGCACACCAGGGCCCCGCCCATCATCCACAGGGACCTAAAGTGTGACAACATCTTCATCACAGGGCCCACTGGGTCTGTGAAGATTGGAGACCTGGGACTGGCCACGCTGAAGAGGGCTTCCTTCGCCAAAAGTGTCATAGGTGAGAAAAGGCATGGCCACAAAATAGCAGATGAAGTTTTAAAGGTGGAGAAGGCGAAACATCATGTTTGGACTTTGGAAGAGTAATAGCTACTTGAAATGCAAACATCAACGCACATTAAGTTTACTGCTGGTTGTTAAAGTGAACCGCAGGTATTTGGAAAGTACCTTCTGTATGTCTGCTGGTATGTTGGGCTTAGGCTGTCTGGGGGTGTAATGGCTGCACACAAAAAGAAAATAAAAGCTTGGCTTGTTTTCAGTTGAATGCCAATGTAACTGACCACAAGTGTTTTCTTCATGTTGCCTCTGAATTCCTTCTTTTCTCTCCTCTACCCTTAAGTGAGGTTCACTGATTGTTTGTAGTAATTACAGAGATCTGTACAACTTTGGTGGTTTGCAGTTTTTTTTTGTTACATTTTATGACCTAAATTGGACTGTCACAAGTGTGAATGGTTTCCTGAGCTATTTTAAGAAATATTGTGGTGTTTTAGACATTTAAAGTTCTGCCTGTTTCTTTTTTTTTAAAAGGTACACCTGAGTTTATGGCTCCTGAGATGTATGAGGAAAAGTACGATGAATCCGTAGACGTCTATGCCTTTGGGATGTGCATGCTGGAGATGGCCACCTCTGAGTATCCCTACTCAGAATGCCAAAATGCGGCGCAGATCTACAGACGGGTAACAAGTGTAAGTCCTCGCTCTCTGTTTTGTCTGAGTTTCTCCGTCAAAAGTTTTGTTACATTTATTGGTCGGATCTGAAAGTCTTGTCTTTTTGTCTCCGATCTCCATCCTGTGGTTCCCCTCCACGGTTGTTTACCGACTGTATTAATAAGTTTGGCATGAGCTGCAGGAGTTTCAGTCATATGATGTTTTTTTTACTCTGATTAGTCCTTCTATGCACTCTTCTGACTCACTGCAACTCTATTCTGTTCCTTTCAAAAAGTAGATTTAAAAAGAAAAACTGCAACGACACAGAAGTTGATCACGTCAGGTCACAACAACGTCATCTTAATGATTTGGGCCTCACTGCTCTTTTCAATTTTTGGTATATTTTTAGCTTTAAAATGTTGACCCAAATGCAAAAATGGACGGGGTTCTTATGTAGTTCAGGAGAGTCAGGATGTTAGAAAAACAAAACAGAAATAATTGTACAAAATACTTGCATTTCCAGACTTCCACATCTCATTTTTCTAAAACTCCATCCATCCATTGATCATCATTTGGTCTCTCCAGCCATCTTTCCATTCATCAATCTGTTCATCCATCAATCCAGTTCAATTCAAATCAAAAATACTTTTATTCCTAATGATAAATGAAATACTGATCTAACTAGTATTCAGTCTGTCCATCCATCCATGCCTTGATCAGTCCACCATTTGATCATCTATGCATCCATCCATTCATCTATCTATTATCTATGTGTCTATCCATCTATCCTGTGGTCTCTCTGCCCACCCTTCCTTGGAATCACTTTATTTTTCAGGTTTCATATTAAAGGCCTGACCACTACAGAAATATTTGGAATAGATTTATTATGTGAGAGCCTTAGACGGACAGAAGCAGGAACATCTACTCAGACTTATGTCTACAATTTCATTTTTTATTGATCTAATATCTGAGACATTGAATTTTAGGTTTTCATTATTTTTAGGCCATAATCATCAAAATTACAAGAAATTTAGGGAGATATTTTAGATATTTCACTATATGTGTATTGAATTTATATAGTAAGAGTTTAATTTTTTGAAATGAGTGTCAGAAAGTTTTGAACTTTTTCAGAAATTCTATTTGTTTTCGCTGTACTTGTGTCTGACATCAATTAAAAGCTCTGTACATTGCTTGATCTCTTTAAAGCACATAAGAACCAGAGCAATAATTCTTTAAAATGTTCAAAATATTTTATTTAATGGAACAAATTTAATTATTCTTTGTTATTGATGAAGGTTTGTTAAAAATACCTAAATACAACTTTTTGTTGCTCTCCTTTTTGAATGTACTCAGATTCATTTTAAAGTTTCATTTCAGAAACGGTTTGAATTAATCCTAGCGGTGCCCACCTCTTCTGTCTCACTTGCATATTTAAATGGAAAAGATTCAGTTTCAGATTACCTGTAGCACTGTGAGAAAACATAACATGTCCTGTCTGGTGTCCCCATTTCTTTCTCAGTTTAATTTAAGATGCTACATGAGCAGAATAAATTCAGACGGTGTGGTTTAGATCTGATGTCTGGCTTCCAGCCCTAACTCATTTTGCCTTCCTGTTCTTTTTATCTCACTTTCAATTTTTCATGAGTTTACTAAAACCTTATTAAGTTATTACTGTGACCCCAGCCCTGGGATAACTCAACTATTTGTGTGGATGTGGTTGTATAATACATTCCTAGCAGAGTGATCTTATATTCTTTGATCAATGTAGCATTTTGCAAAACACGAATCTCAAGCAGCCAACTTTTTTTCTGAATTTATTGCTGTCTGTGTCTGACAACACCTTGTGATAGCCATAGGGTGCCTGATCACCAGCTTTCCTTCATTTCTTGGAGTTATCCAAAAGTTAGTAAAAGAAATACTTCAACTTTTTGATGATTTTCCTGAGGGTTTAGTTGCTCCAGGAGTTTTCTTGAAGCCTGAGTTTTGTTATAAGCACAATTTGGAAATTTTCCTGGAAATAAAGCAATCTCCTCAGGCTAAGGTCCTTAGCACGAAGCATGCACCACGATGAGATCCTTATGTTCTTAAAATTCAAAGTAAAAATGCCTCAGTCTCACAGTATTCAGGCCTTAGGTTCTTCCCATGCATGTGTGGGTTCTCACTGGGTACTCCCTGGCCTGGTAAAAACCAGTCCCTTGTTCTACACTTTGCTTCGTACAGAGGGTCTGGCCTCTCAGCTATTGAGAAACCATTGCTTCCTGGAGGTGTGGACAGCATGGACTGAACAACTGTGTTCACTTTCTCCGTTGCCGTTGCTAAAACTACAGGCTGACTACAATTCTAAAATGGTGCAGAAAATCGACGCCATCATTCACAACTTCTGCGGTTGAAATTCTACTGGAGGAATCCAAGTCAATGGGAGAGAGCCTAGACTAAGCTGTAAGCAAGATCTGAGCCAAGCGGAATAGCGCAGGAAGCCAGTGGCCAGGCTAGGTACTCCCCCTTTCTCGTACAGTTCAAAAAAATGATTGTTAGGTTAATTGGTTCCTCTAAATTTCTCTTAGTTATGAATGCTTCTGGAATGCCAACCTGTCCAAACAATACCCTGCCTCTCAAAAGATGTTTTTATTCTTGATTGTTCCATGTTTTTCTGTACTCTTTTCATCTAATATTTTGCATCTTTTACAGAAAACACCCTACGGAATAATGCAGCCTCCAGCATGTTTAACTGTATAGATGCTCAGAGCTTTGCCTCAAGCACATATATGACCCAGAGCCTTTTTTCCCCTTCAAATCAGAGGATTTTATATCTACTGTCTGGAAATTCTTCCACTGCTTTTTGGCATTTATCCAGGCGGTTATATAATTGTCCTTCTTACAAAGAGATGCCTTCAGTTTGAGCAATCTAAAACCTAATAAGAGGAGTGCTGCACTTATGCCACAAATAATTAAGGCAGTTGTGAAGGAAAATTGGAGAATTAAAGAAGGTTAAGACAAAATCTTTGTTTGTAATTCAAAATAATTAAGAAAAAAAATAGAAAAAGATTGGACGGTGAGGTAAGATGGGATGGCTCGTTTCTGTGATAACTATGGTTACTGTTTATATGATGCTGTCCTGACTTAGGGCTGCATGATATTAGAAAGGCATAGAATTGTAATATCAGATTATTTTTTATGACTATCTGTTGTGATTAAGCCAAATCTTTTTAACACTTTTTTTTCTTTCCTTTTTCCTCCTGACCATTCCCCCATCACGCTCAGAGAGCTTTTATTGCTGTAGTGAATAAAACTGATATCAGGTGTTAAAAAGTTGTTGGAAGTTCTTTGAAAATGTCCAAATACCCTCTGAACCGTCTCATAGATATACCTCCGAATGTGTCAGAAACCTTTTTGCCTTTACAACTGCTTTAATTCTTTGTGGCTTAGATTTAACAAGGTAGCTAACAGAGTCCTCAGATGTTAATTCATATTGACAGGATAGCATCACTCAGATGAAGCAGATTTTTGTCTTGTACATCCATATGGGAAATCTCTCGTTCTACCACTGGCTGCTGTGGAGAAGTACAGGAAAGTTATTGTCATGTTCACAATATCAGTTTGAGGTGGTTCGAGCTTTGTAAAATGCTGCATTATTTGGCTTGAGGCAACCATCAGAAGATCTTTACCTAATTTATACGTGACTTTTCCAGCCATGAATACTCAAAACTGTAAAAGTAGGTAATAGAAGAAGGTTGAAATGTCCATCGTCAGCAAGTAACAACCGTGTTTTTATGTGTTCGGAGTTGGTTTAAAAAAAAAAAAACATCTAAAATTTCTTTAGTGCAGTCATGTGGACGATGGACATTTAGACCTTATGTTCAGGCTGCTTTATTAATTCACTTATCCATTTAGCTAACAATGTTTGTTGCCTAGCAATATAGCCAGCAAAAGATTGCCAGCTTGTTGTACAAGCTACATTTTTGTGTTTCTTGTAGTTGTTTTTTCTTTGGAGGGCTAACATAAAATATATGAGAGCAAAACATTTTTACTTTCACTTATTTCTTTATGAATTTTGTCATAATTTTACGTTCAAGACACTAAAATGATTTTTCGAGGTAACAAAGTTAAAATGTTTTGGGGTTTTTTTCCACTTTCCTGGAAAGTAAGGTTTTGTCTAAGAAACTAAATCATTGTGTTGTGTACTCTTTATGGCTTATCGTCTTTTTATACCTCACCAAACACTGTTCTTGTGATTTATTCCTTCTCCATGCTGAACATTCCTTCCTCCCAATTAGCCTTATTTAACTAAAATCCCTCCCTTTCTTATACTAGACCATTACATCGTCCATCAGTCCTAACTTTGTTTGGCTTCTGAATCCCAGTGGTGTGTGCTTTTGTGACACACAGATGGGGGTTGTTATATGATGGTGAAGCAGCAGGAAAGCAACATCCCATGAAAGAAAAGGGGAAGGAAGAGGAGAAGGAAAATTAGTTTCTAGTTTGAAGGTTGAGATTACCCATCTTTGACTTTATCAACTTGAGTTTTTTAATCTTCATTCACTTCTTTCACAACTTTATTGGTAAGTTGCTAATTTGACCTCTAGCATACATTCAGAAATTCTTCGTTTTGCTTTATCTTCTTGCGCTTTTAAAAGTGTTCGAGTTACGTTGCATCACCATTAATTTTAGATGTGTGCATCTGCTGTCCAGTTATGTTGATTTAATTTATTTATGAAAGAATGAAGAATTTGAGGGCTAAAACTGTGCGTTCATGAACATTTCATAATTTTTTGCTGTAACTGGGTAACTGAGTTAATCAGCCTCTAGTCAACTAAACTTTTTAACAAAAGAAGCAAAAATAATTAAAAATACCTAGCAAATGCAACATTATAGAATTGTTTTCCTTTCATCCTCATAAGCACAGAGCAATAAGTTGATTGCATTTATTGTTCATTCTACTTTGCTTTCAACGTCATTATTTAGAAGTTAGCTTCAGCTCACTTTTTAAGATGGTTATGGTTTTTATTCTCTTTTTTACTCATTAGTGGGTTTTAATGTGATGTATGTTCGGTTAGTAAGATAATATGAAGAAATGAAATATTAAATAATACAATAGTTTAAAATACATACAATCTTGTGGGTGTTTTTAAATGTTCTCCATCACATAAAAATGTTTATATTTTTATGTGTTTGAGTGTTTCTTCTCTTAGATAGTACAAAACCTAACTAAGTAATCCACTGTTATGCTAAATAGTCTTATTTGCATTGCATCTCTTCTATTTTACTTTTTTTTCCCAAACTTTTTTATTTTTGTTTTTTAGGGGTCAACCATTTTTAATGTTTTATTGCTTTATTTATGTATTTATTTTTGTAATATTTCATTCTGTTCTATTTTCGTTTCTTTTTTGTGTTCTGAACTTGAATCTTTTTCATGTGTTTGTTCAGGAAGGCATTATCTTGTTTATTACTGTTCAAACCCAGGAGTCTTATTTGGTACCCGACCTCTGAACTGGAGCCCTGCTGATTACGTCTGTTAGTGTTACATCGCAAATTGGGTTCTTGACTTCTTAATTGCTTCTGTGAGGCTGTGGTTCATTATTTTCCTGTTCAGCTGACTTTATGTGGAATTTGTCCTGGGGTCAAACTTTTACCAGCAAATCTCTGACACTGCAGGTCCCCTGATCAACAAATATTTAACCTGAACACCTAATTCGATTTGGCTGACTCAGTTAAACATGTGGTAACAAGGATTAGATGTTTGAAAAATGCAATACAAAGCTAAAAAAAAAAAACATAATTATACATACATTTAAGTTATGCATTCAAGGAACAATATATTCAGTGATGAAAAACTAAATAACTGCACATCTGTTATGCAGAGGGAGAATTTTAATGCTTTCCACATGTAGATATGTGTATCAAATGGCTCCAAATGTCACAGTAAATTTGACCCTGATAAGAACGGGAAAGAATAAAGCTGTAGTTTACTTCTTCTTCTCCATGTGTTAATGTTTTTGAAAGCTTCCTTGCTTTCACTGCTCTTCTATTTTTTTCTTTTTTTTTTTCTTTTTTTTTTTTTCATGTGCAGGGAGTGAAGCCTGCGAGTTTTGACAAGGTGGCCATTCCTGAGGTGAAGGAAATTATAGAGGGCTGTATAAGAACAAACAAAGATGAGAGGTGAGTCACAAGGACAAAAACTGCCTCCAAATATGAATTTCTTTTTTTGTCTTGTGCTTGCTGGGATTTTATTCATTTATTTTGGTCTTGTGTCTCTTTGAGTGGTCCCTAATTGTGATAAAACAGACATAAAAGCAACAATTGATTCAGAGCTGCTGCTTTCTGTTTAATCTTCTAAATTGACAAGCACATTCCCTTTTACATAAACAGGTCTTACAAAACTACACTAGTTTTTAAGTATTTATGTTTTAATCTTTTATTAATGACCCTATTGTCTCCAGATATGCCATAAAGACCTTGCTGAACCACGCATTCTTCCAGGAGGAGACGGGGGTCAGGGTTGAACTTGCAGAGGAGGATGATGGGGAGATGATTGCTATCAAACTTTGGCTCAGGATAGAAGACGTCAAGAAGCTCAAAGGCAAAAATATGGAAACACATAAAGCTTAGTCATAATTTCTGTGTGTAGGAGCTTTCCTTAGAGGCTCAAAGAGGAGTTTTGACAGAAAACCTAAAGCACATAGTTGCATAGCTGAAGTTATTAACTGACCAGCACTATTTCACATCCTTACAGGCAAATATAAAGAAAACGAAGCTATCGAATTCTCCTTTGACCTGAACAGAGACGTGCCTGAAGATGTGGCGCAGGAAATGGTATGTTCAACCTTTAAAGGGGAAGGAAATATGATGCATAATGGCACGCAAGTTGAGGAGGTGTTGTGGAAAATTGATGCAAAATATGCAGATGGAAATTACCTGTGTCTTCCCCCAGGTTGAGTCTGGCTATGTTGCTGAGGGTGACCACAAGACCATGGCCAAGGCGATCAAGGACCGCGTGTCTCTGATCCGAAAGAAGAGAGAACAGAGGCAGCTAGTGCGAGAGGAACAGGAGAAGAGAAAGCTAGAGGCAGAGAAACATCAACAAGAAGCTTTTAAAGCTCCACACACCCAGGTTTGTTGGAATGGTGCCTTTAGATAATGTGGTTTAAGGTTCTACTCAAAAGATTGTTTTAACTCTGTTTATGAAATAATACGTTTTGTTTTTTATTGCAGATGAATTGACCTCCAAAGTAAAGACATTCAGGGCACAAAAGCACAATTTAAACTAATCAAATCTCAAAATATACTTTTTTTTTTTTTTTTTTTTTTTTTTCAATCGGCAGCACCGTCCAAACTTATCAGTATCCCCGATAAATGTTTCAAACCCTTGAAATAAAAGTTTTCTATTGCAGTTGATTATCTTATGTGAATAAAATAATTAAACTTTGAAAACGAGTAAAAATTAAATAACTTTGGCCTAATGGCCAATAATTGGCTAAAAGAGCTAAAACAAAATGTGCCCCTGAGATACATCATCACAAAACAGCTTATAGACTTTCTAATCTGCTTAAAAAGCAGAAATTTGAATCACTGAATAAATGTAAAGAAATTAAAGGTTGGATATTTCTGAAATGTTTTAGTTTGAGATCATGTTTAGTAGAATAAAATGTGGATTTATTTTTTCATTTTTCACCATTTTGTACATCTTTCACAGGGAGGGGGCCGTAATCGTTGAGGGTACTGCATACTTAGCGTTTATTTGACTGTGGCTTGCGTTTGTGTTTCTAGTCAAAGACGGAGGAAACGGAGGCAGAACAGCTTCACCATCAGCAGACGGGCATCTCTCACACATGTAAGACTGGGAACTGCTTTGTATACCTTGTAGTTTCCCTTCATCTATATTTGCTTGCTAAGGCTGATGAATACCTAAATGGAAATATAAAAATCCAAGCTTGTGTTAAGTATAATATTATTTTAATATGGTTGAATCTGTAATAAATTACATTACAGACAGATTAAAAGCTTGCTGATAATAAAATATCCATGTTCATGTTGAATCCATAGTGGTTTTCCATTGTTTAAGACGAGTCATCCAACTTTAATCAGAAAACACCACTCAACTGATGCCTCACTTTTCCACTTGACTTTCTTTAACTTTGTACTGCTGAAGTAAAGCTGCAGCAGAATAACAGATTACCTTCATGTCTCTAATTTTAGCTGAAGGCGGTTTGGACAGCGGACAGGGTTCCTGTGTTTTCTCCTCCGACTCCCCCCACCTGGGTCAGCTGACCATGTCTTACAGCTGTCCCCCGTCCTCCCAGCCCCCCTCCCAACCCCAGACCCCATACCCCCAAACCCCCTCTGCTGCGTCGCAGCAACATCCGGGCTATTCCCAGCCACCGCAGGCGATGGTAAGTCACAGCTTCATGTAAATGCCTCATGGCGGTCACATCACGTCTGTGAGACGTCTCTCTGCTCACAGATGTGATAGAAATGACTCATCCGTTTGAAGTGAGCACTGTGGGGTGTGTTGGGTTGAGCTGGTTTGCAGTGTTTGGAAGTGGGAATGCAGATCATGTTTTAGTTGTTGCACCAATAACTTTAGACCTGAAAACGCAGAACTGGTCGGACTCTTCAGTTATCCAGCAAGACGAGCAGTTTACAACCATTAACCCGATTTTAACAGGAAAACAAAGTTTGTTTGCATGTCTGCACTTAACCCATCAGTCTGGTAATACAGTCAAAGGTTTCCTCTAATAGTCAGACATTAAGCCAGTTATTCACTTAGTTATCCAGAGGTCCAGTGGATGGGGCCATTCTCTTTTTGTTGAGTCAGTCACTCTTTCTTCACCTTCCAAGACTTCATGCATCCCTTTTTCCCACAGTCCTGCTGTGTGACCGACCACTTCTTTCCTTCTTGAGCGCTCCATGGTCTCCAACAAAATGCATAGACATTTCAACGCAGTTTTCAGTCATTTACATGTGAATTTAGTTGTTCACCCATCTTTTGTTACACATTATTGGATGAAACATTGATAAATGTTTTTGTTTATGCAAAAAGTAACATTGGCAACATTTTGTAATGTTACAGCAATGCACTTTTGTGTATTTTATTCTAAATCTAAGATCAGCACAAAGTAGCACATACTTGTGAAGTGGGAAGAAAATGATAAATGGGTTTTCAACTGAGCGTGAGCTGTTTAGGCTAACATAATAAACATTTCAAGCTCTAGATAAGCAGTGCTGGTAGTGGCATATCTTAAAAAACTTGGAGCTGCAGCAAAAGGTGGTTCTATAAAGGTTTTTATTCAGGGGGGCTGAAAACAAATTCACACCACAGTTTTTAGATTTTTGTTGGTAAATATTTTTGAAAACCATGTATTATGTGTTTCACTTTACTTTTGTTGGTTTATCACACAATCCCGGCAAAATACGATGACGCTTGTAGCTATAATGCAATTGGTCAGTAATGTGCAAAATGTTTTATGTGTAAATATAGAGCTTATTTCCACTCTTGGGTTATGGTCCTAATGCAGCATCATTTCCACATTCAGATCTTTTTTGGTTTTTAATCATAATCTCCTTTCCTCATTCAGTTAGAAACAATAATTAAGCAGATGAGTTCAATTCCTTTCTTAACATCTCTTTCAAAGTGGCTGCTAATGACCCACATTAAACAAGAGCGTCTGATCATCCTTGGTTCTGGTCTGCCTTATAGAAAAACAAGAATCTCTCTGACACAGTTGCTGAGTTTGCAGATTGATTAACTAAAAAGCCTTATTTCACCATGAAGGTTGCATTTATGTAGATCAACTTAATCCTCTTAATAGGGGATTTTTAATGCTCAGTTTTCATTCTTGGTTAATGTTTTATTTTCTACAAATTTTTAGATGTTTTTTTTTTCTCCTTTTGTTTAATTTCTGTCTTTAATTTGCTGTCATCGAGTTGGTTAAAAGGATAATTTATGTCCTATTTGTAATTTAATATAATTATTGTTGAACCAGTTTCTCTAACAGGAAATGTTCCGCTGAAAACACGTGAAATTGTTCTTGTTGTAATCTACTTCTAGATATAACAGATAAACAGGGATTTGTTTTGAATGTATATTTAACAGTGTTAACCTGCATTATTTTTCAGTTACGTTTCCCTTGGTTCATCCTGTTACTTCTGTGTTCTCTTGAAGTTTTGTTTTGTTTAATTTTCCATGTTAATCTCACCTTCTTCCATCCCCTCTCCCCGGCCTGCAGCCTGCGTCACACGGCCGTCGAAGCCGTAGCATGTCTATTTGCGTCCCCCCTTCCTCATACTCCTTTTCCCACGCTCCGTCGTCCCTGGCCGTTCCTCCGAAACAGCCCGCCACGCCTCCTCCAGACCTGTCCTCCCACACCTCCACCACCTCTCCCTGCGTACCTCTCACTTCTGAGAGGGACACATTCGCTGGCCGCCTCTCCAAGGCCCTGGAGACAGTGCTGCCCCTTCACTCGGGCTCCTCTCAGCCCAGGGCCAGGCAGCGGAGGGCCAGCCTGCCTGCCCTGTTCTCCACCCCTGTAGGTTCTCATGAATAATCCCCCAGTGGTGGGGAGAGTCAAAGAGGGGAGAGGGAGAAAAAGATGAGAAACTTTTTTTTACATTTAAAGTATACAGTTCTTAAAGCAAATATGCCTGTCATTGTTTACAGCTTTGTAAGAATAGTGTTTTTGAGACTTTTTTTTTTTTGGTCGTTAATTTCAAAAAAATACATCCAAAAATTTTACCTTTTGATCATTCACAAGCTATTAATATACATTATAAAGATTTTTTTTTTAGTTGAGCCATTACATCAGCTAGAAAGCTAACAAAGTGGTGCTAAAGAAGCAAGAAAAAAAAAATTAACAAGACTCATTTAAATTTTCTTCTAAAGAAGATTCGACATCAGCTTTTGTGTTTGACATCGCTGGTCCTGGGACTTTCCTGCACTGCATGTTTTAATGCGACACTTGAGACTGCAGGTTTTTTCCATGTTTTTTTGGCTCCTCCTACAGTCTCAGACAAGCTCTACACACACTCGTCCATGAATTTGCTGTCAGCAAAGTCCTGATGAGAAATCACCAACAATATGAGTTAGGGAGTTGTAGCGCATTAAATCACCGACATAAACGGTTTTTATCCGCAGACCCTAGACAGGTGTTACAAAACCATTGAACACTTGAAAAGAACAGCTTTATCTATTGCCTTTTTTATTATTAATAATTAAAACCTCTGGAAATTTGATTTAACAGAAAGGAGTTAAGCAAACCCAGTATAGCCAACAGAAACAAGGGATGTTTTCATCTGACTGTTGGCCACAGTCAGCTTCTTTAAACTTTGTTCAAACCTAGCATTGAAAACAAAAGCGTTATTAACAGTGAAATATTAAGTTCAATTCTTGGGGCTTCAGGGAATTTCACTATGAGGACTGACTTGTGTCAGAGCTGAGAAACATCCAGGGTGGGAATCTCCAGGGCCAAGCACTGATAGTTATCTCTCTTAGACTCTCTCTCTCCCTCAAGTTGACCCTCATCTGTTCACATTGAACAAAGACAGTCATGAGCCATGATCATGCTCCATGGTACAGACGTCTCGTAGGAGGTGCATCTACAGTCAGAACGAAAATCTTCTTCCAGATCAACTGAAGGGTGAATGAAACTGTAATTTTTTTTGAACTGCCTCATGAATGGTTAATTCTGTAATAAATGCAGTTTATCTGACTGAAGATGCATCTGGACTTTGCCACGCTTAGAGCCTTTTTGGCGTTTCCTCTTGCCTTCTCTACTTTCCTTCCAACTGTGAGTTTCTGTGTCTTTTCTCATGTCGAGTCTTTTTTTGGCCTGCCTGTCTTTGTGCTCCAGCTATACTGCTGTGATCCATCTACTGTAATTGGCTTTACATCTACGCCTCACCTGATTACTTTGTTTTACATTTTTTGCTGCTATTTAACTTAGTTTACTTGTGTTCTGGTGGATGGATGTATTTTCTTTTATTCTGTTGGTTTTATTTCAAATTTCAACTTTTTCTTGCCCCATTTCATTTTTTGGCCTTTTCTATGGTTCTCTCTGCGATTCACTTGATCTTCATTCTTAAATCGATTGTATCTCGTTGTCGCAGCAGCATTCAATGCCACACCCCTTCAGTGGAGGAGCGAGCTCAGCTGGAGGAGTCCCAACTCTCCCAGAACCTCCAGCTATTTTCTTCCCCTCCATCCCTGAGCGCCCTGTTTCCTTCTCTCCTCCTCCCACCGGGCCTCCAAAGGGCTACAACACCCAGAGACGCAAGAGCACCTCCATTCTGGAGGCGCACACGCGCCACTTCCAGCCAGCCTACCCTCGGTACGGGAGCACCCTGCACCCGTTTTCGGGAATGGAAACTGTTGAGGGCCCATCTCTCTTTATGGTGAATCCTGGCTTTGCAGCAGCTGCTCAGAGACTCAGCACTGGTGACTCGTTGCATCTCCCAGGGCAATCCGAGTCAACTTTGTATGGCTATAAAGACATGAGAGCAGAACATGAGGAAGCAGTGAGGCGGCTGAGTCTTAATCAAGCTGCTTTGTTGGACCATTATGAAGCAATGGCATATGCGGGGTATCCGCTGACAGCCCACCAGCTAGGTCACCTGAGTTTTCATCATCAGAGGCAGGCAGCAGCAGCGGCTGCAAGTTTGGGCTTTGATCCTGGTCCTCCACCTCAACCAGGGTTCATCCACCCACAGATAATGCAAAGAATAAGTGCAC
Source organism: Anableps anableps (assembly GCA_014839685.1). Taxonomy (NCBI): domain Eukaryota; kingdom Metazoa; phylum Chordata; class Actinopteri; order Cyprinodontiformes; family Anablepidae; genus Anableps; species Anableps anableps. The sequence continues at coordinate 11,882,290 of CM026087.1, read as the reverse complement.
ACAGCCCAATACCTCCAACGCTGCCCCCCATGACTCCATCGACTGGTGGTTCAGTCTCCTCTTCATCATCCGAGGGATGCTTTCCTCCCCAGCATGCTTCCTCATCCCCCTTCCCCATTTCTGCACCTCCAGTAATGGCTGACGCTTCACCTGCTGGAAGTGTTTTTGAGTTCCATCTAGCTGCAGCCGCCGCCGCCGCCGCTGCAGACCCCAACCTGCTGGCGTCCAGAATTTACAGAGCTCGGCGAAGCTCTATGGACCTCCCTCTGGAGGACAGCTCTGGAACGGGATCTGGTGGTTCAGGAACCTACAACCGACTCCAGCCAGTAACGGAGGAGCTCTATGCCTACATCAGCCCAGAGCTTCCATTGCCTCCAGGAAATCTCCTCCTTCACCACATTGGTTTAACCACAAAGGACAGAAGCCCTGAACCATCCAGTGACTCTCTGGCCTCCTCTGATGCAGGAGAGTTTCAGTCGCCTCCTCCCTCGAATCTCCCTGCTCAATTTGACTCCTCAGCCGCTCAGTCTATCCCTCGCTCCTCTTCTTCTGCACACTACGATTCCTCGGGGGGAACCCTTATCCAGGAACCCCAGGGACATCCGCCTTCAGTCCAGAACTTTTTCCCTCCCACTCCGTCGTCTGAACTCCCACCTGGTGGAGCATCATCAACTCAGCCGGAGTCTCTGCAGAGTCCCTGGCCCCGGCAGGAAGGGCCGGCACCAACCCAACACGATACAACCCACCATGAGTCATTGCAAGCTGCTGTTCCCCCTCTGGTACAGAGTTTAGACCTAAGAAACACAAGTAAACCTCTGGGTCAGTTGCTAAAGGAAATCATTCAGTTACTGTTTATCAGAACTTAGATGATTTCTTTTTTTTTTTACAGGGTTCCTATAGTCTTAAAAAGATGTTTAACTTTCTGTATTTCATATGATATTAGATTAGATTACCAATGATTTGCATTTTTTCAAAGAACAAAGGCAACAAAGATCATAAACTCTGATGTAAAGAATCTATAGCAGCTCCTAAAAGTGTGCACTCTTCTGGTAAAATGCCAGTTTTTTGCAACATCAGCAAAACAAGACAACAATAAACTGATTTCACCTTTAATGTGAGCTCCAATTTTTCTAAAAAAAATACCCCAAGTCACTCTGAAAAGATCTCATTATCTATCAGATTGTAAGGAAATTGCTTCTCCTCAGCCCTCTTCGGTTGACTCAAAGGATCTTTAAATAATTAGTTCTGGAATGTGACTAGGCCTTTTCCTAAACATTAGTTTTCTTCTGGTTATCTTTTGTTTTTCGATGATAATGAAAATGATACCACTCAGCTTTTATAGCAAAAACCTGTGTTTAGGTTAAAACTGCTATTTGGAACTGTTAATAATTGCACTGAATTGGAAGAAAACTACACCTGAAGAAAAGTAATGCCAGAGGATGAAAAGAATACAGGAGAACACAGCCAGTACTCTTGTTCAGTGTTCATGTCCCTGGCAAATGCAAATGTGAGGAAAATCCTACTTGGATTACTTGCATTTTATGTCAGTTTCATCGAAGTCCCTCGAATTGACATTCAAAGGGTTCATTTAAACAAAGTATTTGTCTGACGGTGTGCACACTTTTGCAGCCTTGCGTTTGCATTTATTTGACATTTTTGCCCCTCTTTCTTTTTCAGTTAAATTGTACAGGACATACCATAGTTAAAGGCAGTGGAAAAAGTTTGAAATCATGATCTCAAAAACCTCGCAATTTCACAGGAGTGTGTACACTTTTCTGCTGGAAGTTGGCGGAGACGCGTAAAAACTTGTTAGCTTCAACCCCCTAACTGCAGTGGAATTGAAAATCACAAGTCAGCTTCAGTATTGTGTTGTTTGATGATCTATTGAACTTTAAACTAGGAATACCCTACAACATAAAGGTGTTGTACTCAAATGTCAAAAATGTTATAAGAACTGCTTGCAAAATCTTGATTATAAGATTTGTTGGAACCCTGTATTTATTTCCCATTGGTTTCTATCCTAACTGTTCATTTAGATCTGCCATATTTTTTTAAAAATCCATTTAATAGAAATGTGTGGTCCTTTTGCCCATAAGATTGTTAGGAGTGTCTAAAAGAGAGGATGTAAAATGTTAGTGCATTTCAATCAAATTATATTAGTAATCTGACCCAGAGGCAGTCATACAGATCCCTGTTGTTTTCATACCCTGCTGACCCAGGCCCTCCCCAGCCGATGCTTATTATTCATCCTGTAGTCTCGTTGTGATTTTAACCCCCTACTGTCATATATCAGCATCGCAGAGAGTCTCGCAACTCTACCATTATAACGACAAGCTCACTGTTCCTTTACTCGGTAATCCTGTGTAAAGCATTACCAATGAAGAGCATGATTTTAATCTAATACAGTTCAATTAGGGCTTAATAGGAGAAGCCTTGACCCTAATCACATTGTTTCATGTCCAATAGAAGAGTCATTATTTCTGATTACTTATAATTAAGTGGTTGTGTTTGAGACTCTCTCTGGTGTACAAGCTTTAGAAGCAGTCTAAGCCCCCTCTTTTCTGTGCCTTTGTTGGCTATTTGTTTACTTTGTTGTATAAGTAAGTAATATTTTGTCTGTATGTTCATATATGAATGTATATGGAAAAATGTGTGTTTGTATAGGTATACTTACTCAGTAGTATACTTACATGTTGATCATACAAATCCAAAGTCGGCTTGAAATTAAAAATAGGGCATTTCTCAAACTGCAATAAACTGTATAAAAACAACTAATTAATTGCAATCTAGGATTTTAATAAAACTGAAAAAAGAAAATGATAATGATATGCAAGACTTTGCTGGTTTATATGAACAAACACACAGAAACATACAACAAAACCAAGGGGGCTTGGACCCTAAGCAGTGTAACCATGTAGAAACCCATTTTATGTTTGTTGTATAGATTTTCTGTTGTAAATCCAAGGAGGTTTTTTTTTTAATTTATTTTATTGTAGGGTTCAGAGATTAATTAAGATCTGGTAAACCCTTAGAATGCTGGTATCTACAGTGCCAGTAATATCTTTTTGCATTTGCTTTCAGCCACTGGACTATCTTTTAATTTCTTCATTTTCCTATCATTCACTCATAATTGGTTTCTCTGTCATTCACCCTAATTTAAGAAAAATTAAAAACCATAAATTTCTCTATTAAATTTGTAATGTCAACTTCCAATATTTTTTGCTGCTTGTGTTGTTAAAGAAGGGTAGGTAGCTGTGTGTGAGGTGCAACATGCTATACCTGCCATAAACTTTCAGTACTCAGGTGCTTTATGACAGGTACGGAGTTGCACACAGCCTTCTAAGGGTTCAGTCATCCAAAGGTTGTGTAAAATGCTGTCCTGTAATCCTTTAGATTATGTGAGAAATTTTGAAAAAGTACAGTTTTGGTAAGAATTTTACATACGCTCATCATGAACATGAATGTTGTTATTTTTAGGCTTTTAATGATTTAAACTATTGTTCAAGAGTGGAATGATTATACTACAAATTCAATGCATTTTAAAAACAACAATTGGATTAACAATTATATTTGTTATGGATTTTCGCCAGATGCTTACATGGTTTGCCTAGAAAAAGAAAACTTTGTGCATCCAGTTTTTATATATATATATATATATATATAATTTTTTTTCATATTCTGTGCTGCATCATCATTCCACCCTGAAAAATAAACGTTTAACATAAAAGCCTAAATTACTATGATATTGCAGTCCATGATGTGTCTATGTAAACCACCTGCTGCAACTGTATCTTCTTAATACACACAATTATTAGAGATCCACAAAGATTAAGGATCAAATATTAGAGATTCAGGATCAAATTGAAAGAGTGAACTAAAATGGGATATTTTGGACCACTAAAACTTTCTTTAATAAGTATAAGACAAGGAAGGTCATACAGGAAGTACTGCTTTGAATCATCAGTTTAGTATTCAGTTTTTATTAAACTCCAGCCGCTATATTGAGCTTCGTTCACTACATTATGTAACAGTTATTATCGCTGCCAATCACTTAGGGTCTTACCTGCATGTGAAGTGTCCTACTTACACCCTGCTTAACCCCAGTAATGTGCCTGTATTGTTGCTGTATTTTCATCCAGCAAATGGCGGTGTGCATATACCCGTCTCTGGATGGTTTAGTGTAAATGTGGTGTCTCTGTGCATGTGTGCATACACAAGAGGAGAGTCTTGATTGAAAGTGATCACAAGGAAAAGGAGTGTCTTGTGTTTGCACTCATGCTTGGTTTGGGTTCAGATCTACAAACATGTACTGATTATTTCCTTTTTTTTTCTTGTTTTCGATCTCCTGATTTCCCATCTACATCCTCCATCTTTTTTCCATCCGGCAACATTGGATCTCTTCCTCTCTGTCTGTTCTTCGGTCTCTTTCTATAAATCTGCTTCTTAACAGCAGGTTCAGACTCCTACCCCTAAATCAAGTTCAGGGACCCCTCTGGTTCCTGCCACCACACAGCCTGATCCTCCAGGGAATTCCCAACAGGTAGGAAAATGAAGAAAAAGTAAATTCAAGAGCTTTTATTATGAACCACATACAGTTATTTTTAGGTCCTACCTAAAAATAACTCAGAATTTGCTGCTTTTTCTTCCAACGTTTTGTCTTGCACTGTAGTTTAGCAATCTTTTTACACTAATATGCAGGACATTTGCAAACCACATAATTTGATTATTCCAACAATGCAATAAGAGATGTATTGTGTTCTTAAAATAAGCTTACATGTGAAACATGGTTCTCTTTAGCCTTTTGTTTTCTCCTCTTATCTTTCGTTGCTACACTATACTCTATCTATATTTAGTTTGTTTTTCTTTTTTCCAGGCTGTGTTATCTGGTCAGACTTCTGCTTCCCTTCAGAGTCCAACACACACAACCCTGCAGCAGACGTCTTCACAGGTACTTCATGATTTTATTTAACAGGCTCCTACGTGCCTAAATATGCAATGATTCTTAGCATAGAGGTGCATTTTGCATGCACTTTATTACATTATTTTGAGCAAATGTGCAATGTAATGCAATCCAACACAACAGGTGAGCTCTACAGCAGGGGTCTTAAGCTCCACATCCTTCAGGTGTGTCTTTGATTCAGTACGACTGAATCAAATAGCTAGGTCGGTAGCAGGACTATGTTGAACTTCACTGAATGCTCAGTTGGTCATTCAGACATTTGATTCAGGTGTTGGACCAAGGATGCATCTGAAGTTTGCAAGACACCAGTCCTGTAGGACCCCTGTTCTAAAGCTTCGAGTTTTGCTAAACTGGTGTTTATGTAAATCCATATGTTGCTACTTTTGCAAACACACATATTCACAATTACTTTAGGGACTTAGGAAAGAGTTTATATGCTAAATTGGAATACAAGTACGGAGCCTTCTACTAGTATCATCACTCCTGGTAAAGATGTGGAAAAAACATTAGAAATTCATTTTTATTTCAATAACATAAACAGACACTGAACAAAATTCTGAGAAATGTAATCATTTATTCAGTGAAGAACACATCCTTCAATTTATTGGTAGAGCTGCCGTGAGCCGTCATTAATTATTTATATTAGGATCAGAGGCAACGTCACACCATGTGTGAGTGATCAGCTCCCCATAAAAGCATTTTTAATTGCTTTTTACTCATCTTTACCAGGGTTGGCAATGCTAGTGGAAGACCCTGTCTGCTACAAGTTGTTACATTATGTACACATGAATAAGCAAATGAACTGTACAAGATGGCACCTTTGAAATGATTACTGTGATAAGTTTGTGCTGTTATAGCATGTTCTGCTTCGATACACTTTAAACTTTTCATCAGCTTAGTTTGATTCATTTTTGTCTTTTGATCCTCTTGCATGCTGCTTGTGTTTCACCTCTGGGATTGTCATCTTTCTGTGGTGCGTGTGCAGTTTAGTGATCTAAGCCCCTCTCCCAGTATAGAACATCTTTATCTGTTATACCAGGCTGCTCAGCAAGCTCTGGTTCAGGTACTGTTTTAATATGTATTGTAAACCAATGACCATCTGTGTGTTTGTGAATGCACCCTTGAAACTAACAGCACATCAGTAGGATTTGTTGGTGAATCTGATGTTCCACAGATTACAGGCATATTCAGCCTCCATAATTGAATGAACTTACTCTGTCATCTCTTGTTAGCATTTTTCCTTTGGCTCTCCTACTAACTCCTGTGATTAAAAGCATGAATCACAGATAGAGGAGCATATTTTGTGGAACTGAACATGGATCCTAATTCCAAAATCAAAAACTGCTAAACATCAAAAAGTTAATGTTAAATCACCAGGCAAAGAAGGAACTTGAAATGCGAGCAGTATCACTTTTAAAAGTATAAGTGGTACTTATTCCCAACTACAGCGTCACACAAAATCGTGTTCTATTTGTCAAAATTGTATCTTATTCGTTTTTATTTATGGTCTTGATTTAGTTACACTTTTTCCTCTTTCATTCATCATAGTCAATAAAAAACAGCATGTTTTTCCTACACATAACGAATTTCTTTGGCCCATGGTGTATGGGTGATGGGGGACCAAAGAGATTTTAAAAGTATGTGCAAACATAGCTTGCACAGTGGGCTGTACTCTAGGCTCAAATAAAGTCTTAAAGATTTTCTGTCTTAAACGCCTGACTAACCTTAAATTAGCATCTCTAATAATGTTGCCCATCTACATGTTGAAAAGTTTTGTCTTGTTCTGCCAAAGTTTAGTTTTGGGGTTCCCTTGAAAAGGATGAAAGGATAGGATTATCCTTGGGAAATAGTATAGTTAAGTGTGGGAAAACATTTTTTTGTTTGTTTTTTCCGAAGATCTTTTTTTGTATTAAATCAGTTTCTAAAGGATTTTCGATTGACTGCATAAAAAAGATGCCACTACACCCTCCATGATGTCACCCTTCGGTTCATCAAAATTAATGTGCTTCATTTGAACTTCAAGGTTGGATTTCTTTATTTCCAACTCAGAAAAATAAAATGGAGCACAGTCTGAAGTCAGCATATTAACTTGGGAAGACAAATGTCTCTTGTCACCCCCAGCCTCAAAATCCAATATGGCTGCCTGGCTCATAAAACTAATGACAGGTGCTGTTATAAACCATTTTTTTGCTTTTCTCACTCCCCAACTCCTGTTAGTAGTCTTAAAATGTCTTTTGACTTGAATTGCTAATAGTAGGTTGCCTGGAGCCTGAGGACTTTGGCTGTCATATTTTACGAGTTGCAGGCGCTACGTTGGGTGTGACACAATTACAAGAGTTCTAGCTTCCTGGATAGATTAAGCACTTTTTGTTTTAGCCATCAGTGTCTTGATTTTTTTTTTTTGTTGTAGTTACTAAATGACAAGCCACTGATCCATGCATGATTTACAGCTATGCTATATGTGTGTGCCTTGTACAGAATTTGCTGTTCAGTCTCAACTATTCCAAGTCTCCAAAAAACCTGAGCATTCCAGGTTTTTTGTCTATACTTTGCCATCTACAATCAGACATGTGCCTCCTCTTAATTTTCACATTCTAGTTAAGGGAGGTCATACGGTACAAAGACAACAAAACCTGACATCCATTCTCGCCACATTTTCACTTCTAATCACCTTTTGGGTTCATCTACTTCCTTCTCGTTCCTTTGACGTTGCTTCTATCTTTTTCTTGATTTTTCCTTCCTGCTTCTTGTTTCTGTTTTCCCCTTATCTCGGTACCGCCCTCTCAGCCCAGTTTACCTCCACCAACCTCTACTGTTCCCATGGCGACCCTCCCTTCTCCATTGCCTCTTCCAACATCAGTTGTGCCCTCCCTCCCCTCTCCTCTGCCAATCCCTGTTGGGGTGGTGCCTACACTCGTTCCCTCTCCTCTTCCTCCTGTGCCCACACCTGTGCCTCAGCCTTTGGCCACCGTGGTGCCAGTCATCAGCGTAGTCACCGCCCCTCCTGACACTCCCATGGAAGCCCCTCCTAAGGTACTGGTTCTGTTCAAACCCACCAACTGGAGGTTATGGCACTGTTTGGGTTCTGGTAAAATAAATACTGTATCATCCACATATAGGTGGTTTCTATGTACCCAAATTGTATGACATACTCATTTCCTCAAAAAGTAGTTACCTGAGAGCATTCTACATTCCTTGCCATATTTGATTTTTATCCTCACTTTCTTCAGTCTAAAGCTCAAACTTATAAATTAGTTGTGCGCATTTCTGCTCAGACATTTATATCTACTCATCATGGGCATTAAGGTTAATTTAATTTCAGTCTTTTAACCATTTTTTTCCCCATGGTCTATTAATGATACAAATAGGTGCAGTGATTAGGATGATTAGAATTGGGTCCACGTGTTTGACTTTAATATGGATTTTATCTAATTCAGATCATAAAATGTAACATTTTGGCTAAATATACCCACATAAACACCCCCTAATAGTTGGTTAAATGTCCCTTAGCAAGCTGCACCTCATCCTTTTGTTTGTTGGGCTAAACAAGCTCCTGACATAATCTTGGGTGTATGTTAAACCATTCTTCTTATCAGATTTGGCAGAGTTCATTTAAATTGGTTGGTTTCCTGGCTTAGACCCAGCTGTTAAGTATATTTTGCACATCTTTACTAGTGTTGAGTTTGGACCTTTGGGGAACTCTTACCAGGAGTGCAATATTAGTCAGTCTTGATGGGTGAGTTAGATCATTGTCCTATCGAGTAAGTGAAGAATGATGCTACCGCCGCCTTGCTTAACTGTTGGATCAGTGTTCTTAGAGTTTGAAAGCATTACAGTGACTCCTCCAAACTTTTTTTCCCTGAAGAAGTCATTTGTATTGTCCAGATGGGAGGCTGCTAAATTCAGTCAAGTTTAAAGGTGTTAACAGCGGAGTAGGAGCTTTTTGGTGGTGTCCTTGGTGACGTAAAACTTCAGTGTCACTGGTGCTTCAGCATTACCATTTCATTGCAGGTTTAAAACTTTAGCTTTATTCTAACCAGTGCCATTTCATCTGAAAGGTCAGACACTTTTAATCTACACACAGCTGGGTGCTTCAGCAGGACAGTGACCTCAAACACACATCCAGTCTGGTTATGTAATGGATAAAGCACACTATTCTTAAGCTTTTGGAATGGTGTTCCCAAATCCCCTGCCTCAACCCTATTGAAAATTAATTTTCTGAGTCTAAAAGTTAGAGCTGTGCAGGAAGCCAACCAATTTTAAATTAACTCCGCCAATTCTGGCTAAAAAATATGATCAAATATCCAGCTAGAAATAGGCCAGAAGCTTGTTGATGACAAAAAAATACCTGTGGTTGAGGTGCAATGCTCTAAGGGACATTTAATCGAATTATGTATTTGAGTCTGTGTTATTTTGACCCTATATGGATTAGAGAAATTCCAGTATATTTGTATGAAAGACACAGAGAACACAGATCAAAAAATTAAATGCTAGACAAACAGGATTACAAAATTAAAAGAAATAAATTAAAAATAAAGCTAGATCAAATAAAATGGCTCCCTCTGTGTTGGAGTCGAGGTGAGATACTTAACAAGATTAAGAAAAGATTCGTGTGAACCAGTCTGATGTGGAGTGGCAATGCATTTTACTGCAAAAGCTCTCTCCTCTCTCATCATGCCTTCAGGGATCTTTAAAAACATCTGATCTGCTAACCTGTGCGAGCGAGTTGGTGCATAATGCTGCTGTGGTTGAGAGTGACACAATGGAAATATCAAGATGCTAATGCAAGGCTAATTATGACTATTTTTTCATTGTAAAATGTCGCAATTTAGTCTTCTAACCATTTCAGCATGGTCCACTTTTTATTGAAGTCGTAGAAGTAGTTCTACATTTTGGTAAAATAGAAAGGTCCCAACTCAAAACCCTGTATAGACTTTGTATGCATCGATTAACTTCACTGGCTAGCTTTCCATCTTGTCTCATGTTTACACAAAAAAATTTAATCTGTCTGGATTTTTTTTGTCTTGTTTTTGTTTTGGATAAAATAGACACTGACTAAAACATAGATATGACGACAGATATAAGGACATAATGTATTGGCAGAATAAACTCTGTTGTGATGCGCTGGTCCTTCCTTGCCCCCTAAAAACCTTGCAGCATTGATTTGAATCCGCTTTAAGCAAGAAACAGTCCATTAAACAATCCACAATAAATTGAACTGTGTGCATCCAACTCTTATTTTTTTTTTAATTTATTTTAAGAAAACCCATTAAATTGGTTCAGAGAGTAGAGTGAAAGACTGTAGTTTGATAGATTCTGGGTACACATCTTAAACTTGGCTGTTGAAATAGTTCCCCTTTTGCTTTTATTCACCGTTCTCTAGTCTTTGTTAGTGTTTTTCCCAGCTTTAATGCATATTTTTATCCCTACAGTTTTCCTGGTGTGTGTGTGTTGATGCATTATGCTTTTTCATTACTACATAAACATGTTGGGTTATGTGTGTTTCAGTCGGCTTCACAATCCTCAGAGCTGTCACAGGGCCAACTACAGCCACCTCAAGTTCTCTCGTCTATAGAAAGGTAATCTGATACCTCAACACTCAAAAAATATATTATAAAAGCCTTTTCTCACAGTTTATCTCCTGCCTCTCTCTCTCAGCGGCCACTCGGAGACCTCAGGCCTGAGTGACGGGAACGAAGGAGGAGGCGGCCGTCATGAGGGACGCTCCACCAAACGACATCAAAGGCGTTCTGTGCGAAGCCGGTCGCGCCATGAGAAGACATCCAAGGCGAAACTTCATGTTCTCAATGTAACAACTGTTATCCCTAATCCTTCTGTTGTCCTAAAATCCTACTTTACATTTTATTAAATTGTAAGTCAAAATAGAATTAATTTATCTTCGCTTGTGTTTATGTCTTTGTGTTCTGTACTGTTTTTCTTTTTTGGGGGCATAAATGAATGCAGATCTCCAGCCGAGGAGACAGGGTGGCAGAGTGTCAGCTGGAGACTCACAACAGGAAGATGGTGACATTTAGATTTGATCTAGATGGAGACAACCCAGAGGAGATCGCCCAGATCATGGTACAGTGCTGATCACCTGACTGCTTTTGTCCATATTCAGAGCAGAGATTTTGCTCAATGTGTGTGTGTGTATATATATATATATATATATATATATATATATATATATATGTGTGTGTGTGTGATTGTTTGGTTGTTCCAGGTTGAGAGTGAGTTTATCCTGGAGAGTGAGCGGGAGTCGTTCATTGAGCAGGTCAGAGAGGTAATCGAGAATGCTGATCAGAAGGGAGACACAAGTAGCCAGGTAAGAAAATAATTCTGGGTCTTAATTTGTTTTATACCATCTTGAGCTCCTTTCAGATCATACTTTGCATATTTTCTCTACACGTTGAGATGAACTGAAAGGTCCCCACACAGAATGGGGGAGGGGCTTAAAGGGGACCCACCAGTATTATCTCACTGTTCCACCTCAGACAGGACCTCAGAACGATTATGACATGGTGATGTAATATAAAACAAAAACAGCTGCAGCAAAGTCTCTGGGTGCAATATAATAAGATGTTGAAGGTGGTGCACAATATCTTGCTCGTATTTATAAAATACTTCAGCAATCTGCATGAGGAGTACAGCACTTACTCATGATGGTAGTAAGTGAATGATGTAGAAGACAAAATGATCCATAAGAAAAAGTTTTTAGTCTTGTGTTTATTCTGGAATGATGATCTGAAAGAGGCTTTTGATTCTTTTGCAGTGTTGGACTTTGTTGAGGAATTATTTTGTAACTTTGTTGCTTTATACTCTTAAAAAGCCAGCTAATTTTCTGAAGTGATAATAACTTACTGTGATAGTAATATGTTCACTCGTTGATTTCCAGATGACTGGCGACAAGGAAGAGCAGATTCCTGCAATAAGTAGCCCTATGCCAGGTAGGAACATCTTACTGAATAAAACTCTTGTTTTAAAGAGGAGATCCCTCATTATCAAACATTCATGGTTTAGTTTTTTTGTTCTATAACAGATGGAAACAAATTTATTTTTATTTATTTTAGACATTGCTCCCAGTGCAACTGCACAGGTGGTCCATTCAGCAGGACGGAGATTCATTGTAAGTCCTGTACCAGAAGGCAGACTGAAGGAGCAAACACTGCCTCCCTCACCTACTCCTGCACCTCAACCTCCCTCTGAAAATGGTAGGAGGACCTAACTTATGTTCTTGCTGGCTGAGTTTGTCTATAAGACCTTTTTTTTTTTTTTTTTTTTTTTTTTTTAACTAAAATTGTGTTTCTTCTCTTTTTTTGGTGTCCCTTTAGCTCAGTCTCATACTTCTGGCCAAATGTTGGGATTTTCCCAGTCTGCAGGAGCAATCACATTACAACAAGCCTTCTCTGAGCTCAGGCAGAGCAAAAACCAGTATGATACAGGTCCTAACACTGCCCCAGCATCCATCCACTCCACCCATCCTCCCCTGCAGCCTGCAGCAGTGTCAGTCTCCGCACACAGCAGCATAACAATTCCCTCGCTGGATTCAAGTCTAAATCAAGTCAAAGAGCAGCTCATGGAAGCTTCTCCTCCCCCTCTCTCCCTTTCTTCATCCTCCACCCCCTCTTCTGCGCCCCCTGTCTCCTTCAGTCCTCCTTTTTCTTCGTCTCCTCCTCCCACTTTGGTAAATCAGATCAACCTTCAGTCTCAGCCCATGATGCAGGCTGTGTCTCGACCACAAGCACAAAGTCAGACACAAACTCAGCCCCAGGCTTATATCCAGCCTCAAACAGTTTCTGCTGCTTCACTGCCTTCCTCTGCACCAACAACCAGTATCACCAGCATCTCCAGCATCCCACCGACCGTCCTCACCTCCTCTCTTCTAGGCCAGGCTATCCCATTTGTATCCTCGCCTCCTTCTTCTATTCTTACATCCATTGAAACCTTATCGGATCTTCCGTCAGTTTCTTCCACTACCTCCCTCACATCCTCCGCTATCCCCAGTACTGCCATCCCAGGTCCACTGGTCTCTTCATCCTCCACCGCCCCACCAGTTCCCACAGCTGGCTCATCCACCTCTGTGGGTCTCCAGCCGGTCACCACAACCGTTCCTCCAGTCCAGCCCACTTTGGTCCACTCACAGCCCCAGACTGCAGCCCTACCGGGGCAGACACACACACACTGTGGAGAATGTGACACAAGGTGAGCTGTGTATGTAATACGTGTTAAAATGCCAATGTTTTTGTGATGGTGTGACCCATTTATCAAAGCATACAGCTCCAGTTACAGCTACATTTGAAATGTCTTAAACCTGCAGTTTTTATCATCATACCGTTCTATATCATGCGAGTATATTGGGCTATAAAGTTGAATATTTTTGCATTTTACAAATCAGGGTTTCTAACACATAATTCTTTATTCAGAAGTGTTCAGGAATGGCTCTTTACACACTATAGACAATAATAACCAGCCACTTTTAACTGTTCTGCGTTGCATAATCACAAAACGAATCGACAGTATGAAGTGTGAAGAGTTGGCATCAACCTATTCATGATTAATTACTGATTACTATATTGCCTTCCAAAGTAACGCCTCTAAATGTTCTCTCTCAGGACTGAGGCTTCCTCTGAGTCTGTAGGCAAACCGGACGACATCCAAGCTCTGGACAAGAAGCTGCGCTCCCTTTTCATGGACCTCGGTGGAGGGGTGCCATCCGCACAGGGTGATATCTTACCTGCTGACCCCGCCTCCGGAGCCTCTGTGGCAGGTACCTCGTCCCCCATTGGTGCTGGCCCTACCTCCACCACGTCTGTAACAGCTCCAGGCTCCACCCAGTCAATCAATCCGCCTCTGCCCCCCTCCAGCCTGGCACTGGGCTCTCTGGGGTCATCTGCACCCATGCAAGGCCCAGGGACACCTATAGCCACCCCTGCATCATCCAGTATGTAGATGAATATGTTTCTGCAGTTATGCTAAGAGTAATGATTCAGTGCTTTCACAGAATTTCTCATTTAAATCTTCCTAGTTATCACTGCTTCATCTATGGGCCAGACTACTCCATCCAAAACCCCCCTGTCCAGGGTACCGGTAAGTCCCACAGAATGTCATATCTAGTAAATCCAGAGTCAATGGTATAATTTATGTGGCTGTATGGGATGGTAGCATGGGCATGGTAATTTACAACTAAACGTAATGTATTTTCTGTTCTAATTGTTTCTTACTACTCTTACAACTCACCTGGCATGCAAGTTCCTTTTAACAGGGTTCCTGCACAGTCCTGTATATTATAGAAATTTCTTTTAGTTTTAACATCCTTAGGCATGAGCACTACTTTTGTAATCTTTTCTCCAGATATCTGTTTGTTTTACTTTCTGCCACTTTCTACTCATTGCATCTCTTTCTCTGGGATTAGGCCACTTCTCCTTCTTCAGAACTCCTGACACCCTTCCCTGGACCTTGTCTAATACAGGTGTTTTGTTTTTTGTTTTTTGTTGCTCATTTTAACACTGTTGTATCTACTGCAATGCAGCTTTGTTTTTGTTTAAATGGTATATCCTAACTGATTTGAATGTCCTGTATATGTATGAGTGGTACATCTCCACACTTGAAGACAGACAACTATCAATCTTTCTTCAAAGCTTAAATAATTTGATCGCCTATAATAAGTCATTCATGCTGGTAAGCCTGGATAATTGCAGTCTAAATGTCGCTGAGAGTGGAATGCATGCTTGAATAATATCCCATCCCAGCACAATAAAAAAGGTCCAAAAGTCTAAGATAATTGCTGAGGCTCCAGCAGAACATGGTGAGGACGAGTCACTTCAGGCGAGAGACTGTCTTTATTCCCAGGCTTTGTTGTTGTGGCTATGGCCGTCTAAAAATAAACGTTCTTTCAACCAGAACCGTGTACTAAATAGTGAGAAATGATTTGAAGCTCCTTTATAAAAATGTGACCTGCCTGGTTATAAAACTCACTCAGTGTCTCTTATGCAACTAAGTCCCTCAAGGCGAGACCTGTCCTATTTGATTAAGCTAATCGTGCTGTAGTCCAGGTTCACCAGGGATCTGATTTTAATTATGTACTTTTTAAATTCTGACTAAATTGCTCAAGGGAATGGGAGGGCTTTTTTTTTTTATTTCCATTCAGTGCTTATTTGTATTTTTGTGCGAAAAAGGAGACTTTTTTTTTTTTTTTTTTCCACATTCAGTTGTATTAAGTTTCTTTGTTATTTTGAGTTGTAATGCTGTTTGATAACTGGATTTGATCAGACATAATGATGCAGATTTTATTTTTTTTTTTTTAATTTAAACTTTTCCAGAATATTTAATTTAGAATATGTCAAATTGAAGCTTGAACAAGTAATCTTGTTTTTCTTATTCTAAAAACAGCTGAAAAAAATTTAAGAAATAGAAAAATATACAGCAGTATACCACTATAATACTATATTACTAGCCACTGGAAAGGTTATTTCTTGAATTAAAAAACAAACAAAAAAAACTTTTCTGTTTAAAATAATCCATGGTTTTGGCAAAAATATGCTCATGTTTTAAATATATATTTAGAAATTTAAAAACAGAAAGAAAAAAAATTATAAATATATCCATACCAAGTCAGTAGAAGCTGAAAACATCCAGTTTTAGCAATGCGTCAAAATACAGTCATGCTGACAGTACACACCCTTTTAGTACACTAAACCAGCTGTTTAAATCTGCCTTGTAGGTAGAAGGTGCAAACAAAGCAGTTTTTCATTATATCCATGTTAATATTGATTGGACTCAAACATAAGCCACTGATTCTTTAAAGCTGTTGCTCTACTGGTGAATGAATGTTTGATATTATGTCTACCAACCCCTTCAGTCACAGCAGCCTCTAGAGGACCTGGACGCCCAGCTGAGGAGAGCATTGAGTCCAGAAACTGTCCCAGTGACCTCACACACACAGGTTAACCCTCCCTTTACAGCCTCATTTTGCTAGCTTAGACTGGTGCTGATGTAGCTGCTCAACCTGTTTTTTCTCTTCCAATACTGACTACAGGTCTCCCACAGCAATGTCCCATCAATTGGACAGCCAAGTATGTACAACTTATTTACTAAACATATTAAACAGTTTCTTTCTGTAATTTATTTGTCTCAAAAATTCACCTTTCCTACAGTTCCCTTCTCCCTCGAAGAAGAAAAAGCCGCTCCCCCTGCTCCTCTTCCAGCAGGTGGAATTAAATTGGGAAGGTTTCAGGTGAATATCGTTTTTGCCTCTAATGATAAGTCCACATTTATTGGTAACTCTAGTAAAGATGTGTAGAAGGTCTAATCTTTTATTATAATTTCATTCACTTTCACATTAGAAAAATGTCAACTTGTAGACAAAAAACTGAAATGATGTTTTCTGTTTTGGATTTTAAAATCATTGGGAATGAAACACACTCATAACTTAGACAAAATTTGATCAATTACAGGAAATTATTTCAGGTTTTTTTTTTTTTTTTTTCTTCCCTCTCATTTACCTGCTCAGGTGTCCTTGGCTGCTGAAGAGCCTGCTGTTCAGCGCCCATCCTGCACGGAGTCGTCTTCCACCACCTCCTCTACTTCATCCTCCTCGTCATCCTCCAGCCTTTCCAGCCCGGAGAACACTTTGCACAAAGACTCCTCGTCCCGTCTGAGAGGGAAAGAAGTAAAAGGCGGAGATGTTGTGGACAGACCCCCCCAGAAGACTCCAACAGGATCCCACCATGTCTCCTCTTTCACTTCCCAGTGCCACGCCCCAAAACCCACGACCACCATTGGCCGTTTCCAGGTGTGCATTATATCTCTTCTTACTGCGCTCTCTATTCCACCTTCAGTTCATATATTTTCATCAAATCCATTTTTGAATGCAGGTTACAACCAATCCTGAGACTCGTGTTGGACGGTTCTCAGTCAGTTGTGCCCAGGAGCAGACCCAGGAGCCCAAGCAGAGCCCTCCACCTGCTGCTCGGGCTGCTAATGGACCCAGTGATCCTGGACAGGTTCTGTCTCCAGACTCGCCTCCTAAAGCCTCTCTGCCAAGCCTAAACAACAACTCCTTCAATAACTCCTACATGAGCAGTGACAATGACTCTGAATTTGAGGACGAAGATTTCAAACGGGAAGTCAGAGGCCTCAGAGAAAAGTAAATAAAACCTCGAGTTTTCCTGGCGAAGCCAGCTGGTATTTCCCAAAACCCTTTGTTTTAATAATACTTTTTACATTCTTATATAAATGATTTCTCTTTTCTTCCACCAGGCACATACGTGAAATTCAGGCCCTCCACTCTCGCCAGAAGGAGGAAATAGAGCGTTTGTTTATAAGGCTGGGAAAGGTGACCTATTCTAGTTACATGAACACATACCACTTTTAAATCGACTGCTTAAATAGTAGATAACCGCCACTCCTACTTGGGATTTGGTATAGGTGCCTCCAGCAGCTGTGATCCCACCCCTCATTACCTTCACTGGCAGGAGGCGGCGACCCACCAAAAGTAAATCTTCAAAATCATCCAGAAGCAGCTCCACCCATGGCAGCAAGAGCCCTTTACAGCCAGGTAGGCTTGTCTTTTTGCATTTGTGCAGCAGACTTTATTTGTTTATGTTTGGTCAACGTTCACTATGCCTTGCAAAATTATTCACACCCTTGAACTTTTTTTCACATATTATCATGATACAGACAAATTTCAGTTATGTTGGGATTGTATCTGATACAGTTGCACAAAGTAGGGCATAATTGTACAGTTGAAGCAAATCCATACATCTGTTTCCATTTTTTTTTTCACAGATAAAAACCTGAAAATTTTGCATGCAATTAATTCTTGAGTCATTATTTTGTAGAATTGCCTTTTGGTGTGTGTTTTTACAAGCTTTGAACACCTAGAGACGGAAGTCTTCTTTGCAGGAAGACAGACAGAATGAAGAACATCTTTGAACAGTGATTGTCAAGTCTTGCAACACACTCTTAGTTCTAACATGTGATCGCACTTTAATGTAAGCCAGTCCATTGTAGTTCTCATTGTATGTTTAGCTTTGTTGTCCAGCTGAAAGGAGAGCATCCTGTCTTTTAAGAAGCCTCTTACTTGTAAGCCTCCAGCATTGCTTTGTATTTACATCCATCCGTCTTCCTATTCAGTCTGTCCAGCTTCCCTGTTCTTGCGAAACAAATGCATGCAAAATGTGAAAATACTCAAGGGTTATGATTACTTTTGTAAGGTGCTGTATAACAAACTGAAGTAAAGACATTGTTATATACTTCGAAAAGTTGTGTTGCCTTCAAACCTGTGATTTTGCACAAAAGCAGCCCCCACAGGGTTCATATGTTTCAACCTGAGCCATGATCTCACTATAAACATTTGTAAACTTTTACTCTATTTTCACGCCTTTTCTATGTTCATGCATTCATGTGCACGTACTTGTTGTGCGTTCATTTGTTTCGTCACTCGTGCATGCGGGCATTTCACTGCATCAGGCTCGGAGCAGGAACATTTCTGACTGCTTTTCTTGTCTGTTTCTCTCTGTGTTTTTGTCTCCGTGTGTGGGCGTGTCTGGTTTTGGGTGATGTGTCTCTCTGTCTGTCGTCTTTGGTGTTTTCACGTCTGCTTTCTGCATGTGCGTCGTGTCGATGCTTTCTGCAATCTCCAGGCAGCACTTTATCCGCCCAGAGCGCCCCAGCTATGTACCCCTGCCAGCTGCCTCCGTTAGCCCCTGGAGGGTTGGCCGAATCGGGTAGCAGCACTGTGCTCCAGCCCCTCAAACAGTCCGCCTCCAGTGACAACCTGTGTTCAGCCTACACCAGCGAGGCGGCGCTGTCTGTGCCCAGCTTGTGTGCTCCGACCCCGGGTAAGCATGTCACTGAGAGCTGCAGGCTGCAGCAGACCTCTGTGCATCATTTACACCAGCAACTCTTTGCATGCAGACTAAAACAAGTGTTGCAAAACAAGAAGATCATCTATCTTTCTTGGTTTGTCTTTCTCTGAGTGGAAACAGTGTGATGGCTTACTCACTCTAACATCCTTTCTTTGTATTCTTCAACTCATCTATCCTCTGTTGTATCTTTTCCTTCTTTTCTTTTCTCTTGTTTTTCCTTCATCTCTGTTCCTGTCCTCTTTCTGCATCTTCCATCATCCCTCTCTTCAGGCTGTGTAAAGTTCAGCTGGGGTTCGGAGCGTGTGGCCTTCAAGCCGGGCGGCAGGAGGACGCGCTTTCTGAGTACGCCCTGCTTGGCTCTTTGTGTGTAACGCTTTATTTCTTTGCTCTTCTCTTTTATCCTTACTTACCTTTCATTTTTAAGTATATTTTTTCTTCTGTATCTGTCTAGTCACAGTCATCATTTCTTCCTGTTGGTTTTTGAACATCTACAGCTGCGAGCATCAGACATAAATCTAGTCACACTGGCCGAGATTAGAGGAAAACTTTTCTTTACAGTAGGGATGCAAAGCTTTTTTGTCAAGTGTTACATCTTGGTTTGCTATCTGTTGAAAGTTGATTTAAAATTATGAGGCAGATTTACAGGGATGTAACTAGAATCTGATGGCTTTCAGCCAGAAAATTGGAATTTTCTCCATTGCCAGAATGAAGCATAGTAGGTGTGGATGTTTTTACTGAGTAAAGCTGAATGTTGGATGATTGTAGAGATGCTGTAGGATCTTAAGTAAATAACTGATTTGGAATGTTGTTGAATATTGTGATGAAAGTAGTAATTACCTTAAATCCACATCATCCTCTCTCTGTTGTTATGATTCTTCCCATCTTCACTCTGACCTTTAGTGTCCTGGACACTGTTCTCTGTCAGGTGTGATTATCTGCTCCTGTGAGACTCCGTCCATCAGGTTAAATATTTGGGATACAAGTTGGGAATGCATGATGTTTGAAGTTTTATAGCCAACAAATATTGCATTCCAAAGAGTTCCTATACTGTCTGCTAAAGTAAGGAAATGGATTTAGGGATTTTCCAGATCTGGATAAGTATAGACAATGATTTATTTCAGATTTTAGTCCCCTGTATCATTCCATCTGTCCATATATTCATTTGTTTGTCCATCCATCCATCCATTTTCCATCATTCATCCATCCGCCCATCCATCCTGCCATGTTCTGTCCATCCATTCATCACGACCATTTACAGTAATAGTATGTTTCCAGTACAGCGTGCAACCTTTACTTGTAAGTTCTGTGAGATGTTTAAAAATCTGCTGACCAATAAAGAACAGATTTGCCTGAAATTGGAATCATAAAATCTAAGCGTTATAAAAACTGGACATCCGCCAGAAACAAAGCAGTCAGTACAGAAACGACACAGATGGGTTTGTTCAGTCCTGCAGCTGAGTGTTGGAACATCTTCAGACTTTGCTGAGCTTTATCCTGAGTTCCCCTGTCCACTTAGACAATAATGTGGCTATCAACTGTTGGCTTCTGAATATGTAATTTAGGAATCTAAAAAAGATTGGTCAAAATGGAGAATATCTTCTATTTCTCTCTCCTCCTTCCCTCCACCATTTGTGCCTCCTTCTTATATCTGCTCGTCTTAAACGGTGTGAATTTCTGCACCAGCTGATCAGGCTGCCTTGTGAGTAAATACTAACTACAGCTTTTTAACACCCGAACTTTCAACCCACTGGAAACACAGACACAGAACCCACGTAAAGCTTTTAACTTCTATTTTGACACCATTAATGGGCACTTTTAGCTCCTTTTAAAGATATTGTGATTGTTCTAAAGAGAATAAAAGGATCCTGCTTATCAGAAGGAACACTGAGATGAAGGTAACAAAGAGATATCATAATGAAAGATGAACCCTTGGACTTGTTAATATTTCTCTAATGCTCAGGTATTAATCATCTACTGCTTTGCTACTTAAAATTCAGAAAAAAGGCGTTAAAAAAATGTCAGTGGAAGCCATCAGACTCCTTGTTGTTCTGGTTGATCTGGTTACAAAAGTGTTTACAGGTGGCATGAGTCAGTTCAGTTTAGTATTTCTGAGGCCGACAGCAGAGCAGCTCCTTTGTTGGAAAATAAACAGAAGAGCAGCTGTTGCATCTGTTGACTGTGGTACTAAACAAAGTCATGCTCGGGTTATAAAGTCATCAGGCCGTGAGCAGCCATGATCTGATTTCGGTGCCATGTGCAGCTTTAGTTTTCCACACCATAGCAGGACACAGTGGAACTCTGACACGTTTGTCCAGCACCTCATTCCTGCTCCTTCTTTCTAATTACACTTTCCAGTGATTGGATTACTATTTTAATGTGGGGATCTTGGTCGGCAATTGAAATCTGTGCTGTAAATGTAGCTTGATTGTGATGCATATTTATATTTATATATTTATATTTAGTCTGCTAATTAATTCTGTGAGCAGTCTGCAGCATACAGACACTCCCAGCAGTCCATTTGGACAAAGCGTGCTTCCATTTCTTATTCTTTTATCTTCATGAAAACAAACAGGAAGTTTTGACTTGGTGACTTGAGTTTTTGTCACCTGATTTTATTTTTAATGGGAAATATATATTGTGTTTGTAAATAATGTCATTTCTGAATTTTCTTGTTACCAGGTTTTTTTTTTGTTTGGGTTTTTTTTTCTTTGCTTTATGAAAGGATTTTTCTGAATGCTTCTGAACCCTCTGCAGCTCTAAACCCTTCCCCTTCCGCACTCATCATCCTCACCCCGTTTAATCCCCCACCTTAACCCCACCACTGCATCACCGGGGGGGAGAGAGACAGAACTGGGTCTTAGTAACTGGATTTGGCTGAAATAAATGCTATGAAATTCATATTTTGTTTTAACAACTGAAAATGTTAGGGGAACTGGAATCAAATGTAAAAAAGTTACCTTGCCTTATCGCACCTTTGAACTTTTTCACATTTCTTTGTTGTGCAACCAAAAACTTCAATGTATTGAGGTAGGATTTTATGCAATGGACAACACAATATAGTGCATAGTAGTGAAGTAGAAAGAAAATATGTGGTTTTCCTTTTTTTTTTTTTTTTTTACAACTAAAACTGAAAGAGTGACTTGCAATTGTATTCTGCCCCTTTTACTCTGATAACCCTAAATAAAAGCATCCCCGCGTAATTATACTGCCACCACCATGTTTGAAGGCAATTGATTGCACTCTTATCTTATTTAGGGGTATCAGTAAATGGGACTGAGCGTGGCATTCAAATGCACTCTATAAAAAATTAAAGCTGTGTATAATTTTCCTTTCACTTTAAACTTTTGCTCTACTATACGTTACTTTAAGTTGGTCAATCACAGTGTAAAATCTTTGCAAAATACATTAAAGATTGTGGTTAAAATGTGAAATAATATTTGAAAAAACAATTATGGGGTGTAAATACTTCTGCAAGGCCTTGTATGTGCAGGCATGGACCCAATTCTGGCGAGCTGTAGAGAGGACTCAGAATCACATCAGAATCTGATGTTTTGTCACCCAAAAGCATCTTAAAGCTACAGAGAACAGACTTTGCTTGAAACATATCTAAATTCCCAGGATAACTGGGTTTCTGCTGTGCTAGGTATGTCTCCTGGTGAAAGTTATCCTTGTATGAAGCATGTTTGACTTGATAAGAAGCACTTGTTGCATAGTTTCTTACTGTGCAAAATGCAGTTGATATAACAGACATCTTTTTATAACGCAGAAGTCGTTTCTGCCCTTCTGTCGGGGGGTTTAAGATGTTATTGGTGACCCTAATCCACCCCAATTCTGTGTGTATCATGTATATCAAGTTCTAACAATCATACTCAGCTGCTCTGTGTTTGATTGTCGGGTGATGTGGGCGGGGTTTTAACTCTGACTCTCTCCCAATCCTCCAATTGTTGTCTTCCGGCCCCCCCTACAGGGAAGATGGTGAAAAAAGTCTGCCCCTGCAACCAGCTCTGTAGTAACTATCTCTCTTTTTGGTCTTTCCTCCCTCCATCCATCCCCCTTCTTGCTTGCTCTTGCCCTGTGTAGACTCAAATTTGACCATTGGCCAGATGATTTGGGATCAGTTCAGTTCACTTTAGTTATTGTCTAATTTTTTGCAATAATTTTAGAAGATCTGTTTTGACCTTGAGTTTTAATAACTGAAATGATCCTTCGTCACAGATTCAAGCTGACGCCGCATGCACCTGCAGGCTCTCCTAAAAACCTCTGCCTCCCATCCCTTATCATGGCTTGTAATCAAGACTGCATTGACCAGAATCCACTGCTGCTGCAGCCATACATGACTCAGCGTCTCCTCATTCTTGTTTTCCTCCATTTTGCTTAGTGTGAATTGACAGTTTTATT
Organism: Anableps anableps; assembly: GCA_014839685.1. Taxonomy (NCBI): domain Eukaryota; kingdom Metazoa; phylum Chordata; class Actinopteri; order Cyprinodontiformes; family Anablepidae; genus Anableps; species Anableps anableps. Next base: position 11,859,064 of record CM026087.1, on the reverse strand, counting down.
TACCAGACCAGCAGTAGGGTTCTCTTGCCTTGGGTCCCTGCATATGTTACCTTTTTTAAGATGGACCATGCAAAGTTATCTCCCTTTTGCTCTTTTTGTCAGCATGGCTCAGAGTTCATTCTGTCTCTTAAGCTTGTTTTAATTGTCTGGAAATCACATTTCATTTGTTAAACTTTCCTGTGAACAGAAGGCAGATCTGTATATTCCTGATCATGAAGATTAAGATTAAAATTAAGGGATTTTTCTATTAATTCTTACAGGAGTGCAGGAAGTTGACTTGCAGTGAATGCATTTTTTAGAGTACATTTGACCCTACAGGTCTGGGAAAAGTGTATTGTCTTTCCACTGGAGCTTGGGCGCCATCTAAAGGTTTATAAAGGATTTACAGCCTGAAGATACATACACGCATCATTACCACGAATGATTGTAATTTGGGACTTTTATAAATGCATTTGAATGTTCAGACCGTTCAATGAAAACTTAAATTAATTGTCAAAACTCAAATTGGGAGCACAAGTTTGAACTTGTTGTGGATTTTTAACACAAGATCTAAAGAGTACACACACCCCCAATAATGTTTGGAGAAATGTTTCTTAGCAAGTGAAGAGAAGCGGTCCCTTTTTTGTCGCCATCAACAAGCTGCTGGTATCATTTTTGGCTGGATATTTGACCTCTCTTCCTACCAGAAATGAAAGTGCTCATTTAAATGAACCTTTTAGTGAATTAATACAAGTTATAGAGTTCCTCTAAACAAATCATTGATTATGTTTTAATTGCTCAAAATTATACCTTTTATGTCTGCAAAGTAAGGATTTCTCCAACACTGATCATATGAACAAGAGCTCAGTCGACACCTCTCTGGTGGAGGGAGTTTGCTGTTTCACTGTGGAAATGCTCATATAGAAACAGCCTGAGTAAATGTTAAAAATGTCAAAAATGTTTTGTGTCTCATAGTTTAAACATGCCAAAGGTGAGGTTTTCACACTAACATCTAGCCAGAATTATGCCAGAACCTTGTTGATGGCTGCAAAAAGTTGTGTGGTTTGTCCTCAGCTTGCTAAGAGGCTTTTATTCAAATACGAGTGGGAATGTATGGATATAGTTGAAGCTGTAATTTTGACTTATAGCTTATATGACTTATGACTTATGACTTATATGTATGATCAAAACAAATGGTTTAATTGGATCTTTACAAGCTATAAATTAATATGATATTAATCTCCATGATACGCTGGTGTTGGTTTCCCAGTGGAATTGTAAATGGTGGAGATACCAGTAGTCACTGGCTTCATTCAGTCAGGAGCTCATTAAAGGTTGACCCACTGTTCTGGGTGCTTATCATATAGAATATATGGTAGATTTGTACTGAACTGCCTTCAGCATTTGCCCTCATTCTTTATCTTAGTGAAATAATTCTGACTTTAAATGCTGGTCTAAAACAAAAAGTGTCATTTGTTCCTGTTCTTCATCTTTTTGTCCATCAGAACTAAACAGTTAAATATGCTGACCTGCTCTAAAATCCAACCTGGTTGTGCATTCACACTCATCCTAATGGCTTCATTTCCATCTTTTTGTCCAATGTCTCAGTCTCTCTCCCTCCTGCTATCTGTCTCCCCCTGCAGGGACTAACAGCACCAACGCAGTGAGCGGTTCAGAGGGGTTGGGTCAAAGTCAGGGGGGTTCTCAGTGTTTGGCACCCAACATGTCAGCACCCCATCAGAGGAAAGGAACCTTCACTGATGACCTCCATAAGCTGGTGGACAACTGGGCCAGGGATGCCATGAACCTCTCACAGGTTGGCAGTGGCGATTTTTCATATGGGCAATGTGGCTCTGCATTAAGGGCAGAATGAGCTGTGGGGGGGAAATGGCACCTGCTGTCTACTCTAAGAGCATTTGCTCTGGGCACCACAGCTGGCTAATATTTGATCACCCCTAGTTTAAAATCCAAAAATGATAAGTGTAGGAATTAAATCCTTTTGTAAAGCTCAAAACTGCTTTCAATCAGATCAATATTTATGTAGCCTTAGATCTTAATGTTTATTTCTGTCAGTATGAGGCTTATTTACATCATAAACTGTTTTAGATAGTTTGGAAGAACCTAAACAGAAGCTAGACCACTACAATAAAGAATAATGTGCATTTACAGTATTAAATCTGAGAATGATACTCATTGAAGGTTGCATTTTATCTTTGTAGGGTAAAAGGAGTGCCAAACAGCAGCAGCAGCAGGCCCCAGCACAGGGTCACAGTTATGAGGTAGGTGTAAAAAATACACCCCAGTGCATCATACATAAATTAACCTAAATAGAGCAAATTATAAAAATAAAAAAACTTGTCTTTTTATTTATTGCTTCCAAACCAGTTCCTGGCTCATATCAGTCCAATAATTAAAGGGGGTATTATATAAAATTGACTTTTTGGAGCTTTATATCATGTTATAATGTTACTGCCTCATCAAAAACATACCTGGAGTATTGCTTAGATTCTTTAATGCATGTTTGAGAAATCTTTGAATCGCATATGGCAGCTATTCTGGGGTGCCTAAACACTTAATCTCACAAAGCGCCTCCTGTTTCCTCAAAGCTCCACCTTGGAGCTGCAGTCTTCAGCTGAGCTTCCGCCTCACAGAGTGTCCCTCACCTGCATGCAATCTGAAGGACAAACTCAGTTTGAGTTTGCGTCCTCAAATTTGAATATGCATTTTCTAGTGTTTCAGATTTTTAAAAAAGCTTGAGCTGGTTTCAGTAATAATTGATAACCACAAATGAGTGTAAATGTGTGTTGCAAAATTATTCATAACTCACTTTTTTATGTAAGTTTTATGGTGATTTTATGAGTAACTGTTGCTTTGTGTTGTTAAAATCTAAATAATATATATTAAAGTTTGTGGTTAAAATGTGATGAAATATAGGAAATGTTCATGGTCTATGAATGCATTGTCAATGCACTGCAAAAGTTCTTATTTGGATGAGACTATTTCTTGATCCGCGCTACTGTCGCCCCCTGCAGGTTACCCAATCCGCCAGTCTGGGCAGGAAGTACTCGGCTCCCAGCCAGCTTTGTCCCAGCAGCATCGGAGGGTCCGCCCACCTCCCTGCAAACCTCCCCAGCTCTACCTCTCTGGCTGCCAGAAAAAGCTCCCTCTGCCACCCTCCTGCCTCCTCCGCTCCGCCCCAACTCCAGCCGCCCCAGTTTATCCACTATGCCCCCAGTGCCGCCTACACTGCGCAGTGGTGCGGTCCAACTCACAGCATGACGAACCCACAGCAAGCACCAACGCAGCCTCTCTTAGTCAGCGCCTCTCAGCCTCTGGGGCCCTATCCCCCTCCACAGGGACAGCTACCAGGACAAGGCCCCTTCCTGCTCACTACCACTCTGCAGAAGTCAGTGAGCAGCCCAGGGGGACCGAACTTGAGGACGACGTAGGGGTTGGCGCCAGGGCCGATTTTACTGACGGACAGCCCAGCTGGACAAATGAAAGGTGGCTTGTTTGGCAGCGAGAGGAAAAGGAGATGCACTGGAGTGGAGAAAAAAAAAAAAAATCATAGCAGAAAAACAAAATATTATCAGTGTGGGTGAGATGCCCTCCTTGCTTTGGGGTTATGACAGGCAGCCAAAGGATCAGTTGGAAAGAAAAAGAAATGCATGCTATATTTAATAGTCAAAAGAGTGTTTCTGGTGCAGTGTTGGTTGGGTTCATCACAACAAATAAGAATATCTTTGAAAAGATTATTTCAGTATTTTAATTCAGAAAGTAAAACACTAATATTAAATAGATTCATTACAAACAGAGTGATATATTTCAAGCAATTTTTTTTTATGATTATGCCTTACAACTGATGAAAACCTAATTTAATTTTATGTATTCCATTACCAATAAAAATAGTGATTTTTTTTTTTTTATTACAGAAAGGTAGTGTTTTGCCCTTGTGACCTACGCAATCAATAACTCCATTTTTCCTTCCACTAAACTTCTCACACACATGCATATATGTGTGTGTGTGTATATATATATATATATATATATATATATATATATATATATATATATATATATATATATATATATATATATATATATTTTTATTATTATTATTATTATTATTATTATTGTGTTTTTTTTTTTTCTCACAGAACTTGGCCAGCTTCTTCATTCTTGATATATCATTGTGTGTAATGAATCCTTATAACTCTTGAGTGTCACATTTTGAATTAAACTATTGAAGTAAATAAACTTTTCAGTGATCTAATTTACTGAGATCCACCTGTAGGATGATTGTGTGGAAAGCAAATTATTTTTTTTAGATTTGTACTCTTCAATTTGACTTTTTCTTTTTCAAACAAAGTCCCTAAACAGAGTGAATCCTGCAAAATATCATGGCAAATACAGGTGTTGGCATACAAAAGTATGAGGTTCGTGGGTTTATCTTAAAAAGCACAAAAAAGATCGATCTCAAACCAAATGCATATCAAGTTGTAGCTCAACAGCTTTGCCTTGTTTTTTTTCCTCCTTCTGATCAATTATTTAAGAAGTTAGGGCGAAACAGGAAAACCAGTTGATGAAGAGGATTTTAAGTGTTTGGATCGTGTTCTGATCAGACCTGATCTACTCACCGTTTGGCCCAAGCAGCTGCCTCTACACTCCAGATGCCTCCTCACTGTCATGACTCCGCCTCATCCTCTCATCCTCTGCTCACCTTTCTGTGTTGACATGTGAAGCAATAACAGCAGCAACCTTTTAGGGGGGAACAAAAAAGAGCTGGAAATGAGAAAACAAGTGGCCTTGTTATCAGAATAATATCAGAGTCCTTGTACAGTTTTTTGTTTTTTTTCCTCCGAATTTCTGCTTATGATGATTCCATTTTGGTGTTTATTTTGACTTTGTTGGGTTTGTTTTGCTCGCTGCCGCCACACACACACACACACACACATACAAACAAAATGCACAAGACATTCACATAAATGCAAATACATGCACACAGACGAGGCATGGCAGCAGTTTAACCGACTTAGACTCACAGATGTATGCCTCATTTCTGACTAGGCTGGTTTCAACATTTGGGTTGAAATGATTGCAGATGTAAATTACTATATTAATGTTATTCTATTTAAGAAGAAACAAATAAAAAAAAAATGTGTTCTGTCAACGGACCTGTTACGTGCACATCGCTGTACGATGTGGAAACACTGTGATTATTCTTGTTTATTCTTAGCAAAAATGTTGTTGGACAACATTAGTTTTTAGGGTGATGCGTCACTAAAAGCATTCAGAAAGCAGCTCGAGAGTTGTTTCCTTTTCAGTTCAATGGCTTCTCATCAAAATTTGGGGGGGAAGCTAGGCATGGGGCTGGTTGGTTTAAACAAAAAGGTACTACTTTCAAAGCGCTTTCGAAACCAACATTTTTCATCATGTCGTTCCCACAGTTTATTACTCTGAGACAGAGTGAGTTGAGTTTTCTCCAGCGATCTGGAGCATAACACAGCTATGCCCCTCTCCCACTGGTTGCTGCACACTGCTCGTCAGCTGGCTGGAAAAGAGGTAATACACTTGTCCCATGATTAAGAGAGAGACAAATTTGCTTGCATTTCTGGTTGCCAAAAGAATTGACATTCAAAATTTATAAAAAGTAATATAACAATTTTACTAATAATCAATGTTATTTCAGTTTAGCAGCATTGGGAATAATTGTTGCTTAAATACTGACATAATGATTATGATAGTTGCGATGATGCAACTCAATTTATTGCAAGTGAGGAAAAGTGTGTGCTGCCATGGGGGGGCGAGGGGCTGTAATTTGTTCAACCAGAGAAAACTCTGGTCACTAATACTTTATCGAGCATCTCATTGGAAGGTATCCTAACTGTTAGTGATTGTATGATGGGAATTATTTGTGATTTGAGGGCAGGATATGAAAACCACAAAGACTCTCCATAGATTCTTGTAATTAGAAAAACAGCTGAATTAGTCTTTCAAATTAGCGAGGAAAGAGTGATGTTTCTTTCAGTCAGCTGACAGGGAGTGTGTAGCAACAGACGGGGAAGGGGCAAGACTGTTTTCGTCAAATTTGTATACAGCCAGAGCAATCTGATTGCTATAGCACTTTCTGTGGCTTCCCATTAAAATTACCTAAAATGCAAGTCTTGTTGAAGATTTAGTTATTTTTGACACTTAAAACTGTGCTATACCAGAAACTGCAAAGATTTCTTTGGGGTTTTTCTATGCGAGGGGAAACTGTAGCTTTATTTCAGGCTGCAACAGGTGGGAGAGGTGCAACATTGTCTTTGTCATTTCCTTAAAAGGACTTTAAATCATAGAAGTGATACCACAGGTGATTTTTGCAGTTTTGAAACTGTACATTATTTAAAACCTTGAATCCGGTATCTGACCCATGCCTAGTAAAACATTTCTTTCAAATAAGCATCCTATCATCCATATTCAAGCTTGTATTTAAAAAAATCGAATGCCTTATCAATAGCTGATCAACTTCTCTGCTTAACATCATTACTTATTGAACTGAAAAATGGAAACTGACCTCGTTGCTGCGTTTGAACAGCAGGATAGTTGATATTTAGATAATAAAATAAAGCTAGCTATTTTTTTTTCTTAATACAGTACTTATATGTCAGACACTTTAAACACGCCCTCCTGCTCCCTTTCCACCCTGGTATTGTTGGATGAATGTAATGTATAAACCAATGGTGTCCATTTTAATGTACTTGAAAAGAAAAACCATTTTGTCTTTTTATTTCCACTGTCTTTGCCCTCAAATCTTAGAGCCTCTGGTTAAAACCAGAGGAACTTATAGTGCCTTGCATCCTTCCTATTGCTTGTCAGTTGAAAGTGGCAGAATGTGTTTGGATTTTACTGAAGCTGACAATTGTTGGGTGTGTTGAAGGTGTGCTGGTGGTAAATGAGAGAAGTGTATTTTTTGCAAAATGCAAACATTCGACTGCTTCTGTTTAAGTTTGGTGAAAAGATGGGAAGGTAAATCTGTCGTCACTCTGCCGCTGTTCAAACCAAGAGTTGTTAAAGGTTAGAAAAGACAGACGTTAATTGTCAGTGTTGTTTTGTTGCTGTGTCTCTTTTCATTTTTAAGGAGAGGAGTTGTTAAAGATTGTATCTGAAGCTTGGACCGCTCTATACTCTGAGTGCAGCATACTGCTTTTTAAAACTAACCTGATAGTTTGACATAAGGTTGATTGACATCAAAAAGCTTATTTTAAGACATCCCTAATTTTCACCTGAATACTTTTACATTAGTGAGCTGCACAGTGGTTCTGTAAAATGTCATAGCAGTGAATAGAAGTAGCTGAAAGTTTCGCTCTTCTAAGCATAATAATATAACAGTCCATATTTCAGAAGCAAGGGTTGAGCTACATTAATGTAGCTGTGTAAACCATATTTGTAAATAAATTCAAAACAAATCTTCAGTACTACTTAAGGTTGATTTAAGATCCTCCAAAAGATATTTTCAGACATGCATAATTACAGAATATTTGGTTACTATGGGTGCAGTGGTTATGTAAAATATAGCAGCAGTGTATGGAAGCAGCTGAAAGTCTCACTTTTCTTTACAAAATCAGTTTCTGTAGAGAGGATTTAGCCGCACTACATTAATGTAGCTGGCAAAATTTAATTTGTAAATAAATGATGAATATACAGTCAGTTCAGTTTAGGGTTGATTAAAATCAAAACAGTCAATGTTTAGAGTGCTGTTATTTTTCAGAAACAATATTTCGGGAGTTTTTTCTTACTATTCTGTATGTTTGTGGAATATTTTTGAGAACTTGAAGCCTAATTTTTTCATCTTGGTTTGGTTCACAGTTTTTTTTTTTTGTTTTTTTTTTGTTTTGTTTGTTTGGTTTGTTTTTGTTGTTTATTTCACTGATAAAAAGAAAGCATTTCTTTAGATAGATACGGTTGAAGTTGCACAAATGGGAATTAAGTAAATTTTACTCCAAGATGGCACAGTTGGAAGTGTAAGCACAGTGGTATGTTTGATGGTTTTGTTTCTGAGAAATGTATTGAAAATGAGTTACTTTGTTTTTTTGTTTTTTTTTTTTTAAAAACAAAAAACATTTCAAATATATCTTTCACAAACTTGGAGGTTTGTATTGTGATATCTTCCCATCTTCCCATCCCAAAAACAATTTTTCTTGTAAGTTTTTTTTTTTTTTTTTTTTTTTGCTTTTATGTTAAAGCTGTGAATGCTCTCTGAGCCGGTTTCCTTTAGATCTGTGGATGAGCTTTCCTCTAGACCTTTAATAATCCCACGGCACAATGATATCTGTGCTTTTTAAGGAAACTTTAAAGGTGAAAAACATCAAAAGAAAACAGAATTATCAGCATTTCCTCACTGGAGCTGCTCTAGTTGCCAGGCAAAGGTACTCTAAATGATTTCCACATTTAACTTTTTTTCCATTTAAATAAGTACCTACTGTGCAATAATGGTAAAGTGATCCTATGGCATGAAGCTATAAAAGAGTAGGGCTAAAAGGCAATGCAACTTTAATACAACATCAACAACTTTGCTTTGGCGAAAGTTTTCTTGTGCTGGGGGACTCTAGCTATGAAAGACTGTTATTTTCAAGTGTCTGATTCATTTTGCTCTAAAAATGCCATCATAAAAAGATGCTTAGATTCACAGACAAATATAAGCACACCTTGTGAAACAGTTTCAATCCATTTTCCCGCTGCTTTTTAATTTCTCCGCTCAAGAAAGGATTTAATTATAGCATTAGTTTCTCTAACATCAACAGTTTTTCCAACATCTTTATTAGTTTTTCAGTCTCTGAACCTCTCCTTTTATCATCCTTTTTTAAGTCTCACTTGTTTTACGAGCTGTTTTAAAGCATGTGGGTTTCTTCTTCTGCACTGTTTTCAATGTCGTACAGAAGGGTTGAGCGAAAGAAAGAAAACAGAAAAATTACACTCAAGGGGTCATCAGCAGCCTTGAGCGGTATGTTTTGCACTTACTATAGAGTGTTCAAGCTTCAAATTAAAAGAAAAAATTTCCGCTACAACACAATGAAATTTGTTACTTTATTTGTAAAAACTTAATAAAGTTGTTTAAATGAATGGAAGAGATGAGTTATTCCATGTTTCTGTGGTGTATTTGTCGGGTTTTCTTTTGAACAGATTTGTCTGACCGATTACTTTCATCAATTCTCCAAATTATTAATATAATTGCTGCACTCTCTAGCTCCATTCAAGCAAGAAATGTTTTTAATCTTCAACACCATTAGGAATTCAAATTCAGGATTACAAAGGAGTGAAATTTATGCAGGTTTTTCTCTTCACATTTTAGCTAACATATTTAAAAGCAATACCAGCCATGTCAAACAGTCACAAAGAAAAAAATGCAATCAGAAAAAAGCAAGCATGTTAATGAATGCTAAGGAAAGTTTAAGCTAATTCCATGAGTCCATGCAAGATCCAAAGAGGATTTCTCCCTTCAGCAGATACTTGACACACCTGCAGTCAATGAGTTGATTGTGACAAGTCTGATCAAGGCTTAAATTAATCTACATGAACGGTGCCCAAGCCCAGTCCTCAAGAACTACTATCCTGGAACTTTTGGATTTATCCCTGCTCCAACACACCCAAATTCCTCATCAGCATGTCCTTCGGGTCTTTTGAGGCATGGTAATGAGTCATTTATTTGATTAAGTTTTGTTAGAGGAGGGATGCATCTTAAATTTTACAGGATGTTCTAGAGGACTGGAATTGGTCTACATGATTTTTTAGACAGTAAAATGGGAAAGTATGTCTTGTTTTTTGACCAAACGAGTATTTTTCTTACAATGTTGTGTAAATGCACTATCGGAATAAGCCAAAGTGTTATTGGTGAGTCTATTTGTATTACTTTAAAAACATGTTCTGTTTTTTGCAACCCTGTCTTTTCAGTTGTAGTCAGTATTGTATTTTACAGTAGTTATGTCCAAGTTTGAGAAATGCATATAAACAGTGTTTTTTTTGTTTGTTTTTTTTTTTAAAAAAAAGCTTGTGCACAAGTCAGCTGAAAGTTGCAGAGGAGTTACCATGATTTGTATGTAACTCTGAAGACATAATTTATCCTCCGGCTTTGACCAGCATTCTTTCTCTGATGCCAGCAATCATCAGAACACTTGTTATTCAGTAAGTTGCACGGTGAATAGAAGCAACTGAAAGTCTCACTGTTCTGCAATAAGTCAGTATGCACTTTATTATGAGTAGAAATCAGTCACCTTAACTACTTAGTTTCAGGAAACTTTATATATATATATATATATATATATATATATATATATATATATATATATATATATATATATATATATATATATATATAAAAAAAATAAAGTTTAATCACGGTTAAGTACTTAAATTTTCATGAATTAGAGCTAAAAACATAACCTTTAAAGCCCTAAATATCAGATCCATAATTATAACTTTCAAAGTTATGATAATAAAACAGTCAGAAATTTTACTTTTAAGGTCATAATCATGAGATATAGTCAGAAATATTTTCAACAGCATAATTTTTATATTGTACTTTAGAATTACGACTTAAAAGCTCATAGTTGTGACATATGCATCAATTTTTCTTTTTCCTTCAACTGGCAGAAATGGGCTTCTTTAATCCTGTCTGCAGTGTTTCAGTACTTTTGACTCCCTTCATAGTTTCACTGGCTCACTTCACCTTATAACCTGTTACATTTTAAGTCACAATCTGCATCCTGTTATATCATGAAATAGCTTCTTGTCTCAGATGTAATCAGGAAACTGCTTGTTGTGAGGTGTGAATCTGTGCCGATTATCTGTCACCATGGATACTGTGGGAATGGCTTGGCCTGCCCAGTAAAACAGGAGGCCTGGGGAAGGAAAGGAGGAAGGAAAATAAGACTTGCTGCAACATAAAAACAATAAAAATCTATCAAGCAGTTTTCCTGCTATGATATGAAAACTGAACTGCAAAAAACAAAAGAAAGAATCCTTATACTGACTGGGAGTTTTGATCTTGTTTTTGTCCAATCAGCAGAAAACCATAGAGATTAATGCATGATAAGTTTTATTACAGTACAAATAAGGCTCTGTGTCTCTTTAACACATGCATTTTATTTGTATTTACCTTCCACAATGAGGGTGAGCTCAACAGACCCAAATTTTTTTAGATGTAAAAGAAAAGCCAGCGGGTGATTTTCAGCTTTGGCCTTATTCAAAGGCTGTTTATAATGTTCCTTGGCAACCATTAAGTTTCATGTTTAATTTTAGTGTAAAAATAATGTAGAATCAACAAAGCCCGTAATGGAAACCCCTGTGGTTGGCACTAAAAGTAATGGGTTTTATTTTAACTTCCAGTACAATCTTTTTTTTTTTTTTTTTTTTTTTTGGCACTTTCAATGACTAACTTTTGTGATAGATTCCACAGAGAAATTCAGATTTAATCTGAAGACATATGCTTAATCAAACTGAAAACTAACTGGAATAAATAAAAAGTATTTCTAGTTCAATTAAAAATGTCATGTAGCTTTGTTGGTGCCAGAATTGTCCAGAGTTGTTGCTAAAACACACCAAAATCAAATAATTGGTCAATTAGTAAAATGGTAAATGGACTGTACTTGTTTAGCGATTTATCAGGTCCAGAGGGCTCCAACGTGCTTCACACAACATTCAATCATTCACCCATTCACTCACACATTGCTGATTTCATTGTTGATGATTGGCAAACTTCTTGCTGAGCTAAAACTATATAAAATTATCTAAATGTTTGTGTCAACAGTCAAAGCTTATCCCACCTATTCAGAATGAACTCTGTTTGCCTCCTCTAAAGGATGAGTTCCTTTAATTCTGTACTTTGCTCTTGAAACTTGTGAATTCGCCTTTATCCAAGGGGGAGCAAGGATCACAAAATGGTTTGAAGGAATAAAATGATGTGACATGTTCTTGCCTTCCAGATACAAATCCTCTAATTTATGAAACACCAATGGGAGAGGCCGATGCTACTCAACACCCTCAAATCATATGAGGGCAATATGTCTGTACTATGTGGTGAGTGGGTAGAGCAGGTGCACCATGTACAGAGGCCAGTGCTTGATGAAGCTGCCTGGTTCTGATTCTTGGTCTGGGCCATTTACTGATTTTCTTTTTCTCTGCTTTTTCTGCCTGCAGACCAGGCTAATAAAGACCCCCTAGTCCCACAGGAAACCTTTATTTACTAGTATTTTCAAGCTTTGCCACAGGTTCTCAGCTATATGTATTCCATTTCGCTGCATTATATTACTACTGCAGTGTCTGGGTTTTGTATTCAGGGTTGTTTACCAGCTGGACGGTGAACCTTCACCCCAGTCTCAAGGCTTTTGCAACCCCCAACTGGTTTTCTTCCAGTATTACCCTGTATTTAGCGCCATACATCTTCCCATCAACTATGGCCCGCTTCCTTGTTGCTGTGGAAGATCATGATGCTGCCTCCACCATATATCTCTGCAAGGATGGTGTGTTTGGAGTGATCTGCAGCAGCAGTTTTCACAACCAACAGCATTTTACTTTGTTCACCAATGTTCTCTAATAAACCTCTGAGGCCTTCACACAACAGCTGCGTTTATAGTGAGATTAAATTGCACACAGGTGGACTCCGTTTACTAATAAGGTGACTTCTGGAGGTCTTAGGTTGGACTCTATTTTATTTAGGAGTACTGATGTAAAAGGGGGGGGGATACAAATGTGTGTCATCATTTTTATTTGTGGTTATAATGTGGAAAAATACTTTTCAAGACACCATAAACACACCATTTAGCACTTTTCAACTTAATTTCCATTTAAGATGTTACAGGGGCCAGGAAAACTGAGTTTGCAAATTTAACCTGCAGCCTAATCCGTTCCTTTTAAGAAATGACACACTGCAGATGATAATTTCCTGTTTGACTTCATCAATCTTTAAATAAAAGATGTGTAGATTTTCATGTCCTACTTTGTTGCCATAAGTTGACACATACAAAGACTTTTATCTAGCTATTCCAGCTGAACCCTCAAAACATTTACATTTTTATAAAATCAGTCTCACTTGTTTTTCTCTCTACATTTTTTTAGGTTTATCTCAGCTGCCTTTGAATGAAACATTTAAGTTCACCACCGCAACCCAAATATGAGGAAAGCTGCCCTGGATGCAGCTGAAGCAGAACGCCCATCCTTACCCACAATGAAAGTAAAAACGAGTTAGAGTTGATATTTAGCAGCAGGGTGAAGCCTGTCTTTTGCCTTAAAATCATTCCAAACAAAGAGACAGAGGTGGCAGAGATAACTTTGGCAAAACTATTATTATTATATATATATATATATATATATATATATATATATATATATATATATATATATATATATATATATATATATATATATATATATAAATAAATATATAAATTTTTTTTTTTTTTTTTAGCTGAGTTTACAGAAAATGTTTTGATACCAAAGGGTGATTTAATTTTAATGAGCTCCAAATGTTATGTGATCTATTTTCATTTTCATTCTGAGTTCTGTAAAGAACAGAATGGAATGATTACTGAGTTCTGTGGGAAAATCTCATGCTTTTCCCTGCAATATCTGTGCTGTTGGAACCTTTTAGTGTTTTAATGTAATCATGTAGCTCTGTGAGCAAAAGCTGCAGGTCTGCTCAGGGCCATATGGAAGTAGCTACAAACTCCTGCCGCTGTTTTCATTGGCCACAGACTGAATTTTTTATTTTTCCAAATTAACAGCACAGAGACCTAAATAGGACCGCAGCAAGTCTGCACACCGTATGTGTGTTAGGAGCTCAGCCATTTCTGAGAAAGGTTAGTGTTGTTTGCTAAATATTGAAATCATGTCAGTTTACTTTTTAAGAAAAAAATTGTATTACATTTTTCAAAACCAGAAGTTTACATGCTCCAAATATTGTGCGTAAAACAATTTAAAAAGCCTGGATATTTATAACACAACTTTGTAAGCTTCTAATAGGTTAAGCCACCAACAACCATAACATTGCTGAAGGAGATGGGTGTTTTGTTGTTTTTTTTTTTGTTTTTTGTTTTTTGTTTTTTTTTAAGAACAAAAGCTAAACATGGGCAAGCAATAATGACTCTTTGAGACCCCATGCTGCATAAACATGTACAATATTTTTAGCATTTTTGTAACTCCTTACACATGTAAACATTGATACTGCATGTTTGAAAATGTACAAATATTTGTGGCACTTTTGGAACCTCATATACAGGAGGTATGGACACATACAGTGGATGTAGGAACATGTAACAAAATATGTGGCACTTTTGAACCTGCTTAAGAACAAATAATGCCATTGCCAAAGTCTTAATAGAATAAAAATGTAGAAGAAGATTTTATTTCTGAGCTGAAGCTGTTCAGAGTGGGAGACTTGGCTAAAATTCCTCTAGTTAGTTACTGGAAACATTAAGAGGTACTTGTTTACACACAAGGAGATCAGACACTGAGAGCAAAGGTTCATCTCCTCTTGCAACTTATGGACATCTAAGTATAAACTGTTTTTATTGGTTTTTATTGGGAGTTTGAAAAAGAATTCTCATTTTGTCCTTTTGGTCTACTTTTAACCCAGATGACAGGGTTTCAACCACTTTTAGTTCATATTCGGGCCAAAACCCTCCAAACTTTAAACACTTTGCAAAGAGTCCTTGTTAAGCTTGGCTTCAGAATGAGCAATAAATCTGTGAAATGATGGCCATAAACTATATCATAAAATGTCTGTGATAAAAGGCAGAGCAATTTTATTTTCCAGTCTTGGTAAATAAATAATCTTCAGTGTCAACTAGTTGTTCTTTCAGTAGTTAGAGTTAAAGATTTTACTATTTATACAGCCAGGAGTTGAGGGTATTCAAATAGTTTGTCAGAGTTATGATGTAATTTTAGGCACAGAGGTTGGTTCTGCACTTTAATGTGGAAAATAAAAATTTCCAAACACACATTCAGGTCATGAGAGGTTGTGAGGAGAAAATGACCCAAAGCAAACACTCCATGAGAAACTGCCAGCGCTCCTTTACTTCAGATTTGAGAGCTCAAAGGTGGTTGAGATGTTGTGTGAACGTGTCTACTGTTTCTGTGTCTAAAAATGGTGTGTAGGCCAGATGTTGCTGTTTATGTAACACTAGCAAGCTGTGTTTTCCAGCTTCTTCAGTTTTATATGTGTGAATATGGGGATTTTAAAAGAACCAAGGAACTTTGAAACAGTCTGTCCTTGACCGGTCAACTTTATGGTTATAAACAGGTTCCTTATTACATTCATGAGGGGGAAGGGACACATTTAGCCTGTGGGTGTGTCATGCTTTATCGGTAGCTGAGCAGCAGAGCTGCTGAAAATGCATGCAGCCTCTACAGCTGCAGTTTGTGGGAGCATGAGCTTTGTGGTTAATGCATTGATCTAAACATTAAATACTGAGGGTGCTGAATGGCCCCCACACTAAAGCCATGCAAATTGCCATCATTTAAACTCATGCACACAAACATATGGTGGTGGATTGCCATCATTTCCTGGTTTAAAAAAAAAAAAAAATTCTCAATTGTTATTTTTCTGGATTAAACACAGCATTTTTTATTTATTTTTTTATTTTTTTTAGAATCTTTTATCTTCTAGGTAATGTTTCTGTACTTTTGTGCTTCTGTTCACATCCATTACAGTGGATAAAATGAAAGTTGCTTACTGGCCTCTACTTCTGAACTAAATACCAGAATCTGGGTCAGTATTTCTGTAGCTGAGGAGTAAGTTAAATATAACCTGATCCACAAAAGTTAGACACATTTCATTAATATTTAAGCAAGATTACATTTTCACCTAAATGTTGAACTGGAAAATAGCCTTCAGGAAGAGTTTTGGGATTAGATATGGTCAGATATGCAAGTATCACAGCAATATTGTTTTGTTTGTTTGTTTTTGTGGGGTTTTTTTTATTTATTTATTTTTTTTTTTTTTTAGAATATTTACATTTTATTTGGCTGAATGGATTGTGCAGGGTAGTTCAGGTCTATCTACAGACTTTTAATAATCTTTCATTCGATAACTGTACAATTTAAAGCAAAACCTTCAGGATGGACCTTGTGAGATGCTTGTTTTGGATTGTTCTGATGTGTATTTGAATCATTGTCCAGTCTATAAGACGTATTTGTTCATTTCCCCCCAATGTTTACTGAAAGCTTTATCAGTAAATGTATCAAATTTAAGAAAGCTTTTTTTTTTTTTTTTTTTTTTTTTTTTAAGACAATGTACATTTCTGGTAATTCTTCGCAAAAGGACAAAGTCTTCAAAAGTTTCTTTTTTAGCAACTTTTGTAACGGGACACATTTTTATATGAAAATCAAAACATTTCAGCCCAAGGGTCTTAAAAATGTAGGCTTGTTTTGCTCTTTTTCAATATTCTGGTGTCAAACGTCAGGTTTAGAGCTGCACAGAAATAGGCGCCCGCAAACCTCAACTGAAGCAGTGTGAAGAAGAGTGGGTTCAACATCCTCAGTAACGATGTGAGATCCTGAGGAGTTGGTATTGACGATAAATAATTAAACACAATGCTGCTCACGATGACTGTACAACCTGTGGTGTAATAAGTTTGTCACACTTCTGTGTTTTAGTTTGATTAAAATATGACTTCATCTCCATCTCACCCACCGGGGTAAAAAGCTCACGAGAGCACACACCTACTCACACACGCGCCTCTCTGTTTTTTTTTTTTTTTAACTTCCTCCCTGTCTTCCTCGCTCGCGGACAGTGAAAGCTCCGCTGGTAGCTCGCGCGCGGGGATTCAGAATATTATAACGAAGCTTTTCGGGCGGAACATGCGGGACCTTTTCACGCGCCGTTAGAGAGGCTTATCGAAACGTAGAAGGTAATATTTGGCTTAATTGTGCTATTTTAACTCATAAAGTGGGCAAAGAACTGAACATAAAACCATTCAGTCTCAACTTGAAATGTCAAAAAAGTGTAATTTTAGGATATTCTCAGCACTGTACGAGTGTTATGGTCATACATTGCGCTTAAACTGTAGTATAGCCCTGTAACTGCCTCATATAGACGCTCAGTCCTGAAGGATAACAGAATAGTCATTTTAAAAAGAGACGCCAATGTTTTCTTTTTTTAACAGCAGGTCCACCAACTTGTGGTTTATACCAGTAAAGCAAACAACAAACCTCCTGCAAGTCACAGACATTTATTTTAGCACATGTCTGGTGCTGGGTTATAATTTCCCTGTTGGGCTGCCAGCCTGTAGAATGTTGTGTATGTGCGTGTATGTGTGTGTGTGTGTGTGTTGAAGCAGATTATGGGTATTCATTTTCAGCGGTGCAGTGCCTCGCACAAGTACATATCCCTTGAATTTGTTAATGTTTTGCCATGTTAAATCCACAAGCTACAATGTATACTACTAGTTGTGTATGTTATCGTCAGACACAAGCAAAGTTATTCAACATGTTTCACAGTTTTAAGTCTGAAAAGTGTTCTGTGCATATGTGGTCAGCCCCTTGCAAATCTGGAGACCACAGAAGTATTTTACAGCATCTAATAGAATGTCTTCCAGGATTACTTGATTTTTGGCCCATGGCAATCAGCAATCATAACTTCTTGTTGCTTTCTTCCTGCCACTCTTCCATAAAGGCCGGATTTGTGGCGTCAAGGAGTGCTTTTAAAATTTTTATTTGTGAAGAGGTTTGAAAAACACACACTATTTTCCTTCTCCTTCACAATTATACATTTCTTTGTATTGATCCATAAAATCCCACCAGAGCACATTGTTTGTGGCTGTGATGTAACAAAATGTAAAAAAAAAAAAAAAAATGCTTTAGGTTTGTGAATACTTGCAAGGTGCTGTGCAAGCTTACAGTTTAACCTAATGATCTGAAGAACACAAGCTCTTATTTAAAATCAGATCAGTTGGAGATCACTCATCGAAAGGGAACAGATCCCTGAGGATAAATACTCTTCATCTTCCATAACCTCAAATTAGAAAACAAAGCTTCGGTGCCCTTAAGCAAATTTGTAAACTCAGGTATTGGAAAGTGA
This sequence comes from Anableps anableps, assembly GCA_014839685.1. Taxonomy (NCBI): domain Eukaryota; kingdom Metazoa; phylum Chordata; class Actinopteri; order Cyprinodontiformes; family Anablepidae; genus Anableps; species Anableps anableps. Next base: position 11,841,033 of record CM026087.1, on the reverse strand, counting down.
TGCAAAGAGGCATTACATCTTGGAGCGCCATGTTTAAACCATGAACCATCTTGACAAAGATGAGGATTAAATGAAAAAAAAGAAAGTGTGTGTGTATGTGTCTATATATATATATATATATATATATATATATATATATATATATATATATATATATATATATATATATATATATAAAATGTGTGTTTATATTCTTTCTTTTTAAACCACAAATCAGATCTGCAATCTCCTCAGATAGCTTTTACAAGAGCCAAAGTACTTCATCAAGTCTTATCATGTGTTGCATGTTGAAACATACGGGCTTCAGGGCAAGACAGAAGAAAACACACGACAGTTTTCATATAAACAGACTCCAATCGTCCTCAATCTTGACCTGAGCTTCACCAGACAGGTTACACCCACAACACCCTTCTCTTATAAAGCCCTGAGGTCTCTACTGAAGCTGTGCTTGCTTGCATGCTTTGCAGCCAAACATCTAAAGCCACATCTGAAGCAGTAAAGCGGTTCACACGTAGTCACGCAGACTTTGGGGGCCTGAGAAAAAAGGAGCCAGACTTGTATGGTAAAGGGCAAAAAAAGCCTCAGTTTCACCTCGCTTGGATTGTCTGAAATCTATGTGCCACTCTATCTGTGTGACTACGTGCAAACTAACAGGGGGCATCTGAGTTTGTGGCAGGATCAAATGTCCGCCTCAACTGCTTTACTGTAATTTGATTAGAATCCTTCGTGTTGTTAGCCAGACTTGTCTCCTTGAAGATCTGTACAAGAGAACCTTGTATCCTCTCATATGCATACTTTCTGCAGATTAGGATGAAAACAAATGTATATAGTTTTACACCTGTGTCTCTTTTGTGACATGTCATGCAGAAGGACCTTAAGCTTGATCATTTTCTTTCAGATGCTGGATCATTGGTTGCAGTTGCACAGCGGTTGTTAGCCATCTGTCGGGGCTAATATGGAGCGAGAGGGCTCATTTAGGAGGTGAGACCACAAATACACTCTTCAGCAAACATTCCCATTCAATTTCACCTCAGCTCCCACTGTCTGTGTCCTCGTGGACGCACAAAGACTATCAATAATGCACATTAATGCATAGCATTCCTGGATGACCTCATTCGTGCTTTCACTCTTCTTCTTCCTTTGTTCAGTGATTAGACTGCAGCCTTCCTGTGCAGAACAGGGGCCGAAAACTCAGATGTGTTTCACTTCCTTCTCACATCAGAGCTCTTTGCCTTTTACAAATCCAGAAAAAGACACTTTCTTCCTTTGCTCAGATAACGTGTGTAGACAGCGATAGCAACTCTGTGCTTATTTTGAGTCTCAGTATCTAGCTATTCTCTGAGTTTGACAAAACTCTTGACTGAAGTGTGCAAAGTCATGGTAGCTATAAACATAACTTTGAACCATGTTTTTTTGAGACGCTTGGGACAGTTGCAGTGAACTGAGTCTAGTCTGTGTCTAAACATGCACACGGCTCTTGTTTCTCACAGTGACCTATTTATGTGGACTCAAATCCAGGTTGGTAGACAGACCAGCAGCACACCTTCTCTCCTTTTCCTCCTGCTTCTCCTTCTTCTCATTCTTCTTCTTCTTCTTATTCTTATTCTTCTTCTTCTTCTTATTATTATTATTATTATTATTATTATTGTTATTATTATTATTTTTCATTTTCTAGCTTTTTAGATCGCTTTTGTTCAAAACAGAAACACAGCAATTATCCCTACTTCCAATGAAAAAATAATATATTACATTTATGATAATGCTATAAATAAAATTAATTTATTATTATGATTTTAATACATAGACTTCAGCAAAAATATGGAACAAATTCTGCTAAAACAACAGTTTAGACTGCAAAACTAATACAGATACAAGTGTCCCAGACCAAATTCAAATTCCAATTTGTATTTAGTGTTGTCCAGATGTTGAAGATGAGCAATGCTGTATTGTTTATCTTAAGCTTGAAGAAAACAGCATACTAGTGAAATTATGTCATCATGTAATAATAGCAATAAACTCAGATCGATGTTTAAAAACCCCAAAAACTGACTGAAGAAGATTGAGATTGTTTCGCTTGCTGTTTCAACCCTTTTTCTTACTGTTTCTTCTGTGAAAACATCTTTAAATGCTGTTTTAAAATATGATTGAATCCAAATGTTGTTGTGTTTAGTAGTGTAACTGCACTGTTTAGTGCAGTTTGTATCAGAGCTAGAAAAGTTTGTATTTTTGAAGTGAGGTGGCCTTTTTAATGAAGCTTATAAGCTTTACTTTAGTTTAAAAAAATGTAAATATTTCAAAACAGCTGAAGTTGTAGCTGAGCAACACTTCAAATAGCTGAGTGGCAGTGCGCAGCAACAGGTAGGAGAGGAGCAGTCTTGCATAAAGTCTGCTCCATATAGCCAGAGAAACCATAGGCCAGTTTCTCATTAAAAGGACTTTAAAGTGCAGGAACCCCATGGTAGAAAACATTAGTGGGTTTAAACCGTACCTCTTAAAAATCTTAGTCTATCCTTTAAACTGCAAACCAACCCACACTCTCTATTATCAAAACTGACTTGGGTAAAACAGCTTGAATCCAGCTTCTACCTTCTCTGAGCTCTCCTCACAGATGGACAGAGAGATAGATGGAGTGAAACATGTCACCTTTAAACTCTTCCCTCCCTCCTTGGCAGCCCTTGAACCTCAAAGGGTTCCTTTGTTCGCCTGGCACAAAAGCTCTCATGGTCACATGGCCACCGAGCTGACACAGACTGGCAAAGGGACAGAGACACAGAGAGGTAGAGTGGATCGAGAAGAGTGAAGCTGGGAAGTTTTAAAAGCTGGAAACGGAGAGGCAGAGGCGCTGCTTCCATCCAGATTAGTGTGACTCACACACATTCAGTCATGGAATGGGGATATGTGATACCCTTTTATGTGCTTGAGTAAGTACATATCATCATGTTTGTGTGAGCAGAAGATGGATTTGTTGGTGGTGATGTTTCTGTTTTGTTAGTTTTAATACAGTTTCTACATGATAGGAATTGAAGAAAATGTTTTTTCGTCATGCACTGGCTTGCACTTTTCAAGCACCACTTCAGACACTCCTCTCTCTTCTTTTTGTACACTCTGCACTTCGTGCTGAACTTCTCGGATACTTTTCTCAAGGTTTTGAATAAAAATTTCTTATTCCTCTGTTTGTCCTTCAATTTGTGTCATCACAATTCTTTGGCTATACCTGTCTCTTGAGTTTTAAACAGTGCAGTACATGAGCTTGTGTTACCACTATCAAGTCGCTTGGAAAAGCTAACCATCCATTAATGAATGCCAATTTTGTCAGTTGCTTTTTAATGCAGTTGACTCTTTTCTCTGGAAAAAATAGAGCTTAGTAAACTTCCCAAAGTTTTTAAAATTGGTTTAACCAACAGAGCTGTACTTTTTTTTAAACATAATTTTCTTAGCATTGTTTGCTTTTCACAGAAAAACCAATTAACCTTTTTGCTGTTAACATTGAGGAATTTGGAAGTAGTAGCTCCTCGTTATTTCACTGACTTTGTGCAATACACCCATACAGCTGGCAGCTGAACACGCATTCAGCATGATGCTGCCACCACCTTACTTAATAGTTGGTGCAGATTCTTTGACTCTTCCAAACACAGTTCTTTCAACCAGTCATCACTGCAACCAGATAAATCAATCTATCCCTCATCTGACCAAAGAACTTCACTCCAGAAGACATTTGTGGTGTCCATGTAGGCAGCTGCAAATTTCAGTTGATCTTGAGGGGGTTGGTCTTTTGGGAGCGGCGTCTTTCTATGGGGACCTGCTCTCAGTCCATGTTGAACACCTTTTACAGTGGGCAGAGCCAGTGGTGTTCCAGCTTCATCCAGGATTGAGCCTTGGAGGCTGCTGGGTTGTTTCTGGACATCCTAACTTATTCCCCTTCATCTGAGGTATAATAGAATGCAAGGCTGTGATTATGAATTTTGTATGAAAACTATCCTTTAATATATTGTAATTTAAATCTGGAGCGAGGATAAAAGCTGTTTTGGGAATGGACAAAGCAGACCAACATTAGGGTTCTAGAAAGGCCCCAGGCTCAACTCCACTGAAAATTTGTTGACTGTACTTTAAAGCTGGGGCTGTGTCAGGACACCAACCAACCAAAAGAAATGATTTCAGACTGTTCTGCCAGGTAAAGTGATCACATGAACCCAGAATTATAGCAGGGCCCTTTAGGGGTATTGTTTCCCCAAAAAGTTTCAATATTTTACAAAGTGAGGCGGTGTCTGATTTTAACACGATTTACCTGTGTTAATTATCTGCTTGCAATCAGACATATCAATAATTGTGGCTACTTGTGTCTATAAATATATCTGTTTTTCGTTTCTTTTCTGCTGGATCTCAAGGAGCCTCCACAACAAACTGCGGCTGGGCACCGGCTCATCCTCCAGTCTCACTGACCTCTCACAGGCAAAAAACTCATCAGGAAGTGGGGAGAAGGGAGGGACAGCTGGGGGGCTGTCAGAGGAGTGTGGGAGGAACAAAGAAACTCAGCAGAGGAGGGCCGGTGCCAACGCCACCTGGAACAGGTCAGCGCATTAGATATTCATCATGTTTACTCTGTTACTTTGACATTTGTGAAGCTCTAGAGAGAGAGAGGAGGCAAGGATGGACAACTAATCAATATGTAAATCCGACTGTAAAACAAATCCATGCCTTGTTATTGTTAGGAACGTGATTTTATTCTCTAATATTTGCTGAGAATTGTTGAACCTCCTAAAGGTTTCTTCACTGCACCTTTAACCTCTAACCTTATAGTTCATGATGTTGGAAACTTTTCTACCAGGTGTAATTTTCTTAGGGCTAATTCCCTTATTCCTGAGACCATTTTTTTAATGCAAAGTGATGATGGCCTCACACTTTGTTTTGCAGGGAATCATTGCTAAAACATGGATCTAATAATTTCAGGCATATCCTTCACACATTCACCTGCACTTCTGACACTGAAATGAAATTGGATGATACCTAAAGGCCTTTCAGCTTGTGGTAATTTGCCTTAATGTTTTTTTTTTTTATTATTTTATTTTTATTTGCTGTTTATCTTCAGCATCCACAATGCGGTGATCTCAGTTTTCCAGAAGAAGGACCTGGGAGAAAATGAACTCTATACCCTGAATGAAGGTGTCAGGTATAGCCCTCTCTCACAAGAATGCTGCACTTTTTAAAATTTTAGCCTATTTTTATTTAATGTACATTTTCTAAATTACGTTGTTGTTGCCCTCATCTCTCTTTATTCAGACATTTGCACATACATGGTAACAGTTGCTTCCTCTGAGTAAGAAACACCTTATGATTATTTGATCAGATGGGAACAGACAGGTTAAGGTTACATTGGGGTCACTGCTGTTTACTTTCAGTGTACCTGAGGGCTGTTTAGACAGGGTTGTCAAAACTATGTGGTGTAAATATTAAAGCACACAAACAGGTTCTCTCTGACAGTATACACATACAAGTACACACATTATTCAGAGGAATGTCTGTTCTGCATGGAAACGCAAATCTACGTTTTATAAGATTAGAAGCTTTAAAAATATTTAATTGGGAATTAATGTTATCAATCAATGTAGAATAGTACATAATTGTGAATTAGAAGAAAAATTATACAATCCTTGTTATTCGGATACCCCTAAATTAAATCCAATCCAACTGTTTCCTTGCATATGTAAGCTAATTTGTAATTAGAGGCCACTTGTAGTTTAATTTCAGTATTAGTACCGCTGTTTTGTGATGGCCTCATCTAAACCGACAGGGTTGGCAAGAACAGCATGAATCTAAAAACAGCCAAGAGTCCCATGGTAACTCTGGAGAAGCTGCAGAGATCCACAGCTCATGTAGGAGAATCTATTAGAGGTCTGTTAGTTGCACACTCCACAAATCAGGCCTTAAGGCTAAATGCCATTTATTGATTGATTTCAAACATGTTTGAGAATTTATAGTTTTAATATTTGATTTGTTTTAATGCTATGTTTTCATCCAACATGTTTGAAAAGGAGGTGCTGCACAGAAGTGCAGTTGGTATCACTGTTGTCTAAAGTCAGTGCTCAAGGGCCGCTATCCTGCATGTTTTAGTTCTTTCCCTGGTTTAACACAGCTGAATCAAATGATGGTTCCTTTACAAAACCTTGACATGCTGAGAAGGTAGTTGGACAATTCTAATCAACTGTGTTGGAGCAGAAACACATCTGAAACAGGCAGGACACAGGTCTTTGAGGACTGGACCAAGACCACCAACTTGTCCTGTGTGTCTCTCTGTTACCCTGTGATGGACTGGCAACCTGTCTAGGGTGTACTCCGCCTCTCGCCCAATGGCCAGTCCAGATAGGAACCCCCCACCCGCCCCCTACCCCCCACAACCCTGCAAGGATAATTGGGTATAGACAATAGATAGATAGATGTTTAAAACGGAGAAGGGTGAGAAATAAGCTTCCAGTTTATATTCATACCCTGTTACATGATTCAGTTTAACAACCACTTTGCCCTATGTTTTTTAAATTATTTACAGCTTCACTAACAAATCACCCTGAACACACCATCCTGATTGAGATTAATAGTGATGGACATGCATGACACACTTTTATGATTTTTATTTATAAAAACAATTGAAAACCACAAATATTGTTCCTTCTGTTATAGCATATGCCATAAAATTCTCCTACCATACAATAAATTAAAATTGTGGTTTTAAGGTGAGAAAATTTGAAATGTCCAAGGGGTATGAATGCTTTTGTAAGCCTCTAAAACATGATTGTAACTATCCATCTGACTGCCATCTGACTGTTTAAAATAAAATTTTTTACAGTTGCCAGATATGCAGTGTTTGAACAATGATCTCACTTGTGAGCAGTTGAGCAACCATATTTATCTCTATGAGCCCATGTTCTCCATTTGTCAGGGGTAAACCAGCTTTTACAGACATCGCTATAGCTCCTGAAGACAGAGTGCACATCTTTCCTAATTTCCTGAGACTGCTGCTGTTTAAACACAGTAGTTTGCTTTTCCATCTGGTTTGTTTTTTAAACAAGGACTAACCAGTGATGCATGTCTGTCTCTTTATATCCCCTTGTGTATCTGTGTTTTATAGGCAGTTGCTGAAGACTGAGCTGGGCTCCTTCTTCACAGAGTACCTGCAGAATCAGCTCCTCACCAAAGGCATGGTCATACTGAGGGACAAGATTCGCTTCTATGAAGGTGCCCATAATTTCTAGTTGGAGAAATTATGTATGTTCATCAAGCAAAATAACAGCATTTTCAGCATGTGTGTTGTTTATTTTTGAAACATTGTAACTGTAAATTGCTGATAAATTGTCTTGAAAAGAAGTCCCATAATTGGAAACCAAAAATCATCTGCTATCTGAAATCTTAAAGCACTTGCATTTGCAGCCAATAGATTTCAATATCGTGCATCATGGAACAGACACCCACAGAAAGTATAGATATCATATTGTCTGTTTCACCTTTTGACTAGTGAGTCATGACATTTACAGATGCTAAGCTTTAGCATTTGAGGGATGTCAACACTTGGATAAGATTAAACTTTTTGTGTCTAAACGATAATTCACTGTGATTTTTGTAACCTACTGACCAAGACTTAGAGACCATTTAGAGGCTCAGGAAACCTTTGCAGGTGTTATGAGGTAATTAATTAGCTAATTACGTTGTGACACCATGAGTTTCCAATTTTTTGCTTCACAATATTCAAGTTTTCTGAGACACTGAATTTTGTGTTTTCATTATGTGTAAGCCATGATCATCAAAATAAGAAATAGGGCTTGAACTTTTTCACTTCATGTGTAATGAATCTGATCCACTTTTCTAACTGCATACCAGCCCTGTTGATGCCATGGCAGAAGATTAGATTTTAAATCAAATTGAAGGAAACAAGTTTATTGTCTTCTTTTAATGAATAAAACTGTCAAGATTTTGATCATTTCATTATTTCCAGAGAACAACAGTAAAAATACACTTAAAAGAGTCTCTACTTGAAAGATCTTTGGAAATGCTGTCTCTATCATAAGACATCTGTGTTTCCTTGCTTTGATTAACAATATTCACCATTAAGCTGATTCCTTTCTGGGAAACTCCAAGATCAGTGTTTTATCTTGTTTGGTTTAAGATAAGGACTGGCAGGGAAAAATAATTATTGACTACAATGCCAGATGCCGAGTTTACCTCATGAGTTAACCATTAGTTTGAACTGGGAGGGTATGGCTTTATCTCTCCTTGGTGAATTCAAATGAAGGACATTTTCTGACGCAAACACAAAGTTACTTCAAAGACTTTGAGATGGGAGCAACATAAAACCAAAGAACCATGTTCCCTCTCTTTCTGGATAATATGCAGACTTAATTTGAAGCAGCTTTAAAATGACAGAAATCTCTCACTAAGAGGAGTGCACACTGACTGACTAACTCAGCTCTGCTGTCACAGAAACTCGACAGGAAGTCATTCTTTACGTCAGTACCACATATAGATGGTGAGAAATTTAGGATAAGTCAAACCACGGAAACCTACAGATCTATTGTTCTGACTACACCAAATATACCCAAAAGTAAAATTATGTACGTAGGTGCAAAAGGTACAGTGCCTTGCAAATGTTTTCATATCCTTTCAACTTTTTTGCATTTAATTGCAATGAAACCACAAAATTCTGTGTATTTTATCTGGATTTTATGTGACGGAGCAGCACAATCTTGAAGTGGCTTCTCCATGGTTTTAAAATTCTTTGATTAAATAAAATCTGAAAGTGTGGTGTCCATTTGTATTCAGCCATCCTGACACAGTAGACAAATTATTGTGCATGTAGGCCAAAAAAATGGCTTGCTTTCATCAATGGCCTCTTGTTGCCACTCCCCCATAAAGGCCAGTTACTAGTTGTCTTCTTGACAGATTCTCCCACCTGAGCTGTGGATCTCTGCAGATTGGTTGGTTTGTGTGCAATGATCTTTCTAATTTCAGAGCTTTCTCCTTGACTCTGCTCTGCTTCATGGTCTTCATGATCCCTGTTGCTACTAATGGTCTCTAACAAAGCTGCCACATGTAAATGCTGCACATTTGAGTTACAGACAACACAGGAAAACATTAAACACTCCATGCAGAACTGATTATATTGTCTCATTGTGATGTTTACATTGCACAATTATCATCCTGTTTCCATCCAAGGTCAGAAGCTGTTGGACTCTTTGGCTGACACGTGGGATTTCTTCTTCTGTGATGTTCTGTCCATGTTGCAGGCCATCTTCTACCCTGTGCAGGTATGCAAATTTGTACACATGCCCTCCCCCCACCCCCACTTGCTAATGACATTGTTGTAACAAGTTTTTGTTTGTTTAAATAGGGAAAGGAGCCATCAGTGCGTCAACTTGCTCTCCTCCACTTCAGGAATATTATCACCCTCAACCTAAAACTGGATGAGGCATTGTCTCGACCCCGAGCCAGAGTACCCCCGTCCATTATTCAGATGCTGATGATACTACAGGTATCTTCTGTCTGTCCTAGTCTCTTCTCCCCCTTTGTGAAACCTTATTTTAAAAAAGCTTTAACTGTACGGGGAGCAGAAGGGGATGAAATAATCTTTTTGAGAAGAAGAGCAGAGGTTAGGGGACGAGGGAGAGTTTTTTTTCTTCCAAAGAAATCTCACAGGAAGTAATCTCAGTGTGAACACGGAGCGGAGTTGTTTTCCCATGACCATTTAGTCCCCTCTGCACCATCCCTGCAGGGAATTATCCATCTTTACACTGAAGCAATGACATCCCCATAAAACCAGAACAACAGTCAGTACAGACATGAACTTATTAGATCTTTCCTGTATAGTCCAGGGAGAACATTTAATGAGCTTTCCTTCAAAAGCAGATGAAGCTGCATAATTAAATAATATTTGCTGTAAACTTTTGGGAAGCATATTGCTCCACATTTCTATGGTTTAATGCTACAATTTAATCTAATTTTGCATGTTTCCTCTGTGGTGTCTTATATTTAGATTACTGCACATTGTCTTTGACTTGCGCTTGTGGTTTTTCAGTGTGGTTTTGCACCCTTAAAGTTCTTTACAGACATGAGTAGAAGTTCCTCAAACTATTAACTGAATTTAATCTATTTGTGTCTGCCTGATATCAATCACTTGATATTTGGCACAATTTACAGGCATGTAAAAATAACAAAAATACCCTTAGTCCTCAGAGGATTAAGGTTGGTGTTCATGGGTCAACAATAAGAATGACTGGTCAAAAATGGCATCAATGGGAGCATTCCAGAGCAAAAATCACAGTGAAAAAGTTTCATCAACAAAAACTGAAAGAGGGCCTCTGTTTTCATAATTTAAAATGCAACGTATTACCTAAACGCATTCTTTCTTCTAAAACACCATGGTTGGACCCCCTCTACAATTTAGGTTTATTGGCAAAATATACATACCACCATTGGTTTGCAATAAAAAAAAATAAAATCAAACAAGAACCATTTAAACAGCTCAACACAACTACCATTACAGGTGTTTTTTCTAGACTCAACACAAAAGGCCACTTATAATGATGTCTGCAGTCTCAAAATTATCCAACCCCTTCATGAAAAGCATCTTTACTCCTTCACAGAGAATCCCTATTCTGTTATGATGTGTTGCAAATGTGATTCACAGCCAGAGCAAGCTTCTGCCGGCGTTTGTGAAAAATCTTAGCTTCTAAAGGGTGTCCAGTTCATTCAAAGCTCTGGGTTTGTGTGCTGCAGCCATCCTTTTAAAATCTGACCACAAATTCACAAGTCAGTTCGAGTCAGGTGACTATGATGACAACACTAGTATCTTCTAGGTCTTCTTCTGAAATAAAGCCTTGATGAACTGTGAAATAACTTTGGGATCATTGTCCTCTTTAAAGGTCCAATGATGTCCAAGTTTCAGCTTCCTCACAGATGGGATGATTTATAAGGAATTCTAATCAGGAGGTGGAATAATGTTGAGACTTTAGTAGATCTTTATAATAGAGTTTACTGTTGAATTTGGCTGAAATCATTATATTAGTTTTATTTTATTAGATTTATTTTATTTGGACTATTCATGTGTAATTTGTTTTTTGCAAAATCCTGAACAACTTTCAATTTTGCATGTATACTTGATCTGCAGTGGCTGTCGAATTATTTTCAGTGCCAACATACATGCAGTTAAGAACAAACTCAAGTCAGGGCTTTGCGCAGGTCAGTCAATAACGTTGGTCTTCTGGAGGTAGTTCTTCACCAGCAGCAATGTCTACTTTTCGGTCATTGTGATGTTAAGAGACAAAGCAACAACCCAGACCCAGTTTTAGGCTGACTGCTTTAGGTTTACTCTCACAATCTTCTCATATACATCTATCTTCATGTTTCCCTCTATCTTGGCAAGATTTCCAGTTCCCCACACATGAAGGCCACCAACATATTGGATGGAGTTTTTGTGTTTGTTTGTTTTTTTTTTTTTTTTTTTGTTTTTTTTTTTTTTTGGTTATAGATCTGTCTCCAAACACGATCAATGTCTCTATGGTTCAGAGAGAAGCAAGTTTCCAATTAGCAGAATTTTTCTCCTGGCTGCCGTTAGTGTAACTCAGTCTGGTTTGATGGTTGCTTCTTCAGCAGAAGTGGAGTTGTTTTTTTTTTGTTTTTTTTTTTTTTTTATCTGCAACCCTGCAGTCAGTCCCTGTGTAGAGCTCTAGTGATTGTGTTCTTTGAGAATCCAATGTCTGAGTTGGTTAACTCATTCATTAGTGGGTTGGCAGTTGTTTTGGGGACTTTAGAGATATTTGTTACTGCTTCCCACCTTTGCCAGGCTTTCTGTGCTGTGTGGCTCTGTTAAAATTTGTTGAGGGAAATTTTGACTTCAGTTCTTGACACTTTGAAATGTTATGATAACATTTTGCTTCTTCTGCTTTATGAGCTTAAAAAATAGCTTCCTTAAATATAGACAGATTTTTTTTTTTTTTTTGGCATTATGTGTCCTTAAGTGACTACATAAACCCTTACTGAAATTCTTCTACTTTGTGAAAATTATAACAAAATTGTCAATTTTTCCTTCATGGTGCCAGCTTTGAGTATGACAAAGTTAAACCACATCATTACGGCAACAGCGGTCTGTGCCACAACTCAACAAAAAGGTCAGATATAAGGGGGTGATAAATAATTTTCTCCTTGGTAGTATTAATAATGTTGTCGTTTACTTTATGGTTTTGGCAACAACAGTAAAATTCCTACCAAATTATTTTTTTACGATTATTTAGATGTAGTGGGCCCAACTAATCAGCAACTAAACATGAAAAAACATCTCGGCCTGTTTGAATTTTAAGTATTTCCTCCAGTGTTTTTGTTCGTGTTTTCTGTGCATCTATGAGAGTGCCTGTGTCTCTTTGTGTTTGGGTTAATAATATAGTGACTCATTGATCCAAATCTGCTCCTTCTACATTCAGACACAGAGGTCAGAGGCATTCAGACAGGATGGTAGACATACATGAAAAGTTGTGTATTTTTGTTTCATCCCTGCTTTAATCCTGTTTTCCTTTACTGTAAAAGCAAAGGCCGGAAGGAAAGCAAAACGTTTTAAGTTCAATGGTGAATGTAAGATGTTTTTGCTACTTCTTGTTCACATCTGATGGTAATTTTCTTTTTATTCTTTAAGCCCACATGACGCCAGTTCACTGACGTGTACTCTACTCATGTGGTTTTGATCTGTGTGGTTTTCTAGCAGCAGCTCAGTGATTCAAAGGATAGAAACTTGATTGATTTTTCTCAGGGAGTTGTGTTCTGCAGCAGCAGCCTGGTTTAAGTGGCAGGCTTTTTGTACCATAGCTTCAATGATTTTTATGATTTTGTTGAAATCAGCAACAGAAGCAAGTTCATATTATTGTTTAACTTGTCAGACAAGGTCTTAAATCCTACAAAATAAATTTGATTATTTTATTCTTTTATTGAGCCAAACATCCCAGAGGTTGCATTGATTCCCATTTAAATCATAGTACTTACTTCTCCCCCATAAGGGGGAGCTGCCTTTGTGCAAGGGCTAAGTACCTGGATCTTTGAATCCATCAATACTCACTGAAGGACATTTATTATGATTAAAATTTAAATTATTAATCATATCATCCCTGGTACATTGTAATGTATTATCTTTGTTGACATAATTTGCTTGTTTTCTATATAAAATGTGTCTTTCTGTGATAATTTTTCTGTTTTGTTTGTCCTTCCACTGATTGCTGCTGCTGTTTTTGTTTTTTTACTTGACTGATATTGGCTAAAACATGTTTTTCTTCTTTTGCAAAGATTGTATGACATCCCAGAAAGTCAAATTTCTGTCTGTCTTTTTTTTTTACCTCAAAATGCTTTCATTACAATACATTTCCTAACTTGGGTTTTGTGTGCCTTTGATTTAGGGAGTCCATGAATCCAGAGGTGTAACAGATGACTACCTTCGTCTGGAGTCTCTCATCCAGAAAGTAGTCTCTCCGTATCTGGGGACTCATGGTTTATACTCCAGAGACGAATCCTCCAACTTGCACTGCTCATCCTGCTTGTTAGGTATGTGGGTGTTTTTCTGTTCTTTTTCTATTGTGCTTCATATTCTGTATTACAAAATGTCTTCATCTCCTTCATTCACTGTAGAAAAGAAGTTGCAGTACTCAAGGGCTCCCAAAACACACTGCTCTCCCACTGTGAAGAATCCAGTGGTGCGCTCTAAGAGCTATAACGTTCCCATGCTGACTCCTGTTGTTGAGTATGACATAGACTCATCCTCAGGTGGCAGCACGGGCATCAGGCGTCACTCCGTCTGTGAAATGTCATCTTGCATGGAGGAGAGCAGCTCAATGACCAAATCCGCTGTCAGGATGGTGGATGACACCAGCGTTTCCAACTCCTCCACAGCTTCAACCACCTCTGCTGCACTTACAGGTAAACCAAACAGAAGATGCCAATTTCTATATTATTGTGCCTCACAGAAGCAGTTCCTTGAGCTTTCCCATGTTTTGTCATGTTAAAACCACAAACTTTAATGTACTTTATTAGCATATTATGTTGTAGATCAACACAAAGTACTTTATTGCGAAGAGAAAATGACATGTTTTTACTTATTTTTTTTTTTTTACAAACAAGAAGTCTGAAATGTGTTGGGTTCTGTTGACTACTGTGTAGAACCACCTGTTGCTGCAATTACAGCAGCAACTCTTTCAGAGTAGCTTTGGAAATCTAGAGACTGAAAGTTTTTCCCATGGTTCTTTGCAAAATAGCTGACTTTACACACCTCTGAGGCCTTCACAGAAAAGTCATATTTACACAGAGATTAAATTTCAGGTGGTTGTGGACTTTATTCAGTAGTGTCAGAGTAAAGGGAGCTGAAAACAAATGCTTGCCATACTTTTCAGACTTTTGTTGTGAAACTAGTAGAAAACATGCACCGTTTTCCCCCCACTCTTATGCTTTGCTGTGTTTTGGTCTATCATATGATGTGAGGCAAAACTATTCCCTTTAGGCAGCAACATAAATCATTTGCTGATAACATAATCTCTGTATCTGTTTGTTCAGAAACTTTAACATCCAGTGAAGACTTTCAGCCCAGAGACGACAGCCCTGCAATACTCCACCCTCTTAAACCACAGCACCCGTCACCCTGCATCCTCCCTGAGGCTTCTCCAGGTGAGGACGCTCATTGTTCTGGCTCACTGGAGTTCGACTCTCCCTCACTCTCCAAAGTGCTTGCACAAGACACGAGCTCCGGTCCCAGTCTGGCGTCCAGCATAGAGATGACGGCGGACCAGAACACAGAGTCTCTGGACTCAGAGCAGGAACAAGACGGGATCTTTCTGGACTTCTCGCACCACTGCTCAGGGGACTCAATACACAGCAGAGACAGTGACAGACAGAGCGTCGCCTGACGCACATACAGGCGCATACAGACCATTATTTAAAGAGTTAACACTGCTGAGCCGTGATAGATATTCTTTGCACTATGTGATGTCTCCTGTAGTTTTCTAGAGACTCTACATTATAGAGATTCTTTCAAGCTGAAGTATTTTTCTATATGATGTTGAATCACTAAATATGTCAGACATTTTTCTCCCAAATGTGATACCTTGTTTTTTATTATTTTTAAAATCCTGGGAAAACAAACAAGTAATTATAAAATTCAAACTTTTTATTTCATTTTTAAGCAAAATCCTCAAATTATTTTATTAATTGTTTATAATTGTGTTTTTAAATCTTAAACTCTTACATCACCACTGTGCCTTTTGCAGGATTATTGGTGCAGTACTGTTCAGAAACTGCAGTCATATGACAGACGTATGATCTGAGATTAATTTTAATGTTTTATGGTTTTCTGTAGCTTTAATGTTTCTACACTGTTAGTGTCTATATTAAAGTGCTGATTTAGTCCTAGGTGAGATGAATATCACTGCAAATTTGTGGACCTGTAAAATCTCATTTTCACAAGTTGGCTTTCATTTGAAGATAATGCTGTGTTCCATTTGACTCAGAAGTCAGAACTCAGAGCTGGGTTTGACGTCACACCCGAGGTAACGGCGTTCCAGTTAAGGTTTAGTTAGTCGGAAAAGTCAGGATTTGAACATAGCGACACCCAAGTAGCCATTGCTTGCAGTACCTCTTATGAACATCGTTTAAGGGTTTACTTTCCATAAGCAGTTTAGAGCTGCAGGCGGTACATGTAACATTAATTTTAGATGCACTGTTACAAGTGTGTCTTGCAAAATAAACGTGTTTCCACCCTAGCTTACTCCTGTTGGTGTGAGGACCGGCCACAATGAAATGCAAAGTCTGTTTTAAAAATCTTAACTGGGGGTAGTCACAGTTTCTCCCACCTTCTGAGCGGGAAGTCCAACCTCGGGGGGGCGTTCCAGTTGATTTTTCCGACTGGGAAGACGGAATTTCTGAGTTCTGACTACAAATGGAAAACACCATATGACCACATGTAAGATCATTTAAAGAATTGATAAACTAATCTATTTAAGTTCATATTTCAGTTTCCTTATTCTTTAAAAACAAACAGCTGGTTACCATGGAGACTGGATGCAGACCAGAGGAATGAATATATATATGACATTGAGTACAACATATTAAGTTTAAACCTGTTTGAAAGGAAGTGGAGTCCTTGTATCAGTAGGTATCATCTGCAGTTCAGTCTGGTTTTATAATGAATTACAGCACTAAAACTGCTATGAACAACCTGCTTGTCAGTGGTTTTATTTCTGCTTGCCATGCTACATCTCATTGCTCCTTTCAAAATAACTGACCACACCATTGTCAATCACAACTGTGAAAATTTCATTGGGCTTTAAATTGGTTTAAATCTTAGTTATCCAGTTGATTCCACTTTGTGCAGGTTCATAACTCGTCATCTACTCCTTCCAGTCAGTTACTGTTCTGCACTGATCTGGGTTTGGATCCCCTCTGTTTTCAGTCTACACACATCACAGAACTCTTTATGCAATTTCACTGCAATGCAGATGATTCCTTGCCTTACATGTTCATAAAACATAAACTAACCAGCTCCAATGTTTAGAAAAACCTTGGAGTGAATTTTTGACCAGGAGCTATCCTCAATTTACACCTTAATTGAGTTGCTAGAGCATCTTACTTTCACCTCTGCAATATTGCAAAAAATACAAAGAATGCTGTCCCTGAGTGAGAAACTGGACTGGAGTATTGTAATGCCGTCCTTGCTAGGTGTCACACTCAGCTAAATAAAAACCTTAAAGTTGGTGCAAAATACTGCTACCAGAGTCCTGACTGGTTCTGTAAGAAGAGATCACATTTCTCCAGTCTTCCCCTGCCTTCATTAGCTGAATAAAAAAAAACTTAATTTCTTTCAAGATCTTGCTTATTATCTATAAAGCCTCAATAGTCTCATTCTCTTTGTTACTAAATGAAATGTGTACTTAGATTTCCTGGGTTTTTCAAATCCAGATTTGAAGGCAGACCATTCAGATACCAGGCTCCTTCTTTGTTTAATCAGCTCGTTAAAGTTTGAAAGTAGTTATATAAATAAAAGTTGAGTTGAGTTCCACAAATTGTGAAATCACACTGTTGAAACTGACTTGTGATTTTTACAGTGTTATATAAGGAGAGACACTGTTTCTGTGGCTTCTAGATGAACTTTAATTAACTCTATTTCAAAATTTATCACTATTGGACTTGTCAAATAAGGGATTGGATATCCTAGACTAAATATAGATTTATTACTGTATGTTTATGGACTTTTGCACCTTTTGTGTTGTTTGTAAAAATTTCTACAAATTGTTTTAGTGCTTTCTTTGGCATGTACACCCAGTTCAGAAACCATTGGTCTGGTTCAGTCTGATGATAAAGCTGTCTGGAGACCAAAGAGATAGTAAAATGGTCCTTTTGTTGTTTTTTTAGAATGGATGGGCTTTCAGTCAGTAAGTAAAAAGAATTATGTATGGAAAGACTTTTGTCCTTTTGAACATGGAAGAAGGGGAAAAAAAAGTACAGAAAATCAAATATATTTTTTCTTTTTTTCCATACTTTATATTCTGGAGAAAAATAAAATCAAATTCCAAACTTTTCCAGATTCTGTAACACATGAAATCACAAATAAATTATATGTTAGAAATTACTGCACTAGTTTTACAAGCAGCTGTTCAAAAACAAATGTACATATAATTTAAACATTTTCTTTTGTCCTTATCATCCCTAGAAATGTAAATGTTAAATTTGTTCTTATTTTTCAAAGGCATTTATACTTAAATGTTTTTATAGGAAATGTTCTTAAAGAAAAGATAGGCAATATAACTAGCAGCTGACTGATGCTGAGTTTTCAGTAACTGAAGCTGATATTTACAAACCCAGGCAGCAGGAGATTTTATATTGCCAATAGGTTTTTCAAACCTAGAAATTGGCATTTTTCCATGAAATATCGGTCGGTCAGTAGCAGGCTGAAGTGAACCAGCCTCTAGGAAGACATAATTTGATATACAAGCAGATCAGGCTTTGCAGTATTTTAAACAGATAGTGAATAACAATTAGGATATAGTGATCATTTTATTGTTATTTTTAATTTACATAATTTTGTAATGTTTTCCTGTGCTCTGAAGTTCAAAATGGTTAAATATGGGATGACATGATCTGATGGGGTTGATTTTCTCAATGCTTTTTCAGTAAATACTTGTAGTCACTAACAGCTCGGGAAAAGGAAACAATGTCAGTGTTTTTCTGTGACAAACTTAAATTAGTTTATAAAAGCTGGAATAATATAGAATAATCTGCTTAGTTAATAACATTTAAAAGAAAGATCTGTTTGTTATTACACTGAGTAGTCCAACTGAACGTCCCATTTTACAATAATTTTGTGCATGTGTAAAACTTGGAATGAGCTTCTAACCCCCAGGGATCTTCAGTGCCCCCCCCCCCCCTGAGGGCACTGTTTATCAAAAGATGCTTGGCCCCATCTAATAGCAACAGCTTGGGCCATAGGACTGATTTCAAGCAATTTACAGTTGTGACAGTTGCTAATCTGCCCAGCAGTGGACATCCAAGCAAATTCACCCAAAGTCAGATTGTGCAGTTTTCACAGACATTGTCAAAAACCCAAGAGCTTCATTTCAGGCTCTACAGCCCTTGGTTGGCATTGTAATTTTTATTAGCCCCAAACTAGTCTTCCTCCTTAAAGAGATAGGGTAGTCTGAATTAGGTTAGCAAAGTTGCCTCTGAATGAACCACAAGAGTTTTAGAACAGGAGTCAGCATCCTTTACAACCTTGAAAGCTATTGTTTACCCTTGCTCCAGCTAAACAAAATTTGTTTAGAGCCACAAAGCTATACATAAAACAAATTAGTTTTATTTATTTATTTATTTGAATATCTACTTATAATAAGCCACAGTAGAGGGTCTGAAGAGCCGCAGGTTGTAGACACCTGTTCTTGAACTTTGTCCTTTGAATGGATCAATTCAAAGAATATAAGGAATATAATGTGGCAAATGTAATAAAAAGAGACAATGTCCCGAGACATTCTTGGCAAATATAGGTGATAAAACATAGCCTATGCATTTTGTTTTATTTACCTTCTTAGACTAATGTAAGAAGGGTGTATTTTAATGTATTATTCTAATTTTTTAAAACAGCTCTCTCACTTTTTATAAATCAAATTTTATGTCATATCAAAGTGACACTTTTGTGGTTTATTAACTTTAGATTAAGTTATTTATGCTTTTATTATAAAATTATTTACAATAATTTTATATGTAAAATATTTACAGTTATTCCCAATTATTAAGGACAAATCTATTATTTCTTGATTTAAAAAAAAAATGTAAGTCGTCACCACTTTGTTTTTTTTTTTTTTTTTTGTTTGTTTTTTGTTTTTTGTTTTGTTTGTTTGTTTTTTTTGTTTATTTATTTATTTATTTGGGGGGGGGGGGTGAAAAAAATCCTTTTCGTTTTGCATGCCTTGTTTTAAGCTTAGACGGCCACTAGGGGGCGTTCGTCGTCGCTCTCTGGTTCATTGTTTCTTTTCTGCACCGCGGGGCGGACGGATCCGAGGAAAATGGCGGACGGTGTGGATCATATCGACATCTACGCCGACGTAGAGGAGGAATTTAGCCAGGTACTAAAGCCTAAATTGCCACACTTGGTCCAACAACCGAGTATTTTGTGTATGACAGTTGTGTTTTGATAATATTATGATCGAATTATGTTCGAAATAGCTTGTCTTATAAGTAGGCCTCTTTCGCCATGCTGCAAGACTGCAGCTCCGCTTCAACAGTGCTTCATTTGACATATAAACGAATCTGTTTTAATATGTATATTTGCATACATATTAATGTGCAGCATAATCTTATTGTTTTTGTTAATATAAATAATATGGAGTTTAGTGTGTATTATTGGTTTTATCGTGCAGTGCACATCAGGCCTCGGCATAGTTCCCGCGACTAAAGCTAACGCAAGCCAAACAAACGCAGTTTCTTTCGCTATCTCCGCATAATTTTCAAACAAGGTGTTTAGTAACACTTTAGTTTTGTTATTTAAAGCTAAATAAATTTATTCTATGAATAATTCTACAAAACACTACACTTTACGGGTAACCAATTTAAATTTAGTGAAAATACTTAACTTCTGGCTGTAGCTAAGTGCTATTAGCTTAAGTACATGTTTCCTTCATACACACACGCCCCTTTTGTTTACTTCTTTTGTGTGACTTGAAAAGACACAATTAGCTTTATGGAGGAAGCAGGTCATTCACAGATATGGGTAAGCTACAGAATGTTGTCCTTATCTGTTCAAAAATCTCTTTGAAAACGTGTTTCCTGTGAATTATTAAAACAAATGTTAACCATTGTGTGAATTAGATACTTGGTGTCTGCAGTGTTGGCGTCGTTTAAAATTAAAAATGGAACCTTATATATATATATATATATATATATATATATATATATATATATATATATATAGCATTTAAGCTTATAAACGCATGCGCACGTAGACCAATGGACTGGTTTTAAGCAGTGTTTCAACTATTTAGGGACTAAAATGCAAACAGTGTAAATACTATGCTAGTTGCTCATTTTTCATTCGAAATTCATTGGTTTCTACGTTTTGGTATAGCTTTTAACAGAGGCATCAAACTCCAGTCTTTTAAGGCCGCTATCTAGCAACATTTGGATGTGTCCGAATTCGAAAACACCTGAATCAAATCACCGAATTACCCCCTTATGCACTCAACTTCGACATAGTCTGTTAATGACCTAATAAAAATGATTCATGGTTGTAGATGTAGAGACACATGCAAAAGTTGCAGGACACTGGTCTTCCTGGAGTGGAGTTTGATACATGGGATCTATAAGGACATGCCTTGAAAGAGGAAATCAGCCCAATAGCCACTTCAAAAATGTGCTTGATCTGAGGGTCCCTTGCCTCCTGTGTGCAGAGACTGTTTACGTCTCTTACAAATTCACTATGATCTTATGATGGAGCTAATAAATGATCTGTGCCAATGCACAAATAAACACACACACTCCAGATGTGCAAAAACTCTCCTTTCTACATCTTTTTTCCCAGTTTAACTCTGTAATACTCAAAGGGAATTGATCAGCAATAAATCTTGTGCTGCTTTAAATAATTTTTCCCAAAGGTATGGATTAATAATTGTCCAACATCTTCATTTTCTCTATTGGACTGCCAGATTATAGTTATATAACCTTGAATACTGCCATGCACAATCTGAGACCAGGGATGGGTTTTCAGCATGTCCTATGCTCATATCTAAATTGATAAACAACAAAAAGAACATGAAAATGACCATATGTTCATTGTTATGTATGTTTAATCCATAGACATTGTAGTCATGGAAAAGAGACTGGTGGGAAAATGTCAGTTAATTGCAATCAGTATTCCAGTACTTAAGAATATTGTCATCTTATTATTAATTACCTTCATGTATAGTCATGTTGTCCTGTTCAGCCCTAGTTCGTACTGCTAATTAATTTCAGAATTAAGCAAAATGACTGTTTTATACTGGGTTAATATACTGAGAGAAATTTCTTTATGTAATTTAGGATAAACAGTTTCTTCTTTCCAAAATTTCAGAATTTTGAGAAATAATTAA
The DNA here is from genome assembly GCA_014839685.1 of Anableps anableps. Lineage (NCBI taxonomy): Eukaryota > Metazoa > Chordata > Actinopteri > Cyprinodontiformes > Anablepidae > Anableps > Anableps anableps. Next base: position 11,819,416 of record CM026087.1, on the reverse strand, counting down.
ATGGAAGGAAAAACAAAAACTGTATATTTTTCATGTTGGTGCTTGTCCCTTCACCTCTTTTCTGGTTAGGTCAGATTTTTTTTGGTTAAAAAAAGTAGTCATTGGTCATTTGATATTTTGGGCCAAATATAAGTCAGTCTGTGCCCACGTTGGGAATGTTTTCTTCCTTCCTATACATTGCAGTGTATGATTTAAAGTAATTTTCAGTATCTTAAAAACTGCTCCACGTGTGTCACATGTTTGGATTCACTGGCTAATGTTTTCATGACAGGAACCGGAGTACCCCCCTCACGAGCAGATCGATTTGTATGATGATGTAATATCCCCATCAGCCAATAATGGAGATGCTCCTGAAGACCGTGACTACCTGGACTCGCTCCCCGCCCCAGGTGGCTCGGAGGGGGGAAAGAGTGCCCCACCCAATGTGGTATACACCTACTCAGGCAAAAGGATTGCTCTGTACATAGGAAACCTGACATGGGTGAGAAACAATTACAACTCCATCAATTACATAGACTTAGATTTGTTTTAAACTTCCACACATCCAGTATGTCTTTTCAATGAGTCCTAGTTTGCTGACAATGCTGTCTTGTATTTTGCAGTGGACGACAGACGAAGACCTAACAGAAGCAATTCGGTCAATAGGCATCTCAGATGTGCTGGAGATTAAGTTCTTTGAAAACCGAGCCAATGGCCAGTCAAAAGGGTGAGCTCATTGGTATCTGCTGGTATATATTAGATATCCGTGGAAGTACTTTGGATTGAAGACAGTGTTGTACTCCCAAATAAATTAGTATCAATTGGTCCTTTATGAGAACCAATTTTCCAGGTGGTATAACTGTATGTCCTCTGTTTACTTGTTCCAGGTTTGCTTTAGTGTGTGTTGGTTCAGAGGCATCGTCCAGAAAGTTAATGGATCTGTTGTCCAAGAGGGAGCTCCATGGTCAGAATCCCATTGTCACACCATGCAATAAACAGTCTCTGAGTCAGTTTGAGATGCAGTCACGTAAAAGTAAGTTGGCAACCTGCTTTCTTGCCATCTCTCTTTTTTTAATATAGAGTTATTCTAGATTTTTATGTTGGAAGTCTATAATTAATCTTTTATTTTTTTACAACAATAGTTGGGATAAGCAAATAGAAATATGTGAGTTTGTTCTTGTCTTCTCTGATTACACAGGTACCCAGTCGGGCCAGATGTCTGGAGAAGGTAAAGCTGGGCCTCCTGGTTCTGGCTCCCGCGGAGGATTCCCGATGGGCAGCCGCAGCAAAGGCAGGTTCCCTGGACCTCCTGGTCCCGGAAATGACCGCTTCCCTGGTCCTGTAGGGCCTGGAGGCCCACCACCACACTTCCCAGGTTAGTTTGATGGTGTATATTGGGGGGAAGGGGAGAGGTGGTGTTGAAAACATTGTGAATGCACTTTATTACACCACATGTAACGTAGTGTTTTACCCTGTATAGGATTTCATAATGAGATGGGGTTTTTTTTTTGTTTTTTTTTTAAATTGCATTTTGTTTTTTGTTTTTTTTTTTGTTTTTGGTTTTTTTTGTTTTTTTTTGTTTGAAAACGTTGAAAATTTTTGCAGTAAGTCCAGAAGATTCAGGTTGATTAAGTTTGCTTTTTGTTCTGAAGTTCAGCTCAACAAACAAACACTCTATTACTTAAACTTGCATGGAACCAAAGCCACTTTTGTACAGTTTTAGAGTTTTTAATTTGTAATGCCAGAACTTTGTCTTCTTTTCCTTAGATTGTTCTTTGTCTGTCCCACTTTGCCTCCAGTTCAACTTTCCTGGCTGCGGTCTTTTACTTGCTGATAGATTCCAGCTCCATTTCTTAACTAGCTGTTTGCTAAAAGCTTAACTTGGCATCTTTTAGCTCCTCATAAGTCTTGTTTTTCCTGCATAATGCAAGACGCAGAAGACATTGTTATTATTATTATAGCGCTTTTCTCCTCTCCATGCAATCCTTCTCATGCCTCATCTGTTGCTTATTAACTGTTGCCCCTCCCCCACTGGGCTGCGTCAGGCCTTCAGTTCGGAGCCAGAAGTTTATGAAGGGAAGAGTGATGGTTGGTTTGCTTTCTTCCCCATTAGGCTCGGGAATGAGACCAGATCTGGTTAGCCACCATGATGGCCCTCTGATGGAAATGAATTTCAATCCCTTCCCGCCGGGGGGCAGGAACGGGAGCTGGCATAGCAGAGGTGAAACACCTCGATTGATCTGAATAATTTGATCAGTTACCTTTCTTCTCTGAAGACTTAGAAGCTTGATAATGGACCTATGGTACAAATTGTGTCAGGTTAATGATCATATTGAAGTTTCAGTTTACCAACTACACTCCCAATATACCAATGCCTTACAAAAGAGTTCAGATCCCATCAGCTTAGTAGTATTTTGTTACAACTACAAACCTCAATGTATTTTACTGCCAAATTGTCTGATAGATAAGTATAAAGTACTGCTTAATTGTGAAGTCAATGGATACATTGCTTCCTGCTTCTTTACAGATAAAAATCAGAAAACGGATGAGACAGTACTATGTAGGAGCACTTTTTACTGAAAATACCTCCAAAAGTTGTTTGTGGGAACGTCTCTACCAGCTTTGCACATCTGCTGGTCAAACATTTTTGTCCATTCTTCTTTGCAAAATAGCTCAAGCTCAGTCTGATTGGTTAATATGGGTCTGTGTAGAGCAGTCTTTATTTCTCGCCATATAGTCTCGGTTGTATCCAGGTTTAGACTTTGACAGGGTCACTTTAACCTGTGAATTTGCTTCGATGGAGAGCACAGGTGTCAAGCTCCAGTCCTCGAGGGCTGGTGTCCTGCAACTTTTAGATGCGTCCCTGCTTCATCACACCTCAGTCAAATAATTAGCAGGGCTCTGAAGAACTTGGCTGCATACAGAGAAGGTAATTCAGTCATTAGATTCAGGTGTGTTGGACCAGGGAGACACAGAAAGGTAACAAGAGACCCCTGATATAGAGCATTCTATTGTAGCTCTTCAATGGCATCATTGTCCTGCTGAAGCCATCTTTCAGTTGACTCTGACCATCTTTCCTGTTCCTACCAAGGAAAAGCATCCACACAGCATGATGCTACTACCACCATGTATCATTATAGGAATGGTGTTTTAAGGTGATGTACAGTGTTGGATTTTCTCCATGCTTAGCATTTTGTATGCAGGCCAAAAACTTGGGATTTGGCCTCATTTAACAGAGTGTGTTTTCTCAGGTTTGTTGCGTCCCTTACCTTGCTTGTTGCAAACTTTAAAGCTTGTAATATCACTGTAAAACCTAACCTTGCTTTAAACATCTTCAAAGCTTTGTCTTAATGATGCCGTTTGTTCGCTGATGTTCTCTAACAAACCTCTGAGGCCCTCAGAACAGATGGGCTTCAGTAATGAATTAGGGAATTTTTGAAGGCATGTGGTGCTAAATGGAAATTTTAGATTTTTATTTTGAGGGAGGATAGAAAAATTTTTTTTCCACTTCACAAAAAGTCCCAATAAAATGCATTGATGTTTGTGGTTGTATCGTGACAGATTGAAGAAGTTTATGTGTTATTAGTGCTTTTGTAAGGCACGTTATCAAATATCAGAAGCCTTGAAGTAAACTTAAACAAAGTATTCATTAACTGTTTTTTTTGTTTTGTTTTGTTGGGTGACTGTTTTTTAAGTATCTCTTTGCGCTGTCAGTCAGTGCATCCGTCAGAGACTCTTCGAGTTACATTGGGAAAATTGTGTGCCAGAAATGGTTCCTCTGATGTCATTTGAAGGACCATTGTGAATGAAATAATCTGTATTTTTACGATATTAATTATATAAAGCTTCAGCTTGCTTTCATGTCTGTCATTTGTCCCTGCTTTGCATTCTCACCCAACCAGCATCTTAACATTTATTTTAAAGATGCTAAGAAAATAAAGACTACCCTACGTTGTTAATATTATTTTTAATGTACTTTATGCTGTATGTTGATGTCCCATTGTTTTTGATGTCCCATTGATGTAGGAAAGATCTCCAGGACTTTTAACATTATGCTTATTTCTCCAGATGAGAGCTGTTTGGCTGTGCTGCAGCCAGAAGTTAATTAGTTTACTTTAAGTACATCTCTTATTCTCCTTGTTGTTGATTGTAGGTGGGATTCAGGGACCTCCTCGTCCTCCTCCTGGCCCACCCGGCCCACCAGGGCCCCCGGGTCCTCCACCTCCTGGTCAAGGCCTACCTCCTCCTCTGCCAGGTCCCCCGAATCGTGGTGATAGGCCTCCTCCCCCTGTTCTTTTCCCTGGTCAGTTTGGTCAGCCACCGCTTGGACCCCTTCCCCCAGGCCCTCCTCCTGCAGGTTACGTCCCACCTCCTGGTCCTCCACCACCTCATCAGGGCCCACCTCCTCCAGGACCCTTTCCTCCTCGGCCTCCAGGCCCTATTGGGCCCCCATTGGCTTTGGCTCCACCCCCGCACTTGCCAGGCCCTCCTCCAGGTGGGCCACCACCAGCTCCTCATGTGAACCCCGCCTTCTTCCCTCCACCTGGAGGAAACAACATGCCCCCCAATGACAGCCGTGGCCCCCCAGGACCGAACGACCTGTATGGACGGCCGCCACCGTATGATTCCAGAGATTATGGTCCTGGACGAGGGTAAGAATCAGGAAGTTGTGCCAGGAAAAAAACACTGGCTTTTGTTGGCTGCATTGGTAACTGATCTCCGTATTGACTCTTTGTAGAGACATGGAGTCATCACGGGGCCCTTTGAACGAGGCAGAGTTTGAGGAGATCATGAACAGGAACAGAGCCATCTCCTCCAGCGCTATATCCAGGGCTGTTTCTGATGCCAGTGCAGGTATGCAGATCCTACCATCAGCGAGAGAGCAAAAGCTAATGTTATCTGTATTTATTAGCCACTTACTGATGGCACCATTAAATTAGTCCTAAATTTCCTTATCAAGATGTTTAATCACCAACTTTGTTCTAGAACCCGAATGAATTGATGCAGAGAAACATTCGGTAGCTGGTAGCTCCATATGGTTGATAAAATGGTGACATGATTGGTACACCCAGCACACATTCCTCCACCATTCAGTTGTAAATGAATTTGAGGCTAAAAAAACTATTAAATGTTAGAGCTATATTAAAGGTCACAATTCAAACTGAAACTAGTCAGAAGTTGTAGCAACTTAACCTGCTGGTGGTAGATGATCACCAAACAAAATATAAGTCCATCCAACCGGTCAAATTTGCAAGGAAAATAAATTACACTTAGCCAAACAGTCCTTTGCGACTATAATATTGCCTATAGATAGAGCTCACAAGACCGGGCCAGAAGTAAGTTACCCCCAGAAATGCGCCATCTTGATAGGATACCGGTAAACAGCGTTACATAGTAGTAGCATTACGACCAACAGTACCAAAGCCTACATTTTTTTCAAGGCTTTTTCTGCTCTTCTCAAGAACCACTTCAGTCTTTAGCAACAGCACATCTGATGAAAATAGTCAGTTGGTCATTTGTATTTGCTGACAGCCATACAATGAAGAGGATGAGGATGATGTGATCGACCGCGACGATGAGAATCGTCCATATGTGTGGTTGCATTTTAAGAGCATAAAGATGATCTGTGTCCCGAAAGGCTTTCTGTTGCGCACGTTGCAAGTTTAAGAACCAGAAATGGCAAAAGGAGCATTAACAACAAGTTTGCTCACCTTCATGGGATGTAATTAAAATGTCTCTTTGCTCTTTTACTGCCTTTGTTTTTACACCCCTGAATCCAACAATGTCCAACCATTGTGCTTCTCTTACGTACGATCAATGAAGTGTAAAGGTGCATCCATACTAGATGGTGACAGAGCACCTGGATGTAGGTGTGACGTCATGTGGGAACTATCTATTGGGACTCTGTTTTTGTGCAGCTCGATTTAGCTGTCTGTTGAATAAACAAATTGAAATTATTTGTTAATGCCATGGACTGGAATTACATGCTGTGCTTTCTTGCTGCTTAGGAATAGTGCAGACCAGGTTGTGGGATTTTTTTTTTCCTTTTTAAAGTTTGTGTTAGTAGTGAATTCCCTCATGTCAAAATCTGGTAAATATACCATTTTCCATGTTCCCTCTTTAATACAGACTTCTCTCTCCTTTAGCTGATTATGGCAGTGCTATAGAGACTTTGGTGACGGCCATCAGTCTGATAAAGCAGTCCAAAGTTTCTGCAGACGACCGTTGCAAAGTCCTCATCAGTTCCCTGCAGGACTGTCTCCATGGTATAGAGTCAAAGAGCTATGGCTCTGTGTCAAGGTAATGACAAAATAAAGCTGCTACATGGCTGAAACAAAAGAAAAGTAAAGTTAGTTTATCTTTTAAAATGTTGACTCGACAAACTTTTCTTTGCTTCCACCAGACGAGAACGCTCCCGGGAACGCGACCACAGTCGCTCTAGAGAAAAGAGCCGGCGACACAAATCCCGCAGTCGAGACCGACACGAGGATTACTACCGAGAGCGCAGCCGGGAGCGCGACCGGCACCGTGAGAGGGACCGGGACAGAGACCGTGAACGAGAGAGGGAAAGGGAGTACCGGCACCGTTAGATGACAGCGCAGGTGGGTACAACTCAGTGTTCTGTTGTTATTTTAATTGGATCTGAACCAAAAAGTTGGAAGAGGAAAATAACTGAGATTTTGAAGCCTTTTCCTTTGCTCACTACTTTGATTTTTAACCCCTGGGTTATTTTTCTGGTAAGCTCCAAATCAATTGTAGTATGACATGTTATCTTCTGATAATACATCTCAAATTAAGAAACTAGTGTATAAAGAAAGGGCTAAGTGAGCAGGGAAAGGACTTTAAAAACTCTTGCAGATTCAGGTAGGTGAAAGGTAAGTTACCACTTCTTCATTTTACAATGTGAGCCATTGCACATATTGTGTACATTGTCTGTGAAAATATATGTAATAGTAAATTTGCAAAAGCCAAAAGTCCTGGAACTCAATGATCAGTTTTCAGCTTTTATTGTGGAAACTTCATGGAGACTAATTTTTCAACACCATCTAAAACTGATCAGTGAGCTCCAGCCCTTTTTGCTTTTACAAGTTTGATGTCCTTATGCTGTGAAGCACCTGATTCAGTCATTCATTTTTAGAAGCTGCACAGAGTGCCTTTATTTTATGCTGTAGTAAATGTTTGCTGTGCAACGTGTGAACTGGAGCAGGGTTGGGATTTGTATCTGTGAAGTTACAGAAACGCTGACAGTCACTGGAAATTCACTGTTGGATGTATTTGTTACTTTTGGGCTTCAGAGGTTGGTAAATCATAAAGTTCACTGATCTCTTATTATTTTCTGGGTAGTTTCCACGGCAGAATTTTTCAAGCATAATCTGTGCTTTCCTCCTTGAAGGGGATGATATAATGCAATACCTCTTAAGAATTGGTTTATTATGATTATGTTAAATTAGAGCTGATTAGGAATATTAAACAACCTGAGTTTTGTGTTTTACCAACAGCTGTGAGCTTAGATCAAATGTCAAACAACTTTTTGGCTTGAATATGAAGATTCTTTGAGTTTCGACTTATGTGAATTTACAGCTGACTCTGACTGTTGGTATTTGGTGTCACTTAATGCCACACATTTGATGTCCCATCTGTTTTCATAGTATCTATTGCAGAATTTGCATTTAACCTGACTTGTTTTATTCAGTAAAGTAAAAGTAAAATCCTGGTCGTTGGCAGATAGACATTTTAATAATGTAGTTTTGTAATAATGTGAAGTTTTTACCATTTTCAGAGGGTTAAATATTTATACCAATGTTATTAAAATCCCAAACAATATTATTAGGTTGCAATTGTCATTTGCATGCAAGACCTGATGCCTGATTTTTTTTTTTTTTTTTTTTTTTTTTTCTTTACTTATCAATATTGAGTAGTTATTGTAGCTTTGTTGAATTTGAAATAATTGAACCTCATTGTAAAACTTTGAGGTAAAGTTGAGAAATGAAAGATCTTCATGCTTTTGTCTTTCCTGATATAACCTGCCATGTATGTTGGTGTGATACTTTGAAGCACTCACACTGTATCTTTCATCACTATTTGAGACAAATCTGTTTAAGTTCGTTTGCTCCACATTTTTTAGTGTCTGTCAAACTGAACAATTTGTGGTGTGTTCATACTCAGGTTTTTCTTCTTTATTTATTTATTTTTTTTTTTGGTGCTTAAGTTAAGAAAAATATTATTTTGTCAGTTACATGTAAAATTAGATGAGAGTTAGCTAAATTAAATGTCATTGTTTAAATGTTCTAAGATTTTAAGTAACAATCTAAAAATCGTATATTAGTCAAAGTTTATAGTAGGGATGGGCATTTCAAGCAATGTGCAAATTGTTTAAGTAAAAAAACCTCACAACCCAATGTTGTTCCATCAGCTTGCCTCCCTACCCTCATATATACATAATGACCCCCAGCTGCTCAAAAGCTAAAGAATGGCCTTTATTTCTCCCCAATCATTCAAAAAATGCTACTTAATTTATTGTAACCTAGAATGTGTCAAAATAACACTGTTTATCTTGTTTAAAAACATCAATAACATGAAAATATGAATGAGAATAAAATATTTTATTTACATCACACTTCACAATGTTACTACACTAGCAAGTTCATCTGTGGGCTCTGGATTTAAGGAGACTGAGTGAACGTTTTGTGCAAAGTGATAAAACTGATGATCACCTGCTGTTCTGTTGCTTAGGGAGGCACCATTTGCCTTTTGGGTCTGTCATTTGTTTAGTGAGACTCCATCCAACAATCTTAATATTACATTGGCATCCAAAAAGTGAAGTTATGACACCTGGAATATATGAGTCATCAGTAATTGTGTTACAAACAGTTCCTTTGCTATAAATTATGCCATGCTAATTTGAGCTAACCTGTGTTCAAGCCCTTCTCAAATCTGGGAGCGCCCCTCTCACATGACTGCTCCCTCCACAGAAGAACCACCATATGCTGTTTTTCATATGCTAACTTGTTCTTCTAGCCTGTGTCACATGCAAACGAGTAAAAACATAAACAGGTAAGCTCTATTAGCTATGGCTTGTCCCATCAGTGTATTCAATATGCTTTTAGCATATTGTAACATTTAGCAGCTGCCTCACAGCAGTGACTTTCCATGATGAATTCAGAAATGGCTGTAACAACTTTCACACACAGTTGTAAAGAGTGTTAAGATGCACTTTTTGGTTGGCAACAATATTTCAGGGGTGATTTTTCAGACTCTGGTTGCCAATTAAATATTTGGCCAGTTGGACAGATTTTCACAGCCTTTTGTGCACACACCTGATAAAGATATAGGTGATCAAGATGCTAAAGTTCAGGAAAAGCCATGGGATAATAATTATGATGAAAAACTTTAGGTAAATAAAATAATTGTATTACCCAACTATCATAGAATTGAATACACTAGAAATACCCTTTATTGTTCCACAGTGGGGAAATTCTGGTAAAATAGGAGCAAAATGACAGGCAGTTGAAGCATGTAGATTCACACAGATTGAAATGTATGAAAACAGAATTAAGAATAACATACTGTACAATAAGGTCAAAATTACTACATAAAATACTGTGCAGTTATTAAAAATTGTGTATTCCAATTGTGCAACTTAGTAGGATAATTTAAAAAAATATACAAAATGTGCATCGATATTTGTGCATTAAAAACAGACCATTTATAATAAGTGACAATAAAACTGAAAACAATTACCAGCAGGGATGTAAACACTAATTGAGTTTGTTGGGAGCGGTGATGGTAAGACTCTGGCAGCTGGTGGAAGGAAGGATCTACGATAATGTTGCTTTGTGCACTTAGGATGCAGCAGTCTATCACTGAAGAGCTCTATCATGGTTTTCTGTTTTCCTAACATCTCGCAGCCAAAAGTTAATATAAAATCATGAAAAATCTAAATAAAAATTAGAACAGAAACAGTTGAAACAATTTAAGCTGTTTGAAAAACTGGAGAGAAAGGACCTGGGCAGCCCCAAACACAGTGTAGTAGTGCATTGCCCTCTTGTGGTAACAGCAACACAGTACAGTCAGTTAGTGTAAAACAGGATGCAAGAATCAAACAACCTTTGTTGTCCTTAAAGCCTGATGTAATTACTATTCAAAGCAACGATCAGTGCCCATCCCTAGTTTACCGTCTGAAATGAATTATCCGTGTTGTAAAGCCATCAGTCAAGCTTGTGCCAGTATGGTGCATTATGCTGTCTATTTTAATATTAAGTCATGTCCTAGTTGCCTGGATATGAAGTGATCTATTTACTCTTTGTATATATTCTGGTAGGTAATATTCTCAAATTAATTTGTAACATGTTGAGGCTATTGCTCTTAGTCTTTCTGGGTCACTCCCTGATTAGTGTCACCCATGTTGTAATCGCTATTGGTTGGTGCTGTCTATCATGGCACCATTTGCATGTTAAATAACATGCTACCTTGTGTGTATCTTTACTGTAGTTGAAATGTTTGTGTTGTGCTGGTGCTTTGTTCAGAAAAATGAGGCTCTTTATTTCATAATGATCAGAGATCAGTAGGAATATTCAGCATCTCTTTATGGTTGCCCAGTCTTCAGTTCGAGTCATTGAAGTCAAATGCACTTGCAGTGAAGAATTATGCATTGTGTATTTAATATATGCTATTACTTTATTAGTATCTCTGTTTGTTGTATGCTGTGAAATATTATCCAGGGTGATTTACATTTTGGTTTTGCTGAACTTTAGAAGCAGGCAATGCCCAACATGCTGTCATTTGGTAACCATTCTGCTGCCATGTCCTTTTTAGTGCAGAGGTGTGCTGAATTTTAGGCCCGAGTGACTCAAGTAACTTTGTATTCACAGTATTTGTCCTTGAATTATATATTATTCCTACATAAAACGGTTTTGTGTCCATTGGGAACCCTGTTTACTCATGAACATTTTGCAAATAATTTTTATATATATGTATTTTTTTGTTTGTGTTTTTTTTGTTGTTGTTTTGTTTTTTGAGTGGCAACAATTAAGTTTAGAAGCCATATTAACTTCACCAGGACTTCCTAAAGCAAGCAAATAGAAAGGTACCCAGTGGGCACAAAGCCTGATATTGTGGGGACAATAAAATGCATTTGAGTAAAGTTATTGAGAACTACTTTATTACTTTGGAAGTGGGCAAAACATCATGTCCAAATACGCCCCATGTTCCATTGTTTCACGCCTTTACATTTAATATTTTACAAAAAAAGAGTCAGTCGTGTTATATATGTAGTTATGCCTGTTATAGTTTGGCCATTTGTTGTCAAAGTATGCTTTTCGCTGTTGGTGTTCATATGCGTGAACTAAGTGTTTTTCAAGTTTCTTGCTGTGTTATGCCTTAAGATAGTTTGCCAGTATTCTTATTGAAGAGGGATCTTCAATGTCCTTTGGAAAAAGAAAAAAAAAAAAAAAAAAGCAGCAATTTGATCATGTCAAACCAGAGTCAAGCAGTTTAAAAATGAAGGTTGGACGCAACCAACAGTAACAAAATAAGGTCTTATACATAGTCTATGGCGCATGTACACAGTTACAAGGAAAAACTGGAAGCAGATTAATGCGAGTTAAAAGAAACCCCTTTTTAAAGAAAATCTGGTTTTTCTGGTAGTTTGTGTCATTGCACTAAAGTGAGTCTGAAAAGTTTAGAGAAGTCTGTAATGTGTTCATCTGATCTAGTACTACAAGTTCTTCTGTTTGTAATCCAAATGCTTTCTAGACTCTAGATCAGGGGTCTGCAACCTGCAGCTTCAGGGCCCCATGTAGGTCTTTGGACCTTCCACAGTGGCTCTTAATAACTTTGGCTAAAATCAACTACAGTTGACCTCAGGTAGTTGAAAGGGTTAGGGACCACGGCTGCCTGCGAAAAGCTGGATCCATTTTTGTTGTCATTAGAGAGAGAGAGAGAGAGAATATCAATATCCTATAAAAGAAAATGTATCAATCCTCTTCTCTTCATTTTAAACTTATGAAATAGAAATAAAATGGCTGTTCTTAAAAGTTACAAAAAATGTGCTTAAGTAGCTATTTATAAAAAAATTGTGTTTTGTGGCTCAAAGCTATTTTATATCTGTGGACCTAGAATAAAAATGGCTCTTTGGATTGTAAAGATTGCAGACCCCTGCTGTCAATTGAGTGGTCGCTTATAAAACTTGACATTCTTAAGGATTGCTTTAATTTAAAAAATACAGATTACCTTGGAGGCACCAGATGCCATTTTAGGATATAAATTTGAGTGGAACATCTGGTGGATTTGTGAGTCGATGCTGTGGATCTGAAAAGTTTGTACACCCTGTTAAAAGCCCTGGTTTGTAAAATTTAAAAAGGAAACCAAGATTAAAAGATGTGATATGTACGTGAGTGAGTTTAGGGAGACTGCTCAACTCTGGTTTGACTCTGAACGAATTGACATTGTAAACAAACACTGGTGCACGTTTCATGTTTATATAATTTGTAATGAACCTTTAATTATTTAGCAAATGATGTATTTCTCTTAAAATTAGAATTGTGGGATGAAACATCTATTTGTGCTTAATATTAACTGAATATCTGAAGCCAAAAAGTGTAATGTAGACACTTGCATATTTGCCCCATGAATAGTAAAGCTGGTATTGAAACAAATTTGACATTATTGCCAAAACTTGATCTTTCATCATTTCAACTTAAAAATGTAACATTCTTGAAGGGCTTATAATATTACAGGAATATATTGATTGAATAGGTTGAGACAACCATGCAGCCTCTTAAGTTTCCTGTTCTTTGCATGCTGCACTTAGTTGTGCTCAGGTGTTGACATAAAGTTTTCCATCTGCTTGATTTGCTCTGTTTGCTAGATTTTGATGGGAAACATCAAATTTCAGCATCTAAACGCTGACTGTTTCATGTAAAAGAAAAGGTTGTACCTCTTTAAATATCAAGTTCACAGATTCTGGTGGTGAAATGTTTATTGCAGAGTCTATAAAAAGTCAAAGTGATTTTATATTTGTCCTTTCATGTTTTATTCCTAAGTTTCTGAAAGAACAGCAATTTTGTTTTTCCATCAAAGTACTTCAGTGCTAGTTTAGGACTGGAGAGAATTCTTAATTTCTGATATTTAAACTAAAAACTAGTCTTGCTTTAGACAGCCTCTGCTAACCAACATAAATAAACACAGAAAATGATGTTTTATCAATCTTCTGTGATTCATTCTAATATTCTGTAGAGGAAGGCAATTTACATATTTTAGAAAAATGTGATAGTACACATTATAGTTTATAGTATTGTCTCACAAGATGCCTCTTTTTTTCAGTGGTCCTTTGGTGCTTCTATAGACTGATTTAATTTTGTCACGACTGGAGTCAAAAGAAAAGGTTAAGCACAGGCTCTGAACTAGCTCTGATATTTGTTTGTTGGAAAAACACATCCACACCTAGAAAAGTTAACATTTTCAGTGTTTAGCTTTGCAGTCTGTCTATCTAAAGCTGTAATGAAAAATTAGGCAGGAAATTTTCCACTGGTGTAAAAAAAAAAAAAAAAAAAAAAAAAAAAAAAAAAAAAAACTGATCCAAATTTGCAATTTGTTGATTCAAGATAAACTACATGAAATCTAAAATCTTTTTGCTGAAGATATGAAGGTGCCATTCTTGGTTTCCTTGCAGAGAAAATTCTTCTTTCCTTTTTTTTTTTTTTTCCTCTTGCAATTTATTTGCTGCAGCTCTGGTTGTAAGATAAAATCTTGATAAACCAGTATAGTTTTTGCTGTTTAAATTGTATGTAACATTTTTGTCCATGTCCATCCCTGAATTTGGAATTATCTATAAAAGGTCAGATCTCTTGTTGAATACCAAAACTTAGTCTAAAGTGTTTTAAGTGCAGTTTTGCCTACTTTATAAATAACTGGAGGTTTTTGCCCATGATTGTAGTTTATATGCAGTTATCTAAATTAGACTCTTGAAGGAATATTCTTCAATGTTCTGTTGTGTCTTCATGCTGAAACATTTCAGATAAGCTGTTCTGTAGAAATGTGCATGATGTTTATGTGTATGTGCTGGGGTTGGGAGCAATTCACAATCAGCTGAGTGAGAAAAACTTATTTTCCTAAAATTGCGCCCCATTGTCCACCATCTGTTGTAATCCCCACACTCTGCTGCATAATACAGTCTGTATCCTGACGGAAACTTTAGGACTGTGACTCAAAGTGATGGTAAATTGAACCCAGCCTTGGTGGACATATTCTGTAGTGTAGAGGTTTAATGGTGAGTGGGGAGTGTTTAATCTTGGGTTGGCTCGAAACCAAACTGCACCCTTCGTTTTGACACCTTTCAGCTCACTTGGATCAAGGATGGAAGGAAAAGGAGGAACGCTCTCAGTACACCATCACCCCGCTCACCCTGCATGACCGGACAGGACTACAACTACCACCTCTTCCTGCACCCCCCCTTCCATGTCTCCTCTCTTTTCCTTCTCCACCCATCCCTCTCTCTCTGTTGTCTGCCTGACTAAGAGCAGTGGATGGAGGACCCTCATCTATGTAAGGCTTTTGTCCAAATGTCTATATTCATAACTAAAGATGAAAGAAAACTTTCCAAACAGTTTTTATTTTTGTTTTATTTGACATAAAGACTAGTACGTGTGATGCTTTTTTTGCAAAGAAACAATAAAATGGCTGTGTGATCCTAAAATAGAAGACAAGCATCAAGTTCATTTGATTTCTTCTTTTTTATTTGGCTCGCTGTATGTAAATTCAACATAGGCAGGTTTTTATAGGGTTCGTGTTTGATGTTTTCTCTCTTTCTCTCATATTCTCATTTCTTCCTGGTTAGTATGTTTGTAAATGTCTGATTTTTGAATGAAAAATTAGATGGTGTTGTAATAAAAAATGTTTGAGGTCCACTCATCTGGTGAATTTCTCTACATGTTTGGTTCATTTATATTAAATGTATTTTTGCAGTGTTTTTTTTTTTGTTTTTTTTTTTTTTTTTTTTTTGTTTTTTTTGTTATAAATCCAACTTAAAGTTCACCAAGTAAGTGATCCTATTCCTTGACATTTTGTTTCTCTTCAAATGGATGGGATATTTCCAAGGTAAGATGAACTAGAATGTATTTTTGAATGTGAACTGATGGGTCATTGTGAACCAAAGTGGATGCTGATTGAGGCTTTAAGCTCATCTTCGGAAACAACGCAGTAAATCAAAAACTTGCTACTGTTTGCTGCGTTGCTTCTGACATTTCCATATGTACGCTGGGTAGTTGTTACCAAAACAGATCAAGACTAAATGTGGTACGTTTTCATCATTGTGAGCAATATTGTTACATTAATTGCCCATTTTTTCAGATCACTGTTGTAAAAACTTATCTGGTTAGTGTCGAATGCAGGTTTGAGGAGAAGTTTACATCCACTCATCGTTGGCATGAATTGTCATCAATTTGGGGCTTTTCAGGATGCATTTGAGCACTTTTTTCACTGTAGGCTTATACAACATTAAATCTTAAATTGTAGGAACAAGAATTAGGTGAACACACTTAATCCTACACTGCAACAACACAAAATCTTACCAAGTGTTTTTGGTCTAGTTTCTAGAACAAATATCTTGAATACACTGGAAATAAAACAAAACTAACTTGCAAGTAACTTTTCAGCACAATATAGGATCTTGTTTTAAGTCAGTTCCTTAATGTTGATGAAAAAGTTCTAGTTAGAAGTGAAATCTGCCAGTGGAACAAGACATTTTCCCCATAAGTTAAGATATTATGTATCATGCTGTGGGAATGCAAAGCACTCCCACAACATAATGTTGCCCACCACCGTGGTTGACAGTTTATACATTCTCAAGTTTGCTTGTCACGGACACCGAATGCCTTAATCTTTGAGGAATGGACATTGTACGTATAATGTTGACCCTGTGTGAATTGGAGAAAATTGTAGTGTGCACCCTGTTCTTATTGCACTTAAAACTATTCCACTCTGGATGGGGGGGAAAAAAAAATGTTCAAATGCATCATTAATTCTCCAGTTTATTAATCTCTATTCCCATGATGAGTGTATGTAAACTTGTGACCAGAACAATATTCCATGCACCTGAAATGTTTTTAAACCGTAATGTTTAAATGGTATCGATTGCCACTTATGGCAACATACCTCTCACATCACCACCCATCCTGTTAATGTGTTGCATTTGTGTCTTTGTGGTTGTCAGTTTGTCTTCTAAATCTTTTTTTTACGCTTAAGGACATGTTTTTAAAAAGTTCTGCTTTTTTACTGTCTGAAACCAAATTTTGAATGCAAAGTAAATTAGCTGGATTTGTTTAGATATAGATGGTTTGAACTGTAAGTCTTCACCGGACTTTGAATTTAAGAGAATAAAATTGTAAAAATTACTAATCCATGTTAAGAGTCTAGAGCTGCTCCAACCATGTCTCAACATATATTAAGTTTTTATTTGAGTCACTTGTGCATAAAAACAAATGTTGAAAGGGAAAAAAAAAAAACATTTTGGTGTAATTTTATTCACTTGGCATTTCTTACTGTTATCATCTCACCTTTATTAATTTTTTTACATAATGTGAGACTTTTCATTTTAAGTGTTATCTGGGGACTAGGGATTACCTTTACTGACAGATTGATCATGAAAATTAATTTGAATGCAAATTTGCATCCTGATGATGCTCTTGCAGTAATGTTCTTGGTCAGTGTGCTGTATTTAATAGTGTTATGTATTTACAAATGTTCATATTCTCCTATGACCCAGTTAACTTTGTCAACAGTAATGTAGATGGGTGTATTCGATTTATAATGAACTGGTAGGTCAATTTTTTTTATTTTTATTTTTGTTGGAAAGTAGGTAACTTTTGATCATTTAAGGACAGCGACACTTTTATCTAAACAGATATTTTTTAAAAAGTGCAAATTTTGAAACATGATTGGCTTCTGTTTTGTCTGTGCTTCTGTATCTAAAGGAAAGGATTTAAAGTTTTTCATGTACATAAACCTATAAGAACTAGAAAACAAAATCCTGAAGGTTTTGGTTAATATGCAGGTCAGGTTTGTGGCAACTTTTTTCCACAGCACTAAGGTAAGTGTTGTCAGGTCTGCGTGCCCAGGAGAGGAAGAAATGAGAAGTCTGAATAACCACTGCGTCGAGGAAGACACCGATACAAAACATGAAAAGTAACCTTTTAAAGATAGGATTATAATTTCAGTGAAATTTGACTTGTATATTTGTAATAGTCTCATCTCAAATAATTTTCTTCTTCCTGGAACTGAATTGGGAAAGAAGGGGATAAAATGCAGAGTTCTTTATTTTCCTATTGATCTCTCTGATAACAGTTCATTGTAGGAGATATCAGGGTGGTATGTTATCAGTTATGTTTTGTGCAACAATGTTAACTGGGATGAGTTATTTGCCTTAGGAACTGGGTGGTGGTAGAATCACATTTCCGGTTTACTAATAAACTTCTTTTACATTCAGTTGGTTTCTTTCTTTTGTACTTCATTGAAGTGGTTTGCTTTTTTTCCCCAAATATAGAAGCACAAATTAGCGATAAATAATGGACTAAATTGTAGTTTTATTCCTAGTATTAGACAAAAATGTAAAAAAAAAAAAAAAAAAAAGTTTTTGCTAAATGGAATTGTATGCAGTTATTCCAAGTTAATGCAGATGATTTAAAATCTCGGTTTGTACTCCAGTGTCACAGACTTGTGACCTTGATTATTGTTACTCTCTGTATATAGTAAACAACTTTTGGTAGCTAAAGAGTAATGGTTTTGGGTGGCATCTCACTCGAGTAATGGGGCTTCTTTAAGGCTATTGCAGTGCAGGGAGATGAGCGTTTCTGCAGCCAGTGAAAATCCTGTATCTTCACTCTTTGGGACCAAATTAATTCTCACAAGGTGTGGATGCTTAATCGGTTTGAGTGTAGTGTTCACACCGGAGTAACCACCACCACATTAGTTGACTTGGAACAAATTTTGGTTGTATGGGATGCCATCCCACAGCAGTGTGTGACCAGAATGAGAAGGTGGTTCTAGGCATTTGTATGTGGTTTATGTATTTTCTACCGAGGCCCCTGTTATGAATGAATAAAACTATAAAATTGGTCTTGGCTATATTTGATAATTGCTTCAAATTTCATCCGATTCATTAAACGGCACCAAACGAGTCAAAGGCTGAAGATTTGAAAAGTTTATCTTTGATATGAGAGATTCTATGGCAGAATATATTTGTACAACTATTCGACTTTTGAGAAGAACTAAGTTTTAATTTAATTTGTAAAGTTTGAGACTCCTAGTTTTGGAAAGAAAGCTTGAACTATTTTACCTGAATCTGGTTATGTTTAAGAAGGTTTGGCTTAAAAGCAGCTGCGAGTGGTGGTAAATAAGCCATTTACTTAAAATAAGATGACTGTATATTATGCAAAAAGGCTTTGAACTCTGGTAATCTGGATTTAAAATAGGAATGAAGAGTCAAAAACTACGTCAAGTTCATGGCTATATAATGAATACATTTAACATTTAGGTAACTAGAACTTAAAACCTAAATCTATCGTTTCTGTTGTATCTCGAACACATTATTATTTAATATTCCACATTTTTTGATTCGCAACAAAATGAGATGTTCTTGTCCCCAGAAGTAAATATTTAAAAGTTGCACAATTTTTTTTAATCAAAACAAAAGTTTGAAGACTGCAACGTTTTCAGCTGATAAATATATATCCATGAAAATATATTTTAGTATGATAACTTTCAAACTAATATTTTTTGTAAGCACACACGAAATAAATCAACCACATTTCCTAGGCTGTTTAGCTAGAACGTGATTTGAAAATTAGAAACTGAGTTATTAGAATTTTATTTTATCTTGCTCTTTAATTTTTCTTTATTTAAAAAAAAAAAATCTACGTTGTGGAACTTTATTTTCCGCCTCCATTCATACCGGAAAGTGAACACATTCCAGTCGTCATTTCCGTCTACGGTAGACGGCGGTTTTGTTGCATGTAATGTTCACGCTTAACGCTTAAATGGCCTATCAAATGGAGTTAGAAACGCATAGTACAATTCGAAAAGGCGTCTAAAGTGTACCACACTGATCTTTCAAACCTGTTCACAGAATACTATGTTCAAAAAGATGACTGAATTTGGTCCAGATTCCGGGGGGCGCGTTAAGGTAAAGATAAAAAATGTTACAGATAAATTCAAATCTGACATGTAAACAATTTAGGTTTTCTGTTAGATGAAAGTACAACCACGGAGTTCATTTGTCTGATACTTTTAACCCACTTCGTTTCTTGAGAAGTGATAAATATATTTTTGTCCATATCCCTAGTTTTATGGTGTCTTCCTTGCAGGGAGTGACTATCGTGAAGCCCATTGTGTTTGGGAATGTTGCCCGTTACTTTGGGAAGAAGCGAGAAGAGGATGGACACACACACCAGTGGTCTGTTTATGTGAAACCCTACAGAAATGAGGTGTGGGATCTTTAGAAAAGAAATGTTCTGAATTAGTTGTATTTATTGATATCGAAGTATCTGAATTATAACATATTGATCTTAACTCTCCCAGGATATGTCTGCCTATGTAAAGAAGATCCAGTTCAAGTTACATGAGAGCTATGTTAACCCACTGAGAGGTAAGACAAAGGTTTATTTCAAAATCTTCATCTATAAAAGTGTCCAATATTTTTTTTTCCACCTTGTAAAAGTCACAGCAGGACCTTTTACAAAGCATGATGTTGCCACCACTGTGTTTCACAGTAGGATGGTATTTTACATTGAGCCACCACACAGTGTGACAGTATCCAGTTCAGTTTTGGTCTCAACCTCATGCTTACTGATCCCCCTGCATAGCTTATGGAAAACGAGAAAGGGTTTAATAGGTATGAAATTTTTACAAGGTGCTGTAAGTCTGCTAACCTTATCATTCTTCTCTCTTTTAGTGGTCACAAAGCCTCCATATGAGATTACAGAGACAGGATGGGGAGAGTTTGAAATCATCATCAAGATCTTTTTTATTGACCCTAATGAGAGGCCTGTAAGTAACATATCCAAGCAAGAAGTAGAAAAGTTGTTTGGTGCAGGTATTTATCGTAAAGTCATATCCAGGGTTCCTAAACAGTCTTGGGAATTTGCTTTATACATTCTCCAGGCTTCAGTAAGTAGAAAAAATAAAGAATGAAAAAAAGTTTTGTTTTTCCATTCTTTCTCCCCTCTTATTTTCTAATGGACAAAAAACTAATAATGTCTAATAAATGGGGTGTTTCCATGCATGCTTTGTCTCATATTTGCCACATTACACTATAAGTTTTGCTTTTTACCCTTCAGTCGATCTTTTTTGGATTTACAGACCAAATGTGCCAAGCAGATTAATAGATTAATAAAAAGGACTAAATCGATACTTGTTTGGACTCTGGACAGCTTTAAATCCAGAATTAGTTTGGCTCATTATTCTTAAACTGAACTGGGTTAAAACTGAACAATGCACTAAAACTGGTTTTAAGGAAAGCAGTGTTTTGGAACTGTCCTTTTGAAGAAGTGGTATGTTGCATTGGAAACTCCAGACCCTTATTGACCTGTCCATATGTTATAGATCTTATAACTGTGAAAATCAAAAACCAATGAAAGCATTGTGTTGTTTCATTATGTTTGGAATCTACAGATGATCATACTCGATTACCTTTTAATCACTTAAAGCTGCAGTATGTAACTTTTATTTAAAAAAATGTTTTGTTTTTTTTTGTTTTGTTTTTTTTTTTACATATTTGTTAAAACTGTCACTATACTGTGACAGTATAGTATGAGACAGGACAGGGTAATCTGAAAAATTTGAGCTCCTTTTGACTGCCTGCTTCAAGTGGTAACTGCAGAAATGCACCACTCTGTCAGAAAACAACCAATCAGAGCAAGGAGGAGGGTCTTAGCGTTGTCAATCATACTTGTCTAGGCTGCATACTCCCTCCTCCTTGCTCTCTGCTACACCACAGCTTCTTCCCGACAGCAGAGCCTGTCATGAATGCTCAGGCTAGTTAGCAAGGCCATGGATGACGGTGAATACAGTTCTCCTCCATTTGCACTTTGAGCAGGGCGTACACAAGTGTGAGTGACAGCACTAAGACCTTCCTCCTGTCTCTGATTGGTGGTTTTTGACCGGGAGCGGTTCATTTTTGCAGATTGAAATATTAGCACTGGGAGGAGGCGGAGGAGCTCGATCTTTTTTTTGTTTTGTTTTGTTTTTTCACAGATTATTTGTGTCATACAATACTGTTACATCATAGTGACAGTTTAACAAATATGTTAAAACATGTTTGTTGTAAAAAGTTACCTACAGCTTTAAAGGTTGATTATTTTATACCCATGGGGTTCCTAAGCACCTTTTGAAAAGGCTGAAGAAGTTTTTGATTTCATTTCATTGTTTCTAAGGTCTGTATAAGTATGAAAAAAGAAAAGAATGTGGAAAAATATTTAATTCTAGACTTTATTCCTTATTATCATTATCAAATGTTCATATATACTTGTCCTTTCTCTCTCTCCCTCTGATCACCTGCCCTCCCCATGGTTATTCCTTTCTTTCTTTTCTTCCTCATATTCTTCCATCGTTTTCTTCTTTTTGCCCTTCCTTCCTTCCTGGCTTTCTTTCTTTCTTTCCCCCCTTGTCTTTCTGTCCTTTTTTCTGTCCTTCAATCCTTTCATCCCTCCTTCTGTCATTCTTTAAGTTTTTCTCCTTTCTTCTTTAGACTTTGCAACACTTTGGTCAACTATTGTTTTTAAATGTGCTATAGAAAGAAACTTTGATCTTCATTCTTTGCTTCCTTATTGTTAACGTTCTTTCCTCACTTGTGCCCCCTTCATTCCATCCTGTCTTTATTTCCTCCCACCAAGTATGTTTTTTTTTTTTTTTTTTTTTTTTTTCTCTGAAGTCAAATATCCTGATTGTATAGAAAATCTCTGAAGACTTTAGAAATTTGGGCCTGAAAAGTGCCTGAAAATTTTGAAATTGAAAATGTAAAGGGTACCTGATTACCATATTACATTATTTTTGTTTTTTTATTAAAGGTTACTCTGTACCATCTGCTAAAGCTGTTCCAGTCAGATTCCAGCGCCATGCCCAAGAAGACCGTTGTCTCTGAGTTTTATGATGAAATGGTACAGTTTTATCATGTTCTTGTCTAGCCTCAGGTATCATCGCATTTATCTGTGCGTTCCTCCTCATCAGTTAATATTACACATGTGAACTGCAGATTTTTCAGGATCCTACAGCCATGATGCAACAGCTGCTGACCACATCCAGACAACTCACCCTTGGAGCCTATAAGCATGAGACGGAGTGTACGTATTCAAATGTTGAGCAGTAACAGCTCAAATATGTGTTAATATTGCTGGATTGCAGTTTTAACTTTATGATCACAGTTACCAGAGGACATTGTAGGGGAAAGTTTTCTTCACAGTGCAGCAGTCTTTGTCTTTCTGAGGGCGTCTTTGTTTGTTTTTCCTAGTTGGTGAACTGGAGCAGAGGACAAAAGAGAAATTAGAAGCAGCAAAGAAGAGAACAAGCCAAGAAATCACTGAGCTAAAAGATAGGCTGAAAGCCAGCAGGGAAAACATCAACCACCTGAAGGCAGAGATCAGGAAGCTGGAGGAGGACGGAGATCATAAAGATCACTGAAAGGTGCTCAAAAATAGATATGATTGGGTTGTATCAGTCTTCTTCTCTGAGTCCAAAATGAGACTTTTGGAGACATGTCATTTTGGTTGTGCATCTAATCCTTTTGTGTTCTGTCTTTCTTTCTCTCTTCACATCTGGGGACTGACTTCACTCTGCTTGAAAAAACAAGCCTTCCTCTTGACATCTCAAATACAGTCTCCAGAACATCTGGACATTGATGGTGCTTTTGGTTTATTTCCATCTCTGGAATGAAAATGTGCAGAATTGCTTGTAGCTTAGTCAGGTTTTGTGCTGTTTTTGGTCGTATTTTGCACAAATACTGTTGAATCAGTCAGAGTGTGAGGCAGAAAGAACCAAAAGGACCACAGTTGTAGAAGCTTCAGTTATTTTCTCTTTGTGCCTGTTCATATTTTACTGTTGTGACTGTTTTTATATAAAATAATTGTGGTAACAACAAGACTCGTGTTTTTTCTGTTTAATATTGAAAAAGTGAAGTTTGAG
Organism: Anableps anableps; assembly: GCA_014839685.1. Taxonomy (NCBI): domain Eukaryota; kingdom Metazoa; phylum Chordata; class Actinopteri; order Cyprinodontiformes; family Anablepidae; genus Anableps; species Anableps anableps. Next base: position 11,796,268 of record CM026087.1, on the reverse strand, counting down.
GTGAAAATTTTAGATTAAATTTAGCTTGCCCAATATCTGAGGCTATCCAGCTGGGTCAGACCATCTTAAATCAGTATTTAGGGGACATTTAATTCTGTAAATTTAATAAACATATTATGAAATGACATGATTCAATGTGTTTTTAAAAAATGCATTGAAAAAATTAATAGCAGCTTTAAAAAGAGTAATATAAGTTTAAGTACTACAGTCTAGAGCTGAATTACTTTCCCAGTGAATAGTTCAGGCTTTGTTGACGAAAAACGTAACATTTTCGCATTGATGTGGGATGAAGATCCATGATGTACCAGAAGCTTTAATATCATTAGTTTGCAAACCTTTAAATTTATATCAGTCAAATTAGAGTCCATTTTATGTTCCTGTTTTGGTTAGACCTTTTCAGCATCCAGATATTTCAATTCTCTTAAAAATAGGAGATGAGGTGAGTTTTATAGTTTTTGTTCATGTTTTAAACTAAAACTGACTTGCAATGTATAACTTAATGTCAAGCATGCTTATAGGTTGATGCGGCCACTACCACTTTATGATTAATTTAAAATATCAGTTTGAAAAATTCTTTGGGTCTGTTTTATCGAAAAAAAGTCCGATCGTTTTGGATTAACGTTAAAGCTTTCAGATTTCCGAACGTCTGTGAATGCCTCTCACAGGAAGTTCAGTAACATTTTTTTTCCTGTCCGGACATTGAATCGGTGTTGCATATGAAACTTTGTGTCGGTCCAATATTTTCCAATCTAAGCATTTTGAAAACATGTTAGCACGCTGTGCATTAGAATGGAAATCGTGTTTTTAAAATATGTGCAAATAGTTGTTTATAACTTTAAATTTACCCAAGCGAGTACGCCGCGGAAATTAGTCAATCTTGTTGGATTCAATTGTCTTCAGGTGTCCTTCATCAGGTGGAGTACCTCAGGGTAAGTTGGATACGTTGGAGTAAGTTTAGTCTCGTGAGAGATGTCTTCGGCATATACATTTATGGGTTATTCTCAGGCTTTATAATGCATTGTTCGTGTTTTGCACTTAAACGTGTTTGTTAAACTCAACAAATTGGTGTGTATACAATGACGTCTCACCCTCTTCGTAAAGCAATAAGTTGTGCAAAGTAAAAAGTAGCTGGAAGGCTGTGTGGTCCACCGTTATTGGATTCTTATTTTTATATTAGTTTAAAATGATACAAAAGAAGTTACTGCTTTGTTCTCCAGCGTTTTTAAGAGCACGCAGACAAATGTGTAAGAATCATAATTTCGTGACCGTTTTCATGCATAATGATGAGAATTTGAAGTAAAACCTGATTACACTGATTTTTCTGTCCAGTTTCAATTTTGGAGATGTGACTTATTCTTTGAGAGCTACTTTTTAGTATGACTATTCAGCAGGGCGTTGGTGAACTGATTCAATTCTATTCTGCTGTTGACATTCATGAGCTGTTGGAAAATACAGCAGGATGGGGGTCAGGGATTCACCTTCTGATTTAAGCATTGCTGTAATTGCCAGAAAAGATGTAAGTTTAAATACGTAGACCGACCTTTTTAAGACCACTATCCTGTAAATGTTGTGCATGAATTAAGGACAGTAACTTGAGTGAGCTTTGAGTATTTCTGTTTTTAGTTGAGGAAAAAAAAAAAAATAGTGCAGCGGTGTTTACAAGTGGCTATGACCATATAAAACCTGAATTTAAGTCAAACCTTGTTGCATATATAGTTGAAACCAGACATTTACATAATCTGTATAGAGAGACACATAACCTTTTTTTCCTCAAACTTAACTTTTCCTGTTTTGGGGCAGCTGAGATTAAATGTTTTCTATTCCCTTAAAGGCAGAATGATATTTGTTTTATTTTTTAAAATATTTAATCAAATTGAAAAATTTAACTAAACTTGCTTAGTGTTAGGTGTAATTGCTGTTTAAACTGTATGACTTGGTTTAAAAGTTTTGGATATCCTTCCACAAGCTGCTCACAATAGTTTGCTGAAGATTTGGCCCATTCCTCCAGACAGAACTGGTGTAACTGTGTCAGTTTTGTAGACCAACTTGCTTTCACACACATCTTTTCAGCTCTGCCAATAAATTGTCTATGGGCTATAAATCAGGGCTGTGTGACAGCCGCTCCAAAACATCAACTTTGTTTTCCTTAATCACTTTGTAACTATTTTTGGCTGCATGTCTTGGGTCATTTCCTGTTTGGAAGACCTATTTGTGTCCAAGCTTCAACATCCTGTCTTAGATCTTGAGATGTTGCTTTTATATTTTCACATAATGTTTGTATGCAATGCTATCCATTTTGTGAAGCCCACTATTCCCTCCTGCAGCAAAACACTCCCACAGCATGAAAATGCAACCTTTCATAATTTCACAATTTTGATGGTGTGCTCAAGTTTGTGCAATTCCGCCATTATTTTCCAATTCTAATGATAGTTGTTATGTCAGAGCACTTTAATTTTACTTTTATGACAAGAATTAATGTATTCATTCTTCAGTGCAATGGCAAGATGTAATCTGGCTTTATGTTACTTTTGGAGTAATGGCTTCTTCTCTGGGTGGGCTTTCATCCCATTTTGGTAACGGTTGTATTTCACTGTAAGGGTACTATCTGTCTTCAACCAGTATCTTCACAAGGCCTGCTTTTATTCTGGGTTGATACGCTTGTTTTGGACAATTTTCCTCTTCATAATCTTGCCTGTTTTCTTTCCGTTTATCCTTGATGTTGCACGGGGAAGCAGTGTGTTTTGAGGCATTTCCTTTAAATACACTCACAGTTAACTTGACGGCAAGGCAAGTTTATTTGTATAGCACATTTCAGAAACAAGGCAATTCAAAGTGATTCACATAATGAAAACATAAAACATCAAATAAAAACCTTTGCATTGCAGTGCCATAATAAAGGAATGTAAAGAAAAGTTGGAACACAGACAGCAGTAATGATGTTTCAGTTACTATTAATCGAAGACAACTCTTAACCAATGGGTTTTTAGTCTTGATTCAAAGGAACTCTGTTTGAGCATTTTTGCATTTTTCTGGAAGTTTGCTCCAGGTTTGTAGCAAAAACTTGATGCTGCTTTTCCATGTTTGGTTCTGATTCTTGAGATGCAGAGAAGACTTGAGTGATCTGGAAAGTTGATACAACAGGTGTTTAATATATTTTGGTGCTAAGCCATTCAGTGATTTATAAATTAGAAGCTTCCAAAGCCCTGAAATTTACGTCTTGGTTTTCTGAAATTGCTCAAAGGCATAGTAATGCCAGTGTATGTAAGGAGAGGTTAAATTTTGGTAATCCTAGCTGACCTTAAACCCAATGAGTTTGTCTGATTTTAATGATCGACAGAGAAACAAAGAAAAAGATCGTCTATTTTTGCAAATATCATAAATGCAAGTATGTAGTCTATGTAGATATATCATGATGGAGTTAGCACTTTATACCTATTTTGTGCTTTGATATGCATGGTTTTGTTCATATATCATTTGGTGGTAAGCAATGCAATATATATTGTAAAGAAGAGAGTTTAATCGAGAAATAAGCATCTTGTTTGCCCTACTGGAATTTTATATTCAGTTTTGCTTTCTCAGTTATCTAAATGTACAACTATTTAACAACAAGTTGGAATGATTCATCCATTTTTCCTGCAATTTCTTATTAATTACACATAGGAAAATACAGCCGAAAACACTGGAGATGTCATTCACCGACTCCTTTTATTAAACCCCCTGCGGGCTTTAGTGAGAGTTTGCACGGCGGTCACGTGACCGCAGCTTTAACACCGACGTCACAGCAACCGAGCTGGTACCGAGTCGTTATCCAACCACGACACAAAATGCACCAAAACTCAGCCCATTATCGCTGAGAAGCACCCTCCCCACAGCGTTCTGACCGCCGCCTCCTTCATGCTTGTCGCCTGTCAGCGCGGCAGTGAGGTGAGCGCTGAATAATGCCACCTTGCTCTCGGTGAAACGGCGTAAAGCTGACCCAGCAGACATGGCTGCCCGGTAGAGGAACAGCTGGGGTGGTTCTGGTTGAGCTTTTATTCAGGTAGGTTCTCTGCACAAAGGTGTTTTTGTAGCCTGTTACGAAGCCTGAGGGGATGCTGGCATTTACCTCATTTGTTAGGTATTAACGTTTTCTTTTGTGGAAGACGAGCAGTTTTTACCGATTCATCAACCAATTAGTTGTAAGTTCCTGTAAGTGTTGATGTGTGCACACACTTAACAGGCGATGGCTAAATGTGGAAACTGGTAACAGCGGTTTCCTGGCTAAGTGTTCCTCTTCTGACTCACTTGTCTGGTTAATGAGTGGAGTTTTAACGAGTGTTTTGAGTTTGTTGTTTACTTGACCACATCTGTCTGACTGCACAGGTCACCCACAGGGCACCATTGTTTTCCCACAGTCTGTGTACAGTCCATTCATGAGACTGAGTGCATCAGCAGCATGCTATGGCCTAAAGGCATGGAGAGGGAAACTGCTGTCCTAGGGTCTGCTTGCATTTCCTGTATTTATATATCTCAGCATAGAGTGCTTATGTTCAATATATTGTCCATCCTCTCTAATGCAACACGGGTGTTTCCTTTTAAGCTGTAAGGGTGTGTAGAAAACATTTGAGTGGTGTACTGGGCAGTGTCGATAATAACAGGATAGGGTGAGGCTCTAGGATTAGACTAGCGTGAGTATTGTAGGTGTGCACTTGAAATTAGCAGCTCATTTAAAGTGTTGTGCACGCTTTTCCTGAAAGTTTTGATTGCATTTAGTCTGGTCCAGAGTTGTGAGTAGCTTTCAAAAAATAGATCCAATTCCTAAAATGGTCTCTCTAGAAGTTTAATCCAGTTACAAACACAATATTTAATGCATTTTATTTGGATTTTTATGTGACGTACCAACATTAAGTTGTGGATAGAGGGGAAATCAAACACGGTATTCAAAACTTCTTACAAATAAAATCTGGAATATATTTGTATGCTGTTGTATTTAACCCCCCTGAGTCAATACCCTATAGAACCACATTCTGCTGCTATTACATCTACATGCATTTTTTTTTGTATGTCTTCACCAGCTTCGCCTGCTTGGAGACAAACATTTGTACCCATTTTTCTTTGCAACATAGGTCCAGATTGAGAGTGATGGACCAACACAAAATTTTGCAAAATTGTAATGTGGAATGAACATGTTACATGCAAGATATTGATTGGAATTTGAGGATGCCTTTTTGCTAAATAGTTTTCTATTAGATAGATTGGATGGAGCGCATCAGTGAACATTTTTGGTAAAGATTCTTAACTTGATTTATGTCTGGACTGACTGGGACCAGCTTACACATGCATATGGTCTGATCAGCTGTATGTGTTGGGTTGTTGTCTTACCGGAAGACAAATCTCTACATTAGTCTGCTATTTTAGCTTTAACGGGTTTTTCCAGAATTGCTTTGTGTTTGACGACATCCATATTCCCATCACACCTGACCAGCATTCCTGTCCCTGCTGGAAAAAAAAAAAAAATCCCCACAGCATGGTGCTGCCACCACCATGTTTCATCATAGGCTATGGGGGGAGGGTGATGTACAGTGTTGATGGTCTCCTTGCCTTGTTAGTTTATGTGGACGACCGGACTGTGTATCGGTAGGTTTGCGGTTGTGCTATATTCTCCATTCTCAGACGATTGATTGAACGGTATTTTGTGACTTTTCAAAGTGTTTGGTTGCACTGGATTGTATTTAAGAGCATCAAAGTAAAAGGGGCTAAATGCAAATGCACACTTTTCAAATTTTAATTTGTACAAAATATGAAAACCACACATGATTTTCCTTCAACTTCATAATTAGGCGTCACAGATATTCTAAAAAAGCCAATGAAATCTATACTTGTAACATCACAAAACATTGAAAAAGGTTTAATACTTTTGCTAGACAACAATAATGGCACAATTATAATTTATGCATTGGGACTATTGACATTTATCTGTTTTTTCATAGTTATTTAAAGTCTGAATTTATTACATTCATGTGTGAATATAGTCTATGTCTCATCACTTTGTATTGATCTTTAGTTTTGTGTTTGACCTTTGTGGGAGTAGCTTCCATATCAGTGACTAATTTATGAATTTACAGACTGGTTAGTTCCCAGTCAGCGTTACACAAGATCACCAACTGTCAGAGCTGTGGGGTAATTCATAGCGTCATCATTTTCTGCTCCCAGCTTGGGCGACAGAACTGATTTAACATGATGTCGACTTTTAACAAAGATAGTTTTGTGAATTTGACTGGAAGTAGTTAAATGTCTCACCTAATAGCAGGTTTCCTTTGAATACTGAACAGATAACCTGTAATATTTTGCATATCCTTTACTGTCAGTTAACTGTCAACCGTTATCATTCCAGCAGAGGCAAATGAGAGGGTGGTGTAAAAGTGTGACCGTGTAATTGTCTGTGTGCTGTACTTTTAAGCGAGATGGAGAAACTGTGATTCAGTTGATTGATATAAAGTGCTGAACTTGTCTGTGTGTGTACCATGACAGGTGTGCTGTTGGTAGAAACATGGATAGGCCAACATCCTCAGACAGAGCAGAGCTGGAGGAGACAACAGGCTTGGTGGAGGTGATGGTCAACTCTTGAATCCTGAAAAACCTTGCATGTCAGGATGAGTTTGCCAAGGATTAAACTTAAAGATTACATTTCTTTTTTTTTTTCCTGCTGATTTTGGTGCTAATTTCTCAACACTTCAGTGGTTTTTAAATCGCTCTTTGTATTTTTTTATTAAGGATGGCGAGTTGCCTCAAGGTGCTGAAGGTGGAGAGGTGGATCCTCGGACACTGAGGAAGAGCAGCTCCTCCCGCTCTTCTCGTAAGAGTTTCCGTCTGGATTACCGACTAGAGGTAACAACCCTTCTTCTTCAGTTCACTAACTACAAACATGCAAGTCCCTTCAGAGTAGAAATCAATGTCATATTACAGCTCAGGTGTGTTTCTTTTTGAATGCAGGAGGAGGTGACGAAGTCCTGTCGGGACAAACATGGCCGCTGGACTAACCCCTGGCCAACATGGCGCTTTCCATCCTACTCCATGCTGTTCAGGTTTCTGGTGCTGGATAAAAATCACAGCAATGTGCCAACAAGCAAAGAGGTAGGAAACCACCTGCATGTTAAAACCCGTTGTACAAAACTGTTTTGAGTTAACTTAAAAAAAAAAGATTAATTTTATCAGTGGACTAAAGACAGAAGAACCAAGTCTGCTGTGCTGATGTTTATGCAGTCAACTTACTGCTCTGCTGTAATAATTACTATCACAAGCTCATCTTTCACAGCTCTGTTTAAAAACGTTGCCCTCAGCTAACGCTGTTATTTATAGCAGCTTCTGGAAACTTTGCTGCTTTCACTGAAGGATTATCAGGCTTCAAAGGCTGCTTTCACTCAGCAAAACAAAAACAAAAAAACACTGAAGTCTTTATAAGCACCAGTTGCACTGTGTTGTAAGTATATTGTGTATTTATTGGATTTTATGTTATAGAGAATTTAAAAAGAGCACATCATTGTGAAATTGTAAAAAAAAAAAAATAAAAAAAAAATGGATGGTTTTTATTAAAATCTGAAAAGTGCAGCATGCATTTGTATTCAACTCTGCTGAGGCAAAACTTTGTTGAACCACCTTTCGCTGCAAGTGCTTTGGGGTATGTCTCTGCCAGGTTTGTACTTCTACAGACTTAAATATTTGTCCATTCTTCTTTGCAGATTAACTAAAGCTCGGTCATATTGGATAGCAAGCATCTGTGAATATCCGTTTTCCATTCTTGCCATAGATCCTCAATTAAATTCAGGTCTGGACTTTGACTGGGCCATTCTAACACACAAATGTGCTGTGATTTAAAGCAGTGGTTCTCTTCCTCCTCTTACTAAGAGTACCTATTTTTGCACCTACCAAAGTTGTGTAGACACAGAGATTAAAACACATCACATTCATGCTTGTGCACATATGTATGTGAATGTCAAAAGACAGCATCACTAATTATTTTTTTTTAGCTTTAAAATAACATTTTTCTTCTTCCATATTTCTGTGTAGTATATGATTTGAGGATTTAGTAGTTTATACAGTCTTGATTTTATCAGGACAGGGAGCTGTATCCCCCAAAATGCCTTTTTTTTTTTTTTTTTTTTTTTTTTTCCCATTATCCATTTGGAAATGAATTTCTCTCCCTGAATCAGTCTAAAGTTCATCAGGGATTTTTGCTTTCAGTACCAACCTACCTTCCAGAAGCAGGCTTTGTGTAGAACAGTGGTTCTCTATTATTTTCTGTCATACCCGCCTTAACGAACATACATTTTTTTCCACGCCCTCCCTGGATTGAAATTCTTTTGAGAGCCTGATACTATTTAATTATCTGTACAAACTACTGGCACAAGCATTCTGCATGCTGTCGCCTGATTTTCGACATTTACTCAAGACTGCTCAGTCTGTGTGATTCTTAAGAAAAAGTGCAAATGATTCATTTAGACATCCATTTTTAGACTAAACAGAGTAACATTTTTAAACTGTAAACATTGGTTACTTGTCAGCTTCAGCAGCTTATTCCTTTTCAAAAATATTGCTTATATTTTAGCTTATCAGAAAGCGGAAAAGTGCATAACATGTTGCAGTCACAGTAAACCTAAAAGCTATGTAGGGTTATCGTTGTATTTCCTGTTTTTTCACTAATGTTCTCTAACAAACATCTGAGGCCTTCACAGAACAACTCTATCTTTACTGAGAAGAATTTATACACAGGGGGACTCTGGTGACTTCTGAAGGACAAAGTTGCACTGGAATTTATTTTTTGGTATCATATGAAAGGGGGCTAAACACAAAAGCATGCATCAGATTTTTATTTGGTTTTAAAGGGACAAAACATAAAAAGGTTTGAAGAGTATGTTGGCTTTTGCAAGGCACTGTACTTGCAAAGTTAAAGGTGCAGTGATTTAGTAGTAGCTTTCAGCATTCATACTTTTATGTTGTGCAAGCATACTGTCTTAAAACTGATAAAGATGAACATGTTTTAGAAATAGCTTTTTTTTTTTTTTTTTTTTTTTTATGTCTTTACTGCTGTTCACACTATAATAACAACAGTCTCTGTTGCCACAGGTCCTGGACAGTGAACTCCCAGTAATGGAGCCCTACTTTGTCCAAAATCCAGAAGCACTGGACTCTCATGCTGGTATGAGGGTAACCTGGCTGGGCCATGCTACAGTTCTGGTCGAAATGGAAGGGGTCAATATTCTGACTGACCCAATTTTCAGCCAGAGGGCATCATTCCTTCAGTTCATGGGGCCCAAACGATACAGAGGACCCCCCTGCACAGTAGAACAGGTTTGAAGATTTTCATTTTTACTTTACATACCGGCAAAATAATTTGAATCACACCTTGTTTTATTTCTCTCCTACAAACAGCTGCCGAGGATAGATGCAGTCCTCATCAGCCACTCTCATTATGATCACCTGGATGCTGGATCTGTTGCCAGCCTTAATGCACGCTTTGGAGGGGAGCTGCGCTGGTATGTGTGTCAGTCTCCCTGTGGGGTGTTAGACTTGCACCCTGTAAAATATGATGCATGTTTTAACAGGTTCGTGCCCCTGGGTTTGATGGACTGGCTGGCCAAGATGGGCTGTGAGAATGTGATGGAGCTGGACTGGTGGGAGGAAAACTGTGTCCCGGGTCATGACAACGTCACCTTTGTCTGTACGCCCTCTCAGCACTGGAGCAAGCGGACAGCGTGGGACGATAACAGGGTACTTGATGGGAAATGTTACAGTATGGTTATCAGTTTTGTTTTATAAACTGCTCAGATAATCTAAGTGTTATGAGATTGTTGTTGAGCAAGTGAGCAGAAATAGAGATTCAGTGTGGTGAAAACCAATCAACTCTCAAATTGAACGCATACAGTCTGTAACTTTTTTTTTTCACCTGGTGTTTCAGTCTTTATGGAGCAGCTGGTCTGTTTTGGGTCCCAACCATCGATTCTTCTTCGCCGGCGACACAGGCTACTGTTCGTCCTTCCAGGAGATCGGACGCCGCTTTGGGCCATTCGACCTTGCAGCAATCCCAATTGGAGCGTACCAACCCAGGTAGAGAAGTACACAATCCCATACAGCAGATCAAGCATGGGGAGTTTTAGGCTTTTAACACACCTCATGAAGTTCTTTATTATGTACAGAGGTGGACAAACCTGTTAGAATCCCTGGTAAACATTTGTGAACGTCTTTCAGATCATATTTTAATGCAGTAAAACATTTAAATTTCAGTTAACAAAATTACTCGCGGCACCACTTTGACAGCCCTTGCTGGACTTTTCCACCGAAGGGGTTCCAGTTCTTAACCTGTTCTGTAAAAGAGCCAAGCCATAAAGTTATGTCTCATTCAGTTGTTTTAGTCTGTGTTTTTGTAAAGGACTGTAGTGTCCATTTAACCTTGATAATAGAATAAAGAAGAAGATCAGTGATAGTCAGCTTCTGTGACTCTGATGCTATTGTTGTCAGAGCTTTGGGTTTTTAACATGGTGCTCACACTGTTTTGATTGGCTACTGCTGCCTATGAGCCACCCTTTCCTCTGGCCCAGCAGCACACAGGTGCTTAGATAGAACTGGAACCAATTTGGTGAAAAAAAAGCCTCTTATTCTTCTAAGGAACATACAGAGAGAGCTTTGACTATTCCTCTTGTGCTCCTCCACTAATGTTCTTTAGGTCTAGATACTCAAAGTTCAAAAAGGATTTTAAGTTTACTGGTGGTTATGAAGTAATCCTTTATTTTACACCAGGTTCCAATTTTAAGCTTTGTGACATTTCCTAACTTGGGAAGATCTACATGTGGCTAAGAGAAAAAGTCCTGTGCATCTCATATCTTATTTATACCTCAGGTAATTCTGTTAAAAACAACTCAAATTAAAGGTTACATTTTTCTTAAACCTTTCAGAGTGCTACTGAAGAAAACTTAGGGTTTTTTTTTTTTTTACCCAGCTTCACCATTGTGTGGAAGTCACTGTATACTGAGTAGCACAGATTGACACATGTAACAGTGAATTAGGCAATATGAGCAAGGTTTTTATAACTCTTAGCCTGGAGTACCAAGATGTATTTCAGACTAAAACATAGATGCATGTGTGCAAAGTCATTGTGATCAACATGTAGAGCTTTCAGCATTTTAATAAGTACAAAGCAGGACTCCTGTTATTTCCTGTGGGTTTTTCAGGGATGTGATGCAGGGACAGCATGTGGCTCCAGAGGAGGCTGTCCAGATTCATCAGGACCTTCAGGCCAAACAGTCTGTAGCCATACACTGGGGGACCTTCGCCCTCGCCTATGAGGTAAGATGTGCAACGTTAGTCAATAGGAATCTCTGAAGTTAAAATAGAAGTAGCAGTCGACCTTTCCTTCATGAAATTGCTTTTGTATGAACCACTATGTTAGGATGGTAGAAATTTGCTTTGGTCTTGGCCCAGAGGTGAGGAAGCCTAGTCTTTTAGGACCCGTATCCCCCTTATTTAAAAACAGCTCTATACTTATAGTACCAGTTATTCCATACATGGTGTGCAAACTATACCCAGAAAATAAATATTGATTTCCAATTTCTATGTGTAAAGATGGTAGCAGGGTTTGTATGTAAAAATAAAAAAAAATCTAAAATACTAATTTTTCCACACTTTGTAGGAACCCTGCAATAAGTATAAATCCAGATTAGGTGGTATGTGGAGAACAAAGCTAACAGATTTCCATCTCAAAAATTCATAGCAGTTATGAACCTTTAAGCACAAGTGACTGTTTACTCTGGAAAGGAAGTGCAGCACATGTAGAGTGGTTCCAGTCACATCAATTGTCTGATTTTTAAAGGAGAAGCAGTTTATTAGGTTAGACAGTTTGTCTAAACATGCACATTAAGCAGGAGAGCTGATAGTGTGGGGGAAAAAAAAACAAATTCCTTAAGTGCACCAGCAACATGTGCCTTGAATCAAATGTAGGATAACCTGTCAGTTCAGCTCTCCTATATTCACTGGTTTAGATCCTGAGGTATCCAAAAGGCTTCAGTTCTGAACAAGGTTGAAAAACAGGCTTATAGGTTGCAGTCACTAACCTATAGTCTTCTAAATGTTGATTTTTCATATTTAACATTGTCTTCAAACAAGTGTCCCTTGAGCTTGTGTTTTATCCTGAGGATAAATGAGGTGACTGTCAGTCGTCCAAACTGGTTGAAGTGTTTGCAGCAACTGGGCCTAAGTGAAGACATCCAGGGAACTAAGAAGAATATTTTTCAAGCCTAACATTCAGTTGCATTTTAACTTGACACTCTCACACAGATTGGTTAATTTCAGTGGGTCTAGAATCAGCAGTTCATTTACATCTCAAGGGACACTTGTTTGAAGACAGTAATGTATCTAACATGAGAAAATGAACACACATTCGACCCAGAGCAAAACAGAGGTTGGGGTCAATGACTTGTGTGAATATTCTCACAAAAACTAAGCCTGTTATTTCCAACCATGTTGAGAGAAGAAATGTCTTCAAGAGCTGTGTAGTTACCTTCTATCACAGATTTTCTACCAGCGGCTTGGGGTTGTAATACAAAGTTTACAATAAATAGTACACAAATTTAAATGCTTTATCGCTAGAATTTATGAAAGGATAAACTGACCACAAACAATTCCCAGACTGGAGGAGTGATCTGAACAGCCTTCTAAGTGTGATTACTCTAACATTTCTCCTAGCTTCCATATGCAACTCCTGGCCACTGTAGAAATAGCTGCCATAAATTCATGAAGTTTTACATTAATTTTATGAATAAACATACTAAAAGTCTGACAACTCTTGAATGGTACCATGAATAATGTGAAGGAATACTTATGCTTTCTAAAACTGTAAGGTTACAAGCCTGTGATCTTTTACTGTGAAGATGGATTAGTGGATTAGTGAGGTAATTTCAGGGTCAGTTCTGGATTTTCACCATCACACCTGATTCAATCATATGCTAACAAACTAGCCTCTAAGTTTGGCTCAATACCTCTGCCCCCACCTGTATTGACTGAGAAAAATCTCTTCCCTCTGCAAGTTAAACTTTCTTTCCTTGTGAAAATATTTGGAACTAAGGTTGTTTTGTATCAAGTTAGCTTTGAATAATAAGCAATCCTTGTGTTCCTTTTAGGAAAAAGAACGTTGGGTGCCGAGCTGCTGTCCTGCAACTTTTAAATGCATCCCTTCTCCAGCAGAACAGAATGTGTTGAAGTGATGCATCTAAAAGTTGCAGGATAGTAGCTCTCTGAGACTGGCTTGATTTCTTGTTGCCCTTTATCTTAGGAACATATTCAAAACAGAGTTTTACTTAACAAGCATTATAGTCTGAATCTCTAATCTCAACCAGAAGGGTTGGTGAAGCCTGATCATGGTTTTTGACTGTACTACAAATTTGTATCACTCTGCTGGCAAAATTTCCAATTGAGCTCTCATAGTACTTTCACCTTTTCATGTTATGTCCTCAAACTAAGTTTTTTTTTTTTTTAGTACTTCATGAGATTACCAACACAAAGTAGTTTCTAACTAAAGTGGAAAGAAAAAAAAACATCCATTTTTCTTATGCTCCTTTTACTCCGGTTCCCCAAAATAAAGTCCAGTTCAACTATGAATATTCCACAAATTTCACCTTCATGAAAAATATGCTAGGATAAAATACTGCACACCACTGCTATGGGGGTTTTTTTGAGCAAGGAAACTGGTCAGAGTTGATGGGAACATGGATAGACATAGTTACAGATCAATCCTGGAAGAAAACCAGTCAGTGGCTACTGAAGGCATTAGACTAAGGCAGATGTTTACCCTCCAGCAGGACAATGATCCTAAATATTCAGTCAAAGTCCAAACTTGGAAAAAAACATTAACTGACGATCTCCAACAAATGTAACTGAACCTCAGCTTCTTTAGAACAAAAGATGGGCAAAGCTAGTAGTTAACTCAGAATACACACTTTTCTGATTTTTATGTTTTACAAAATTTAAAAAACATTCTACTTTGTGTTGGTTTCTCTCAAATTTTGTGGCAACATGTGAAGTTCAATGGTTTTAGAATACTTTTGCAAACACCCTATGAAACAAAGATAAACATAGACCTCTTATTCTGGTGAGCATAATACTGTTGGGGGGGTTGAACAATAAAATCTTTAGTGATTGTTTAGAGCTCTCTGCTCCATAAAAATCAAGCCTAGTAAGGCATTTAGATCTGTGATGTAAAACCACTGCTTGTTGTCTCTGTTTCATCCATGATCGTAAAGCTTTGTGACTCAGTTGAACTCGAAGCCAATAATCCTGATCTGTACCGCAGCCTTCAGGCTTGTTCAAATAAATCAGTTAACTCATGCACTAACAAGACCAGTCATGGTATTTGGTTGGCCTTTCTTCCCAACACTAAACTTAATCTAATAATAATAATAATAATAATGTTATTATTATTATTATTATTATTATTATTATTATTATTATTAGTGACTATTTTTCTGTAAATAGCATTGCCTACAGCTCTCCTATTGCTTTCAAAGCTTAACTGGTTGAAATTAAACAAGTTCCAGCAGCACAGAAAGGTAAACTGGGTTTCTACTATTAAAATTTCAGACTTTCCCCAATTCCTCAGACATTTACATCAATTTAAAAATTAAGAATCTAATCTTCATACTGAATTTTTGGCAGATATTTCTAATTGCCTAAATACATGCACTATTTTACTATGGTTTTTTTTGTTTTTTTTTGCAGATAAGGGGATTGCAGTAAAATTATTTTTGCTGTATTTAAAGCACTGATCACAAACTAACAAAATCATGTTTATATATAAATGGATTTAAACTCAGGCATAAGGATGTTAAAGCTATCTGAGCTGTCATAAAACCTTGAGATGTGTAGAAAGGTTCTAATTTGTAAACTTGAGCTGGATCATATCTAACATTCTTACCTGGTCTCCCCTTCATGCAGTACTACCTGGAGCCACCGGTCCGTCTCAGAGAGGCGTTGGAGCAGAAGGGACTGAAACCAGAATCCTTCTTCACTTTGCATCACGGGGAGTCTCGGCTTATAGCTGCACAGGACAGAGACGTCTTTGACTGATGTCTCCGCAGGGCTCTGTAGACTGAATCTGTAAAAACAAACAGCGCTCAATTGCACCTCAGTCTAAATTAAAAAAAAAAAAAAAAAAAAAAAAAATCTATGTTTTATGGTGTATACATAAACTCTTCATAGGATAAAATACTGTATATACTATGTTAAAAAAAAAGAAGCCAGTCTGAGATTTATTGCAGACATGACAGGAAGAAAGAACTTACATATTGATTCTTATTAGAGATGGAGTTTCGGGGGGAGGAGGGGTCTGCTTTAGAAACCTTTTAACCCTGAGGAAGAAAGAGTGGTCAGAACAGGTTTCACAGATCAAAACTCATTTCTGTTGTCTCAGAAGCTAAACTTTGCAGGTTGCATTGGTTTAAAACTCCAGTGTCACTTTGCACTTTTAGGCGCCTACATGGAGATTATTCATTTTTAGACGGGTTCTGCCATGAAGGAGGATGTTTTTTCTGAATGTGCTAAAGCCAATCCAGAACTATCTGTGATGTTTACTCTCAATTGCAACATTCTGATAGACATGTAAAAAAAACACTATTGAGCTGGGCTCAATTGCAAAGTGCTTTAGTTGTTTTTTTTTTTATTTTTGGTGCTGTGAAAACAAAGCTGCATCTTTGCTCATCACTCTTATTTCTAAGTATTTCAGCAGCTTCTATTTTATGGCGTGAAAGTAGAATAGTTTTAGCATTTCTGTGACAGGGATTTTCCTCTGTCTCTCATGCTGAATGTACAACAGTAACAGCACAATGTTGAACCCATTTACTGCAGTAACTTGTGTGAGGCTGAACAGCCAGTTGTGCTTTACACTTCGTCACATTAAATAAACTATTCAAGTTAAATGTGTATGTTTTCTTGCTCAAATGGAAACTAAAGGCTTTTTTTTAAAAAAAAAAAAAAAAAAAAAAGCTTCAAGAAATATTGTAGGGAACAGGTATAAGGGTTACTGCAGTATGAATTCCTCTAACAGGGGTCTGTAACCTTTTGAACCCAAAGGTTAATTTCTGCTCTGAATCAAGCTAAATGAAGATCATTTAGAGCCACTAATGTTACCTTTTGAAAAAACACAACTTCTCATTTTCAATAAATATCTACTATAGCAAATTTTTAAAGTGCAAACATTAGATTTTTGTATCGTTTTAAAATATAAACCTTTGACTAAAAGAGGATGGAAATACTTTCTTCTATGGGATGTTGATTTTTGTGGAAAGTGAAAGCACAGTTTCCAATGTAATGACATGAACAATAGATACAAACTGTATTCATGGTACTGTGTCATTCTGTTGTGAAAACATTTAAAAACAGCATTTTCTATTGTATCTACATTTAAAAAACATTAGTTGGTTCTTTATCAGTTTAGCCAAAGTTACTGAGACATTAGAGGAAGAGCCAAAGAGCCACTTAAGGCTCCAGAACCGCAGGCTGCAGACCCTTGCTCTCGAAAGTAAACTCCATATTGAAGAATTCTGATCGCTTTTACTTTACTGCCCTCTTGTGGCTATATAAATAATACAAGTATAGGCCATTTAATACTGTATATATTCTTTAGATAAAAGATCACATTTAAAAAAAAGCTTTTAAGCCTAGACATCAATGTCCATGCACATTGTCAGCTGTATTTAAAGTAGTTGTCTTTAAAAATGTTCTGGTGTAAGATTTTACATCATGCTTTACTGCAGTAATTGATGGAGAGCTGTTCCACTGTTTAGCTCCTGCAGTGAATGATTCATCCTAACAATGGCACTTTATGAAAGCTAAAATAAATACAATGCTTCAAGGAGGCATTATTTTGTCACAAGTACAAACTTTAATGTATGTTACAGGGATTTTATATGTGACTGACCAACACAAAGTAGCACATTAAAACAAGGGCTCACAAATTAGTTTTCAGCTTTACAGTGCAAACTCATTGGAGACTAACATTTCAACACCCCTGACAAAATAGGAGATAATTGTAAAGTTGAATGGAACACTTTTATTTATTTATTTACAAATAATCTAAAGAATTCAGCCTGCATTGGATTTAGCCCTCTTAAACCAGGCAAAAATCTGGAAGAATGTGCTCTGCTTAAATGAGATCAAAACTGAAAATTCTACACTACACTCAAGATGCTTTGTGTTCAGGAAAATTGACAACTCTGAACACAATATCCCCACTGTAAAACATAGTGGTGGCAGCATCATGCTCCAGGGATACCTTTAGGCAGGGGCAAGGAAACTGGCCAGAGTTAAAGCTGCAGTATCTAACTTTTATAAAAAATATTTTTCTACATATTTGTTGAAACTGTCATTAGGTCATGACTGAATGGTATGAGACAGATAATCTGGGGAAAAAAAAATTGAGCTCCTATACCTTCTCCCACTGCTATCTAGAAACAATCAGAGCCATGAGGCGGGTCTTAGCGCTGTTGCTCTTTCCCCCTCTACCTTCCCCTCCCCTCCTCACTCTCACCTATGCTGCAGCGAGCAGAGATTGTTGTGAATACTTAGGCTAGTTAGCGTGACCACCGATGACGATGGATAAACAGTTTTCCTGTAACGGTAAATTGTTTCTCCTCCATTAGCACATTTAGCATCAAGTAAATGAAGTTGACAGACAGCGCTAAGACACTCCTCCTGGCTCTGATTGGTTGTTTTAGGTCAGAAGCAGTGCAAAGTTACATGCTGCAGCTTTAATAGGAAGATGGATGGAGGGAAAAAACCCAGTTATGCTGCATAAGAGGTGAGACCGGGGTGAAGGTTCACCTTCCAGTAGGACAACAGCACTAAACATATTGTGGAATGGCTCAGCTCAAAGCATTTTCATATGCTAAAATGGTCCAGCCAAAGTCCAGACCTATAAGTCCAACTGGCCATCTGTGGCAATTAGTTTTAACTGCAGTAAAAATTGGTTCTACAAAAATTTCTTAGTTTTGGGGACTGAATGTCAATACATGGCATATATTGCAGAGTTTTACATTTACTGCACTATTATTCACTACTTTGTGTTGGTCAATCAAACCTGTTATTGGAATTTTGTCTGTTGTATTGTAACAAACAAACAGCCCAAGGGAAGATAAATACTTCTGCAAGGTACTGTAAATAAACTGAGTTATTACATGGATGAGCTCCTTTGCTCATAATACTGAGACAAAAATAAAAAGTGACTAAAAATGTCAAAAAAAAAAAAAAAAAAAAAAGTTTTTTTTTTTTTTTAACAAAATTAACTAGATATCATGAAATGTTGAAATACATTCCTGTTAATCAGGGTAACTGTGCCAGTTACCCTGATTAGCTTTAAAAAAAAAAAAAAACAAAAACATTGAAAGAGATGTTTTACCTCCATATTAATTAAAATAATTGATCATTGGGAGTCATATTTGTTGTTCATATGGATTAACTTTAACAACATATTCTGTGACAAAGTTTGGTTTAAAAAGATAGAAAGATAAAGACTAAGCACACTCTTCTGACTGGAACCAAGCCAAAACAAAGTAAAAACTAATATTTTGAATGTAAGTAAGAATTATGCTGGCCTGGTAAAACTTACAGGTTTATGACAAGCTGTAATTTTATGATAAATTGTGTTGATCATGATGGCTCTGCATCTCTCATGCCTAATTCTAAGATGTTAGGTTATCCTGAACTATCTCTGCATGTTATGCTGCTATGGGCTTCGGCTGCTGGAGGACAAGCTGACCACTTTTTCTCACCCTGATGCTTTCTTCTACTACTCTTCAATTTGCATTATTTGCAGTTATTTTAACAGTTAACTTTATGTTATATATATTTTTCTCTCCATAGAAGCTACATTTGGCTGTGGTGCCTTCTTGGAGGGAGGCATTAGCTGAGCTAATGCTGCACACAACTAAATGTTGTCCCTCTCCGATTAACTTTTTACTTTTCGTTAACATAGAGTGTCCTTCTACATCAGTTCTTCTATTTTGTTTCTCCTTTTTTTTGTGCATCTCCTCTGTCTTCTCAAACCCCAAATCAGTCGTGGCAGATGGCTGCTTGTACTTTTTTCTCTCCACTGTCGCTACATGCATTCTTGGTATGAGGGATTGCTGTAAAGTCGACGACACAATACAAGTGATTGTCTACTGTTGCTACATGCTCATCCAGGAGTGAGTGCTGCAAGTCAGTGACTCCATGCAATCTGCTGGGTTTCCTGAGATAGAACACTTTAGATAATTTGAATAATGAACTGCTTTAATGCACTGTTTAATAACTAGGATAAATTGGAACGCATGTGTGATTGAATTGAAATTACTTGTTTGAAATTACTTGTTTGTAAAGTGCCTTGAGACAACACTTGTGAATTGGCACTATATAAATAAGCATTGTGAGAGTTTCTCCTAAAGGGGAGAATTCCAGATTTCAGGTCAGTCAGATCCAACAGTACTGAAATATATTTCATCCATCATGTCAGAACCTGATGATGGACTTGGTTCTGTCTAGAAAGGTGCTTCTTAATAGATTACAATATCACTGAGAAAGTCCAACGTTAATTATTTCCAGCTTTCTGTAAATTTTGATGAATTCATACAACCTTTAAATCTTGTCGCAGGAAATATGAACTTCGCAATAAACACAATTTAACATAAATGTTACCAACACACATTGTGTGTTGAATCAGACTGGGGTTCTCAGGTACATAAGGCAGAGATGCATCATGGGAAATGTGTTTCGATTTTAAATAAAAAACATTAGAAAACAACAGGTCTTTTAAAAAAAATAAATAAATACATAAGATGACGATTAAAACTACTTTTTGGTTCATTTCCAGCTTACCAGAAACCAAGAACTTACAATAAAAGATCTGTTACACTCACTACTTTTTTTTTTTTTTGGCCATTTCTCCTACAGTTAGTTGGACGATGCTTAATTTACTTTCAGGAGGACTGTGGCTTCAAAGGGCTATTTCTGCTTGAGAGAAAACTCGACTGCCTTTGTCAGCTGAGAATCTAGAATAGATCCAGAGTTTTAAAAAACTGGACTTTATTATTCTAAACTAATGGGAGATCATTAAAACACGGAGTTATAAAGGCTGTATTCTATTCGTAAAAACAAGTTATAATTATAAAGTTGACATTCAGATATAAAGTTCTGACATTTCTATTTGGTTTAGAATAATTCAGTCTACACATATCTGTACAGTGAGAGCAAAGGGGAACCGAAATCAAATTCCTTATTTAAAATTTGACCTGTTGGTTTTCATTTGCTGTAGGTCATCATCGTCAAAAAGGACCACTTCTAAATTATGACTTTTGAATCTGTATATCCCCAGTTTCTTATTTTGAGAAACACATTTGCGCAAACTGTGCGGAGAAAACAATGACGTGAACACTGACCTGCTCCGGCGCTCAGCGAGTACTTCAGCAGCACCTGAGTTTGTCCTGGGAGTTCACCATTCTTCCATTAAACACTTCCAAACGTCGTCCATGTCCTTCGCTGTAACATTATAAACATATAAACACGGTAAATATCTTATTTTCCGGCAACGTTTTCTTCTGTGTCTGAACGCGGCTCCCTTACACAGGTGTTTCTAATTAGACCGGTTCTTCTTCGCTCTCTTTCCCCCTAAAATCTAAAAGGCTGTTCCGCTGTTTTCCCAGCTGTTTGAGCAGTTTTTCCCCCCACTTTACATTGTTTTGCACTGAGAAAACGGAACCAAAATATTTCCCATAATTTCATTTTTCAATATAATTCGTAAAACACCATTTTTTTCCCCAATAAGTGGATTTTGGATTTGATTTATATCCGAAATATATTAATATTCAAATGAATACATTTTCTGGATAACAACTTGACATTGGATTAGAAATATATTGTATGCCCTCTGAACTTGTAAAAAACAGAACTGATTTAACCCGAAAATATCCCACTTATATTTTAAAAAACCTCTTTTCATAGATAACTTTGCCAAGCTAGGCACTACAACATGAAACCACAATTGACAAAATTATACAAAATGAGAACAATGAATAAACAGGACATGATACAAGTGCATTACTTCAAACAAGTGAATAAATTTGGATTTGAAAACACCCATAAAAAAATCGGTTGTATCATTCCAATCAGTCTGCCGCTTGTTCCATGTGAAAATAACAGGACGGACAAAATCACTTTAATGTCTGTACTGGCATACTGAACCGAAAGCAACAAATAATCCTGAGATTAAAAACAGTAACTACAAATATGAATTACATCTTGATTTACCTTAAAGATGAGTCTTTGGGGGCCAAAAAAAGGTCATCCCACACAGTATATCTCACAGTGATGATCCGCAGTGCAGCTCGGTAAGCAGGGACCACAGTTCAAACATAATGAACAGGTTCATTCAAATATTAAAAGAACCACGTGTGACCCCTCCCTTTCCGGAATCAACTTTCCTGGTTGAAGCTGAGCTAGAAAAGAAGAGGACAGGAGAAGAATCAGGCAAAAAAAGAAAACTTTGCACCGGTTTTAGAAACCATTCTTTAGTTCGGAAAGTTATAGTTACACTTTCTTCATCTGATTGTAATATGACATCACCTATTTGATGCTAACCAAGACAGACTAATTTAAACTGAATATGACTTAAATGATTCAAAACAAAGATTGAATGACATTACTTTTAATATTTAGAGTAATTTCTTCCTCATTTAAATTTAACCATAAGCTGAAAATATTTAGCGAACAAATGTACGTTTCAAACAGTATACTTAGCTCTACTTTTGCTCCTGTAAGTCTATAATCATAGTAATTTTTACATTTCTTTTACCATCTTCCAGGTTTGGCTGCACAGTTCACATTTAGCCCTTCTGCCTTGCAGCAAGAGGTCCTGGGTCTGAATCCCAGCCGAAGTCTTTCTCCGTGGAATTTGCAAGTTCTCCATGTACATGCATAGGTTCTTTCTTGGTACTCTGGTTCCTCCCCACAGAAACAAAACATGTATGTTAGGTTAAATGGTTGCTCTACATTGTGCGTGTGTGTGGTGACGTATTTGTCTTGTTTGTCTCAGTGTTTCCCATAGGCTGGGGACTTGTCCAGGGTGTAACCCGCCTTTCCATGATGATGCACGGATAAGCGGGTATAGACGATGGATGGATGGATCTTCCAGGCTGAGCAATGAGCCATCAGCCTTGTTTGTGTCTGAGGTCAAGGCTAAGAAAGTCACACAGGTGTTGCAGGTTATGTCTGCTGTCCTCCTGCTTCCTCAGGCGGTGTCTCCCTATAAAAGGTCCTCTTGGACTTAGGTTCTAGTTTGTTTGATTTTTTTTTCCCATGCTTGTTCATTTATTTTCCTTTTTGGATTTCAACCCAACAAAACTTTAGCTAATTCTTTTACTACAATTTAACTTAAACACAATTTGTGTATCAGTGAAATTAACAGATTTTCTTTGAACTTCTAGTATCTTGTTTCTCAATGCAAGCACATACATATCACAAACAAGGTGAAAAAAAACCCCATAATGAACAGATACAAAAAACACATGGATTTAATTTACTTAGTGTACAAAACATGACTTAAGTTCGTGTGGTTGACAATTTCATTTACAGATTAATGTTCAAAGGACTTTACAAACATGAACAAGACAGATGATTGCAATTAGTTTTATAAGCTTTTACCAGAACATATTGCTGAGGCAAAACCACAAATCGTGTTTCAAATGGAGAAAGTCTGACTTATCAGTTCAACCTAAACAGATTCTTAAAATTAATTAAAAGCACAAATCTACAGACACTAATGATTAAAATGAAACTGTTCCTGTTGTATCTATATTTGGACATATTTGGAAAGGTTAATACATCCTGGGAAAACTTACACCATATGTATTTTTACATTTATGTACAGCAGAAAGGCACAGCTCATCAAAACAAAAGGTAGCTAGAAATACTCTAAAAATCTTTGTTAAATATAAGTTATTTTCATACATAATTATACATAATAGTAGTCTCATTTATATCACTGTTCAGGCGCTGAGCCATTCTAGTTTTATGCACAGATTTTTATTAATTATTGTGCAAACTGATTTGCCTGCTTATACTTCTTCACTCTCAGTAAATAATTGTCATAAATAGGAAACCAAAACGCGTAAGCATTAAGGGTAATGTATTCATTTACAGAAAGTGCGCATGCTTCCAGCAACATGTAGAATGTGCATTTATTTCTGCAACGTTTAGCCGAGTTCTGCTTGCTTTTTTCCCTTGCAGTTGTAATCTCTCTCAGACAATTATCCCAAATTCGCCTCAAACTGCTTCTGGTCTCAAGATTCTTGGTATGAGTTTTCGGCACACACCAAGGACCGTATTGGAAGCATTATGCTACCATCATGAGGTTAGAGTGTGAATGATCTCTGGTTGTGAGTTTATATTATTAAACTGTATTTGAAATAGTCTGTTATTAGAGCAGAATGAATTAAACAAAAATCTTTCTTGTACTTAAATTTCAAAGGCCTGTTTAGCCATAGCAGCATCAATAAGTGAGCTACATATTTGAAACTGGAAAAATCTGTTTAAATACTATTATGCCTAAGTAAGCCTAATGTCTCTAATTTGCATCATATCTACATTAATATCTATTGTTTGTGCTGTAGTCAGATGGAAAATCTTTACTTAGTTTAGTATTTGCTTGAGATAAAAAACCCCCAACTTATTTCTTGATATGACTGTAAATTTCCCGACAGTAAAGGGCTACATTTAGAGGTTTTAGTTTTTA
Source organism: Anableps anableps (assembly GCA_014839685.1). Classification (NCBI taxonomy): domain Eukaryota; kingdom Metazoa; phylum Chordata; class Actinopteri; order Cyprinodontiformes; family Anablepidae; genus Anableps; species Anableps anableps. The sequence goes on along the minus strand of CM026087.1, from coordinate 11,772,489 downwards.
GGAGCTAAACAACATGTGTTCACGAGCCATATAAAATGTCCACGTGGTTTGCAGTCTTCAGACAAACATGTAGAATCTGCTTCCAAAAAAGTCCACTTGAGGTGATTGGAGCGCAAACCTGTCTTGTTCTTTTAAAGTTGTGTACATATAAAGAAGAAAGTTTTCTGGCATCAGGAAACAAGTGCAGCGTAGGAGAGGCAGAGGAGAAGAAGAGGGCCTGAGAGACGTATAAACGATGCCCCCCCACAGTCGTTAGCATTCTCCTGGAAGGACAAAACATAAAATTTTGGTCCGTCACATTAAAATAATCAAGCAGTACGCATTGTATGAAACAGGAAGATGATGTCTGTAGATGCAGGTGTGTATTCAGTTCACTTTTGAGATCTTTTGGCATGCTTCATGCTGACATAAGGTCCTATTTAAAGGATTTCTGCAATTTTATAGATCTGGCAGCAATCAGGCCTGGGTGTAAAGTAAACCAAAACAAATGTAGTTAATCAAAGTTAAGACATGATTAACAAGGGGACAAACAGTCAATTAGATATTTACACAGTACCAGGGTGATTTGAATTGTAACTGATAAATGTATTTTGTATAATTTTGCTTAATAATCTAGTATGATAAAAATGCCAAAGCAGAACATGTGTATGTGAGCACTTCTTAAACTTCTACATTAAATAAAGTAAAAAATATTCTGAATGACAACTCACTCCACATGTTAGACTGTGCAGTAGTACTTGCACAGTCCGGATAATTCATAAATCTGGTATAAAGATTATACAAATCCATTATTTCTAAAACCAACGATATTAAAATTAACTGTCTGAAAATACAAATAATGTATTGAGAAAAGAAAAAAAAAAATACACCCTGATAATAAACAGAATCAGTTTTTCTGTAAAGATGGAGGATGTGTTGAGGGGGAACTTGAATCTAAAGGCTATAATGGGACAAATGTCCTTCAGAAGGTATAAATATAACAGTGTCTCAGCATAGACACAGATATATGTAGACACTAATATTCTCCCTCATCAGTGTACAATGTGGTACAAATGAAGAAATTGGAAAACACTAAAACTCTGCATGGACTGTTCTTGAATACAATGGCTGGGTTTTTCATAGATAATTTAGACTGAAGCTGTTACATGAGCTTTTGTAATTTGTTCTTTGTGTAAGCAGTAAGACTCAAATTTTAATGCCACCTCCCCCTCCTAGTTTCACATCATAATAAGATGCCAGTGTCTGCATTTGTTTATTATTGGACCAGATATGGACAGATATGCTCCATGGGGGACAACAGTGAGAATCTGACCTGTGGGTGATAAGAGTGGCAGGACTCAGGGCGTCTCCGGATCTTCTGGGACCTCATCCTGTCACACTTCACTGATGCGTTATGTGAAGCATGGTTAAGGAAAAAAAAAGTATATATATATATATATATATATATATATATATATATATATATATATATATATATATATATATATATATATATATGTATATATATATATATATATATATATTAACATAAAATCACACAGTCAAAGGATATATTTGACTTCCCTGGGCTCCAAGGTGATGGGCGGGTACTGTCTGGAGCAGTCACAGTCTCCTTGTACCACCAACATCAGCAGGTTGCTTTCAGGAACTTGTTGTACTACAAACATCCTGATGCAGATAAAAGTGCAAAGTATAAAATTAATGAAATGTCAAACCCACTCCATAGAACACCTCAGTGGTACATATATAATAATATGGAAAGCTTGTTAATACACCTGAATTAATTTAACGTACAGAGCCTTGCAAAAATATTCTTACCCCTTGAACTTTTTCACATTTTGTCACATTACAACCACAAACCTAAGTGTATTTTACTGACAAAACACATTAGTTCCAGCTTCATGCAGTGGGGATGCATTTGTTTTGCAGGTACAGGGAAGCTGTTTAGAGTTCATAGGAAGACTGATGGAAATAAATGCAGGGTAATCCAGGAAGAAAACCTGTTGAGGCTGCAGAAGACTTGAACTGGAGCAGAGGTACACAGGGCTGCACAAGTCCATTATTATCACAGTATCACGGTAATATGTATACCACAAAGAACTGCCGAGACGGCAATAAATGTTTGCTAGTTATTTAGGTAGCATGCATTCAGGCTCTCTATGCTTGGCATATATTTGGGGACGCTTGTTGTTTCATGAAGCATAAAATGCTTTTGTGTATATATTTCCCTGTGTTCATCGTTAGAGAGGTCAGTTTTTGTTTGTTGTTGAGTCCTTTTTCTAGATTTTTGAAACGTGAAAAAAAGAAAACCGTGTATCATTTTCATTCCACTACTTTTTGTTGGTCATTCACATAATTGTACTAAATATTTTAGGTTTGTGTTGTAATGTGACAAAATATGAACAATGGTTATGGATACTTTTGCATAGGAATGTATATGTATGCAAATGCTATAGCTATAACTTGGTTGTTATACCGCTGTTGTCCACATGAGGGCAATCACACACAGTTTATCTTACAGACTGGTATCTCTTTTCCCACTTCAACTAATTTACCTTCCACACTTTTCTATCATAGTTTATGTCTCCTCATCTTGTCATTCAACCATGTTGTTTCTATTTTAATACTCTTATTCACTTTTACTTTTTTCTATTTGTCACATGCCTCTCACCCTCAACCCCCCCATCTAATTTTGGTCCCCTCGACTTCTTTCACTCCTCTGACACTCTTGTATAAATAGACGCTGATCTCAGTGAGCAGAGCGGAGGAAAGTTGTAGAAAATAGATTCTAGAAAGACAATTTAATATGACCGGTCCAGGGCTTACAGAGGACTGTGCTGCTATCTGTGTGTGAATGTGAATACTGTGTGCTTACTTCTGGCAACGTCCACACTTAATAATGCTGTTGGTCTCCTTGACTGACGGCTCATAAATGAAGCTCGGGTACTCAGTGTCACATGGCTGCAAGATGTTCCATTTTTTCTTTGGAACGTAGGCTAATAGAGAGATAGAAAGGGGTCATTTCTCAATTAGTTAGGAGCGCATGCGTGATCGACGGACTAAAAGCTCAAACTTTTAGATGATTACTGCTGTTCAGATGGAAGCATGCTTCAAACAAACTGAACGTACAAGATGAGATTATTTAAAACCAGACAGAAGAGTTATAATGACTGATTAAATTTTACATGTCTGGTTGGGATTTTGCTTAACTGCTTAGAAATTCCATTAGCTGAGATAAAAGTCTAAGCTCGGGTCTTGTTTTGAAGGATTTGGCAGCTGCGTCTGCTCCCACTGAAAGCCTTATGTAATCTGACACACTAAATTTAATTCTGCTTGGAACGTTTCACAAACACCACACATAAAACACAAAGGTCTGCAGCACCGAACTTCCTCTGAAACACCTCAAAGCAGGTACTCACAGCGACGGAAGGATGGTTTTGCTGAATGGATGGATGATGGTAAAGATGAGAGGGTCAATGACAGAGTGAAGTGTGGTAATGAAGAGGGCGAATGTTGGATACACAGAACCATAAAGACAAGTGAAAGGAGATTAAAGCTGTTATTATAAGAGAATGAGCTGAACCAGTCTAAGACACACTTTATACACATCATCCAATTGAAACCAGATATGTACATACAGCACGATAAAGAAACAAACTGGTCACTTAGGAATACCAAAATTATTTTTATTTGCTAAATGTCAGAATAATGAGAAAATATTTTAAAGGATTTCTTTTTAACTTCCATCCAGCTAACAGTTGCTCACTTTCTAATGGTGCCAAGCAGCTAGTGGCAGCTGTGTGCACAGGATTACTCATGTTGTTTTCTTCTCCATGCAGTGCAGTCAGAAACATCCTTAAAAAGCCTTCGTTGTGCAGTTCCAAACTGAAGCTACATTTTGCACTTGGTGCTATTTGGTTGTTGAAATATTCTTGTTTAACTAAGAGGTTGTATCGCTGAAATCAAAATCTTAAGTTTTTAATATCACATTTATTGTCTACTGGTAGTTTTCTTTTAAAACTGCATTACTAACAGTAGCAAATTTTCTCATGGCAATTATTAAAACTGGTAATTGTTTTATTTCTAATTGCTATCTCTTTAAATAACTTGAGAAAGCCAACATGATGTCATGGCTTTGTAAGCTTCTGACAGGTTAATTTACAACATCTGAGTGAAATGGAGGCACTCTAAGGCATGTGTGTGTATTCTAAGGCAACACCTCAAACACACTGCTTCCAAGATATCAGGAAGAGATTTATGAATCTCCATAAATGTAGTTTATCTTTGGATAGATTTTACGGATGCCTAAAGGTTCCTTCGTTCAAAAAAAATATACAGATATATAGACAGCATGGGAACTTCCAGTCCTTGTACTATTCAGGAAGGAGACGGGTTCTGTGTCCCAAAGATGAATATCTTTTAGTAGCAAATGTATATCAACCCCAGAAAGATGTTAAATGACTCCTGTGCTGAAATGGACTGAAAGCTCACTCAGGAAGGAAGAAGCCATGAAATCGCTGTTTCACACAAGGCCATGTTGGTTTGGATTTTATCTCCATTAAAAAGCACCTTTACTTAAACCCCACATTTTGTTTAATTTCAGTAAAATTTACTGTCATTGAGAAAAAACACATATCTTTTTAAACGTTGTGTATGAATATCTGGTTTCAACTGTATTACTCTAAAAAGGTCTATCTTACCATACAGTGTTATGATGAAGATGAAGAGGGTATTTTGAGTGAAATGCAAATTATATCAAAGATACCCTCAATGTTTGAGGATCATTTCTTACGCTCATTTATCCTAAACACAAAACTCAGCTAACATGGGAAATATTGTACGCTTCCAAGTCTGTTCTTAAAGTTGTATGAGACATACAGAAGGAAAATATGATATAAATACATGGAGACTGAACCAATTTTCAGTTCAGCATGAGCTCACCGTCAGCAAAATGCTCTGTGTGCCAGAAGCTACAGAAATTGAACTCCAGTAGAAACCTTAAAGAAGAAAGAGAAACCACAACAGATTGTTGACTTTCTAGATACAGAACTCAGAAACTGGGTAATGTTTTGGTCTGGGAATAATAAATAACACATTGGAGTTACTCTGTATTAACAAGTTGCTTGAAAAGCTGAGCCACTTTCCTAAAAAAATAATAAATCTACCTGTGTGGTGGAAGATGAATCTGTATGATAGGTTTTGAACTACAATAGTATTTTTAGAGTTACAAAAAGTATTTATACTGATATCCTAATCCAATCCCATGTATCAAAATTTGGACCCCAGTCAAGGTTTTCATAAATGATCTGTATCATAATCCCTGATCAAACTGACCTTCTGATACCTGTACTCTGTATACTGTCAGTGATTTTATAAGCTGCATTTCAGGCAAATCACACAGCAACATAATCTGCAGTATTTTTAATCATTTTAATCATTTGCAAGCCTTGCAAAATGTATTATTGGTTGCACACATTCTTTTGTTGATCTTACAGGTTAGTTTGACTGTTTTTCATCTTTTGCAATGATGTTCAAAAGATTCAAAGAGAAACTATATTGGCTGCAGGAGCTCTCAGTCTGTCTGTCACATGACCTGATCTGCCTGAACTCAGACATCCCCAACTATCTGGGAGAGCTATGTGGAGGGAAGATGAAACTTGCCATTAAATTTGACCATGTTCAAAGCAAAGCCCCAAGTTTATGAAGTAGGAGAACAACTTCTGTCCAAACCAAGTCTTTAATTCAATTTAGATGCTGAGGCATGATTTTCAACAGGCTGTCCAAAATCCCCTTCAGTGGAGCTGAATTAAAACAATTCTACAAACAGTGGGCCAGTTGCCAGTTATCACAAAAGTTTCATGGCAACTGTTGCTGCCAAGTGTGGGACAACCAGCTGCTCGGTTAAAGGAGAAATAACCTTTTGCATAGTCACAGGTTGGTTTTGAAAGAGCTTTGTTCCCCTAATAATGTCAATTTCTAATTATTTTCAAACTACATTGTGTATTTACTCAGGTTATCTTTGTCTGATGTTAAAATTAATTTGATGATATGTAAGATTTAAGTGTGACAAAAAAGCAAAAAGAAAATTCATAAGGGGGCAAAAACTTTTCATGGCACTGTAAAATATTTTTGATTTACTAAAGTAAAAACCTTATTTCCTTAATATTTAATATCTAACAGGGTTTAAGCAGCTGTATTTCAAGCCTTAAATGTGGTGAGTAACTTAGGTAAAACTGCAATTCTGTTCTAATACTAATACTAATAGTTTGATTTTTATAAAATTTAAACATCTTGAAATCTTATTTTAGTCAGCCATTAGATTAAAATATATAACACATTTAGCAAGACACTCTTTAGACATTTATTACTTCACCACTAAAAAAAAACAATCATTCTTTGTAAAAAGACACATTTCTTTGCAAGATGTCTCTAAAATACCTGATGCGAGTCTGCTTTTAGTGTAGCTAATGTTACAGTACATTGATGGTTGAGAGTAGCCAATACTGTTGCCTCTAGCAACACTTACAGTAGGACATTAGAGAGGAACCACTTGAAGGTCGAAGCCAAAGCATAGAATGACTGCAGAAATAGTGGGAAAGATGAAGTTTAGAATAAAATTGACTAGATTCTTGCTTGAAAAATACAAATTAAGTCTAAAGTTACTGAGCTTACGCTGAGAAGTGGACGAGCGCTGCTGACAGAGTGAGGGTTGGTCTTACACATGGCCTGGTAGTCAAACAAGGACACCCTGAAGGAACATAAGCAGACATGTAAACACAGTGCTGATCTCCCAGCATCTTTTACAGACTTTCTATGATCCCCTGACCGTCTCCAGACACTGAGTAGCACAAGGAACTGCAAACAAAACTAACACAAAAGTCAGATGAGGAAAAAGAAAACAGCTCTGTGAACTGCATTACTTTTTTTTCTTGTGACGGTCAGAAATGTTGTGGCTGAAATCTGATCTCTGATTTTTTTAAACATTTGACCTTATGTTACCTGTTTTAGCAGATTATTAATAATCCATAACTGATACCATTTAAATATGGTTTTTTCTTCTTTTTTCTGGTTGATTTGTAAAATATACTTTACAACAAGGCATTTATAGTAAGAAGAAAACTAAGGGACTGTAGCAATGAAAATTTACCAATATGGTAAAATCCTCTAGGTTATGATGTTAACACATTCACAGAGATAAAACACAACTAAATGGAATTGCAACATATCCCCTTTCTTCATGGCCCTTAAAAGACATTATTGTGGTTCATACCTATAAATAAGATCTGTTCAGAATAAACAACAGCCTTTTCTGAACATTTGAGGAAAATAAACTTTATTTGTTATGTAATGGTTTAATTTGTAATCATATTCTTACAGTTAAAAATGACCTTAGAAATACTTCTCAGTTTGAATGTGTGAGCAGGGTTATGAGAGGAAATGGTCCTTGTACAGTATGCAAACAGCTGACTATCTGCACACAGAGTGCAGTGAACCTCTATGTATTGTATTACTTAAGTCTGTGTGAAAACTGGAGATCACACCTGTTATCTGCTCAATAACAGCAGACATGAAAAATGAGACAGTGCTGTCTATAACTGATGTCTGCACTGTGCTTTAAGCAGAGAACACATGCTGCATGCATACATGTCTATGTCTGCGTCTGACATCTCACTATTCTGAGAATTAAATTGTACTTTAAATAGTTCAACTCTGATTGCATTTACTTTTCTTTCTCACTTACTTTATTGGGAATGGAGAAAAGTCCACAACAGTTGTTACATGTGTTGAATTGTTAGATTATTAGACTTGTTATAATTATTCAGGTGTCTCAATGAGACTTCCTGTTATCTATGGCTGTTATATTAGGAGCCCCACTTTAACTAAAGGTAAAGTTAGTTTAGTTAAAGGGGGAAACACAATTTTTTCTTGTTATATCAAGTAGAGAATCATCTACTTTTTGCCATTTTGTCATTCTGACATGATGTCAACAAGTAGGTATATATATTGTATATTTATCTTTTTTGGATGATCTGAAACTTTTAAAAGTTCCAAAAAAGCAAAACAGAAGAGATCTGGGGGTAAATATGTTTTCACAGCAATGTATAGCCAGATGAATTTCACACATTTTAGCATAAAATTATAAATAAAAACAGGAAATAACTAGAAGCACATACTTTTATGAAGAGGCTTCTGATTGTGCCACAACATGGAATGAACTAATTGTTTTCATCGGCAAGATTTAAAAGTATAATGTACTATGACAGCAGATCAAAAACATTGGGACACTACACACACACACACACACACACACACACACACACACACACACACACACACACACACACAAAATAAACCGCCAGCAACACAACTGTCTTATCAACCAGGCAGTCAGCAGATCAGTTCCAGGCAGTACCTCTTAAACATGCCCATTTGAATCAACGTGGACATCACTGATCCGTCAGTTTCACCAAAGAACCTTCCTGCCTGTCAGAACAGTCGGATAGAAGAGAAACAAGCCATCACTACGATTACATAAATTCTTGTAATGATTATAATCTGACAGCAGGATCGCAAACGTTTACGCTCCACCACTTCTACCTCACTGTGGACTCTGTGATTTATGCCCTTTTCTTGAATAGATTTGGTTTATGAAGCCTTAAAAAAAAAAACAAAACTGCAAGCTGGCCTTTGACCAAGTAACTCAAAATCCTAACATCTTTAGATCATATTAACATGTCATATTTATATCATTTAAAGCACACATTTTAAATCAAGCCTTAACTCAGTAAGAATTGTAGGTATAATGATGAAATGGATATTGCTCCCATCTCCAGAATGAAAAAAAGTGCTATAACAAAAGGTTATATCACTCCAGGAGGTCCTTGAAATTAGCCCTTTTTAAAATATCTTAACCTTTAGTCTTTCTGAACCTGAGGCACTTAGCAGGTTTATAAAAATAGATGAATATGCATATGAATGTTTTTTTTTTTTTTTTTTGTTTGTTTTTTAAATGGGACTTTCTGTGATAAACCAAAATAATGTGACAGTTTTTTCAGAGTTTGGTATGCTAGTAATTCTGAAAACCATGTATAATTTTCAGTTTGCATATTTTATTACATTGTTACCTCAAACTTCAATGTATTTTACTGGAATTTCATGTGATACAGCAGCACAAAGTTGTGCATATTTGTAAAGGTTGAATTCAAATCAACACATTTACAGGAGGTTACAACAGCGGCTTCAAGAAAAACTACTGAAATGCTTGCCTTTTCAAAAAGATACAGGTATTTTTCTCCACAATTCTGCAGAGATTGTCTTCTCTTTTCAAAGCGATAACTAACAGATTCAAAAGCTCTCAACCCCTCAAAGTAAGACTTAAAAGCCCTTTAATGTGTCAACTTACATCACTGCGCTGCTTAGAAATTAGGACAAAGCCATTATTGTCAATCACGTAGCACTCAATATCCTGATACAAGAGAGAGAGACAGAAAAACTAATTACTTTTGACAAAGACACAGATATATTCCTAACAGATGTTATTAAATCTATCGCAAAAAAGACTAAGAAGCTTTGTGTTTTAGCAGCTCCATACAGCAGATACACATAATTATTACAGTTTTTTGTCCTGAATAATATTTAAATAATCTCCATAAGTCATATAACTAGAAGACATGAAGGAATATATACTCACAAAACTGTCACAGCGAAGAGGACAAACCCCTTCCACGGAGGAGCACTAAAGAAAGCAGACAAAATCTGCTGTAATTGGTTTTAAGATAAAGGGATTTCAGCAACAAAACTCATATGAATGTGCTGATTAGAACTGTAATCTATATGTGAGAGAATGGTGTGTTTGTGTTTATGAGGACATCTTTTAAACACATGCTTCTGTTTGTGTTTTTCTTCAGAGGCGTTAGGCTTGAACGGGTCGACAAGTATCTGAGTATGTGTGGGAAAAAAAAAAAAAAAAAAAAAAAAGTGTCTGCCTTGGTGAGAAATTGTTAATTTTTGCAAGATGTGACAGGAATGTCTACCTGAGACTGACTGCTGAGCATCTCGTTTGCGAGTCTGAGCTTATTTTGTTTCTGTGTATGTGCGACTGTGTGGATGTGTGCCGTCTGCTTCATTAATGTTGTGAAGTCGAGTTCACAGAACTCAGCGGGAAACTGTTGATGATAACTTTGGTTCTGTAGGAAAAAGGAGACTGCCACTGTGGAAAATTATGCGCATACTTACATCTGTGTCATTTGGCTGAGGAGAAACAAAGAAGAGATGAAAGGAGAGCATTATAGAAACAAAACAGTTAATGTAAATCAAGGCAATAAATAGACTGTCAACGATTCTGTTTACTGTTAAAGGAAACAAATGAATTGCACTATACAATGAACATGCCCTGTATAAAACAACCTTTATTTTCACCGTTTGACAATAAATCAGACTTAAATTTTCCTGTTTTGGGTCAGTTAGGGCTACCAAAATTCTTCATTTTTGCTGAATGCTAAAAAAAAAAAAAAAAAAATGAGAGCACTGAAGCTTATATACTAAGATTACTATGGTTTTAAACAATTTGGGAAAGCCCAGATGATGATGTCATGACTTCATGAGCTTCTGACTGATAGATGATTAATTGATAACAACTGAGAAAAACTAAGCCACATCTGTGAGTACATTTTAAGGCAACACCTAAAATATGCACTTCCTTGATTAAGATCATGAAAAAAAACTTAAAAAAAAAAAAAAAAAAAATCAAGGAAGAGATCAGGAAAAGAATTGTGGACCTCATCACAAGTCTTCCTCATCCTTGTGTACAATTTCCAGATGCCTCAAGGTGCCACATTTATCTGCTCAAGCAATTATATCCATATAAAACCCAACCATAATAAAGTTCAAAAGGGTGATAGGTTCTTTGTCCCAGTAATGAATATGTTTTGGTGTGAAATAAACATATCAACTCCAGTGGCTTGAAAGCCCACTCAGAGGAAGAAGTCATTTACTCAGCACAACATAAAAAGTCTGGATGCAGTCTGGAAATGCCCTCAGGGGCCTAGGATCTTTATTTTTAGAGATATGTTCTGTGTTCTGATAAAACCTAAAACCTGATGCAGTCATAGTTAAATATGTGTAAATTTTAAAATGTAAACAAAGATTTAAAAAATATTTCTTTCTCTCTCTCTCTCTCGCACTCTGGCATTTAGCAAACATGAATAGCTTTGGTCGTCCTAACACATCTAAAACAGTAAAGGTTTAGTCTTATTTAAAGTCAGAGTGAGGAAAAAACGGTTATGTATCTGTTTTTTTTTTATAGTGAATGTAAATATCTGGTTTTAACTGTATCAACAACAATATGATATCTAATGGTCTCCCAACAGAATACAATTAAGCCCATGCCACCACAGATCCACCACCATGCTCATAACAGTGAGAATGAGATACTTTGGAAATAATATGTACTTCCCTTGATATCCTGCTGACAGTGACTGGCAGCATAAAGATGGACCACCATCCAGTCTTGCTTGTCAGGTCCAATTGCTTTAAACTTTTTGATTTTTGCTCTGATCACAAATATGAGCAATAATTATTCCTTTCACCTTTTAAGTGTGGTCAAGAGAAATGTGGGTCATAGGTAGATCATAGAGAGACACGATGTAAATAATCATAGATTATTTACATATATAACAGACAATCTGATGAACTAAAAACATTAGAAAATTATATATATATATATATATATATATATATATATATATATATATATATATATATATATATATACACACTTCTTTTATAGGGTTTTTTAGAAGTGCCAGTGAGTGTGGTAGTGGTTTTTTGAGTAAAATTTACTCTGATAAAAGACTGGTTTCTAAAAAAAAAAAAAAAAAAAAAAGGATGTTCATGAATATTAAAATCAGCACAGCTGCAAAAATGTTTTAAAGCAATGAACATGCAATATAATAAAAAAAAAAAAAAAAAAAGAAAAAAAAAGGTAAATTATATCTTAAAACTTTCCTTAAAAAAAGCAAATTTGTGTTTCTTCCTTCATTGCTGATCTGCTCATATGTCAAAAAAGGACTAAATGGTCACATCTTATGTCTTCAGCACAATGTGTGGGTTGGTATCTATGGACAGTATGTCTTTGGAATCATGGTTCAGGTTAAACAGAGCATGTCGAACTGTGAATGAAACAATTTATCATCCTTTTCAGTCCTATTACAGCCAAGTGTCAGTCTTTCTCTCGGCCTCCCATCGCTGCCTCCTGGGATGAGGAACAATTCTGTGGACTGAGAGCAATGGCAGCGTGTCCCTTGTACAATACAGGCAAAAGGTGAGGGTGGCTGGGAGACGAAATTAAAAGGAAAATGGACTGTCTCATCCAATTAATTAAAGGGGAATTAAAAGATCAGTGTAAACACACTCAGATTCAGTTTTACTTCTTCATATCAATATTGTCAGTTTATGTATCTTCACCAAATGTCATGGAGAAATTTAAAATGCCTTTTGATTGTGACAACATAAAGTTCATTAATGTTTTGGAAATAATTTGCAGAAAAACTTAATAAAACATTAAATTGTAATTCATGAAAATAATAGAGATTCTGTCATAAATTTAAATTGAATGCGGATAATGCAATTTTATGCAATAATTACAAAGATTTCAGCTTGTTGTAACTTGTGTTTTTTGATAAAACATTTCCTTGGTTTTTTTTTTTAAATTTAAAATGGTGCATCCATCATGTTTTCTCTCAGCTGCTCACCTTATGAATCCAAAGACCCAGATTCATTTTTTTTGTGCTTCAGGTGAAACTCCAGGACGGTCAGGCAACGACCACTCTTATTCACCCCCTAAACTTCAATAAAACCGTTTCTTGGGGCAACAGAAAATCCCTTTCATCATAACAGGTTTAGCTCATCCTTCACCCTTACATCTGTATCTGCTTACAGCAGACGAATAAAGAATTCACTATTAGATGTCTGTTTGCAATGACCACAAACAAAGACATTAAATCTGTTTAGTATTAAACATTAAATTTAAATTTTTTGCAAGTAATAAGATTACAATATTTGCCAAATTTACCACATTTGCATGTTCTAATTATATTGTGCTGCCCTAATTAGTATCGTTAAATAATACATTTTTAGTATAGGTGATGTCAAAATATCTATTATCTTGACAACCCTGTTGGAGTTGAGACATACCTCCCATGACTTCCAGGTATAATTGCAGCCAAGGGAGGTGCAATAAAATATAGACTAAGGGGGACAAACACAAATCACATTTTTTAGATTTTAATTGTAAAAAAATTGAAAACCATGTATAATTTTTTTTCCACCTAACAAACATGCAGTACTTTTTATTAGTCTATGGCAAAACATTCCAAGAAAACACATACAATTTCTTTTCAATATAAAAAAAGTGAAATATTTGAAGAGATGGGAATACTTTTCAAGATACTCTGGATACAAGCGGGCTCTTTCCTTTCTGCTTGATGATTGCGCTGTAAATTGGGACTTTCTGTATATGCAGTAGCATAATCCCTGATGGAGCAAGAGCAACTCCTAAAATAAACTACTGTGCACACTTATGCATTTACACACATGAACACTGATCTAAAAAGTACATGCAGTGAGTGTAGAAGCTTTATGAAAGAACATGACACGAAGATAAGATGATTACGTAAGATGGCTTAGGGAGAAAGAGAGGATGGAAGAGAGGAAATGAGGAAAGGGGTGAATATGAAGGTATGAAGGAAACTGATTGAAAGAAGAAAACTGGAAAATGAGGAAGAAAAGGGGACAAAATGATGAAGAATTGGAATAAGTTTCTGATAAATTCACATATTTACATACATATTTAAGTGTGTAAAAATGGGTGTAATAGACACTTTGATACAGATGGTAGAACATATGGTCACGGTTAATCTGACACATATTAACACGAACAGACACATATAACACAGCCTTTTTCACATCTCAAACACACACCAATGTACGCATACAGAAACGCGCATACTCTGACACACAAACAAAAACTTACCCACACACAGAGCCTCGCTGCAGTAGCTATCCATCACCTAATGGCTAGCCAGAAGCTCTAAATGGCCTTTTAACTGCTGTCATTTACAGCCATGGGAGCAGAGGAGAGGGACCAAACCATCAAACACCTGCTACTGCAAAAAGCGTTATGGCAAATTAGGCAAGTTCTCTCAGTTCTCCTGAAGGTGTGGAAGGTTACTCACATCTTTCACTGAGGGCTATTTCTGCAACTCTCCACAGAACATGAATCTCACTAAACAGTTTTAATGATGAAATGTAATCTGTACATGTAGTCTTATAGCCATTATAGGCACTTCTTTATTGGTGAGAGAAGTGAGATAAAGCAGCACATTAGGCTAAACAAAGTCTAAATGTTTTAATTATCAGCTAATGAGATCGAAATAACGCTTTTAATGGACTAGTAAATAATTTGATTGGATCTTTTAAGGTGTAGATTAAAGCTGCAGCAGGTAACTTTTTTTAACATTTTGTTAAAACTGTCACTATGTCCTTACAGTATAATTTAAGACAGATAATCTTTGAAAAAAAAAATCAAGCTCCTCTGCCTCCTACTTGTGGTCCTACTGCCATCTACAGAAATACACTGCTCCCTGTCAGACTTTTTAGTGGAAAACAAAAGCTCTTTATTGATCTAAGTGGAAAAAAAAAAACAGTATTAAACCAAGATGCCTAAACAATAATCAAATTACATGTTAAGAAGGTCACAAAAATTAACACTTGTAACTCTAATACAACACTTCACTATGATTAACCATTATGATTTCTTTTTGCTCAGTTTTACAAGCCACACCTAGACCTAATTATGGCCTGACTTGTAGAAACAAGAAATCACCTTAATTACACCTCCCTGACAACATCAAGTAAACCAAAATATCTCAAAAAGCAACATCATCATGCCCTGAAATTCAAGTACAGATGAGCTAACCCCCCCCCACCCCCACTGACATCAATCAGTCTGGAAAGGGCTACAAAGCCATTTTTAGGGCTTTGGGACTCCAGCCAACCACACAGAGAGCCATTATTCATTAATGGAGAAAACATGGAACAGGGCTTAACCTTCCTAAGAGTGGCCAGCCTACTAAATTTACTTCAGGAGCACATCAACAACTTATCTAAGAGGTCACAAAAAACCCAGGACAACATTTAAAGCTTTACAGGCCTCACTTACTTCAGTTTAAGTCAGCACTAATTATTCAGCAATAAGGAAGAGACTAGGATCATTAGCAAGTTTTAAAATAATTACCCAAAGACTTTTGGGAAGATATTCTTTGGATGGAGGTGGTGAACGTGGAACTTTTTGGATAGTATGTCTCATAACATCTTTTGTTAAACTAACACAGCATTTCAGAAAAAAACAAAACATAATGCAGAATGTCAAGCACAGTGGTGGCAGTGTGATGGTCTGGGACTGTTTTGCTGTTTCAGGACCTAGCACAAAGAACATCCAGCCAGAGGTTCTGGATCTTAAGCTCCAGTGGACTTGGTTTTGCAGCAAGACAATGACAGGAAGCACACCAGGAAATCCATCTCTGGATGGCTTAAAATACAAAATGGGTTGTTTTGGAGTGGCCTAGTCAAAGTCTATAACTAAAACCCATCCAGATACTGTAACATGACCTTAAAACAGGCTATCCATAACCCTCCAATGTGGCTTCATTTAAATAATTTAGAAAGAGTGGCCTAAAATTCCTCCATGTAAAAGACTAATGTCTTGTAATCACAAACGCCTGGTGTAACAATGGTTGCACAACCAGTTTAGGGTGGAGTTACTTTGTCACACTGGGACAGGTTGCCTTGGACAGCTTTTTTCCATTATTAAATTGAATCTTCCTTTGAAAACTTGTATTTTCTGGGCTATCTTTAGCTAATCTAAAAAAAAAAAAAAAAAAAAAAAAAAAAAAAAAAAAAAAAAAAAAAAAAAAAATGTGAATCTGAAACATTTAAATTTGACAAAAAAAGCAAAAACAGAAGAAACCTGTAGAGAAACAAATACATTTTCACTGTAGAGTGAATCTTATTATTTGAAACAACAAAATAAGGGGCTGGAATTTAACTATGTATTGCACATACATTCCTCACTAAAAGCAATTAACATTACAATAAAAAAATTCTCATTAAAGTTGCCACAATTAACTCTAACTTCAATATTCTACAAGGGGAAAAGCTAATTTACCACTGGAAGAAAAGCAATAAAGTTCACATTTAAAGGTGTAATTTGACAACAGAGCGGGGTAACTCCAGAGGTTTAGAAATTGCTTCATGGGCTCCAAATACTGATAGCAATTCTTTCAAACCGGGCTGAAACTAAACTGACAACATAGCTTAAATTCAGTTAAAAATACTTCACTTTAAATGATCCTTATACAACAAGTGATGATGAGCTTTTAAAAAACAAATAAATTCACCTCTTTCTTCAGCTGGTTTTTATAGGCAAGGGGGAAAGCAATGAAAACCACATCACAGCTGACAAGTGTTTCTTGAGAAATTCCTACGGCTGAAAATGTATCCTCAAAGTTCAATAATCCTCATGCATGTAGTGCTTCAAAATATAAATTTTTTTAAAAATAAAACTCTAAAAAACAACTAATATAGAGAATTTAAATCTACGTCTATGAATAAACAAATTATACTTTTTGGCAAGTGGTATTCTTTAACAGTCTGTTTTTTTCAAACATTTGGATATTTAATTATAATTTAAAAATGCAAAGAAACTCCAGGAATAAAATTAAATATAAATGGAAGAAAACACCTTTTAAATTTTCTGTGAAATGGTTTAAAATTAGTCTCCCCTACACATTTACTCCCACTAAAAATGGCTAAACACACATTTGTATCACATCAGCTGCATATTATTGCTATACTGTAGCTCAGCATTTTGAATAATGCTTTCCCTGTTTAACCTTCAGTTTGGTACGCACCTGACAGCTAAAGTGAGAATGAACGCCATGATGAGTGTGAAAGAGCTTTCTGAGGCCTTTAGAAAGAAGACGAGTTTATGTTGGTAAGGAATTTAAGGAAGCTTTTAAAAGAACTTGAAATCTGCCATTCCACCGATTGGAAAATGATTTTCAATTGGAGGACATTTAAAACTACACCCAACATACCCAGGTCTGGGCATCCAAGAAAGTTCATGTCTTACCAGACTGTAAGATGATAAAAGAAGTCTCCAAAACCCCCAAAATATTATCATGAGACATGCAGCAATCTCTTGCTACTGTTGATATGCTTAATGTCTGTTTGCACTTAATATCTGTATGCTGTGAGCATGTGAACCCAAAGTCAAATTCCTTGTTTGTGCACATAATCTTGCCCAATAAAGTCTGTTCTGATACGAAAGTCTCCATTACAATAAGAGACTGCAAGTAAAGCATTCATGAGAGGTATGCAAGGAGGAAAACTTTGATTGCTAATAAAAGCACAAAGGCCTCACTAAAGTTTGCCAGAGAGGATGTAGACAAAGAACAGAACTTCTGGAGTAAAGTTCTTTATACCTATGAGTCCAAAATGGAGTTATTAGGCCACCAGAACAGAGGACATGTTTGGTGTAAATGAATGAAAAAAAAAAATCACTTGATATAATCTGTGAGGTTTAGAGGTTCAAGTGTCATGGTTTGGGGATGCTTTGCTGCAGTAGGACCTGGCCAGCTCACCATCACAGAATCCACCTTAAATTCTACCGTGTACCAGAGGGTGCTTAAGGAAAATGTGAGAGCACCTGTAAAAAACTGAATCCTGCAACATGAGAATGATCTAAAACTTGATCTCAGTGAGATGCTGTGGAGTGACTTGAAACGGGCTGTCCATGCAAGAAGCACCTCAAACACTGAAGTGTCAATTGAGGGTGTCAGACTAGCTCTTAAGGAGTATGGTGTCCTAACTTCTTCCTAAATTAGATTACACATTGTTTATTTTTCTCTGTTTGTTAAGTAAAACAAGTTTAATTCCTATGTTGATTTTTACTTGAATAAAAAGCAGATTAGACATCAACATGGAAACTTTTCTTTTCAAAGAACTGAATCCTGAATGGGGTCTCCTAATTATTTAGCAAGACCGTAGTTCCACAGAAGACAGAGGTTGAAAACTCACTAGAATAAACAAAGACAACTTCTTGTATCCAACATAGTTTTCACAGCAATAATTGCTTGCACAGGACAAGAAACTGACTATTCTTGTGTTTTGTCTATCTTAATGCAAAAATGTCTCAAAAGAGGGCATAATGAGCAACAGGCTTCAGCAAGAAGAGATGCCTGTATGTCTAAACTTTAAATGATCGGGTAAGGCTAAAATATGTATGTACTAACAAAAGACCTTGGAAACTGGATTGGAGGCCTTAGTATTAGGTACAATATTTTATCTGATTGGTCCCATCTCTAAAATATCACTGACAGTATACCATCTGAATGGCCTTACCTGTGCAGCGATGGCCCTAAATTTGGATTCAAGCACCTCCAGAGTCATCTGAACCCCAACAGCTGTTGAGATACAAAAAAGACACCAAAATATCAGAGATCAGTGATGCATAATTGCAGAATCAAATCTTCGCAGAAAGACATTAACATAGGCAGTGGCAACCTTAATTTACAAATAAAGCAAGAAAATATTTAAGATGTTAGGAGGGTTGGTAGGGAATTAAACTGCAGCATTTCAGTCCATGTTGCATGTGTGAGATCAAAATTGTGCGTAAAAAACACAGCAGTTAGTGATGAATACAGTACACAATGATTATATGATTTTCTTGGTGGGATCTAAACCAGACTCAGTTTAAAAACTAAAAGGTCCAGTCCTCTGAAAAAAAAAAAAGAAAACAGTGAAATAGCCGTTTTTAATTCTGTGAGATGAACCTAAGACAAGATAGGAAATTAAAACATTATTCAATGTAAGAATGTTTTTAGAAATTTATGTTTTATATTTCAAAAAACAGAACAAAGTTCAGAAACCTTAGCACTTTCCATACCTACCCAGACCCTAAAAACGATAAAGGTAAATTCAATATAGATAGTTAGATAATACGTGCAAACTACTTATTACCCTGCAGGCAGAAATTGCAAATGAAAGGTTTTAATCAGGCACTTCAGAAAGGGAACATTAATAGTTTTATTAATGCCCCAGCTCTCAGGTTGGATGAGTAGAAGAGGTCCTTCAGTGCAGATCAGCTCTGAAGTCAGAACTCAACTTATGAAAATCCTTTTACAGTCATTGGCCTTCAGAGCCTCCACAGCGCTGTTAAAAAATCCTATTCTTAGACAGAATGTGTTTGAGTGCATGTGCGTATTCAACGCCTCCACTACGCAGCCCTCTCAGTCATAAAATACAGAGAATTAGTGTCCATTTGAACATGTCCCACACATGCGCAGAAATATGCACACAGGGCCAAGTGATTGCTTATGTCAGCTTAGGGCTGTATGTCTGTCAGCATTTCAGTCAGCTTGGTAACGGGGAAAAAAGAAGTCATAATTACATAAGTTCCCAGTACACACATATTGTATATACCACCCACACACATACACAGCAAATACCCATTACTCTGTGTGGAAAGATATGACTCTTTGTATTAGCATCAGAGACTCAGCGTTTTCCTCCCTGTGTACTTTGGGTAACCACTTAAAAGCCTCTCTGTTGATTATAATACACAAAACACATATGCCAGCACACATTTACGTGCCCTTACAGAAGACATACACAGTAGAGAACTTACTGTACACATCCCAGAAGTTTAGGAACACTGACTCATCACTTTTAGGTCATAAAGGTATACGAGGACTCTACAACATCCCTTCTGAGACCATCAATTAACCTGATATGTGCATTACTTTGGAGACATTTTAAACTATCTCCAATGGCTTTATTCTTTGCTTACAAGAAGCTTTTTTAATCTTTAAAGTTGACTTCATCATAATTCTTCAGAGTTTTCTTTCAACTTTAGCTATCTTCACTACTTTTCAGCCCAGTCTTTCTAAAGCACCATCTGAAAGCATTCATTCCTCCTGATGGGATACATGTTTTGTCATGTTACAATCATAAACTTCAGTGTCTCTACCAGCTTTGCATGTCTGGAAACTATTATTATTGTCCATTTCCTTATGTAAAATAGCTCAAGTTCAGTCAGATAGGAAGAGGGAGCGTCTGTGAACATTAATTTTCAGGTTTTGCCAAAGATTCTTAAATGGATTGAGGTCTGGACTTTAACTGGGCAATTCAGAAACATGGATATGCTTTTATTTCAATAGTTCCATCTTAGCTCTAACAGGTTTTTATCCATGGTTGCTTGGTTTTAGCTATATTCATGTTTTTAACAACTCAGACAAACTTTCCTGTCCCTGCTGAAGAAAAGCATCCCACAGATCATACTTCCACCACCATGTGTCACAGTGGGACGGTGTCTTAGTTTTCTAGATAGTGCTTGATCTCACCATTCCACAAAGCTGGCCTTTGTGGAATGGACAAGTTATAGTTGTCCTGTCCACAGATACTACCACCTGAGCTGTGGACATATGCACTTCCATCAGGGTAACCATGGACCTCTCAACTGCTTCTCTGATTAAACTTCTCCATAAACGTGAGTTTAGATCGTTAATCACATCTTGGTAGGTTTGCAGTTGTGCCATTCTCTGTCTTCAGATGATGCATTGAAAAGCATTCTGTGAGATGGTCGAGGCTTGGGATAACTTTTTCCACAACTTTCTCCCTGACCTGTCTGTTGTGTTACTTGGTCTTTTATGATACTGTTTATTCACTAAGGGTCTCTAATAAACACCTAAGGCCTTCACAGAAAAAGTGTATATTACACACAAGTGGACTATTTACTAATTAGGTGACTTCAGAAAACAACTGGCTGTATGGAGTTTTGGATTCTTGTTTGTAAAAAAATTGAAAACCATGGATAATTTCCATTCCAACTAATTGGTTATGCATTACTTTGTGTTGGTCAGTCACATAATTTTCCAGTAAAATAGAGAGAAGTTGGTAGCTGTGACTGAATATTGAAAAGTTTAAGGGTTATGAATACTTTTCCAAGACCCTGTAGCAAAACCTGACAGCATGTTGTGCTTCAAAAAATAGACAATTAGGCAAACCTAATAGTCCATCTACAACAGATAGATAAAAGACAATGAAAATCAGAAACACAAAGAGCAGACAGCACCTCAGATATGCTCATCCTTTAGTTGATTATCTTTTATATGTCCTGCTTTCAGCTAAGACCAGTGTTCTGAGAAGCAATGTATCAGTGCCACAACAGCATTTTCTCTCTGTACTGAATGATTCAGCCAAAGAAACTGGAATATTCTTTTTCTAATGTGACCATCTTCTAGTGGCATCGTATCTAAAAATCCCATTCAAAATTAATTATTTGCCAAGTTGTCTGTTATGTGTAGACAAAATACTCATTCATTCTTGATTCGGCAAACCACAGTCTGGTACAACATAGAAAAAGAGGAAATGAATAGCAAAAATTAAATAGAAACACTTGACCTCAAAGGAGCCTTATGCATTTCTTAGAAATGAAATTATTAAGAGTTTAGAAATGTATGAAGACTTTTCCAAAGTATAATGTATTAACAAAGCACAAAAGGCTTTTCCCTTTTGTGCTTTTTAATGTTTTTCTTCCAGCATTTGTACAACCTTTCAAAACCAAACATTTTCAGACATAATTTGCAGTCACCAAGCATTTAAATGAAAAGCTGTAGGAGGCCAATTTGCCCAGAAAACATCACTTTTAATTTTAAAAAAAAAACCAAAAAAAAAAAAAAAAAAAAACCCCCCCACTAGGTGACAGGTTTTAGACCTGTTATCATACAACTGTATACAGATCTCATTATTCTAGAAATCAAGCAACAGGTTCCATCAGAAGACATGTAGTTTGGTTCCTCTATGTCTTTATTTTTTCTAGTACTCAGACAATCAAAGTTGTGACTGTAATCATTCTATAATCAGTCACAGACAGAAAAAGGTGTCTGTCTGACTGGAGGGTTGTTTATCTGATTCTACTTTTCCTAGAGGGTTACTGAGTAACATTCAAGATACTTAATGCCTCGGGATTAAAATTCACAAGTCATCAAAAGCAAAAGGTTCATATTTGATCTGCTGTTTTTGTCACAATGTAGAAAATGAATAAGATTTTCTCCATTGCCCATA
Source organism: Anableps anableps (assembly GCA_014839685.1). NCBI lineage: Eukaryota > Metazoa > Chordata > Actinopteri > Cyprinodontiformes > Anablepidae > Anableps > Anableps anableps. The sequence continues at coordinate 11,750,304 of CM026087.1, read as the reverse complement.
AAAACAGTTTTTTGTATTTATTTAGTTTCATTGTGATGTTGACCCTGATGTCATCCCCTTTCACTGTAATCTCAGATTAATTGTTCAAAAGGCCATTAAAGAGGGCAGCAGTAATCTGCCGTCTTTCCTCCTTTGAGTTAGAGGCTGATAGGTCAAATCTAATTAAAGCCAACATACCTTGTATGGATGTGTTCAGTATTTAATGATTTTTCTGTAAGTATAAAATGCGTACGCTTGCAACGTGTTCACTTTGCTTTCAAATTAGTACACAAAGACCTAGAGAGAGAAAATGTGTGTGCTTGTAAGCATATTTTGTATACGCCCACTCTGAGGCACAATTAGCATGAGCTGCCAATCGCAACTGAGAATGCGTTTGATAGAAAATGAACTAATGAGAAAATTAATACTAATCTTAGGATACAAGATCTAGAGTTAATAGGCTATTTTACAAGTGAGATAGTAACATAAGAGAAAAACATTGAAATATTAAGCAATGTGCTCAAAAAAATAAATAAATAAATAAATAAATAAAAAGGATTTAATAAGTTTAGACTCAAAAGTCTGAGCCTCTCTGTATTTTTCTTTAGGACAAATTTGCCAAAGTGTGGATATTTGGACTGTCAATGCATCATAAACACAATCATTCAGGAAAAAAGAGATATAAATGTAAGATATCAAAAAACTTGAAGAGAGAGAGGGGGAGAAAATCCAGTAAACTAAAATGTATTATAAATAACATAAGATTAGCAATTGTTGTAACTGGCCAGATACTAGGATTAATATTCAAAAGAACTCATCTCACAAATTTAATCCATCATAACAACTCTGTTGTGCAGAGAGAGCTCGTGGTATTTTTAGATGGCTCTAGATCTTTCTATAAGCTTGACAGTGAAGAATGTAGCAAGAGTTTTGAAGGTGGTTTCAATCTGCAGCTGGCATTTCATCCCACACACTGATCCTCTAACATCCACCCAATGTCCACATTCAGGGGATCCATGGAAGCAGTTCTAAAACTGAGTGCTAGTTCGTGTTCACACATCTTTGACTTCATTGAACATGTTTGTGTGTGTATATGTGTGGTGCTGAGGTTGCACAGAGGGTCAATTTGTGTCAAATGACCAGTGCATAGAGCTGGTGTTGTCACATAGCCTTGGAATACAGATTAAATATATAGAAACACACAATAGAGGCCAACAAACACAGACGGGGCACAGAAAATAAATACACCAAGGTGGAGATCAGTATATTCTTACTCTTTCACGTGTCCCACAAACTACAAACATCAGTATGCATTGAGGGTAGATGTGTGAAGCAGATTGTGTGATACAAAAGTGTTCATACCCCTGAGCTCAAACACATTTTCTCTTGTTACAATAAACTTGAATGTATTTCACTGGGGTTTTATCTGTTAGATCAACACAGGTAGTGCACATTTCTGACCTGAAAGAAAAATGACACATGGCTTCAAAACCTTTTTTACAAAAATAATCAGTAGAGTGTGGAAAGGATTTGTATTCATCCTCACTAGTTTTTATACCCCAAAATAAATTTGATCTAAACTAATATTATATAAAATGTAAAAAGCTATTGAGATATCACTTAAAACTCGAGTGGAGGTACATTTTCCAGCAGGACGTGGCTAGACATTTACCCAGACCTACAACAGTATGATTTAGATAAATATAAATGTATGTGTTAGAATGGCCTAGTCAAAGTTCAGACCTAGATCCATTTGAGAAGTTGTGGCTAGATATGGAACAATGATAGAGACATAATTCAATAGGCAATATTTTATTTGCCCATCACATAAAATTCTACCAAAATAAATTCCAGTTAGAGGCCGTGCAATAAAATGTGTGAGAGGCACTGTGTTGTAAAATAGAAAATAAGACTGCAACGAGTTCTTTGCAGGAAGGTCAATGCAGCGCTGATATTGTAATCACAGCAACAGATTATGTGATGGATTAGAGTCAGGTCAAATAGATGGAGGAAAAGTAATGAAGGGATTAAGAGACAAGAAGGAAGACAGAAACTGATAAAAAGCAAAGGAGATAAAACAAGATTAATTAATTTTACTGATGTTAACACCTGGATACTTTTAATTTATTTTCAATGTGGGCTTTAATTATACAGTGAGGGAGACTAAATGTTTCTGCATGAGCTTCCATCACACTAAACAACAATTTCTCATTTTTTTGACAAATGTCTTTGTTTTGCATGCAGACTAAAAAAGAAGAAAAGGTGAGAAATGAAAGGCAAGGAGTGAAGAGCGATGTCTGATACCTAAGATGACTTTTGTTTAAATGAGATGACCTCAGACAGAACTCCACAAAGTAAGCACATCAAGAGGAAACAGTCATGCAGCTTTCCATATGTTGTATAATAAACTGAGTGCAGTAATTATGTTTCTAATCTTCAGAAACACAGCCATCTGAAACACATTAATGGGTGAGCTACAACACTGTATTTCAATTTATTATCATGAAATGATCACAAAATAATTTAGAATATCCATCCAAGTAAAATTTTGTAGAAAACAAGTAAAAAAGATGACATTAGCTTCTATTTAGGTGCCGTGAAAATGCTGAACGATGTCTACTTGAAGCCCTGATGTCTTAATGGATCTGAGAATCGTTGGGGTTCATCAAACGAACTAATCAAACCTGACTTTCACCCTATTTAGGCTATATTTAGGGATGCACTGACAATAAAATAGCAATTTCAAAGTATTTCCTAGGTAAGAGAATGACTAGCCAAATTAAATAGACAAAACAAACGATGTTTAATGATGACTCCTGTTTGGAAGGAGAATTACCTTGAGATAATGGCAACAATTTAAATATCTTATCTTGATCATGTTTTTAAATACAGTGGATCACTATATGTGATTATTTTAATCTAAGAAACTAGTTTTTTTTCTAATAATTAAAGATCTCACAAAAACAAATAAAACAAAGCAAAAAGAAATGTTTTTAAAGGGACATTCAAAGTGAAAATCTAACAATAAAGAAAACCAATGAACAAAATAAAAACTTCTACTTTTAAGCTCGCTGGAAACTATAGCTTAGGACCTGTTTGCAACCAAAAGATACCATCTGATTCCATACAGAAAGAATCAGAATGCAAGGTATACCTCATGGTCTTTGTTATATCTCTAAAAAGAACTGCAAGAGAGCAGATTAGAAAAAAAAACAATAAGTGTGGGTAATTTTTCCCAACAGTCCACTGCTTCAGATAGGTGCACACTTCGCCTGTCAGTGTTCCATGTTATGGTTTATTAATAAATAATTTTAAAAGGGAAGAAAAAAAAAAGTAAATTATAAAACATAGTATTTATACCCCTTGCGCTTTTTGGATTTTGTAATGTTACAACCATGAATTTAAATGTGTTTTATTGAAAATCAATGTGATAGGCCTTTATTCGTTTGATAGATAAACTGTTCGATGAGCTATTCCAAGGTTGAAATATTGTTTAATAACCTAACATGTAAATGTATCCCTGATGTATCTGCCGTTCAGTTACACACATCTGGAAATCAATTTACAACTTGGATGATTTCTGAAAGCTACTGGTTGCACTGGATATTTTTTAGGGAATCAGAGTAAAGGGAGCTGAGAACATACAGTATTTATGCCACACCACAGGATTTTGTTTGTAAAAACTTTGGAAAAATTTGTGTAATTTTCCTTCCACTTCATAACTAAGCAATTGTGTTGGTCTGTCTCTGAGGTTTGTGGATGTAAAATGATAAAATATGAAAAAGCACCAGGTGCATGACTACATCTCTACTTGTTGAAGGATATTGGAATGCAGTTAGATCTTCATGTGCTTCAGTCCTCATCTGATCTTTGTTCAGTTTATTTATTACGTCAAACAACTCATGCATTAGTTGCTAAAAACCAGACTTCTGAGATATAATAAAAATCCTACAACAGGTATTCCACTTCATCACATTTTCAATTTAGCTCAAATTAAAGCTCTATGTGTATTTTAAGACGAGAAAAGACTTTCTGAAAAGATGCTTTGAAAAGCATTTTAGCCTTGTTTGAAATCCTAAAAAGTGAGTGCGTTTTGTTTGAAGTGACTGTGGGCAAGAAGATTACTGTTTATCTCAACAGATGTCATTGTGTCTTCTCCAACAATGTCTCACTCTCCGTTTATTTGCTCTGCAGTACACATACAATCTCACATATCAAAACTGTCAAGGAGATGGTCGGATTGAAACAAACATGTGCACAGATGATAGCTTTCTGGGTTGCAAATGCCATTTGTGCTCTGTTTTTGTCTGTCAGGCTCAAAAACACATAATTACAGTTTGTAGCTGCAAATGTCAAATCATTATCAGAAGACAGAAGAAGCAGTTCAGAGCAATTTTTTTCTTTTCTCTACTCCAGAGTACAATTAAACCTTTGGAGTTTCTTTCTTTGAATCTTCAAGGTTTCTAAAGGTTATGTAAGTTTTTATGGCTTGCCTTCATAAAGTGATAATACTCCAGCAAGTACTGCAGGTTACCATGGAAAAGTGAGCCATTTTATGAAGGCAAAAACATTATAGCTTAGTAAAAAAGAACTGCAACAGAGCAGATTAGAGCAAAGCATATTCATATGTGGTAAAATAGCTCAGTCAAAGTCTAGATGTTAGTCAAACTGAGAATCTGTAAATCTACAAAGATTTCAGTCCAGGGGGTTGAATACAAATGTGAGCCACACGTTTTAGATTTAGATTTGTAAGGAAAATCAGTTAACTTATCCTTTTTCTTTCCACTATAATATCATACACTCATTTGAGCTGGTCTAGCACATAAAATGCCAAAAAATACACTGAAGCTTGTGTCATAACATACATAAGACAAGACACAAGTAAGTAATGCAATAAAATATACACTACGCCAAATTCATGGTTCTATGCAAATGTATGTCAATACATATGGAGAGGAGTAGAATATGTACATACTGAACACAGACAGACTCACCTTCTAATCATTTGACACCAAACAAACAATTAAATGCAACCTTTCAACCTCAAAGTTGCACAAGACCACACACACACTATCTGTGCAAATGCTCACAAACCTCCGAGGAGTTGACAGAGGCTGCACTGACATCACGTTACCAAAGCAACAGGCAGGAGTGAGGGGATTGGACAAAATGATGATGACTCAACCTCCCTCCCTTGTCTTCCTCTGTCTCACCATGCTCTCTTCTTCTTCATAGACGAGTCTCTCACTTTATCTTTTCGGACATCAAGGAAACAAACCAAGGCACGTGCCCAGCCACAACCATGTCATAGTCATGAAATGCAAGTGTAGACTGTAATTTTTACATAGAATGGACTCTACAGTGAACTCAGATTTCCAAAATGAAAACATCTGGATTAGCACTGTTTTTTGCTTTGCTAAATCCAAAAGTCATGTTAATGATGAATCTGTTGTGAGGAGAACTATAATGGCACAGGAACAGAGCTGAAAGAGTTAAAATGATGGCCTGTTTCTTATAAATGGAAATAAATGCTGTTGACATTCAGTCTATGTGCGGACCTTTTAAGTCAGCGGAGCCTACCTCAAGTTAACCTAGTTTCAAAGCCCTCTTGAGTGGCCCTGTTGGAGGCGCACTCACTAAATCATTCATAGTGGAGACACCAGAAAAAAAAACTTGTTCCTGTGTGTCTGTGTGAGAGATTAAAAACATGACTTTAGAATGCTGTATTTTTCCTTTATTTTCAGTAATGAAACATGGTAATCTATATATCAGAATTTTTTTGTCAAATAGGACAAAATAGTGTCACAGGACTTTAGGACATTTTGAAACATTGATTTGGTGAGAAATCCAATGACTGACTAAATCTTTAATAATGTAAATGGAAACAGAATTTGCCAGTCATTGTGTATCTTTTCAATTCATGATGAACCTTCTTGCTTTACGCAACTTACCTGAATTACACAATTAGCAATCTAAAAAACTCAATATATAGCTGTTCAACTATATGGCATCTTTTTAGTGGATTCTATCTTTGTTCATTATAATAACTGAGGATATTTAAAGGACTTATTTAATCATTTATACAACTTCTCACAATTGTTAAATCATTTGTCAGGTTTGAAGTTGCGAAATATGCAAGAAAGAATCTAGGTTACGACCACGAGGCAGGTGAGAATGCAGATAAAAGCTGCTGAAGTATGAATACACCATGTCTGGTTTGCCAAACTCTTATTAATGCATCACACAATAGTCACCCTTGACAAAAGTAATAACAGCAAAGTCTCTAGATCCAGTGTAAGACAGATATTTAAATAATCATAAATGGCTGCTAATGACAAAAACTAATCAAAAACAAAAAAATCCAGCAGCATTCAGGTAAATTTAATTTCTGCTCCAGTTCTGACCAGCATTGTTACGCAAATGTACCCTCCTTACACCTGCATCACCAGGACACTTAGTATATTAGTGAGCCATGCAGTGATGGTGTAAAACATAGCAGCAGGACATGGATATAGCTGAAAGTCCCACATTTCTACAACATACGGTAATCAGACAAGTTTGACTTGGGCAGTTTGAACGGCACTACAGTAATGTTGCTGTCCGACAACTAAACACTGTTGTGTAAAGCAACTTTTCCCACAACAACATACTGTCTACCTTAAAGTGCATGTACTAGGATTTAAAATACTGATACATAGTATTGAGTTTGAAAAATTTATCAAACATTTTCCACATTATTTTCAATCTTCCACTTCTTATTCATCCAAGATTCCTAATTTTCTGCTTTTATCTTGAATGTTTACCATTATACGTAAAAATATACATATTGGGTAAGAAAATTGCACATGCTTTAAAAGGTGATGCAAACTACCTTGAATGACAAGACACTTCTCTCACTTGCTACCAGTTTACTCCCATCCCCTCCCCCAGCCTCCCTAGCACTACCCTCTTTTCTTCTCTGGGAAATGCCTCTCAACCATCTGTCTGGCTTCTCTGAATTTGGCACCTTTCAAAGACACAGAAAGAAATGGGCAAATTTCTGCAGCTCTCAGAGAAGCTAAAGGTTGGGTTGGCAAGCTTGTGTTTACGCTTGCATACTACAGTGAACTGTGCAACTCAAAATGATTTTAAACACTGGAACGCAATTCAAGGTCTTAGATGGATCTGCTCTTGGTACCATATGGTAATTGCAGTTACCTTTACACAGTAGGTTTAGATTTCTCATTATAAGACAGTCCACTCTGGCTGAAAAGGGATCCATTTTTGAGTCAAATCTCTGCAGCAGGAAACCTAAAGTGTAAACCAATGAACAGTGAGTAGCTTGAATCCACTTGGCAATTAAGGGAAATTGTAGCCTGAGGCTAAGGGCTTTATTAAAGGTGCACTACATTTAAGGAGCGTAGTCTCATTCTGATCTGTGAATTTGTCTGTTGAATGGGTTTATGTTTTACAACTTATCAAAATATGTCCCACTATGTCCTGGTATTACTTTCTGAAACATAAAGCATGCATAGTAGTTATATTCAGATATATATTTGCATGAAGAAAATAGAAAATTAAAGCACTGGGAATAAAAGTATTTAAAATGGGTGTGGGGGGGGAAATCATGAATTTAAATGCATATCTATTCTCAATGAAGAAACCATTGTTGGCTTTTTGGAATATAGAACTGTAAACCTGCTCAGTCACCATGATGATGATTCATGAAAAACTGACAAAAGGGAAGAGTTGCTCAAGCAACTCTTGGGATGGAGCATCCACATATAAAGTGCCTCTGTGTGTGTGTGTGTGTGTGTGTATGTAATAAGATAGATGACTTTGAGCCACTTCCCTACAAGGGAACCCATGGTAGTTGATACAAGTATGTCTGGTCAGGCCTGGTGTTCATACGATGCCTTGAGCCAATTCATCTTCACTGACATCCAATAGCAGAGTAAATTACAGAGCAAAGTAGGTGCATACCTGAGTAAAGAGATAAAGGAAGACAAGCTTTTCTGAAGAAAAAGCAAAGAGGTGGTGACGGTCTCTACATAAGGCAACTTTTAAGGAAGGCAGTAGAATGTTTTTAAATTTATATATCATCAGTATTGTTGGCAATGACAATGGGGATTTAATCAAGATGAGAAATAAATCAATACCCCTGTGCACATTAAATATACAACAGTGAAATGCTGGATAATATAATGGACGCCAAACTGAAAAGTTAAAAATAAGCTCTCTTGCTTTAGATGATTGGCACAAATGTTTTTCCATCACATAGTTCCTGCATCACTGATGGAACAGAGCTGACTTTAAAAGCTGCCTTGGCAGGATGGTTTTGGCACTTCCAGATAATTTCTGTGCCAAAATCCCTCTTTACCAAATGTACAAATGGCCAGGAAAAATTAACATATTGCTTAGTTGAGCAAATATATCAGGCTTAACTTGATTATTTATCTGGTTTTTAAAAAACTTAACTTAGTTCAGCTTGCAAAGCCCCAAACCCATCTTTTTCTAGTTCTTCCAACTATTTTATTATCCCCACTGCTCTGATAAATTGTAGCACTGTACCACAGAGTGAAGTAGAGATGTTTATTTCAATAATTCACTGACACAAAAGACAACATCCATTTTGTGTCTTAGAAGTCAATGTAGGAGCTTAATAATGAAGACAGCCGTGCATGAAAGATTTTTCTTGCTCTGTCCACTTATTACTCAGATTGCTTTCAGGTTACATCACAGACATCTGCCATTTCATCTGATGCAAACTGAAAGGCTACTGAAAGACAGGAAAACTTGAAATGAGCTGAAATATTAGTGAGGAGTAAAAAGAAAATTAGTGTCTGATGTAGAACAAATCTCAAACCTGGATCATCATAAAGCCACAAGCTTAGAACGATTTTTTTGTGGGGCATTTTGTGACATACCAACACAAAATTGTGCATAACTGTAGAGTGGGATGAAAACAATATGTGATTTTTTTTTTTTTTTTTTTTTTTTTTTTTTTTTTTTTTTTTTTTTTACACAAATACAAGATTGGATGTGTGGTATACATTTTTAATTTAGCCTTCCTATGTCAATACCTTGTAGAACCACTTGTTGCTGCAATTATTGCTGCAAGTGTTTCAGCCTTTCTCTCCCAGCTTTGTCCTTCTACAGGCTAAAGCTTTGGCCCATTCTTCTTTGCAGTCAGGTTTGAATGGAGAGCAGCAGGAGATTCATTTTGAAATCCTGACTTTGAATTCTGGACTTTGACTGGGCCATTCTAACATTTAATCTAAACCATTCTAATGCTACTCTGGTTGTTGCCCTGCTAAAAGGTGAACCTCCTACCCAAATCTCAAGTCATTTACAATTTCCCTGTTCCTGTCAAAGAAAAGCATCTCCATAGCAATATAATGTGTGGAACTGTATCTCTGACCTGTCTGCTGTGTTCCTTAGTCTCCAAGATGTTGTTCGATCATTAATGTCAAACAAACATATGGAGCTTCCACTGAACAGCTGGATTTACATAAAGAATAAATTACACACAGGTAGACTCTGAAGAAATTAGTGGCACTGGATTTTGTGTATGGATATCAGAGTCAAGGGATCTAAATATAAATGTACACCACACTTTTTAATTCTTAAAAAAATGTTAAATCCACATTTCCTTTTCCTTCCTCTTCACAGTTATTTGTGTTGGTCTTTTACATAAAATCTAAATAACAAAATAAAACACACTAAAGTTTGAGGTTGAGATAATGTAACAAATGTTGAAAAGTTCAACGGATATGAATACTTTTGTAAGGCGTCATTAATCTCCTTAATTACCATAAAGTGTCCAAAGCAGCCAAGTCTGACTGTGTATGACATTTAATTTATTGCAGCTCCAATTTACTAAATCTTATCACTGACTGATCATCTGAAATACTATTTAAGCCACTAATTACATTTCAAATGTAACTCACATAATACACAGATTTAAAAGTAAATAATCGACAGCACGTCAGTAACATAATGAAAGGGAGACACTTTCATTCAGAACAGCGTACTGAGCTTCGGTGTTATCTCAGTGATTACAGCAAATCATCTTCCATAGATACCAATGAACAGAGTGTCTTACTGGCATAAGCTACTGGCTGCTGAAACAGATTTCTACTAGCCAAGAACTCTAGTGAAAGAACAGAACAAGAAAGCAGAGAAATTGACAATTTTATATTCCCAGCAGAAACGCTGCAATCTTCAACTCATTTGGATTTGGATTTTCTGGCCAACTGATTAATGTAAATCTGAGATTATCCTCTTCCTTTGAACTTTACTCAGGAGACAGGAGACAGGAGGCGTGGCAAATGAACACAAGGTCATAGTCTAGAAAAAGCAGCACACAAGATCACAGTCAGTCACAGTCAAAACCCTGAGGGCCCACTGGTCACTTCTGGAGATGACCTTATTAAAACACAAACAGGGATGTGTCAGCAGAAAAAAAAAGGACTTCACAACCTTCAGACATCCTGATAAGCAAAAAGAGGGATCAGCAGTTATTTGAGAAGGTAAAATAAACAGGCTGGGTCAGAAATACAGAGCTGAAACAAACCTCTGTGAAATAGGTAAATGAAACTAGGAGTATACAGTCAAGACAGAAGACTGAAATAACCAAAGCAGATCCAGTTGAATCAAACAAGTTAATGGTGAGAAACAGAGCTAAATGACAGCAACCCTGTTTATTAGCTCTTCTGTGAAATATTAAAACTGGAATGAGTATCTGTTATAAGTCCTCTTGAATGTATATGTCTAACATTGTTATTCTTGTCAGTAGATGTTAATATACAGAATTCTCTTACTGCTGTTTCATGGTTCAGGACCATGGACAGCACAAGAGACACAAACTGTTATCACCCCACTATCACTCTGTTCATTTTTGTACTAGCACCACAATTACAGAAAATTGGTTGGTTCCTGGCTCAGGACCCATTAAAGGACAGTCTTTAAATGTTTAATAGTGTGATAAAAAAGTGTGCCAAAGTTTTAACCACTGGAGCCAAACAGTTTGCCTCAGATTAAATAAACTTGATTAGGAACGAGAAAAAAAAAAAAAAAAAAAAAAAAAAAAAATCAGAGTCCACCATGGCTCCAGCTTGCCATAAACTGTGCTTAAAAACCAGTGTGTCAAGAGTGAAGCCAGTTTTATATTGCCAATGATTAGAGCCTGACTGACCAAGAGAGAAGTCTCTAGTCCAAAACAAACACCTTCAAACCTGAATAAAATCTGCAGATGGGTACATGGACAAGCCAAATTCTTCTGGAGGAAAGCTCCTTAAACTATTAGGCCTCAATTACAAGACATGTGTTGGAGTGGTTGAGGTGAGGCTTTTTATTAAGAGGAGCACTACACCAGTTGTCAGGCCTAGCATTGGCAATGTCATGTTGTGCAGTCATTTAGCTGTCAATGGTAATGATGGATTGTAGAAAGGGGGTGCAGCATTCCTTTACATTTTACATTTCAAAATTCCACACTTTTTCAGACTTAAATTGCAAGAATTTTTCCTGCTTGTGAATTCTGGTTATTTGAGAACTAAATATTCACCTTCAACTGTTTAGTAGTTGGTATGTGTAGATTCCACACACTTTTACACTTTTCAGAGTGGGATACAGTCAAAGTCAACTTTATTGTCAATTCATTATATGTACTAGACATACAACGAATCAAAATTATGTTTCTCGCCATCCCCCAGTGAAGCTAAAAATAACCAGCACAGCACAAGAAACAACGAGGAAGAAAACAGGGGGCCAGAAGCCAGGAAAAACACACACACACACAGAGAGAGAGAGAGAGAGAGAGAGAGAGAGAGAGAGAGATAGAGAGAGAGACACACACACACACACAGAGAGAGAGAGATGAGAGAGATATAGTATACAGAGAGAGACACACACACACACACACACACACATATATATATATACACATACACACACACACACACATATATATATATATATATATATATATATATATATATATATATATATATATATATATATACACACACTTGTAACTGTCCTCAATGTCTGCTATTGTTCCCTCTGGGAGTGAGACCCCTTCTGTGTGGATGACCTTCCCTCTCTGTGTAACCATCCGACCACACTTCTCTAGTCCGAATGACATCCCAATGTCAGTGCTGTAGATCCTGGTGGTGTGGATCAGTGAGTCAATGTCTCGTTTGCTTAGCGTACAGCTTGATGTCATCCATGTAGAGGAGGTGACTGATGGTGGCTCCGTTCTTGAGTCGGTATCCGTAGCCAGTCTTGTTGATGACTTGGCTGAGGGGGTTCAGACCTATGCAGAACAGCAGTGGGGACAGAGCGTCTCCTTGGTATATGCCACATTTGATGGACACTTGTGCAATTGGCTTGGCTTCAAGGGTGGTTTTCCACATCCCCATCGAGGCTGCAATGAAGGCTCTTAGAGTCCTGTTGATGTTGTACATCTCTAAGCATTCAATGATCCAAGTGTGTGGCATTGAGTCATAGGCTTTCTTGTAATCAATCCAAGCCATGCACAGGTTGGTGTGTCGGGTTTTGCAGTCTCGGGCGACTGTTTGGTCTGTTTTTGGTGTTTGGCTCCTCTGGTATTTATGCCGATGCCCTTCTGTGCTGTACTCATGTATTTATCCATGTGCCCACCTATCTTAGCTGCTATGATGCCTGACATGAGCTTCCATGTTGTAGAGAGACAGGTTATTGGCCGATAGTTGGATGGGACCGAACCCTTTGAGGGATCCTTCTGGATCAGGATTGTGCGCCCTTCAGTTAACCATTCAGGGTGAGTCCCACTTTGTAGCAGCTGGTTCATTTGAGCTGCCAGTCGCTCATGGAGGGCAGTGAGTTTCTTTAGCCAGTAGGCATGGATCATGTCAGGACCTGGTGCTGTCCAGTTTTTTCATACCTGAGACTCTTTCTTGGACATCTGCCACTGTGATAGTTACTGGGGCTTGCTCAGGGAGGTTGCTGTGGTCATCTCGTAGAGAGATTAGCCACTGTGCATTGCTGTTGTGGGTCGCCTCCCTTTCCCATATGCCTTTCCAGTACTGTTGGGTCTCCAGCCTTGGTGGGTCTGCTCTGTTGTTATTACCCTGCCATTGAGAGTACACTTTAGCTGGTTGGGTGGAGAAGAGCCGGTTAATCCTCCTGGCTTCATTTTCTCTCGTGTACCTCTTTAGGCAACTGGCTTGGAGCCTTTGTTTGGCAGTTTCAAGCGCTTCAGGTATGGGCATCTGGCTGTACCGCTTGGGTACCGGTCTTTTGATTGCACCTCTTTGGAGCTCTGACAATTGGCTCACTTCCCTCCTTGTTACCTTGATTTTAGCCTCTAACCGTCTTTTCCATGGTGGGTATTGAATCTCATGGTTGCTCCTATAACCGAGCATCTCAAGGATCACTGATGCTGAGTTGTACACCAGCTCATTGGTTTCCGTTATGGTGTTGGTAGGGATCGTTCTCAATGCTGCATTCACATCTTCAATGAGACTTTCTGATGGTACTTCACTCAGCCGTTGTAATTGGCATCGGGATTGCCTGGTGTTCATTCGGGCCACGATCCTACCTCTCAGGTCAGTTGCTGCCTCGTTCAGCTTTGATGGTTCGTTCATCATTGGGGTTGCGTACCCAATCTCCGGGTGGGGAGTTGAAGCTAACTCCCCTCTGACCTGGCGTCCTGGCTCCCCCTTGCCGTAGCATTTGTGTTGTACCTCGTCTATCTCAAGTTGTGACAGCATTTGCCGTTTGCGGATGTTGGAACACTGAGCTACTAGTTGTTTGGCAGTTAGTGTTGAATGGGGATGTCGATGTAACCATTCCTCCCGCATTCTTTGCATGTAACCCCTCTGACTAGGGTTACTTGAGTAGTAGCATTCCAACAGATCCAAGTTTTCACCTCTCGCCCAATTCCGTCTTGTTCCAGTAACCCATTTTTCGTGAAGGTGCCCTGGTTCCCCAGCACCTGACGCAGACCTTGTTTGGCCGGGCGACGTCTGAGCCGGCATGGCGTGTATTCCTTTGTCACTCATCATGAGGTAGGCAGTAGCGCGAAGGATCTTGCCTAAGGACCCACACTGGATATCTGAATCAAGCGACCCGGCCTGGATTCGAACCCCGGTCTCCCGGGTGAAGGTCGGGTGACTTACCCATTGAGCTACCCAGCCGCTCTCGCTCTCGCTCTCTCTCTCTCTCTCTCTCTCTCTCTATATATATATATATATATATATATATATATAATATATATATATGCGATGTATTATATATATATATATATATATATATATAATATATATATATATATGCGATGTATTATATATATATATATATATATATATATATATATATATATATATACCCCACAACCAGATACCATATAGGGCCTTCTTTCAGGTTTTTTGGCATTTGGGCTATCTTAAACTAGTTGTACTGCAAGATTGGAAACTCCTACTTTGCAAAGAAGGACAGGAGAATCGAACAATAAAGATACAACATTTGTCAACTTTCGTACCTTATCTCATTTGTAAAAAGAATAAGTCGTTTTGGTGTGTTTTTTTGGCATTTTTACCAGTCCAAGTTTAAGAATCACAACATAAAGCATTACTAGATTTTAGTGATTTAGAAAATTAAATACAAGAAAAAAAAAAAAAGTGTTCATACTTACCCAGGCATGGAAAATGGTAAAAAAAAAAAAAAAAAAAAAAAAAAAAAAAAAAAAAAAATTCATACTTGACTAGACTGCATAAGAAAGCTGTGGTTTGAAGAACGAAGATGGAGAACTACCTCCAAGCTCATCAACTTCACCTCAAAACAACAACTAAATGGTTGGAACGTGGACACAGTTGTTCCAGCAGAAAAGGGAATCCAAACACGAAAACTCGTGATTAAAGCAGACTGGCAATACAACAGCCTTCCCAAAGTCATGAACTTAAAGTTGTTAAAAATTTGTGGTCTATGCTTGAAAGTCATGTCGGTGTAAGTAAGCCAGTTAGTTTAAATTAACTTCCATTGCTGCCAAAAAGAAAGAATATCCGGCTAGAATTAAGCTAGAAGCTTTCTGGTGGCTATAAAGAGCATTTGGTAGAGATGCAACCTGCTGGGGGACACTTAAATAAATATCATGAGTTGTGGTGTATGTATATATTTGAATATATACATGTCTAATTTGACCCTCTGAAGGTTAGAGAAAATTCACAATAAAGTCAAATGTGTTCTCAAAAAAAAAAAAAAAAACAACAACAAACTTCTCAAAAAACCTCTCAAACATTACTAAGAGATTCATGTTCATGACAAATGTATGTAGGGACTTTGTGTCATTTTTGCTTTCTCAACTGTTTGGTATGTAAAGATCTTTGAACTTTTTTAAAGTCTTGTTACAAGCATTAAATAATTAAAATCTGGATGTTATTCTCATCAGAAGACAAGTTATACTCTGCAAAATAATGTTAAGATAATAGTTACTGAAATTAATTTTTATTTTACTTTTATTTTATAATTTTCCTCTGGTTTGATTTCCTTGTGGAATCAGTATTTTCTCATTTTCCTACTGCCAAGTGTGCCAAATGATTCACATGCTCATTAACAGCATAATGTGTATGTGTGTGTCTGCTATGATTCACTCCATGTTAGGGAGCAGCCAAGTAATTATATGGTTGTGTGTAAACAAACACAAAATTGCCCAATCCATTAAGAATTCCCAGATTCCCTTCCACACCTCACCTTTCTCCATCTGGGTATTTGGAAAAATTACAGATGCATCACAAAACACAAAAACCTAAATCATTCTGAGAAAAATGTTTGCAGATTTATACTGACTTTAACCTATATGTCTTTTTTTTTTTTTTTTTTTTTTTTTTAGAAAAAAAATTTTTTTTAGCTTTTTTTCTGTTCTTCTAACTGGCAAAAGGTCTTTTATACCACTGTGGAGGAATATTGGCCCGCTGTTTATTCTGCAGAAACAAAAACAAGAAGAAAGAAAAAAAATCTGCCACTTTGGAAGCTTTTTAAGGATAAATGGCCTGTTTAGGGTCAAGACACAGCATGCCCGTTGGATTTAAGGCCATACTTTAACTAGGCCACTTCCAGAATCTAATTTAGTTTATTTTTGAGCAATTCACATGTAGGACTGCAGGTGTGCTTTGGATTATTGTCCTGCTGCATAACCAAATAACACTTGGACCTATGGTCTCAAATTCATGGCTGGACAGAGAGCAGATTTCCTGGTTTCAGCAATTCAGGTAATGGAGTGGTTAAGCAGCCCCAGACCATCAATCTACCACCACCATGTTTAACGGTTGGTATGACATTATTTAAAAAAAAAAAAAAAGTCTAAGTTTTATCCCTATCTAAAGAAAAGCAACTTGTTGTGTCAGTCCACAGAGTATTTCTCAAACATCTTGGGGATCAACAAGACATTGGATTTCTTCTTTAAAGAATGTATCTTCATCTTCCCTGGATACCATTTTTGTCTATTTTCTTACTGTTGAACGCTGACGTCAACAAAAGGTAATTTTTGGGGTCTGTGGTACTTTAGATGTTCTGAATTCTTTTTTGCTCTCCTGGATGAGTTTTCTGTGCATTCTTGGATTAATTTGTGTAGGCGAACTATTCCTGGGAAGGTTCACCACCATTCCCAGTTCACTCCATTTATGGATAATGGCTCTCACTGTTTCAAAGCAGTTGCCAAGCCTTAGAAATGACTTTATAATCCTTTCCTTATCTGTTTTTGAATATCTATAAATCAGGGCATGATGTGTTGCCTTTCCAGTTCATTTACCCTACTTTGTGTTGTCAGTCAGGTTCTATTAAAGAGATTTTGAATTGAACCCAGCCTGCTGAATCATGAAATGTGTGTTTATTCACACATAAATCATATTTTAACAAGGTGGAGTATTTTCACATAGGGTCAAAATGGTTTGGATAGTTTTTTTTTTCCCTTAATAAATGAAATCATAATGTTTAATTCCATCTTGTAAATAGGTTATGATTGATATCAAAATTTCTTTGGTTATCTGAAAAGTTTAAGTGTAGAGAATAAATAGAAAAAATCTGTAAGTGGGCTAATACTTTTTCATGGCTCTGTGAGTCCATGCATATGTAAGATTTATCCATTTTCTGCCCCATTCTGAACATACACACACACACACACACACACATACACACACACACACACACACACACACAGACACACAAAGCCAGCTGTTACAAGTGATGCCTCCGGGAATCGAATAAAAATGAAAGGCGAGTGAGGGAGATGTGAGGAGAAAAAAAAGGAAAATAAATTGAGGGAGGAGAAAAGCCCATGTGGCGGAGGGAGATTCTCATCTCATCTGAAATCATCAGAGCCCCCCCGCCCCCACTACCACCTTTCCTTCCACTGTAAGCTTTCTATTGAGCATCTCTGTCCCCTCCACCCCCCTCCATCAACCTCATCCCACCCTGTCTTCTGCCTTCCCTACCCTCCTAACCCTTCTCCATTTTTCTCCACACTCCCCCTCACAGCTTTCACTCTTTCGTATTATCCCTCTCTCTGTATTCCACCTCCCTCATCCTCTCTCTGTCACTGTCGGAGAGCTGCAGGCAGCCGAGGCAGCATGCACTAATGTTGCTATATTTGACAAGGCACGCGCACACTCTCTTCTGCCACATGCACGGCTGCACACTCATATGAGAAAGAGGAAGGGGAGGCGAGGGCACCGGGGCTTTAAGACACACTGGATGCGGTCTGAGTGCTGGAATCACAAACATAGCGAAACACGGAGAGGGGTAATGCATGACGCCAGCAAACCAATCGTGGTTTTGCTCTTTATCTCTCTCTCTTTCTCTCTCAGACACACGCTCACGCCTCTCAGACACACGGCAGCACACGAGCCAGGGAGCAGGACACCGTTGGACGTATCATTCATACAGAGAAAGATCAGAAGGAAAGGATTAACTCTCTCCAGCCTTCTCCCTCTAAGGATCTTATTCCCTCTTCCTTCCTCGTGTTCCTCTAAGCCTATCTTCACCTCGTTTTTTTTGTTTTTTTTTAACAATCCCTCTTTTAAAAAAAAAAAAACAAACAAAAAAAAAAACAAAACAATCTCTCCTTTTCCACAATTCATTGGTTGGCTGAGTGAAACAGACTGATCGCAATCTTTACCGTATGGATTGCTTTAACTGAAGCAGTGACAGTTTTCCTTCGATGTTTTGTCCTGTGAGAAATTTTTTGATCGTTTGTTTTCCAACACAGTATCTTTGGATGAATGGCTGACAGCAGCAAACTGTAAGGCTGGTGCCGACTGAGGTATCTGGTAAAAAGGTAAGTCCAGAGATGGTCTTAGTTATGTTTCCCACACTCAAAAACACACAATCTTAATATATCTGCAGATCATTCTCAATGTAACATAGGTGAACTGCAGGCTACTTAGTCATTTTAATGGCCAGTAACTGGTGGTGGACACAGAATTCATAAACCAAGAGAACATCAGCAGGAATATTTGGTTTTAGGGGGCAAAGCTTGCAGATGTTAACAGTGGGGAGAAGTACCTAATAAGAAAACTAATAAGAAAAATACCTTAAAAAAAAACACACCATTTTTATTGCTTTTCAAACAACTAACCCATAAAACAGCTGTACAGTTTCTCCAAAATTGTTTGCACTCTTGTGCAAAAAGTCCTGGTGCAGACCTATACGACTGAGCTTAGCTTTGGTTGATATGATGCAAGTATCCTTCACATATCTATGAGTAATATAAAAATACCATAGGTCCAACCACAGTTCCTGACCAGCTCAGCCATTAAAGTTAAACTAATCCACTTGCTATGTCATGTTTTCTAAAACAACAGTGTAACTGAAGTAAAAAGTAGAAAAAAATTGTTGTTCTAACTAGTGCATACTGCAACCTAAGCAATGCAAACCTCATGTATTTTTCTTCAAATACTTTAAGTAACCCTGACAGTAACATTAACTTAATGTAGACACTTAACATTACAATAATATTACAGTCTTTTTAAGTCTGACCTTCATATTACATTATGTAATTTTATCCATTTAAAACTCTTTGACTGCCGCTATTAAATGATGCTGATTCTAGTCTGAGGCTATAAAGTGCTGCAGTTTTTTTTTTTTTTTACCTGCTCTACAACACTTATCAACTCTAACAGTGATTCAGAAGGTGTGATGTAAAAGTGATTAACTTGATGGAGCTGCATTGTAATTATATGATGATGCAGTGAGTGTGAGGCCTCGCCTGTCTAATGTCCCTGAGGCTTTTGTGTCTCTCTATTTTGCCTGACTATCTGTCAAGTAACACAGACACATCCTGACATCATTCCAGGGAAAACAATTAAGATCACTGAGTGATTATATGGGTAGTGCAGTAATTTGGCATGTCTAATAAGCAACAAGGCTGCCACTTCAAACCAACTGGATGGCTTTAGTGAAAACATCCGTAAAATCATTGCAAGCATTCCAGCTGGAATCAATTTCATAATGTTTGATGCAATCAACCAAACTGCAAAATGCAACAATATTTTGCTCGAAATGACTGCACCTGGAAAACCTCGCACAGATTTATACAAATTTAAACTACAAACACAGCATGTATAAAAAGTACAACATGATATGGTGCTTTATAAGTCTTCATACCCCTCAAACCCTTTCACATTTTGACCCTTTAAAGTCATGAATCTCAGTTATTGGGATTTTATGTGACAGACCAAAGCGAAGTAGTGCCTAATTGCTAAAATGGAAGGATAAGGATACGATATAAATAAAAACATGGCAATGTGGCATACATTTGTAATACATCAATACTTAATTAAATTACCTTTTTTCATAGTCACAGCTGAGTCTTGGGGTGTGTTTCTACCTTATTTAAAAATCATCATAACATCAACATAACAAATGTTTGCACGTTCTTCTTCGCAACATAACACATTGGATAGTGAGCATATGTGATTCTCAGTTGGATTTTTAGGTTTGGACTTTAACTGGACCATTCTAAGGGATAAATGATCTAACTCCAGTTCTTGAGAGCTACTGTCCTGCAGCTTTTGGGTGCATCTCTGGTCCAACACACCTGAATCAAATTAACTGTTTGTTACCATGCCTTTGCCACACTTGGTGGCATGCTGAAAAGGCAATTCAACCATTTGATTCAGCTGTTTTGCAGCAGGGATGCATCTTAAAGTTGCAGGACAATAGGTCTCGAGGACTGGAGTTGGAGACCCCTGATCTAAACCATCCCATTGTAGCTCTGGCTGTAAAGTTAGGGTCATAGTCCTGCTGGAAGATGAACCTCTGGCCCAGGCTTGAGTCTTATGCAGCTTCTAACATAATTTCTTCTAGGATTGCCCTGTATTTAGCTCCATCCATCACCCCATTAACTCAGTTTTTTTCTCAAGGCTGATGAAAAGCATCCCCACAGCATGATACTGCTGTCACAGTGTTTTGACATGATATGGTGTGCTCAGGGTAATGTGCAGTGTTAGAACAGAGCGTTTTACTTGAAACTTCTCCACAATTTTATTCCTGAGCTGTCTTCTATGTTTTTGGTCTTCATGATGCTGTTTGTTTATTAGTGTTCTGGATGTTATACTGAAATTAAATTACACACAAGTGGACTCCATTTACTAATTAGATGACTTCTGAAGGCAACAGATTGGATTTAAGATTTTATTTACAAGTAACAGAGTAAAGGGAGCTGAATCTAAATGCACTTCACACTTTTCAGACTCTCGTTTATTTAACACTTTAAAAACCATTAATCATTTCCCTCTAAAGATTATTCACTCCTTTGTGTTGGTCTGCAACACAAAGCCTCAATAAAATACATTAAAAGTTTCTGGTTAGAATACAAACAAATTTAGAAATGTTCAAGATATGTGAACACTTTTGCAAGGTCCTGCCTGTGTTCAACTTAGCAGGAAAAATAAAATGGTCAGCATTTAAGAAGAAATATATAAAACACACTTAAGATACTGCAGCCATTCACAAGCCAACCAATCACAGATGATGGTAAAATATATGTTCAAATTTCGGCAGCATGTGGCAACATAAAAACGAGTCTATTTGTCACTATATTAGCATGTGTTGAAGTGTGTATGTTTGTGTGTGTGTGTGAACGCCATGTTGCAAAGTCTCTCTGCTCTCCTGTGTAAGAAATACATTAAAAATTGATTTAGGAAGCTTGGCTGCACCTCGCTGCCTTTGTTAGCAACAAACATTGTAGCACACAGCAAGACAGGCATTAGTGAAACCTTTTAATGTAACTATATCACAAATTCCTGTAGTTTTTGAGCGTTTTATTAAGTGAGTTAACAGTATAGCTCAAAGTAGATGATTTCATACATTTATTTCAAAAGCTACTTGAACAGGGACCGACTTTGACACATCCACACACATTCTTCCACACCTAGATAACTATTCCCTCCCTATTTGGAGGCATGTAGGGCAAAATTCCAGTCCTATTGATAAAATCTATTAGTCAGGCCATGTATATTTGTCAAAAGAAAGATTAAATATGGGTACAATTGGGTTTTAAGTGGGCAGATCTGACAGAAATGCACATAAATAAGCACACACAGATATACTCCTCTGCAGAAGAATTTTAGACTTTGATTTTAATAGTTAGAGATGAATCAAGAGAGGTGTCATTTTACACACAATAAATATAAAACTGAAGCAGTTACATTGTAATATTTGATTACGTTTTGATATACTGACACATTAAGTGCATATTTACTGAATGAAACAAAATGAAAACAAACTTACAAAGGAGAGACAATAGAGGTGTTACATGATCCCCCAACACCCTGCACCCCCTGCACCCTGCCATGTATTTACACAGGGTGTACACTAAAAATGTTCATGTGTAGAGTTTGGCTGCCCTCATGTTCAGGTCAAATGGATTAAAAAAAGCCTTCTGAGAATCACCTGGCTCACCACCACATTACCCATTTATTTTGACAGGAGCTGATGGGTAAAGAGGAAAACATGGCTCCTGAGGTGACCGTCAAGAACAACCTGTCATCACTTCTAACCTGCAACTGGGGCTGTACAGTTTAATTTGCATTTAATTTTTATTTTTGGCTCCAAATTTTGTAATTGATGAACAAATGTATGTATCAAAAGGATTTGGCAACATTCATCTTTGCAAGTTGTGCATATAAATAATGCGCTGCATTTACAGTACCTATATAAATGTGACTCGAATTTTTTTCCCCCATATTTGAACAGCCTTGCTTACAACATAGAACTGATTAGTAAATATTTTGTCTTGTCAATATAGAAGTAAAAAAAAAACAAAAAAAAAACTTCACTACAAGCTCCTAACACGTTTAAAATGCAAGAAGCATTTCCTTTTGATAATGTCACAGTTGCAGGAGGAAATTCTGGTCATTCAGAATCCTTTTGGAGAACTGAGATGAGTAGAGCTAAACATGTTAACATTGTAAAAGGGCATATTTGACTTTAATCAATGGAAATAAAACTCTACAACAGACGACTGAAATAATATGCAGCACTGATTCTAATCTGGAACCTTAACCTTCTCTTGTAAAAGGTCCTCAACGAACAGGAGATAAATCAGTACACTGTGTACTGACAAATGACATTTAGAGGCAACTTTATGAGGAGAAGTTATTACACTTGATGACATGAGATGAGTAAGGATGATAAAAGTTTGGTTTGCTTGTGAAAAATGGACAGGCTTTGTCTTGACATGTAACAGAGTTGGTCAACAACAGAGCACTAAGTTAGAACAATTTATGGTAGCAACAGCTCTAAGTGAAAGATTAAGAAGAAAGCACTGAAAAAAATCTGTCCCTTTCTTTTTATTAGAGTTCTTCACTTGCTCACAACATGACTCGGTGTAAAAACTTTATCACAATATGTTTCTCAGGATAGAAATCAGTGAAAATGTTTTCAAACAATCTGAGTCTTGGCTGACATTTGATCTAATTGGTTAGTAATGGTTCTGCATGATGGGGCCGTTGGTAGCACAGCTGCCTTGCAGCAAGATAGTCCTGGGTTTGAACCCCGGCCTGTGGCCTTTCTGCATGGAGTTTGCATGCTCTCCCTGTGCATGTTTCCTGGATTCTCTCCAGGTATTCTTTCTTCCACAGTCCAAAAACATGAGTGTTAAGTTATTTAGTCTCTTTAAATTGCCCCTAGGTATGAGTGTGTTCATAGTGGTTTGTCCTGTGTGTCTCTATATTGTCCTGTGATACTCTGGTGATTTGCCTAGGTAGTACCCATTGACTTCTGGAGATAAGCTTCAATCCCCCCCTTCGACCCTGCACGTACAAGTGGGCATAGAAAATGGATAGTTAGGAATGAGTTTGAATAATTCTCACCAGATTTAGACTGAATTGAATTCTTAATAATTAGTTATGAATTGGACCCCTTTGTCTTGCAAATTGCCTGGAATGACATTTGCTGGGTATTAGTACCAAATAAATACATTAAATTGAATTTAAATCTACATTTATATTCTAATACTTACATTAAGTGGACCTTTTAGTTTGTTCATCTATTCCCATTTATTTACAAATCTTTCAGAATGTAAATTAGAGGTAAAGAAATATTACTAAGTATTCAAACCAACCACTGAAGCTGCTTCAAAATGGTTTGTTATCTTGCTACATATGCTGAAGTATAAACAAACCCCTTGGTCTAAATGTAAGAAATAAAGCCCATTTTAGTATTCGTGTTGCCTTTGATGTGAACCGGTTTTGTATGTTGCGTGTGCATCGGGATAAAGAAAATAAAATTCAAAGTCCCTCTCTGCAACAGAAAAAGATATATCACTTTAGCCACAACATCACCATCTTGTTTAATATTTTTTAAAACTTATATTAACCTGAGTAACTCCTGGTGAAAGTTCAACGCTCTATGTGTGGTCTATAAATTCTCCCTTGTGGTCAAAAAAAATAAAAAAATTGTCAGCTGAATTAAGCAGAAATTATGTCACACTGCAACACAATTGCTGTGGCAATTGTGTTCTATTTGCTTCAATTTTGTAGCAGTTGTGCTAATGTGCGTGCCTGAGAATTGCGAAATGTATCCCATGACATGTTTCAATATGTCCAAAGAAAATTGATGGCACCCTAGCTTAAATCGAGATCAAATTACATGCTACAGCATTAAGAACATTGAAAGATGATGTTTGAGCATTATTTAGCTCAGACACCAGAAGCACAATGATGTAATGGTGGTGTAATAACATCTTGTTGCCAATTCTACTGATTTTAAGCTTAATAACCTTATGATTGGAATAAAGCTGTGAATTATTTGACAAATAGTTACTGTGAAACACATGGAAACATTTACAGCCCTAAGTCTGTGGAAGGACTAGATGATTGAATTCTGACTGCTCAACTTGATCAACAGCAATGGATTAGCAGCATGAAATCTGTTAAATATGATACACGAGTAGACTATTAGAGCTCACTGTATTTATTATATACCCTACATATATAGTGGAAGAACTCAACAACCACACAATCAAAGAGGATCAAAAATAAGTTAAAATTTTAAATTTCTACCAGCCACTCAGATTTCTACAAGCCACTGTTTTCTTTCCAAACACATTTTGTGCAATAGTCTTGTTTTTGATTACAAACATAACAAAAAAAATAATAAAGTACTGTAAAATCTAGTGCAATTCCTCATTCTGTAAGGAAAAAAAACCCTGCTATGCAATGTAACAACATAGCATGCATGTCCTTTCCTACTTTAATTTCGCACCTGTATAGAAACCAGTTCGTACCCATCTACTTAACATGTACTTTGTTGACTTGTCAGCATAAACATTGTTGGAAATTATATCTTAAATGTTAAGGTATTTAAATGTACATTACTTTTTTTGAAGTTTTGTCTGTATACTGTAGTTCTCCTGATTGCACTACTGATCCGTAGTTGGACCATTTGAATTAGTTGAGATATTACAGATTAGGTCCCCAGATCAAACCAAAATAACTCTTAAGTAGCCACCTATTGGTGGACATTGTTTGTGGAGTTGAATAACCATATTTCCATGCAGGATACATGAAAAATTAAAGGAAATTACTGTCAAACTTTGGTAGTCCAAGCAGGTGCAAAATGCTGGGAAAAACTCACATATAAAAAAATAACCAAAACTGCAAAGATACGTAATGACAAAGGAGCGAAATGACCAGCAACTGCTGCCGGCAATATGAAAAAGTTGATCCCATCAAAAACTAGCCAGTCACAAAAATTTTATTAAAGATAGCATATTTATTACCTTTAGGTTCATCTCTTTGCCAGGTTTTGACAAAGATTGTGTTGGTTTCTGCTTTGAACCAGGGATGTGAAGTCACAGTATTACTCAGTTTTGCTACAGAAAATGGCATTTGGGTTCATTGCTGCCCCCTAAAGGTAACTAAAATAGAAACTAAAAATTGTATTGTATAAAATTTTGCACAAAGTTCAAACCTCCCACTGCGGCTTAATCACATTTATTCACCTCTTCATAAATTTACTGGCATTTGGCACATAGCAGGTGCTAATTACCACCTATGGTCAGAATCAAAGACAGCAACAAAAGATCTCAGACCAACAATAGAAGTATTCACTGTATAGCACTAATTTGATCAGGGCTCCAAAAATTCAACGGGTCACCTACAAACACATTATGTACAGCACTACAGTGTTAAACCCATGCAGCCTAAAAATAACCATTTTTGTCTTCAATTTAAGACCGGTAATTTCTCAAACTTCTTCCTTTTCTTATCAACGTTACTGTGCTCATTTACAAAGAATAACTTCAAATTTCCCAGCGGAGCTTAGCTAATGTAACTTTAATCACATGCAGGAAATCTATCTGCAGAGCTTCCTTGATTCATGCTTCTGTTACTTTGTCGAAGAAAAGAAAGGGAGACTCAGAGTGAGAACTAGAAAGAACAGTAACATCGAGAAAGACAACAATGACGAATGAAGGTTTAACAGTGGAATAAATGTTGGAGAAATGTGAAAGCTTAATATGAGAACAGAAAATAGAGTATAATAATTCAGTGCAAAGTGTTTAATATTTTGCTCAGTGTGTGGCAGGTGCTATTACTACTGATTTTACCACAATTAGCAGCTGTAAGGTTTGCACACAAAATCCACAGTGACAAACTCAGTAAAAGACTCGAGTGGTTGTGGAGAGGAATCTTAATGCCCTCCTTGTTTACCTTCTTGCACTTATTTTTACTTCCCCTTCCCTGCTGGGATTTCCTGCCTCATCTTCTTTTCCCAAATCCTTTCGTCACTGAGCTTTTTCCACACCTCCTTTCCTCGTCATCTCTCTGACTTCAATTCTCCATCTCTCTCCTCTCCCTCGATTTCCATATTTAACCATCTGTAAATGACCTGTTGACACTCCTGACAGATAGATGAATGTTACTCATGGAAGTGACTGCTTGTCAGGCTCTACAGTCAGCTGAACTCTCACTGACCTCCTGTTGACCTTGATAGCCAAACAGTTTATCACACAATTTTCTCTTCCCTATTGGGCTGTTTAATATGCTGCAGGTGGAGATTTACATAATTATGGTGCACAGCACAAGCCTTAAATGCACCTTCTTGTCAACTCTATGGTAAGATGAACCCCAAAGAAAACAAGGCATGCTTTCAAGTTTTTACCATAAACATCTTAATCTGATTAGAGGCACATTTCACATGCTGCTGATTGGGTTTGATGATAGATAGGGAAAAGGTGATATTTCAAAATTGCACTGGTTGGCCCAGAGGCTGCGAGTCAATAGTTATGCCATTTTGAGGTGTAGACAAGCCTTTCATACCTAGGACTCATTGCACCTTATGTCATGACAATAACAAGAAAACGTTTAAGAGGATAGGGCAGACTTATCACCTTATTGAAGAAAATATTTAATCATCACGACCTCAGCGTCCTTCAGAGACTCAAACAGGAATAGGGGATTTTCAATCTGAAATTTAATCTAGATATGTGATTTTATTGTGATAGCAAAAGTGACAACAAAAAGTATTCTGAAATTTCTTTGGCAGTATATTGTACTGCAGTGACTGCATATCACTGCAGTCACTGCAGTACAAGTGTTTTAAACACTTCTGTGGCAAAATGATTGGTACCATTGCTGTCAATACTTTGCATAACCCCATTTTACCAGTACAACAACCCTTAGTCTCCTCTTACATTTCACATGGTTTGATCTTATGGTGAGAGTGATCTTTGACCATTCCTCATTTCACAATCTCATTAGATTCTCCAGAGTCCTGGATCCCTTCTTATTCTCACTTCTCTTCAGGTTACAAAATTGTCCTATAGGACTGAGATTAAGATAATCCCAGAAAACAGATTATTTTATACCTCTCGAACCATTTCTGGGTTGATTTGACCATATATGATAAACTGTATAAAACCCATTTTCAGTTTACACATACATCACCACATATTTCATTAAGATTAAAGATACCATTGATACAAACAAGGCTTCTAGAGTGTTTGGAGGAAAAAGTGGCTCACATCACCATAGATCCTCAACAATCCTTGACAGTGGACATGACGGCTTTTCTTTATGCCAATCCCTCCAAGAATATTTGATTCACAAAATTGTGATCTTAGTTCAGTCTGATTTAGCACCATCTTACATTTGTGATGGTCGGAAAAAAGTTGATGCCACTCTTTACAGCAGTTCTCCAGCAGTGACCTTTCTGTTAACATCCTGATCACCTTATTTGCGGGCATTATAACCTGGGTCCATGTCTACCCCTGTGGCCTGTGGCTAAAACAAATGGATCTCTGTGTCATGTCGTATTATACCTCAGGGAAACAGAAAGTCCTGAATTACTTATTAGTTTCTAGTAATCATTACAACTCTGATAATCTTTAAAAAGTCAAGTTTAATAAAAATGTTCAGTGACATTTAATTTAAAGAGATTGGTAGGGGTGCCAATAACTGTGCCACTGATGATTTTGTTAAAATAATTATTTCTCAATGTGGGAGCCATTTTCTGACTGATTAAATAGACTTATGTTATAAGTTGAATGTTCATTAACTTGTCAGTGCAAGATTATGCAGCGGAAATAAAATATTAATTTATTGTAAGGATACATCTTTACCAGAGGGGTTGAATAAATCTGTTCTGACCTGTATATGAAATGCTGTTGAAATTACCGTTTAGTTTCTTTGTTTCTCTCAGTCTCCAGCTTTTTGTTTCTTCTCATTCTCTACCCTACGTTTCTCTGTCAGACCCTGCGACTCTCACACAGCAGCAGTTGGTGTTCTGTCTGTGTTAACGCAAATTGATTGCTTGAACCACCAAAAACACATTTATTATTCATGCCTCAAAATTTCTGGTGCGCCCCTGCCTGATGCCTGCTTACACATTCACCTACATGCACAAAAGCAATGAAAATTGCAGACTTATGCACACACAAACACTTTTAATGTATGCAAGCAAACATTCTGAAAGAAATTAATGTGTATGCATAGTCACTCCTGGGGATTTTTGAAGAGTCACGCACCAAAGTGTGTGTGACACTGCACCAAATCATACGATATGGCCGGGATTTAGGACATGTTTGTCTCACTTGTCTTTTATCTCCCTGTTCAGGTGACTTGCTGCTGTTTATCCTAAGTCACTATTCATGAGGAGGCTGCAGGCATGACGGCTTGACCCCTTCATAGCCCCACTCCTCTTGCAGAGGAAGGCCGCGCACTCCTGTGTCATGCCCCCTTACATCCACCCCCCAGGGGGCACTGACCTGTCCCCAACCAGCGCTACCATCTTCTTGACCAGACATGGTGAGTTGACAGCAAAAAAACAAAAGGAAATACTTTGCTGCAATCCTACTCTCTGCTCTACTCTGCTCTGCTCCTAACTCTGCAAGGGAGCAGGAATACTGCCTGTTTTGACAGCTGCTAATGTTAGCTTGCTCAGCGTGATCGGACTCACACATACACACAAACACAAAAGATGAAGGCGCTGACGGCACGTGCCAAAGTCTGTTGGTGAAATCCCAAAAGAGTGGATGTTTTAGTGCAGGCGGAAGTCCACAGAAACAAAATGCAGCGGGAGGAGGAAGATAAAGATGGATCTCAACATTTTTTTCCCTTTTTCAACTCATGAAATGGAAAGCTGGAACACAGTCATTGCTTCTTTTCTGTGGCTTAACCTTGAGGGTTAGTGAAAAAAAAGCAGCCCCTGTACTTCTGTACACTGTGACATAATCCTCCTCATGCGTCAGTGTTAAAGTTCCTGTTCTAAGCCCTTGACCCTTACTTAACCTTTACAGCTTGTCTTCACTTGAACACCCCGTCTGAACCTCAACTGGAACATAACAGCTGAGCAGCAACATGGAAAACCGACACTGAATGTTTCGTTAAACCCTTCTCTGTTTCAGATGACACATTCCTTATTTTGATTATTGCATGATGACTTAAAGCGCCTTAAAAAGTATTTATATCCTTTTTTTCCCCATATTTTGTCATGCTTTAACAACAAACTTCAGTGGTCTTTTTTTAAAGATTTTATGTGATAATTCCCTTTACTCTAACAGTCTAAATAAAACAAAGTGCAGCTAATTGCTTTCAGAAGCCATCCTGTTAATAAATACAGTTCACCTGTGTGTAATTAAATGTAGAATAAATACAGTTCTGTGAAGTCCTCAAAACTTTGGTGAACTAACGAAATCATTAAGACCAAGTTCAAAGAACTTGATAAGTGGTCATAAAGCATCACCCCAATAACTTACAGAAGTGTAAATAGATGGAGCTACAGTAAACACAAGGCAATCCAGAGGAAGACCTGCTGGAGACTGCAAAAGACTTGAGACTGGGAGCAGAAGTTCACCTTCTAGCAGCACAGCAACACCAAGCATGTAACAATTCAGTTCCATTTATCATATCAATCCCATCATATTGAGAGATTAAAATTTAATCAGTTACATTCCAATTTGATTTTGGTTATAATACTGTGGAGTCAAGTTCAGTTTATTGTGCCAGTTGGTAAAAAATGTTCTATCCAAGGAAACCCAGCTGACTGTATCAAGCCATTAACTTGTCAGCAATCCCACCTCCTGAGTGAGCATCTTGGCACACTGGACGGTTGATTATACTGAGTAGTTAACTTTTTAGCAAAGCCTCATACTGAGTGAGCATGTGGCAACAGTGAAAAGGAATAACTAGAGAAGGTAGATAACTCCTGTAGTAAGCTGACTGACCTCGAGCTGTTTTGCAAAGAGGAACAGGCAAAAAAAAAAAAAAAAAAAAAAAAAAAAAAAAAAAAAAAAAAAAAACTTACAGCAATACTTCCAGTATAAGGTTGTTCTATAAAGTACTCATTCAGGGCAGCGAGACAAAAATGTAGATTTCCCTGAATTGATTCTGTAAAAGAAAAACTGAGCAAATCATGTTTCATTTCTACTTCCTCTTCACAATTCTGCACTACTTTGTGTTGGTCTGTCCCAATACAATATACTAAAGTTTGTGGTTGTAACACAACAAAATTTCAAGAAGTTGTGTTACAACTTGTGTTACACTCTGTCTTTCTTCCTCTTTTTCACCTTCACCTGTCACTGTTCTCCTTTTTCTATTTGTTCTGTCTCCTTCCAGTAATTCTCTATCAGACCTTAATATTTCTCGCTTTACTTGTTTCATACACAAATACGTGCACATGTTGTAGAATAAACAGTTTGGTTGAAAAATGCCGCAGAGAGTTAAAAAAAAAAAAAAAAAAAAAAAAAAAAAAAAAAAAAAAAAAAAAATAGGCAAACACTTTTGCTTTTTTCCATCTGAAATCAGCACCTGTTGTGCAAACCCATGCTGCTGTGTCTGTACAAAGCTGCACAAAGCTTAACCAAAAGAAGAAAGAAAAAAAACCCACGGATGGCCCTAGTAGAGTTGTTGGATAGGTTTTGGCTCTTCAAGAGGTGCCTTGCAAAGAAAACACCCCCACAAACTGCTGTGGTAACACCAGGCACACTTAATAACAGGGCAACACTATCCATCAGAACCTCTGTACACCCACACAGATCATCTACATCAATACATACAGCTCTCTGGTGGCTGGCTGCTGTGGAGGAAAAAGGTTTTCTACTAGGGACCTCTAAGAAATGATGAAGAGTCTTTAATATGCCTTTCTGTAGTTCATTTAAGCTGTCCAGGTGTCGCACACAATGGTCTGGGAGTGAGACTTAGACTACGTTCACACTGGAGCCTGAAGTGACCCAAATTCGATTTTTTTTGCCCTTATGCGACCTGCATATGATTTTTTCATGACAGTCTGAACAACACAGATCCGATTTTTACAAATGCGACCCAGGCCACTTGGATACGTGGTCCTAAATCCGATACGTATCTGATCTTTTCAAATGTGACCTTTGTCTGTACGGCCAGGTCGCATTCATCCAACCTGTACGTCATTTATACTCAACAAGCGTCACTATTCCACGTCCCGATATGCAGAAAGAGGAAGAAAAACAACAACCATGGCGGATGATAATGTGGAGAGCAGTCAGTGGAGAGATCTGTTAATGTGCTGGCTCCGGTTGGACAACAACTTTAAAATGGGAAGATACGCTCTACCATTACTATCCATGTTTACTTCCGCAAACACTGAGCACAGTAGCTACGTGTGATGTTATTGCGTGCTCCAATGTGCATGCGGGACACTTTCAGGTTGTTTGCAGTTCACACAGAAGATCATAGACGAATTGCATATATTTGGAAATGCGAACGGCCATGAGGGAAAAAAAAAACAACAACTCAGGATTTCACAAAAAATTGGAACTGAGCATTAAGACCTGCAGTGTGAACATACCCTTAGTTCTTCTCAGCTGGAGGGAATGTGGTAGTTGCACAACATTGTCTTGTAAACAGGACTCACGTTCTATCTTTGTATTTGGTTGCATGAAAGAAGTTGCACAATCAATAATTACCACAATTGCCTTAGAATGGCTATAGAGCCTAAACTAGTACTTTTTCTTTTTACCTGTTACTATTGTTTTATTATTTTAATGATCATACATTGATATATCTCTGTTATCTCTATCAACTTAACCTTAACATATCCCTTATATAAAGACTATGACTCAGCCTTTGAGGACTTTGCTTGAAGGAAATAATTGAAAAAAAAAAACTAGACCAGTTTTGGTATCATAATACTGAAGACACTTTATATTTAATGTAGCAAAAGAGAAAATATTTTTTTAGTTCAAAATCAATGTATTTTATTAATTTAGAACACGGGTCTGCAATTTACACTCCAAAGAGCCCTTTTTGCCCTCAGTGCAGCAATATGAAACCTGTTTACAGCCACAAAACAACTAATAATTTTTGATAAATATCTACTAGAGGAAATTTGTTGTCATCTCTAAAGAACTTTAAAAAAAAAAAAAAAAAAAAAAAAAAAAGGGGGATGGATACATTTTCCTTCTATTGGATAATGATATTTGTGGAAAATCATGCCTAAAAAAGCACACACTTTCCAAACTAATAAGAAAACTAGATCTAAAAACTATTACTGATAAATTTGTCATTTTGTTATGGAAATTCAGTGCAATTAATCCACGAAAAAAAAAAACTGCTAAAACCTGCACTTATTAAATTTATATTTAAAAACATAGGTTGGTTTTAACTAAAGTTGATAAGAGCCATCATGGAAAGTTCAATGAGGAAACTGAAAAGTGTAAAGTGAAGAAAGTTAGTAAAACACCACAAAAGTTTTGAGTAAAATGGGA
This sequence comes from Anableps anableps, assembly GCA_014839685.1. Lineage (NCBI taxonomy): Eukaryota > Metazoa > Chordata > Actinopteri > Cyprinodontiformes > Anablepidae > Anableps > Anableps anableps. The sequence goes on along the minus strand of CM026087.1, from coordinate 11,717,624 downwards.
GAAGATACTAGAAAGTATGAGTGACATAAAGAAAGGAAACAGCTGGGGGTGGAGGGGAGAACAAATGGTAGATGTGAGATCAAAGAAAAGGAAGTGAGATAGAAAGATGAAGGAGAAGAGTTGAGAGATGAGAACATACAAGTCTGCAAATGACAGGGAGACCATATGGTGCCTTTAGGCTTTCACAATCACAGCAGAGGGTATCAACACACACAATTGTTCACAGAAAGCACAGAATAATTCCTATCCACATGCTTGAATATACACTGTATCTGTGTGTGTTTGCTTTTGGACACTTTTAGCACCTCATTGCTTTTAGGAAAAACAGTGAGAGAGACTGATGCTGTGTGAGTGAAAGCAGTTTGGATTTGGCTTTTAACCAGCAAATAATGCATTCTGGGTTTGCGATACTTAGTTTGGAAAATCGCCAAATAATGACACCATTGAGCTAAGTGCAGCCATAATGTAGTTGTAATATTGTAGTGAGTAAAAGAGTACCATAAGGTTTGGAATAGAGAGACTACAGCAATGTAATTAACTGGCTTGTACCACAGATGGAAAACTAACTTCAAATTTAGCAGTGTCGCGTCACTTGAAGAAGCGGTTGTTAAACCAGTAATAATATACATTTCATTTAGGGTGACACAGTTGCCTGGTGGTTCAGGCACAGTGTTTACATTATCAATCGCATTGAACAACCCAGTTAAGCTTATGTTTGGCCAAATCTTTGCTGACATCCATTGGTCACAGATGATCATCTGTTTGGTCAGTAGAAGAAATAAGGTGTTTACTGGGTAATGACAATATTCAGTCACCTGGAATATTCAGTTTTGCATTATGATGCAGCAGTTTGTCATTGTCTGTATTTGATCAATATTGTGGAGCTTTCACATACTGCTTTGTGAGCCCTAAGAGTTGATTGAAAAGGACAACTTGATGGCCAATAAGCCAAATCAGAACGCAGAATTCAAGAATGCCTTCAGATGATTTGTTTAGGCAAATAAAAATGTATTTAATGAATCAGTGTTATTTTGTGAAATGTTATTTTTGTCCAAGTTAATTTTCCCTTTCTTCTCTCCTAAGATGGTTTTTATAGGATCAGTCTACTTCGCACAAAACCCTAGAATATTTTAAATGCCACCATATTAAGTCAATCTGGGTGCAGTGCATCATATCTTAGATTCTTCCTTATCTTTGCTTGTACTTTAGCATTTAGTGAAAAGATATTGGGAATTAGATTTTTGTCATTTGTACAACAGTGGTGACCACTAGCTATAGATTGTGGGCTGTGGGCCATGGTGCAAGCAGGACACTAAATGTAAATACACCATAGTAAAAGCTTCCCATAAGTAGTCTGTGCAAGACAGAAAAACATGGCATAAGCCACTTCTTATCTAATAAGCAGATGCAGAATAATACTGATGTAGGTTAATTAAACTCACACACTGATCTGGCTTGAAGACAATAATTTACATTATAGCAGTCAAAAGCCACTGGCATAAAAACACCTGCAAAAATAAATATCTTATGAGTGACTGTGCCTGTGTTTTTTAGAACATTAGCTCCATTAGTTTAGAACTACAGTTTAAAGAATCTTTGAGGAGCATAAGACATCAAATGTATTCATCATGTTCTCTACATGGAGAGCAACCATCCTACAAACTGTTGATGCATCCCTTCTCCAGCGCACCTGATTTTTAATGAATGGCTTGTTACCAGGTCTCTGCAGAGCTGAATGACATGTTGATGAGGGAATTCAGCCATTTCATTCAGGTGTATTGGAACAGGAATGCATTTAAAAGTGGCAGGATATAACTATCCAGGACTGGACTTGGACACCGCTTTACATATTCTGAAGTGTCCAACTTTAAAATTAAGGTTCTCAGAAGCAAACACTTCTACAACTTCTGTACACAATTCATCAAGGAAATGTGTTACAGTGAAATGTGCTCTGCTGAAGTTAAATTTATTCAGCAACTTTTGTCCCACCTCTAAGCTCTCTTATCTTCATCTTCCCTTTAACTCTTTTAATTAACAAAAACAAAGAACCACATGTCCAACACTCAACAACTCCTATATCATGTGAACAAATCTATTTGTCACAACAAATTGCAAGAAATAGCATTAATTGGAGGGGGACATGAGTGTATTTTCCCCAGTCACTACTGGAAGCTAAAATAATAGCACTGGCCCACAGTTGTATGATCTATCAGAGGTGTTACAGAAATGGAAGACAAAGGGGATTAAAGTGGATATATGAAAAATAGAGGACAATAGGAAGCAGAGAGAGGAGTAGAAGAAAGAGTAGAAGACAAAAATAGATAACTTCTTTAAACCTACTGGGAGAAAATAAAGAAATGTACAAAAACACGCTCTTATGTGCCCCTTTCTTTCATCACAATGTCTGCAGAAGTAGAGAATAAACCCCAACACTCTGTCCCTGCTTATTCTTAGATCCTGCATGTTTGTCAGCATGTGTTTGGGTGTCTGCGTGTGTTAGACAGTGACTTCCTGTGTTTGGGTAAGCAATTATACACCTATTTTAAAAAGAGAGTCAGAAGGAACAGCTCAGTGTATGATGGAAACGACGTCATGTGGACTTAATGGCTAGGTTTGATACTTAATGGTTTTCTCTTTTTTCTGCCTTCTCTCTGCATTTACTCTTATTGTTCTGCAGTTTGGGCTTGGTTGGTGGATATCTGCTTTTTATGCATTTCTTTGATCCAACAGACATTGATACCCCTACACACTGGCAGTCTAAAAAGTATCTGCAGTGTAAATATTAACTTTGATTTTAGTCATAATTAGACATATGACAACCTCTTAAAAATATACTCTTGGCTTCAGACAAACTGGTAATTGCTGAGATAATACTTTAAAAAGATGTTCTTTACACATCTGTCATAGCTCTTATTTTTACTTGCACAAGATGTTGTATATTAAATCACATTCACGAAAGTCAGTTTTGATCCCTGTGGTTCAAACTTAATTTCAGACCAGTTAACATGTGGAAGTGGATGCTCTGATCAGATTAAATTAAAACTGAACTTTTGATTTCACTTTGACATCACCCACAACACACTATGAAACAGTGGTGGAAGCATCATGCCACCAATTGAGAATTTGTGGTGATGGGAAATTGGATTATCACCATACAGTCTGGCAAAGTTTCAACTGTTTTGAAAGGAAATCTGACGTACCATCACATGGGTCATTGCAGTAAGTTAGAAAAATCTAGAAATAAAGATTTAATTTAAAAAATGCAAATAAAACAAAACAAAAAAACAAAAACAAAACAAACAAAACAAAACAAAAAAAAAAAAAAACAAGTTGCAATTTGAAACACTTTTTCTTGGCTCATACAAGGGACCAGAATAATGTGTTGGGTAATGTATCCAGCAGTGGTTAAATTTAACTCTGCTCAGGGCACACTTTGACTCAGAGCATGATCTGAAACATTGAAGAGGGAAGAAATACAGACCAGCAAGTCCTCTGTGTGGAGGACAGCTGGTCATCTCCGTAACAAGATAGCATTAAGTCTGCCACTTGCATGGAAAACAGCTTGTCCCTTGGTAATATGCAACTGGGCTCAGTAACAGAAGTGCCTGAGGTAGTGACATCATAGCTGGGTCCAGTGTCACCCAGAAGCCCCTGGATATAAACTTACAGACAGATGAAGCCCTGAAGGTGTCAAGAGGCATTGCTAACGAGACACCGTCAAACAATATTAAGTCTGCAAGACACAATCAACATCATGTGCTGAATATTTAAATTAATTTTGTTTAAGTTTTAGCCAGAAGAGCAAATTTTGCAACAATGGTGTACTTGAGTATTTTATATATAGATGTAGCCAGTACACACCTACAATGTTGTGACTGGAGTAGTTCTTTGTAGGCAGGTTATTCCTAGGAACTTTTTTTTTTTTTTTTTTTTGTTGATAATGGCTCTCACTGTGGTTGACTTGAGTCCCAAAGCCTTAGAAACAGTTTTGGAACCCTTTCTAGACTGTAGAGTGACTTTGTTTCTCATTTCTTTAGATTGGCCCATCAAGTGTTGAGATCTTTTATCATACTTCATGTTGTCAAACTGGTTCTTTTGAAGTTATATCTTTACTCTACAGGTCTGGGTGTGGCTACTAAAATTAAAAAGATATGGTTAATCACAGGGTAATTTATAATTTAAGAATAGGTCAATTATATCTCCAGATAGCACCAGGCTAGTTTGAATAGTTTTTTTCCCCTTAAATGAAACCATCATTTGAAAACCGAATTTTCTATTTGCTTAAATTAACTCTGTCAGATATTAAAATTTGTTTGATGATCTTAAACATTTAAGTGTGACACAAAAGCAAAAACAAGACAGTTCGGGGAAATACTTTTTCCCGTCACTGTACTTGGTAACAAAATCAATCTTCAATTACATTAAGCCACTGACTGCAAACCAATATGAATGCTGGCACATTTTCACACACTTATGACCCACTCATCCAAGAGTGATTATGAGAAGAAAAACAGATGGAATAAGAACTGGAGAAAATAGAACCAGAGACTGCATGTGACAGAAAAACAAAAAGCTCTAAAATATTAAAAATAAATGCTAATAAGATGCAAGTGATAAAATCTGCTGGGGAGCCTAGGAGTCTTGCTGAGAAGTATAAAGTCTCTGTGTCTGGAGTTTATGGGGAGTATTTTTTTTAATATCATGCCTTGTGGATGCTTCACACACGCACGCACAGTTGCACAAGCATATGCCCACTCACACATAAACAGAGATATAAAAGTCGTGCCGATAAGCCATTGGCTGGAAACAAAGTCAACCAGTGTAACGAGACACTGAGGGAATACAGAGCAGTGCTGAGAGGCTTGAAGTGAAGGGGAATGAGAGATATAAAGAGAGTCTGCTGGGAGGCAGAGACGTGTAGAGTGAAGACAGCAACAGTCCGATTTAACTTTATATAAACAGGGGGGAAAAAAGAAAAGGGAATTATTCCGGGACATATTTATGAAAGAAAATTAAATTACAGGAGGATAAAAAAAAAAAAAAAAAAAAAGGAAGAACAGAAGTCTCGAATAGTCCAAAATAAACAGGTCAAATTAAAAAAAGAAACAGTCAGAGATGACTCAAGTCTGCTGGAAAACCATGATGTGGAAATGAAAAAAGGGATTTCTCTTGGAAAGCTAATTTTAACTTGAAACATGCACACTGAGACAGAAAAACACAAACACACATTCTATTTCATAAACAGAGGGCTTCTGTTGTGGTTCTGCTACTCCCATACATGCAGTGTGGGGATGAAGAAACAGTCAATGTAGAAACTTGTCTTTTTTGGGTTCTGGTTCTGGCAACCTTTGCATGATTTTCTGTTGTCTCAGAAACTTTATCTCCTAATCACGAACAAATAAAAAGCTGTGAAATTTAAGTCCAAACAATAGAATGAATCAAGATTTTCAAAGCACTGTGAGTCAAAGAATAAGGAATGCATCAGTTGCTCGGAACTAGACTAATCCCTTGACTGACTTGACCAGTTGATCTGGGATACAAAAAGCCATTTTTTTCTGGTTCATAAATGCAACATAACAAAGCTACTAATTTGCACTAGTAACTGCATATTTTCTGTGTAGAAAGGTTTACTGAGAGAAGACTCAAAATGGGGGAAAACTAAGAAATTAGACCATCAAAAATTAGGTGTTGCCAATCTGTAGTAGCAGAGAGATTGTGGTAAATCTATTACTAGTACATTCTGTCCATTCATGTTCTATGCTCTTGCATAGACTCCTCCTCTTTCATTAACTTCATAAAGCAGCTTTTATGCAGATGCTTTTATTAATGACCAGCAGAGTAAATCACTGACAGAAATATCATTTTGAAATGGAAATACCACTAAACAACATTTACCTCAGTAAATTTGTGATCCAGTTTATCGTGCAATCAAAAGTTAGTCTTTATCACCAATGCTTTTATGCAGGTAAATTGTGACAAAATTATGTTTGTGATTTTACTGTAAAAATAATTTTAAAAACATACACATCTTTGACAAGCCCTAACTCAAAGTTAATCATTTTAAAACTAATTTTAATGGAGATGCGTCTGCTGCTCACTTTGCAGCTCAGTAACTTAAAGGCTGAGGTTTTATTTGGGAGAGCTAGGTGATATGACATCAGCTTTCTTTGTGAGACCTGTGGGAAAATATAAGTCAATACCCATAGGTATTAAGATTAAGTCTAAAACTGAGCCATCAAAGTTACAATAATCAAGCAATCCAAAAATAATACTGATATATTCGAAAAAAATTAAAAAATAGATGGTCTCCCAGTGAGAAGTACTATCACAATTTCTAAAGAGCAAATAATTGAAACGTATTTATATTAAGAACTGAATAATCAATTTATCATTGTCTTTCTGTCTCATTTTTTCAGTCTTCTGTGTCCTGAGCCTTTTGGCCATGTTGCTTTTGCCAGCATCCTCGTGCCCTCCTTCTTGTCTCTGCTCCTTAGACACACTTGTGGTGGACTGTGGGGAACGTGGACTTTCCTCCCTGCCTCCTATGCACCTCCTGCCTCCAGGAAGCCGCTCCCTGCTGCTAGCTAACAACAAGCTCGCCTCACTAGGGGCATCATCCTTTGCTAACCTCTCCTCTCTGGAGGTATGCAGTCATTTGTTAATCATTTTCAGAAAGTATTTGCCTAATCTTTGAACATTTCCTAAGTTATGTTGTTGTTTATCATGGTCAAACAGGTTATTTTTAACTGTACACTAAATAAGCCCACAGGACAGGAACTGAAACTTTGTGGAGAGTCAAGTACTGAGTGAAGAACAGAAAATCTCTGCACTTAGTCCAATTACATTAGAAAAACTAGCTCTCGCTGCAAATTGTGCCTCAGCATTGGCCTGTTTACACATGGGAATTCTAAATGAGCTGAGTGGCAGCCCCACAGTAAAATCCATCCCACACAGTTGGCATGGCTCAGCTCGTTATCAATTAGCAAAGTTCTGATCTCTGCCAGCTCCTTTTTTGCCCCTTAATGCATCAAATCAAAGTTCAGCTGCAGCTTTGAGCACAGTTCAAAAAAGATTGCCCTTGAAATCAGACACTAAATCTATTTTAGATATTGGACTGTGTTGGTGAATGTGTACACTATGTTTGCAGATGACACTGATTTTTTTTTTTTTTTTTTTTTTTTTTTTTTTTTTTTTTTTTTTTTTTTTTTTTTTTAGTTTTTATAGCACTGGTGAACTTTATTTTAATGGTAGTTGATAGAAAAGGAAGCAGAGAGAAGGGAGAAGACATGCAGTAAATGGGCTGACACCAGGAATTGAAGCCAATAGCACACCTGCTCAACTAATTTAGACCCCATGACATTGTGATTTGTTGTGAGTAAGACATAGGTGGAAAAGGTCATAGAGAGGTGAAGATTATGCTCTGTAGAGGAGGACTGAAAGTAAACTGAAGTAAGGGAGTATTAGCCTGTAACCAGCACCTGGGGTTGAACATCTAGCACAACTGGATTTGCATGAGAGAGCTATAATAGAGAATGTGGTTGGCTATTTGTTAAAGAGGTACAGCTGTAAGAGTGGAAGAGAATATTTATAAGATAATAGCAAGAGGTGCTGTGGGGTATGGTATAATTGAGAAGAGCTGGACAAGGCAAGAGATGATCCTTAACCCATCAGCAGGACTAGGGTCTGGTTTTTTGTGCAAAGAAGAGCAGGATGAGCACTGCTAGAATACAAGAAAAATTACCTCCTGTAGGCCACTCTAGTAATTTTTTCTGACCAAACCATCAGAAATAGGTTTCATGAAAGAGGCATCAGAGCTTTATGTCATTTAGTTATTCCACTGCTTTTTGTCTGGCTCCATGGAGCCTGATTTGGATTTTCCATGGAATACCAAAATTGGCAGGTCCATGACTGATGCCCTGTGCTTGTCACAGATGGGACCAGGTTAACCCTGCAGATGTGACAAACAGAAACCCTCTGGTGAAGCTATGGGGAACATCGTGGCCCCCATTGTGGTCATTGTTTGGCATGACTGGTTTGGTGATGGGTCAGTCATGGTCCAGGGAGGAAAGTGGATGGAAAGGTGCACAGATCTCTACAGCCCAGACAACAGAACCCTGACGGCTAATGGGAATCATGATGAAATCCTTGGATCAAGTGTCAAACCCGAAGCTGGAAGTGGGTCCATGATTTCTCCTGGTTCATGACAATGCCCAGCCTCATGTGTTGAGAGCATCACCTAAATTTAACAGAATACCTTTAGGATATTATGTTCAATCCACCTGACTTTGCCAGGTTGCACCTCAGACTTCCCAGGAACTCAGTGATGCACTGATCCAGATCTGGGAGGAGATTGCATAGGACACCTGCTTTAGTCATATTAGGAACATGTCCTAAAGCATGTCAAGCACTCAGGGGACATATAAATTATTATCTTTGAGACACAATTTATAAGGCATGGATGTGGTTTTGATTCTTGCTTAAGAGGGATTGTGGTTTTATTGAACAAAGGGGAATACTTTTAATCACAGATTTTTCCAGTTTTTTGAACATGTTAAATCATATATCATATATTGAGCCTGGTGTTCAGCAACAACTGAATTTCCTAAAGCAGATTCACAAATACCAATCAGAAACATCTTTCATAATTAGTTTTAAAAATCAAATGCCCTCATTAGTGGAGGCTTGTTATACAAGAGGGAGTGTCAAGACTGAAGCAGACAGTATTATTATAACTGTTCTGTCTGATATCAGACAACTCAAGCTGAACAATCATAGCAGACTGGACATACCTGGATTGTGGCTTCCTTCTTAACAAGTGTTTTAATTACAAACCTTATAATCATCTTCAACAAGTATCAAAAAAGAGAAACAAAACACTGATAATGTACATTTCTGTGCATTTTAGGAGCTGGACCTTTCAAATAACTACCTGGATAATTTACCAGCCGGATTGTTTAGAGACATGTCGAACTTGACAAGACTGACTCTGCACAACAACTCACTAACAGTAATGGACAGAGACCTCTTCCAGGTAGGCACTGAACAGTATACAGGGTTATATTTTGAACATGCAAAGGATTGCTTTGACAAAAGAGAAGATAACAGTAATGTAGCAAAAAAGAAAAAAATGTAAGTCAAGTATTGAACACTTTGTTAAATCATCCAAAACATCTAAATATTGTCAAAACTAAGGAAAGAAGCAGCTTCAGCTTACATTAGATTTCCCTACATTTTTGGCTTCTGCACTTTAATACATCTTTATCACAACTAACTCAAACAAATAGGATGACCTGTGAAGATAAATCTATAAAGTACTGCTGGAGTAGCCAACACCGGGTGCAATGCAAAAAAGTTCAATTCAAACAAAGAAAGAACTGCTTTTGATGTCTCCACAGGGTTTAGCCAGTCTACAGAGTCTGGACTTGTCACTGAATGGTCTGTCCACCATTCCCATAGGCTTAATGGATGAGCTGCAGCATCTCAGGTAAAAATATACCGCATTACATTACTTCATCTTATATTCACTCACCTGCCCCTTTATTAGGTACACCTTGCTAGTACCAGGTTGGACCCCCTTTGGCATGGCACAGATACAGCATTGATCAGTTGGTGCAAATTTTTCAGCAGCAAATTAAGGATGTGAATCTCCCATTCCATCACACTTCACACTTCTATTGGACAGAGAGCTGATGACTGTGGAGGCCTTTGGGGTACGGTTAACTCATTGTCATGTTCAATGAACCAGTTTGAGATAATTTCAGCTGTGTGAGCTGGTGTGTCATACTTCTGAAAGTAGCCATCAGAAGATAAATACACTGTGGTCATGAAGGGATGAACACAGTAAGCACTAATACTCATGTAGGCTGTGGTGTCGACATGTCCAGTTGGTACTAAGGGGCCCAATGAGAACCAGATCAATGTCCCCAACACCACCAGACTAAACTGTTAATATGAAGCAGTATGGAGCTATGCTTTCATATTGTCTGCACCAAACCTTGACACCAGGGTTGGACCAGGATAAAAATGAAGGTTTTCTCGGGAGATAGTTGTGGGTGAAAATCCCAGTAGGTCAAGAGTTTCTGACATTCTCAGATGAGCCCATCTGGCACTAACTACCATGCTATGTATAAAGTCACTTAGTTCCTCTTTCAATCCTATTCTGATTGTTGGTTTGAACTTCAACTGATTTTCACCATGTCCAGATGCCTAAAACCATAAATTTCTAGAATTGTCACTTGTGACAGCTGAATAGCTGAACCTAGTACAATGGCTAGTGAGTGCCTGTCTAACAAAATTATCGAAATTTAGTGAGCAACATTTAAAGAGCTTTAGTTTTTTTTTGGAAAATATAATGTGTTGGACTATGGTAGTAGCCATGTTATGGGTGGGATCTGATACAGCAAATTTATTATAAGCCTTATCATTTTAGATCTGTTTTACAGTAAAAATGTCTGTTCTATTTGGAAAACAGAATGATGTAGTCCTGAATAAACTCTACCAATTATCTTTTTTTCCTACCTTCTCTTTCAAGGTGGCTTTCCCTGGCAGGTAACAGACTTCATGGTTTGGAGAGGGCAGCGTTTGAGCCACTGGCCAACCTCCAACACCTAGAACTGGGACAGAACCCCTGGGAATGCGACTGCAACCTCCGTGATTTCAAACATTGGATGGAGTGGCTGCTGTACCGAGGTGGATTTTTGATTATGTTACAATGACTTTGCGCTCCGTCTTTAATTTAAGGAGGCAAAGAATGGTCTAAAATTAGGGAATACTCAAGAAAGAGACAGCTGGATGCAGTGAAAGGCTCTGCTCTCAGCTCTATTATTTGGCTATGCAGTTCTGTTAACGCACATTACGGCCCTCATTGTTTTCTGCATGCCTCTGCAGGCTGTTAGTACATCTGATAACCAACAGCTGCTCTCTGCTTTTCTCATCATGTGTAAGAATTTACATTCACCTCTGCGCCTGAGGCCTCAGCTGCCCTGCTAATGAAGCATCTCTTCTTTTTTCCTACTTCATTCTGCTATCCTTTTGATTCTGCTCTCTTCTGTCTCACTGAGCTCCACTCTCGCTCAGTTCAGCACTCTTCAGACAGAGACGAACAGGGACGTGATAATTTAATAATCATGAGAGCACCGGAGAAAATTACAAGGAGGCATTTCATACTTGAACATGAAATCATGTGACTAGCTTCTCAAAAAGATATATGATGCACAAAATGCATTCGGGAAAGTAAGACATAGAGACAGTGTTTGTTATTCAAAGTTAAGATGCTTGTTAAATTGCAAAGCATTTAAAGAGAGCTGTGTACAGGGGACTTGTTTTTGCAACCAAGATAATAAGGCTAAATAATCTTCTCTAATTTTATCCTGCAACTTCATCACAGTTCTTAACTTATTTGAGGTCACATTTGCATTCTAACATGTGACCTTAAGATGGACACAAAATTTGGAGGCTCAAGCAGGATTTGAAGATGACAAAGACTTTATCCTCGTGCCGTCTGTGGGAATTAGTGACTCAGATACTTCTTATTTTTTACATGGCACAGCTCTGCTGAAGCAAGACATGTCATCTCATAAATTATGGAAGGGTTTAGTTGAGCACAGCAAATAGTGTGCCTGTATTAAGTGATGTATGACTCATGGTAGAGTTAGAATAACCACCTCTGTTTCTTTTCCTTACTTTCTGTTAATCGGCTTTACATGCAAAAGGTAGGTTTTTTTTTTAAACAATCTCCTCTGTTTGTCTTCTTCAGGGGGTAAGGTGGATGCACTGGAGTGCACACTACCGAAGGATCTGCGTGGGAGGGACATACGCAGTGTTCCGGTGGAGATGTTCAATTACTGCCTCCAACTTGAAGATGAGAATGGAGGAGGAGGGGGTGGTGAGGGTGCTCGTTCTGGACAAGGAGGCAGTCCTCCATGCAGCAGGAGTGCTCTTACCCCAAGTGGGGCAACACCAGTTTCTGACAACAGCGGCAGCACTGGTGTTGACTCTTCTTCATCCACAGGAGGTGGTGGGGAGGCCTCATCGGATTGTGTCCGTGCCCGCTACCGACCCGTGAGCGTGCGTCGCGCCATTGGCACGGTGGTAATTGCTGGCGTGGTGTGCGGTATTGTTTGCATCATGATGGTGGCCGCAGCTGCTTACGGCTGCATCTACGCTTCTCTGATGGCCAAGTACCAGAGAGAGCTGAAGAAGAGGCAGCCACTAATGGGGGACGGAGAGGCTGATGGGGAGGACAGGGAAGACAAACAAATCTCCTCTGTGGCCTAAAAAGAGGGACGGGACAGAGAAGAGCTGGCAAGTCAAAGAGGGTAAAGGTTAAAAGCGATGAAAATAAAAGGGCTCAAAGAAGAGAGAGATGGACAGGGTTGTTTTCTACTCACAGACATTATTGTACCTCTCCCTTGGACTCTCATACTGACACCTCTTTCCCATTTTTTGTCTTCCTTTCCTCATCCTTAATCTATTTTTAACCTCCTCCAGTCTTGTCCTTCTCTCTAACATACGCTCCCACACACACACACACACACACAAACCTTATCTGTTCCCTGATTTTCTCTTCAATTTTGGGCCCATTCTGTCTGCAGTATTTCTTACCAATTATTCCTCCAAGTTGCCTGCCAACCACCTACTGCAGCTAAATTTACCATTATATTGGCTAGGAGGAAAAAAAAAAAAAACCCTAATTTGGTATGTCTCTATGCTATGAAACATATCATTTAAGAACCCATGCTGCATGGTCAGTCAGTATTTGCAAATCTAGAATGAAGATTCAGGGATTCACAGTATGCATGCTATTAATTGGACCAATGCTGACACTGATTAGTAGAATTTGTGCCATCTTCTGACTTATACTCTTCAAAGCCAGTGGCTACTTAGAAAAATCAGGATCCCAATACATTTAGTCCTCTTTGTGCATAATTTATAAACATTTTTTTTCTCCAACCTCCTAGACTCCAAAGAATGAAGGATCTTAAGAACACCATTGGGGACATTTATGGTAAATCAAAAAAAGAAAAAAAAAAGAAAAAAAAAAAAAAAAAGAATTAAATTGCTTATGTATGCTTATGATACATAAAAGTAATACAGAAAAACATACGGATTGTCAAAATCCAAGAAAATGTATGTCATCAACTCCATCAACTTCTGTCTCTCTACCAGAAGCCACAGCTTCTATTCATCTTTCTGGACAAACAAAGATCAACAAGCAGAAACTACAATGTAAGAAACTCATCCACCAAGACTAACCAGAAAAATACTGTAGCATTTAACTGCAATTTTATGCTGATGAACTTGTTATTCAGGAAAAAAGATGCTTGTAAAATGGTCTGGACAAATTACAATCTTAATCATAGTAAAGAAAGAGGTAAAACTTCACTTGTGGATTAGTGGTGAAAATTTCTGGGGCTGAAAAGGACAACAGATTTTATTCTCTATTCACCTGCTGAAGAAGTAAAGGTTTGCTACAGTGACATGAACAACAACCTTTGAGAGCACTGTCGTCTGCTAAGGACTACAAAAACTCATCAGTGAACTACAAATGTCAGCCTCCTGCACTTTATTTCCCTTATCAGATACCCTCTGGTTGTTCTCCCAGCCTTTTTTTCCTCCTGTACCTTTCAAAGACAGCTAAATCACCCAGCGGGATTATAAGGAAAGGGATTATCCAAAAAAAATGCTGCTATTCTACTTCCTTATCCTTTTTTTTTTTTTATCTCCTCAACCATCTTTCTACCCAGTAATATTTGTGGAAGCTTTTTCCACACTGCTTAAGGACTTCATCAGTTCCTTTCAACAATCCCTTCATCCAAACAGTTTTTCTTTTTATTTACCATGAAAGGTCTGCAATATGCAATGGAAATTGTCTTTCTGCTGGCAAATAGTCATCACTGCTAATTTGACAGGAACATGATTGTGTTTATATATCCATGTTTAGTATTCAGTTTGTTTGCTTCACATTGTGTTTTCATTATCTCATTTAATGCCCTGAAAGATTTATGTGAACAATTGTTTTAGGTGCACAAACAGTGATTTCAGTAGCATTTATTGCATATTGCTTCCCTGAAGTAAATCTCTGATCCCTCTCAAGTTTTGATTGGCTTGGAATAAACCCATATTATTAGTGTGTTTCTGATATCTGACTATATTGCAGATATTATGCTAGTCTACCATGATGTGTTGGCCCAGGAATTCCAGAATGTTTTCTGACTGTCTGTTTTTAGTTTCTTGTATGAACCCATAATGTATGTGTCCTTTGTTGTGTTGATGGATTCAGTTTTTTATTTTAGATCTTAATATCACTGCAATAGTTATTTGTTGTGTCCTTCCAACAGTTGCTAAAGTTTATGTAAGAAGCTTAGACAGAGTTTAGAGTGTCAGAATGGGCTTTATGCTGCCTTGTCTGTTATTTTGAATTAAATCTTAAGTTTTATAAATGACAAGACTTTTTTACTATATTAGCTGAACCTCCTTGCGTGCACCCATAAGAAGAACATGAATCATTCACATATTTTATGTTATTTTACACCATTTACCTTTCTTAATATTTGCCTGCTTTTTGTGTGATTTAATATCAGGTAAAGAAGCATACAGGTAGATATGAAGTGCAAAACGAGTCCAAACTGAAACATCAAATCCCTTTTCATGATGAACCTAGACGGTATGATCGGGCTTGACTGCAAAATGGTACAAATGCAGAAGCAATAGGTTTGTAAATGGTTTAATTTTCAGGAAGCTGGCACATACAAAATGGCACCACAGTCCAAAAGTAATGGTAAAACAAGTTGAGCGATATGCTATAGGCAGCTTTTATACAGGCTGCCACCAGATTAAATACTAAGAAACAATTTTATGTATTTCCACTGCATGGTTGGTTGAAGGTTACAATTAATTAAGTATCCCATTTTTACTCAAAAACTGAAATAAGTAAAAAAGAAATTAAAAATGTTTCAACATCGAAAAATTACCAGGAGGGTTTCCTGCAGTTGAAATTCCTAGCGGGAAAATCAGAGATTTCACTCCACTCTCAAACTCAAAATGCTTATAAAAGTCAGTGATGGTTGTGATAAAAACCTAGACATTTCTATAATTCAAATCTTTTACACACATAGTACCAAACATGTCACTATAGTGTTTGACAGTACAAAATGCAGGAAATTGCAGTTACCAGCTTGTATTGCTCAAAGTAGTTAGTCTGGTCAGCCAGCATATTAATGAGCAAAACTTGGAAATTTAACACTTTTAATTTGGATTTGATATTATTTTAAGATGCAAGTTTCAAATTCAGGAGGTAGATGGAACATACCATAAGAAGCCATCAGCCCTTGTTCCTGGTTTGTTATAAGCATAACTGGATGTTGTCTGAATTTTCTTCACTACACTTTTCGTTAAAAGATTCTGAAATAGCAAAGATGATTGTGTTTGAACAACTCATATTTATAGCTGTTGATGTTTTGTCGCCCACATCACAGCTAATTTATTTTTATTTGCCTTGAAAGTAAATGGTTCCAAGGTTACTTCGGAGTACCACTAAAGGCAGCCCAAGAACCATCAGTAGTAGCTGCACCACAGACTGAGACACATAGCATAAGAGGGGATTGCTCATATTTGACAGAGTAACTATGTTACTAACTATGCAAAGCTAATACATTTTGTGTTTTCATGAGGCCAAATGGTGGTATTGTGCTATATCCTGGCTTGTGGGGATTCTTCTTTACTACACAATGCATGTAGGTGCTATCATGTACCCATCATTTCCAACATCAGGTTACTGTGACCTCTGCACACACTACATGGAAGGAAGCTGTATGATACAACCACCTGGCCTCATGCATATCAAAGATGTAACCTCTATCAAAATCTGTGCTACTAATGCTGCATAATGCATCTTCAAAGGATCCCCAGCGTCTGTGACCTTCACACTTTATTCTGACTGACTATTTGACACTTTCTAGAACGCCGTTTCTCTCGCTCTTTCTAGAACTGTCAACTCTTCTTCCAAATTGAATCATTTACATACTGATAGCTGGTCTGCATGTGCACCACATTATGTGCAAAGTGGATTATTCCTGATTGGTCCTTCACTTTTATTGTAAAAGAGTGTACAAAGATAGATCCTGCCTCTATAACCTTAAAAGTATGACTGGAAATTTGCATCCAAAAGGCAAATCCATCAGCAGTGTTTTACATGCACCAAAAGATAGCAACCCACACATCAAAGCAGGTTGTCCCTGGTCACTGACTGCACTGCACAGCAATCCTTTTCTGCGCTCTGCTGTTTTAAGTGTCATATGTTTGTTAATTGCAAGAACTTTCATGCAGGTAATGATGTCCCTGCGTTTCAGTTGTGTGTACCCCTTTAAAGATACTGAGTTCCACATTTTTGACTGAGTTTTTCAGTATCTAAACATCACAAATCAGCCTAAGCTCTGCTAAAAGGGTTAGATTGGATTTTTTGAAGTGTGGTTCTGTGTAGTTATTATCAGTAACAGTTCTCATACCTGTAGCAGACACGTCATAATGCCATGAGTTCCTACAAAAGTGAATTAGTCCTCAGAGCAGTGGGAAACTAATAGCTAGTCAGCAGTACCCCCTTTTTAGCTGAATTTATCAGTCTGACAAAATTCAAGCTGAAATAGTCTTACCCGGAGGATACAACTCTACATTGGTGGACACTAAACATCTACACCCTCCCAGGAAGAAGTGGTTTAAGTTCTCACTGTTGCATTAGCCAAACAACACCAGCATTACCACACAACAATGGGTTGGTTCAGGCTGGTGGCTATATCAGTTAACCGGATCAGCTGGTTGTCAGTAAAGCAGGGTCATTTCCAAACAACTATGAGACCCAGAAAAGCACAGAAACCAATCATCATCAATGTCATTGCACAAATGGCAGCCTGTTGCAAAATCCAAAAGCTTACTTTACTCTTGGACAACACATTGTCTACTCACAACTTTACAGAACCTTGCTTCAAAAAATAAGAACTATTCATTTAATGCAAAACTTAGTGAATTTGAGAAAAATGGAAGTTTGGTGAGAAAATACGCTAAGCTTAGCTTTGCTTTTAAAACTCCCAACTGCATAAGATAACAATGGTTAAAGCAGCACTGTTCAACACCACTTAGAGTCACTAGCTGCTGAATGGTGATTTTGGCTTTTACAGTTAATTTCCACACATTGCATACATTAGAGGGACTTAAGCAAGCTAAAGTAACTCCAACACCAGGGTAGCAACTGTATTAAATTGGAGAAAAGTAGAGCTGCCTCATTTAGGGAAAATATGAAACTGCAATATTATTGTGATGCTAATACTATTATCCATTAAACATTTTTCAATCTTCTCTTACTTTCACATCATCATGATACCTCAAACTAAACATATTATCAACATGCAGAGCATGAAGCTAGCAACACTGCAAATTCTGATTCAAGATATGATGCTTAAGTTAAGCCAAAACATGTGTAGGTCAAAGTTAAATAAATAAAAAAATTAAAAACATTTTCCTCTGTCTGTTATGCTAAAGATCACTTTCAGAACCTCCAGTTAAAACTCTGTCTATGGATCAAGAAAGATCTTCTAACTCCCTGGTCTGCAGATCTCGTAATGCTGGTGGCTAAGTATCTTAGCTAGCTTAATCCTCTTCCTATAGCCTTTGTATATAAGGAATAATAAATTATAGTTTTTTGCATAAACACTACAGCAACAGAGGGAGCCATGATGACTGAGGGCTTCAGTGACTGCACAGCTCAGAAATGTACAGTGTGTTGTGTTATGATGATTTTGATTATTAAAATGCTGATATGATGATGATGGTGACAAAGCATTTTTCTGGTCATTTTGCTTTGATTTGAATAAAAAACATATCACACATGTATCAACTTCATGTTCACACAACATAACATTACTTTCTCATTAAAATTATGTTTAAAAAATATCCTCTCTACAGAAAGAAAAGGTCTATATATTCACACAGAGTGATGGGCTTAGACTGAATAAATACAAATAGCCAACTTAGGGTTTCTCCTTTTATCTGTACCTTGCCTCTTATCTCCTCCCACTTTTCTTTATTTCTAATCATTTCTCTCAATCCTTTTTATTCTCACTTATGTTGTTTCAATTTATCTTCCCGTTGCTTCCTCTGCCATATTTTTTTTTTTTATCTTCTCACCTTTTTCCTTTGGCCAATATTTCTTCTGCTCCATTATGTCTCTTTTACACTGCCTCATCTCAGCTTTTATTTACTGATCTTTCTCTTCCCTCTGTATGTCAGATTTTCTCTCTGTCTTTTAATTATCTTTCCTCTCAACACCTTTATATGAAGCATGGTAAAATTATTCCTAATGCTACAGCCTGTCATTTATGTTGCAGTGAGGAACTAACTTGTAGCTGAGCCCTGATTTTGGATCAACCTCTAAAAGATGAACCCACTGGCCTTCACTGAAGACGGTGAAATTAAATCAGCCACCAAAATAGCAAGGATTAACGTGTAAGTATACAGACACTAATGAAGAATGGTCCTTTCCTGTTCAAGGAAACACTGACACCCTGCGGTCATGAAAAGAATTGCAACTTAATAGTCTAAAACAACCCAAATAATGAAGGGCTTCAGTCATTCTTTTTAACACTTTTCTTTTTCAGTTGTTGTTCAGGCTTGCAGACAAAAAAATAAGTAGATTCATCTGTATGACTAAAATTGTGAACAGAGGATGAAAATGTTTGGGGGGGAGCAGAGACAGCTCAACAGTCAAAACAAAAAACAAAAAACAAAAAACAAAAACAAAAAAAAAAAAAAAAAAAAAAAAAAAAAATTCAGCAAAATAAGAAAAAAAAAAAGATGTGTTTGGACACTGAAATCTGGTATCAGTGTCTATCTAAAACAGAAGTAGCTGTAGCAAAATTAAATGCAAAATGTGAGTTCATGTGATTAAGAATTATCCAATAGGGAGGATGAAGTCAGGAAAAACGCTGCCTGTTGCAGTAGCTTGAAGACTTGAACCAGGACCCTACTGAGGGATTTAAAAGCAGTCTACTTTGAGCTCAGTCTGATTATAATTTACCACATTGGTACATGAAAGCTTGTAACTTGACGAGCATTGCTACTCTGAAAGATAAATGATAAAATGTATACAGATAACCCCTCTGTGGCCTGGCTGCTCACTCCCTGATTCAGCCATCTATCCTAAATGTGGTTTTCTAAGATGTGTTGTGTCACCTTTCCTCAGTTTTAAGATGGTTCTTCAAACAACAAAATATCAGATTATTGTAGATTTTATGGCTCTAAAATAGGTTTCATCTTTGTTCTTTATATAAGCATCTGCTACCCTAAATGTTGTACTGGCATGTAATATGCAACTCCATAATGGAATATATTACCCAACAATTACTACACTCTAAACATTCCTTTGTGATATGAGTATTACATGGCTACGACTGAGTATTAGGGCCATTGTAGATAAAAGAAAAAAAATTATGTGCCCACAAAGGAGTAAATTTCCACCAGAAAATAGACATTTCTAGATTATTTTCAATATTTCTGAGAAGAAATTTGTGAATCTGCAAGAAAAAAAATATATATATAATTTTTCATGATCAAAGGCATAAATTCACAATATTAAAACTAAGATATTCTCTGACATTATAAAGTTAGACAAGTGTGACAAAAAGTGCAAGAGGTCCTCTGAAGTTTAAGGGGGTAAATTTAGGAGGTGCATACGGGCACTTCTCCTACAGCAGAAAAACTTCTCCCGGGTGGAGACTTGATGCAGCAATGTTGCAGCTTCTTTTTCACTGTCTCAGGCACAAGTACTTCAGATCCCATCTGAGGTGTTCATAGCGAGTCTGCACCTGGGAGATGTAGTTCTGATCTACCACTCAAACTTTGGAAAATATTCAGATGTGCATCTCATAAACTTACCACTTCAGTCTTAGAGGACTTCTGTCTGACTTCATAATCTCAGAAAAGTTCTGAGATTTTTTTCATGCAAATTTCTGACTTTACAAAGTCAGGTATATTTTAATATTGTAAATGTATGCCTTTAAATGTTTTTTTCTTGCAAATGTATGACTTTTGGACAGAGAATATCCAAGTTTTTTCTTGTAAAGATGTAAAATTAGAAAAAAAAATCCTAAGGTTTTTGGTAAAAATTTACTACTCCTTAGAGAAATTATTTATATTTTTTTAACTACAATGACCCTAATATTTGTAAAGCAGCAGGGTGTCTCATGTTACCACAGTCCTTTTCTTGTTTCAGAATTTAAATGTTACAGCTCTGTAATGATTATTTAATCATTAACATTATACAATTTAATCTCAAAAACAATGTTTCATTTTACTTACACTCCACTCATGTTATCCAATCACACAGTACCTTTAGATAACAGTGCTGTTCTCATCCCTTTGCAGTGTTTTTTAACCCAGAAATGTTATGGCCTACACAATCATGGGAAGAACAGCTGTCTTGACAGTTGTCCAGCTGAGAGTCACCAACAGCTGCCACAAGGAGCAAGGAGGGTAAACCATAACATGTAATCAACTGTTATAGAAACTGGCTGTTCAGAGCAATGCATCCAAACATATTAATGGAAAGCTGAGTTGAGTGGAAAAGTGTGGTTGAAAAGGAAGCAAAAGCAAGAGAGAGATCGCTTTTGGTGAAAATTTCTCCATTAATGTAGAATTGAGAGCATCTACTGTAGGCATACGTTTCAGTAGGCTTACAGAGCTGAATCAAAAGAGGATAGAACTAGCATAATATTCAAACTTTCTGGGGACTGAATTTATCAAAATTCAAAATTCATTTTTTTTTAAATCAAAGAATAAGTTAGAAATCCATAACTTTGTGGTTTTCAATTGAAGTTTGCAGTATACAGGTGCATCTAAATAAATTACTATACAATCAAGATGTTCTACCTCTGTAGCTCTAGTCAGAAGCAAAATCTTCTCATTAACAAATTTACAACATTACCTCCAGCATATACAAACCATAAGCTTTTAAAGGAGAGTAAATCAGCTGAGTAAGCTGAGTAAGCATATGGTAAAAACAGTACAAGAATCTAGGCCAAATTTGGACAGAGTATAGCTCTTTAGTTGTGCATGTATGCATGTTCCTCAGTCAGTCAGCTTCTGAATGTTTGATATCCTTTCATTTTTTACAAGAAAATTTCCTTTGCTTACATCAGTGAAAAACAGAGGCAGAGTGTGAGCTTAGAGAGTGACTTGACAGAAAAAGGAGAGTAACAAGGGAAACACATAGGCAGAGCAAGAGGAAAAAATCTGCCAAAGTGAAGAAAGACAAATCCGACAGCTTAGCTGGAGAGGGGCAGAAAAATGAGAAAGATGGTTCAGTGGGTTTAATAGGGTAAAGAGGACGGTGAAATGTGTCTGAATCTACAAAGGAGGAAAAGGCACAAAAGAAAGAAAGAAGGAAGGGCCCATGAAGTAAGAAAAAAAAAAAAAAAAAGCAGACAGAAGGAATTAGGGACACAAAGGTAAGATGGACACAAGAAGAGGTTACATGGGATATGAGTAAGGAAAAGGAAAGGAAGGCCTAATGGAAGAAAACAAAGAAAGGAAAAGAATGAGAAAATAAGAGTAAAGGAAAGACAAAGAGAAAAAAGACTGAAGGACAAGGAAGGAAAGACACAAAGACAAAAGAGAAGAGGACACAAAGAAAGAATAAAGAGCTCAAGCAAAAAAAAAAAAAAAAAAAGCAAGTATTTACAGAAGGAAGAAAGCACAAAGAAAGAAGGATGGAATAAAGGACAGCATTTAGACAATATATTAGAAAACCTTTTACAGCAGTACTGGTATAGGCTGCAAGGGGACTGTACAACTAGTGGTTCAATACATGGTGCACATACACAGCAGATAAAAGTATTGTCTTCCTTTAATTTCATGGGATTTGGTACCCATATTTTCCACTGCATTAGGATGAACCCCATCAACTCAAATACTCTACAAAACTCAAGCCTCTGCCACAGTGTTTGCCACTTTTAGATTCTTGTTTCTGTTGTGGTGTAATACAGATACACACAAACAAATAGCTTTTTTTCTGTGTGTTATGTGAAATTCTGGCATGGAAACCCATACCTTCTAACAGGTATCAGATGTGTCTTGTTCTTTTGGTTCTTACCTACTGTATGATTAAGAATAAGACACCTTGCAGGCACAGAGAGGAAGAAGGAAAGACATGACATAAAAATAGATAAAGAATAAAAAACTGCAACATTTACTTACATTCTTTCTTCCTGTTTTTCACTTTTAAATATAATATAATTTTTACACTTGAGATAGCTTTGAGTGAAGTACAGGTTTATATGTTGTTATGAGTGTGCTTAAGTGTATGCAGTGTTTCTCAGCCTGGTCTGAATTGGTTATCTCCACAAGTTAATAATATCTGACCAAGCAAACAAAAACAAATTCAGCAAAGATGTGGAATTTTTATTTTTAGCAGATTTTAGGACTCTCCTCCTCAACACAAACCAGAGTCCTGCTGGCTGTGATCTTGCTTCTCTTTCATCTCATTTTCTTGGATGTTTTCTAAGCAAGGAGTTTAATTCCTTTAATGTAAGAAAATCTGGCAAAATGCCTCCAAGTGAGTCACTATTAAAATAGCTTGTGTTTGCTCTGTAAGAGCAATATAGTAGAGCAGAGTTCAGACATTGAATTTAACAAGATTTAATCACAAGCCAGCTCTAAGTAGTCTGCTATTAACTGTATCTATCCAGATACATTTCCAAAATTGACTATAGTGGAATGAGAAATAAGCTGGACCTACAGAGGTGCAGGGCACAAAGAGGTAAAAGTCCTTTCACTGAACCTAGTGAACTAAATTCCATTTTCATGGTACTCAGAACAGTCATGCTGGTGAACACCAGGCACTGGAATGATCATATGCACATCTTGTTTCCTTGACTTTTCTCAGAATTTGAAATATACAAACGTAAAGCTCCAAAAATGCAACAGAATTATCTAGAATATATGTCCAAAAATACAACCAAACCATTTCTACAAGCTCTCAAACAAGTGTCTTCTTGTTATTTCTCTCCTTCACCCCTTTATTGCTTCACATTGGACCCAAGCTGTCTGATAACCATTTCATCCATGTACTTACTACATCTATTTATTTGTCTTGGTAGTTCAATATATTGTTAAATAGAGATAAATATTTATTTAGAAAAACACTTCTTTCCATGGATGGTAGCATCTTCTCTGTAGCTGGAAAGTTTTCTCTTTTTACTAAACCCTACTTCCATTGAGCTCTTAATCTGAGCACGTTGACTCCTATGACATAACAGTACCTTACATGCTTTTCCACATTTTCTCACATTACAACCACAAACTTTAGTGCTTGCTTTAATGATTTTATATAATCATTAAAGCAAGCAACATAATGTCATGCATACATGTAAAGTGGATGGTAAAACTTAGCAGAACTGGCTGCAATTGCAGCTGCAGGTCTTTTGGGTATACCTCTACAAGACAGAAGTTTTTGCCCATTCAGATTCAAAAGACAGCATCTATAAAGAGTGATTTTTAAGTCATTTAAATATACTTAAATATATACATTTAAATATACACAATCCTTGTTTAAAGCAGGAAAATCAGGAGAGAACATTAAAAGAGGGTGAGGATTAAGAGAAGATTAAACAGGAATGGAGAGAAGATATAAAAACTGTCATCCTACCTCCAGCGATGGCGGTTTTCTTGCCCACAGTCACAGTCACAGCAGTGGAGCTAATCACAATTCTTCCTGCTGGTAGAGCAACAGAAACAATCTTCAAAAGAAAATCACAGCACCTTTTTGTTTCATGTATAGTGAGACAAGTGGATGCATGCATTCTTTCTTGACATGCACAGTACATGCACGCTTAATACACTGCATTTTTATTAATCAGCGTTTTTATAATGCTATTGTCAGATGAAGACATCAGATGTACCAAAATGTATTTAAAAAAAGTGTGGCAGACTAACTTGGACAAGGGTAGGTAATATTAAGATTCATGCTCCGTTTTAAATCTGTTTTGCATCTATTTGTAGCCTTCAGCAGATGCTGACAGTCATCAAGCCTCAGATTCCAAACAGATTAACATTTCAAGTGTTACATAACTGAGATTAGGAGAGCTAATTGAATAATACATTCACAACCAAAGGAATGCATTTGTGTATTTTAGGAGTCCACGTTTTCTCTCTGTATATATTTTCTGTTACCTTCCCTGAGAGACAACCTGCATTTAATGGATTTTGATTTGATTTTTAGAATTATGTATATAAAAACACACAATAAAGCTGAAATGAGTCAAAAAGCAAAAATCTTCCTCTCTGATGGGAGAAAACAGACAGGATGTTCTCGTATGTAAATGGCATGCTTTATGAGATAGAAACGGAAAAATAAAAAAGGAAAAAAAAACAGGACCAAGCCAAAACCGAAAATAAACAAACAGAGCTACAGCAGTTTATGTCATCTTAAGCCCAGAGCCAAGGAAAATTATGGGCAGGACAGATTAAAAAGTGGAGGCATGCCAAGTATCAGTAGCAGTTCTCTACCCTGCTCCTCCACATGGTGTTCCACCTCTTCTGAACTGAAGGTGGCACTATTGTCAGCTTCACTGTCCCTGAATATATCTGAAAATGACACACTATCTTTTTTTCACCATTGCCCTAAAACATTTAGATGAATATTTAAAATGTAACACTCAATGTTTTACATGAATTATTAATTTGTATTAAACAGTCATCTGAGAAAGTGGCTACATCTGAAAGGAAAAAAAAAAACAAAAACAAAAACAAAAAAACCCCTCCTTAAACTTTATTCTCCTCAAAATAACCTTTATAGTCTTTAAACAGTCCTTATGAAAATATTTACAGTGCCTTGCAAAAGCATTTTATCACATTACAATCTCTAACATCAAAGCACTTTAAGATTTTATGTGATAGAGCAACACAAAGTCAAGCACAATTGTCAACAGGAAGGAAAAAAAAAATAAAAAAATAAAATCAATAATAGTATTAAGGATTTTGTACAAACAAAAATCTAAATACTGTTTATGGCACATGTATTCAACCTTGAGTCAACACTGTCAATGCCCTTTTCGCTAAGATCACAACTACAAGTATTTTGGGCTTCGTCTCTACCAGTCTTGCAAATTTAAAAACTGAACTTTTTACCTATTTGTCTTTGTAAACTAGCATAAGCTCAGTCAGATTGGATACAGAGTGTCTATCAAAATCAATTTCCATGTCTGGCCTTTGACTAGACCTTTCTACCAACACAGATTAAACCTCTCGTTGTGCCCTCATCATCAATGACCATGTCTTTTTTCTTTGAAATCTACTGCCAAGTTAATTGTCAAATGTAAATACAGGTGATATTAGTATAATGTGACAATCAACAGAATGGGAGATGTTATGTTTGTCAAAACTGAAGATTTTTCATGGATAACTTCTTCTATGAAGAAGAACAAATCTCCAGATTACATTTACAAGTAATCTCATTTTGATGGATTCTACATAAATGCACATATAGACAAATACAATTAAAAAGTTGCAAGCTGCTAACTGTTGATAAATGAACCTTTTCATTGACTTGGCTAAGAAATTTGGTAATTAAAAAGATTGATAGCTGTTCTATATGTCTTTACTAATTCTTCTCTAAACTGTTTACAAAGTGAAGGTAACCCCTGTACCTCTTGTGTCCTGTCTGGGCATATAGTACAGAAACTGTCCAACTGGATACTCTGCTGCTCTGCGATACCACACTGGGAAATGGTCCAAAGTGAACATATTCTGTTTATCTGTGGACGTCATGAAAGACCTGAGGATACACAAACAAACCATTTAATCCATAGAGGAACGTTAGAATATATTTACATAAAAGATGTAGAACAGAGAAATGAATCGCAGGATAATTAACCAAGGAGCTGAATCAGGAGATTAGAAGAAAATCTACTGTTTACCTGTGTTATAAAGATGTGTCCTTAGAAAATAGTTGACTCTTCGATAGCTACTGAATTATTGGGGTTTGTCTGACCATAATACATGTTTACAAAAATCCAGTTGTCTTTTTCAATTAAAGGAATAGCACTGAATTTTACAAAGAGTCCTGTTTAATGGTCTGGATTTACCTTTACATATTTTCTGTTAAAGTTTGATAGTTTCCCAACTCAAATTTTTCTAAAATCGGGAGGATCTTAGCGGCAGTTGTGTGATCTGAATAATCTCAATTCGGACGATCAGAGAGAAAAAAAAAAAAAAAAAAAAAAAAAAAAAAAAAAATTCACAGAGGAGTCAAGTCAATGACTTGCCTGACTGCCAGGCAGATTTTATTTTAACTTTCAAAAATACTGTAGCTGTTCAACTAAGCCAAAAATACTGCTTTAATACTCACTTGCCAACTCTTTTTTCAGTACCTGCGTACCTCAGGAACCTCTGCAAGCCTGAACGGGTCCCCAAGAAAGCAGTCTCCACGCCATCATCCATACTGGGAGAGAAGAAAAATCACCACACACATGAAGCAAAAAAGGCAAGGCTGAGTATAATGATGAGGTTAAATTTAGGGTGACAGGGTGAAATATAAGGTTGGAAGCCCAACACTGCATCCAAAGAAAATTTTCATGTGTTTCAGTTCAGTGTTTTTATTCACCCAGATGTGTTGAGCATGAGAGCAGTCCAGTATGCTTCCATAGGTGCTGTAACCACAGCATCAAATAAAGTCTGTTGCAACAACTGTGCATCACCTGTAGAGAAAAAACCAGAAGGAAAAATCTGAAAACTTTCAAAGAAAATCTTTACTTTTCAAATTTGCATGTAAACAAGCTAAATCTTTTGTAAATAAAACTCAGTTTAGGCTTACAGCGCAGATCTTTTTCTTTCCCAGTGAGGTATTTTATCACAGCCTGCAGCTGGGTCAGTTTACGATGTGCAGGGTCAATATCTATCTCACAATAGGTCCTACAAACACAAAATATGTAGATGAATATTTTTCTGAGGGACCAACAAGGTTTATACTGAAATGACAAAGGAAATTCAATAATATATGTTTACCACTCATTGGCTAAGGTCAGATCTGGAGTTATTAAGTCATGAAGACCTGAAGAACAAGGAAAGAGGAAAGGAAGAGATTGAAAAGGTTTGTCCTGTTTAACAAAAGCAGATTAACTGAAACATAAGACCTACCTTCATCCACTGAAACATTTCCTGTGAAGATATACTCGCCATACCCTCTACTCAAGACTATACCAAGACTGTCAAAGAAAACAGGAAAAAATATAATTTATCTACTTACTATTATATTACACACAATAAGATAAACATCCATACACTTAAAGGTGACTAAATCCAGAAATGTACATTGCTCATATATAGTATTTGTATTCATGTTGGGATCAGTATTTTTAATTAAATACAACAACTCTCTTTTTGGTGAGGATACAGTGCCTTTATTCTTTCACATTACAACCACAATTTTTCATACATTTTATTGGGCTTGCATGTGACAGGACAACACTAAGTGGTGTACAATTGTGATGTGGAACAGGAAGAAAATGTAGTTTCTAAACTGTATTTTTAAAAAATCTGAAGTGTTGTGTGTAAATGTATTAAGCTCCTTTTACTATGATATTCCAAAGTAAATTCAGTGCAAACAAGTGCCTTCAGATGTCACCTAAATAAAAGAGAGTCCATCTGTCTCTAATTTGGTTTTAATAGAAATCCAGGCATTCTGTAAAGGCCTCAGCGGTTTGTTAGAGAACATTAGTGAACAAACAGCATCCTGAAGACCAGACAGCAGAGAGGTCAGTGGGGAAGTTGTGGAGAAGTTGAAAGTAGGGTTACAGAGCCCTACACAATCCATCATCTGAAAATGGAAAGAGTAAAGCACAACTGAAAACATCCGAGAGATGGAGGTCTACCTAAACTGACAGGTCAGGTGTGGAGACTTATTTAGAGAAGCACCCAGGAGGGCTATGGCATTGCTGGAGCAGCTACAAAGTTCCACAGCTCAAAGTGGACTCTGAGCTGTTTCTATTTATGAAAAAATATCAAGAAGAAAGGCAATGGTAAATAAAAGACAGAATAGGAAGTCCTGATTAAAATATAGAGACACAGCAAACATGTGGAAAAGGGAGGAGACTAAAATGTAGAATTCTTGCCTACATGCAAAATGCTGTGTAACAGAAAACTAGCACCGCATAACCACTCTGAAATAATATGGTGGCAGCATCATGCTGTGGGGATTTTTTTTTTTTCAGCAGGAATAGAAAGGCTGGTTGGAGTTGATGGGAAGATGGATGGAGCTAAATAGAGCACAAGCTCAGAAAAAAAACCTGTTAGAGGCTTCAAAAGAGTTGACACTTGGAAGAGGTTCACCTTCCCTCAGGACAACAACCCTAAACACGAGCAAAACTACTGCGATGCTTTAGAACAAAGCAGATTCATGTGCCAAAGTCCAGGTTGAAATAGAACTGAGAATCTGAATACTATTGTTCAGACACTCTCCATCTAATCTCACTGACCTTGAGCTATTTTGCATAAAAACAATCATCTTTCAATGTGGCTGGGAGTGACACGAAAGAGTTGCAGCTATATGCGCAGCAAAAGGTGGTTCCACAAAGCATTGACTCATGCATCTGAATAAAAATGCATGCCACACCTTTCATATTTTCATTTGAAAAAAATCCCTTAACAACTTTGAAAGCCATGTATCATTTCCCTTGCAAGTTAGAATCATGAACTACCTTCTGTTGATCTATCACATATAATCCCAATAAAATATGTTGAAGTTTGTGGCTGTTAAGTAACAAAATGTGTAAAAAAAAAAAAAAAAATTAAGGAGTGTGACCACTTTTGCAAAAACACAGTAGACGTAATTGGCAGAATTAATCAGACAAACCTGAATGGTGTCTCATTTATGACAGTGTAAAAATAATCATTCTTCAAGAAGATCACTCTCAGCTGCAAAAAGTACAAAACAGAATTTGACAACTATAAAATAACTAAAATCATTAAGCAGGTGAGGCTGGAAGCCATTTGAACTGATAAAGCGACACTATACTAATTAATCCATATTCTAAATTAATTTAGATGAGAAATGACAAAAGAAATACTTGTTTAACTAAAAAGAAAAGTGCCAAAACTGTCAGGAAAGATGACAGGACTGCCTGCTCTAAAATTACAGTAGCAACTTTCATAAAAAGAAAAGCAGAGTACTTACTCCTTTATCCACTGAAGATCTCACATCTAAAGACATTGTCCCAGTTTCTCCTTTGACCATGGCTGTCCTTAGCTATAAACAGAAACATAACTTATTTGTGACTCTTTAGTTTATCCAAATCTTTAATACAGTCAGTCATACAGTAAAATAATAAAAAAAAAATTGATAAACACAAAAATATGTGTGTTACACTCACTTTTTCCTCAGTATCTTCCCATTCCACCTCTGATAGATCAACACTGTTGTAGTTTGGTTTAGGCTTCAGTTTCTTTCCCTCTTTATACTGTCACAGACAAACAAAAACAGATATACAGGAGTTTGTTACCTATGATGCTGGGTTAAAAACTTAACAATCTGAGAGAATAAGATAAAAATATTTGCCTGTACCAGAGGCCGTAGCTCTGGATGAGACAGGATATAACCATTATTGGTGATGAGGAAGGCGTAACCATGGATACCCAGCTAGAAGGACAGAACACCAGAAACCACTTACAACTTCTTACTGTTACAGCATTAATGGTATTACATGGTGTGTTACAGTCTTATAAATTGCTATACAAAAAGATGAGCTGCAACTCTAAAACCAGTCAACAGCAAACATACAGATACAACACAACACTGCAGATTCTACATAAAGACAGTATGGTAAATAACAGCATAACAAACAGCACAGCAAAAGCTTAAAAGAACACTGAGATGAACTGAGAAACAAAATGGAGACTAGAATAGGCAGATCTTCATCTTGATCATCCCTGATTAGTGATCATCCAGTGGGGAACTCAAACATCTGATCATTTTGCTGTCAATGAACACACCATACCCAAGTGTTAATAGATCCTTCTGACAAAAACACTCCTTTGTGTGGGAGTTGTTACAGGAAGTACATGGCTCAGTGAGCTACTTTCAGTACCAATTAGGTACAGTCAGAAGAAGTAAAGAAGGTGTGATAAGTAATTTAAAAGGAACTATTTTCCTCAAAGACATGCAGGATATTTATTTAGGCTGTAACAGAATAGAGCAAGACTTTGTCAGGGGCTGCTCGTTTCAATTCTTGGCCACTTCTTTTGATCCAATTTTTTAGAAGATAAAAGAAGTCGCCTGTGACAGGACATCAGTATGTATATGAATTGATCAAGTTTCATTGAATTTGCGGAACACCTGGCAGCAAAGTTACTTGGTTTCATTCCTTGGAGCTTCAAACCACTGTTGCTGAAAATTCTTGGAAATGTTGGCAACCTGTGTCACGTGTGTATCATTTAATACACACCTATTGTTTTCTATCGACCACCAACTGACACTTGTCGACAGATGAAACGCACTATATTTACTAAGAGTAAATTGAAAAAAGGCGAGTGTCTGCATTCTCTAGGGCAGGATTTCAAGTTTCAATTCTTGGGGGCTTGTGTCCTCCAACATTTTGATGAATATCAACTTTAAAACACCTGACTCTAATAATTAGTTCAGCAATAGGGAATACATGTGGAGACTTTTGTATACAGTTAGTAGCGCAAACTACGCTAATTGCTAATATTAGATGCTAAGGATACCTTGTAATGCAAAGTCTATTTTATTCGGTCACTGTTTTAAATTGGTAAAGCGCAGTTTTTCAGCAACGTTGTCTCTGCTTCCAACACAAATAATGAATGTTCCCCTTAAACCAAGAAAACCAGACAAGACAAAAAAGTATATGCTGTTATAGTTTGTAAAGAAAAAAAAATTAAATTGGCAGGCCAAAGATTTACAAAAATTGAAATTCAGAAATTTGCCTCAAATCTTTAATGTATCTTTTATTAGGCACCAATAGTATTGCTCTGTCATCTAAGATCCAAATCCAATCAAACATCCCGCAGAACTGCTTGAGCAAAACGTAAGGAATCCACAGCCAACATGAGGGTAGAACAGCATTTCTTCACATTATTCATATAAAAGAAAGAATACAAGGAAGATAGGAAGGACATAAGGAAATATGGACTGAGGAAGGAAATAAAGACTGCAGGAAAGTAGTAAGGGCACAGAAAGAAAAGACTAGAAAAAAGGAGAACATGATGGCAGGATGGAGGAAAGAAAGAAGCAAGGAAGGAAGAGATAGAAGACAGAGAGGAAAGACACAAAGAAGAAAGAAAAGTAGGACATAAATAAGGGTATAAGGGAGGACACATGGAAGTAAGGGCAGAAGGAAGTATATGAGGAGGGAATTAAGGAAGAAAGGACATAAGAGAAAAGGAAAGATAGAAGGATGTATAAGAAGGACATATGGAAATAAGGAACAGCACAAAGAAGGGACAGATGGAAGGACAATATTTAAATGATAAATGGACTGAATTTATCTAGTGTTTTTCTAGTCAAATCAACTACTCAGATATTCATAGATTTATTTTTCCATATCCAGGCCTGTAAAATACTTTAATCAAAATCACCACCACACTTTTCCAGAGTGCTTATGGTTGCTTAAGGTGCTACCATGGGCTTCCAGGATTTATGGTTAAATGTGACAGCTTTTTTGTTCTTACGCAACATTAAAGAGGTCATTTTAATATGTGATAAGTAAAAATCACAGATGATTTACCTTGTATCTTGGAGCTAATTTCATTAATTCTCTTAAGGCCACATCTGTTCCTACCACACCCAACAAAATTCCATGAGACAGCTGGGGAGAAAAGGGATAACAGAGTTCAATGCAACTTATTATATAAGGCCATGCTACCTTTTATGTCAATAGACTTGCATTTGCACAACTTTCAGTAAAAATAAAGAGCCTGACTTTGAAATCATTATAATCTGGCTTGATGTACATTTTAATGCTTCCCTTCTTAACATGAGGATCCAAACAGGGAGGAAAAAAAAACAACTAATGTATCAATATGAACACAAAACCACACATTTAGCTAAAAAAAAAAAAAAAAACAAACCCCAACTTACTGTCTCTTCCTTCTTACTGAAAACAGGCATGGCCACTGAGGTCATCAGGAGCAAACTCTGAGCTTGAGTGTTGAACAGCTGCAGCACAAAGACAGATATGCACTTCAACTTCCTTCAGTTCTGTTAAAAAAGTAGCTTATGGATGCATTCATGAAAGAACCAGTAACTTCACAGACAAAGTAGATGTGGAAAGAAAAAAAAAAAAAAAAAAAAAAAAAAAAACACCTATGAAAAGTTGATGAAAATGAAGTGAATAAAAAAGTGCAATAGTGTTGAATGAGTTTCAAAAGATTTTCTTTTTGTATTTTCAGATTTGTAAAAGACTAACGCAACAAATATTACTAATGTTTAACATGCACTATAAGGTCTATTTCTAACAAAAAAAAAAAAAAAAAATACTTAGGAGCATTAGCTAGGTTCAGTTTCAGAAAAATGTAACAAAAAAAAAAAAAACAACAAAACATCTAGGGACAAGGAAATAGTGTCTGAAAGCTGTTAGATGGAAACAACATTCTAAGCAAGACATTAACATGACAAAAACTTTTATTCTTATATTCTAATAAAAGCAAAGCTAAAGCTCCATTTACAATTACCTCATTTTTATTGGGAAGCTGAAGTTGATGATGGAGATGAGGAGAAAACCAACAAGGATGAAATGCATGACAATGAAAAGAAAGAATGGAAAAAAAAAGGAAAACTGATGCAACTGAACACAGAAGATGCACAGAAAAAAAAATTAAGGGCAAGATTTGTCTTTATTCTAACTGTATTATATTCATTATGACTGGAAACATCTATTTTGAAATCCTAACCAGTCACAAGTAAAACGAATGAAAACAAAGGATATGAGAGAGAGAGAGAGAGAGAGAGAGAGAGAGAGAGAGAGAGAGAGAGAGAGAGAGAGAGAGAGAAAGAGAAAATTTCTGGCAGGCTTTGAAAAAGTATTTACCCCATTTAAACATTTAAGAGTTCCTATATTTTTTTTCCTTTTTTAGTCAAACATGAACATTTCAGATCATCTAACAAATATTAGTATTAGATAAACAAAAATCTATTTTGAGAAGATGATTTAATTTATTAAATCATTTAATTTAATTTATTAAACCAATCAGAACAAACCAAAAAAAATGTATTTCCATCAGCCACATCCTGCTATGCGATTGGCTTGATCTATGGATAAACTTTCGCAAGCCCAAAAGATGCTCAGGCTTGGAAACGGCTACTATCATGAACCCAAATATAAAAAAAATTTTGTGTTACTTGTGATTTTGGACAGAAATCCCACATCTCGTATAAAAAAACCCCCTCTGAGATGACAGATTAAAAACTGACCACACTGTCCATGTAAGCCTCTGTCCAGATGATGTCATGGTCATGGTTGATAACCATTGGTCGGCTGAGAACATGGAGGTATTCCATAACATTTTCCTGAACATCAGCCAGTGTGGACACATGTGTGTAATAACCTGCAGGGTAAAGAAATATAAACACATTTAATTCACCTGGAAAGTAAAGTAAATCTGGTACTCATAAAATCTTGGAGCATTTTTTATGATAACATTTTTTATTAATTTGTTTGATTTCTATTGATAAAATAAAAACAATACATTCTTTTACCAGACATCTCAACATTAAGCACACACAATTGTCTAAATGCATGTGTCTGTAACACTTTTGTAGTTTTAACTTGCCAGATATACAGTGCAAAACCCTTTGCATTTTTCACACATTGTCTTGTCACAACCAAATACTTCAATAGGGAGTTTTATGTAACAAACAAAAAAATATTACATAGCTGTGAAGTAGAAGAACATGTTTTTCAATTGTTTAAGAAATAAAAATCTGTGTCAGGCAGTGTGTGGTGTCCATTTGTATTCAGCTCCCCTATGGCTAAAGAACTACCATTGACTGCAATAATAGCAACAAGTGTTTTGGGGTATGCCTGTACCAGCTTCACACATCTGGAGACTGAAACCTTCCTCTATTCATCTCAGCAAAAAAGCTCAAGCCCAGTCAGACTGGACGGAGAGCATCTGTGAACAGCAACTCTTAGGTCTTGCCACTGATTCTCATGTGGATTTAGATTTAGACTTAAACCGGGCCATTCTAGCAGCATTCTAGCAGCTGAAAACCATTCCATTATAGTCAAGTTGATTTGTATAGCACATTTCAGCAACAAGGCAGTTCAAAGTGCTGTACATGATAACAACATCATACAGTCACCAATTATGAAACAAATTGTAGCTCTGGCTGTTTGTTTAGGGCCTTTATTCTGATGGAAAGAGAACCTCCAACCCTCTTTTGCGTTTTTCAGCCTCCAACAGGTTTTCTCTAAGATTGCCTTTAGTGGCTTCCTGTCTCTACTCAAGAAAAGAATCCCCAAAGCATAATGCAGCCACCACCCTGTTTCCTGCTGGAAAAGACATGTTCAGGCTGACATGCAGCGTTGGTTTTCCGCCACACATGATCGCATCTTGGCCAAAAATTTAAATCTGTATTTCTTATGTTCATCTCTAGCCAAATGCTGTTAAACTGACCAGCTTACAATTCCCTGCTCCAGAAAAGCATGATACCACCACCACATTTCACCATGGGGATGGTGTGTTCAAGGTCAGCATTGTGGTTCTTGGGTGACAAAATGTATGAAAATTCAAGGATTATAAATACCTATATGCAAAGACTAATACAGCAAAAACAGTAGAAGTTGAGAGTAATTAACAAAACCAAAACTTCAGTGATTGCTTGCAGCTTTCTGATCTGATCCATGACACTGTAATTCACAAGAGGGCAGCAACTGAGTTACAAATAAGCATCACTTCTGATCTGTTAAAATAAGGAAATACTTTTATTTTTATACTGATATTCATGACTATTCCTGGGAATTTCTGGTTTAATTGTGATGGTTTTCTCTGAAACATTTCTAGACAAAAACATGATTTAGCTTTACCCTTGTTGTTGCAGGCGATCCATTTAACATTTTCAGCAAATGTCATCTCACGCCCAATGAGATAAGTGAACACTCGAACCTGCAGAGAAAGGTACGTAGTGTTTAAGCTGTGGAAAACCACACACATTCAGTACTCTAAACAGCCTAATGAAAATAAATATCATACCCGACGTTCTGGCGAGTTAAACTCTTCAAAAACATCCTTGAAATCCTCCATGGCGCCGTCTGTTATCAGCATGATGGCCTGGTTGCACAAACTTCCCTGCCCCAGTGCAGCAGCCTAAACACATTCACCCACAAACATCTCTGGATCATTTGAAAATGCACTTAAGAAATTAATTGCAAGAGAACTAAAAACTATATATAAGACTCATTTTACAATTCCAGCAGCTGCCACAATGAATGAATTGCAAAGAGAGACAAACCTCATTAAGGACCTTGAAAGACTCCTTCATTGCGTTTTTTACTTTGCCCTCTCCTTTGACTTGAAGCTCGTCTACCAAAAGCTTGAAGTGCTGTGAAGTCAGATAAAATACATAATCAGACAACATCACTTCTCCATTGCTCTTTTAATTTTGGCAAATGCAGGTAAACTGGCTCATGTATATTGGGAGGTAGGAAACATAAGGGGGACTGTGCAGTCAAGGGATTATGCCTGGTTCCCTGGCACAGTGAGCAATAAAAGAAAAGTTACTACAGCACCAGGAGATAATCAGGATTATTTAACACATGCACACAGGCTATTTTAAGCACAATGAGTAGTGAATCTGTGTTTGGATTTTACAGCAAAGGTAGGTTTGAGACAACCCAAACCACAAGCTCTTTTTCTGATCCTGCAAATGTTTTTAAAATGATATAATGGGCAAAATATTTAGTTAAAAAAAAGAGAAGTATTTTCACTCTTTTTGGAGCTTTTGCAGCATGAGATATTTTGTTAAAATTAATTTTACCAAAGAGAAAAAAAAAAAAAAAAAAAAAAAAAAAAAAAAAAAAAAAAAAGGTAATAAATTTCCAGTGCCTCAAAAGTACTTATATTTCTTGACCTTTTCCACATTTTGTCTTGTTACAAACACAAACCTTAATGTGTTGTGTTGGGATTTTATGTGATAGACCAACACAATGTAGAGTGTGTTTCTGGGGGAGAAAGATAAGATACTTAAGATGTCTTACAGTTAGAAATCTAAAATGTTTGGTGTACATTTATCTCCCTTTACTGTTATACCGCTAAATAAAACTCACAGAAATTAATTACTTTCAGAAGTTACCTATTTATTAAACAGAGTGAATCTGAGATGGCTTTAATCCTAAA
Organism: Anableps anableps; assembly: GCA_014839685.1. Lineage (NCBI taxonomy): Eukaryota > Metazoa > Chordata > Actinopteri > Cyprinodontiformes > Anablepidae > Anableps > Anableps anableps. The sequence continues at coordinate 11,681,234 of CM026087.1, read as the reverse complement.
ACAATAGCCAGAGCATGGTTCTATCATAAGCTGAACATGGAAAGAGTATACCACAACTCCAAACCTTCCAACAAGTCGGACAAGGAGACCATTAATCACCCAAAAACTCTGGAGGAACTTCAGAGATCTGCAGCTCAGGTGGGAGTATCAATTAATACAGCTATTAGTCCTGAACTCTTCAAATATGACCTTTATGAAAGACTGGCAAGAAGAAAATCACAGTTGAATGACAGTGACATATGGTCTTGAACTCAACATGTAACTTTTTTGCCTACATACAAAATTCTTTGTATTGAGATAGAAAACCTCTACACATAATCTGCAATACAATACACAAAACCAAAAGTGAAAACATGGTGGTGCATCCCCACAGCATAATGCTGCATGAATCGATCAAGACTGAGGTGTGCCTTGAAAATTGATGTTCACAAAACTTTCCATCCAATGTGTCTAACCTTGAGCTATTTTGAAAAGAAAAACAAAAGTTGTCTGTTTCTAGACGTGCAAAGCTGCTAGAGGCGTCAGCAAAAATTACCTCGACGAAATCTTGTCTCAGGTATGCTAAATACAAATGCACTCCATACTTTTCACGTTCTCCTTTGTAAAAACTTCAACTTGACAATTAACATCACTCAGATGGCCCATCATATAAAATCCTTCACACACACACACTTTAAAATCTAAGGTTGTAACATGAAAAAAATGTTCAAAATTTCAATGGGTGTAAATACTATTGTTGGCACCATAACTAACTTATTTATTAAACAAGTTACATCACACATTAGTGTTAAATTGCTTGTGAAGGCTTATTATGAGCTCCTATTTATTAAAATAATTTTTGGGAAGAAATGACTACTGAGTGTTCTTTGTTAAGGTTGAATAAATGTGCCAGCTAACATCTGTCCATTCTCCTGCAGCCCATCTCTCTATGCATTCAACCAATCAAATCCCACCCTTACACGCCACATGACATGCTTATAAAACTGTCTGCAGCCTGTGACCTCACCTGATCTGCAACAATGTGGACGGGAGTGAAAGTAGGGCATATATCCAGCAAACAGACATGCACATACTACGGCAGAGTAGACTGAGCAGGTGTTGGGATATCAAAACATGAGAACAGATGAGGAGGAGGAGAAAAAAAAAATGGTTGTGGCAGTAAAACAATGACATATTACTAGTACTGTTTGTATTCACTCAAAACAAAATAAAGAGGAAAGAAGAAATATGTGGCTTAAAACTAAAGTAGTTAATAGATTATTAGTTAATTAAAAAGGGAATCTGGATGCCTCATTAGTATAAAGTATGCAGAAATGGTATTTATAAGATGTATAAAAACAAAGGCATTTAAACAAAAATGGAAAAAAGCATGGTAACTGGCATAAGTCAGTAATATATTTTGGAAAAACATTATGTTTAGGGATACATTTTAACGGTTTTAAACGGTTTACTTCCAAATAACAAAGTGACCTTACAATAAATGCTGCAATTCATCATTTCATTTGTTTCCCTTCGTTCCAAAGTAACTTGATGTAAACTGCATACTTACTTACAGTGCCCTGAAAAAGTATTTAATCCTTTACAGATGTTATCTGTTTTTGCTGTTTTGTCACAAGGAAATGTCTCATATCCTCAAACAAATGTTCTTATCCGACAAAAATAGTCCTAATAAATAAAAAGTGCACATTAAGCAAACCTCCTTTGTTAAACCATGAATTTCCAGTGATTAACTACACTTTTTGGTTTAATTAATTTCCCCAACCACACTCAGGCCTGATTACTCTCTTGCCTCAGTTAAAGTTTACTTACTTCAAAGTAAAATAATATTTTTTTTTTTTTTTTTTTTTACAAAATAACTGCAGTGTTGTGAGTCATCCTGACCCTACAGAATTTATACAGATAATCCACTCCACATGTCCGCTATAACAGCATATGTAAACACATTCTCATATGAAAAGCATGAAATCAGAGGTGCAATTCATGGCGCAGAGAAAACGTAGGAATGTTTCTAATGCTTTTCTAATTTACTGAGATGCAGCTGAATTATACTCACCTGCTACCAGAGAGTAGCAGGGTAAAGTGCCCCTAAGACCTTGACGGTGCACTTCAGTTGTGATGTTTTACTATCATGTGAACCTCTGTCATCAGAGGATTAGTAGGATTGGGTCAGCAGAAGCTAATTGTATTAATTAGCTGTGAGCCAGTTCATGTCTGGCTTTTTTTTTTTTTGGTGTGCATTACCTCTCTGTTATCCAGATCAGCTTGTACCAGCATGCCCTTGAAACAGGGCTCCACATAGCGAACATAGTCACTGTACTGGAGAGAAAAATCAACAAAATGAGACAAATTAGCAAACATTTGGCAATGTAGAAAGGTAGCAGGAATAAAAAAAATAAAAAAAAGGTTCATATTTAGCCTTATTTCTTTTCTCTTAAATATAATTCAATCACCTAAATGTCTTGTTGCCAATTTCAGACTCTTTAAAATAAGAACTTCAGGAGTCTATGTCTCAGAGTGATCACATTCCTGTATGTTCTTATACTTACAGCTATGATGTTAACAAAGTCATTTTCTCCCAGAGTATCAAGGATTGTATTAATTGTGTGCTTGGCTATTGTCAGTCTTAGGCCCTTCATGCTGCCACTCACATCCACCACGATTATCACGTCTTTAGGCGAAGTGGCAGCCTGTATGTACCTAAAAAGGCAGATAAAGATACAGATGACGTTAACAAGGAAGTCTAGGAAAGGAGCAAGGGTTATCCTTTTATTTGTTCCTCCAGTCTTCCGTTCCTGCATACCATCATCCTTTTATTGTCATCCCCTGACTTTCTAAGCCAATTACACACAAATGAGATTTCCACTGTAGCAGCTGTGATTGGGAGCAGTCAAGACCGTTTAGCTCTGTGATTTCCGCTTTCCAAAACAACAGTCTGTCTCAATGAAAACAACGCAGAGTTCCTGGAACTTTATTAGCTGTTCTATGAAACTTTCCAGGAAGGCAAAATGCTGTTGTTTGTGTAGTCTTTCTTGTAGGAATGGAAGTTACAGAATCACATGTTTTACTTGATTATTTTTTATCAAAGGTTATCTCTCCTCATTTAAATTAAAACAGGACAATATTTGGCCAGACATTTTTTTTGGTTAACAGAATATATATTTCAAAAATGTTGGCAAGTATACAATATGTTCTCGTTTTGTTGGCACTTGAACTATCCAAGCACCTTCAAAAATTATTCCTGGCCATGTTTTGTCCTGTTCCAACCACCAACTTTGATGCATCTTATTAGGATTTCATTTGAAAGACCCATACAAAGCGTCCCTGTGCATGCAGAAGAAATATAACCCCACAGCATGACACTACCACCACCATGTCTCATAATGGGGAGTGTTCAGGGTGATGTGTTAGTTAGTTTTCTATCACACAGCATTTTACAAATGTTGTTGCATGTTTGTCGCATGTTTGTAAACACCATACAACTTTATCCCTGATCTGTGTATGCGCCACAGTTCTCACGATACTAATGTCTTTTGACAAGCCTGAGGCCTTCAAGAGACAGCTTTTGTTCCAAGATGAAAGTGGTCAGAAGACATTATTAGGTGACTTCTGAAGCAAATATCTGCACGAGGTATAATTTGTTTGCAGCGAGTACAATTCTAGAATTATGCTCATGGTAACAGCATGTTGGAGTACCTTGGTTACATTAGTTCTTCTTTGTTCTTTTTTTGAATTGAATTTAGAGGTATCAGAGTGACAGAGGGAAGATAAAAACTCCTGCCAGACAATTTTAGATCCACGTATATATGTTTATTTTGGTAGACTGATGTCTGCAAACACTGACAGTTTAACACAATGCATGACAGCATTTTCTATAAAGACTTGCATGCATAGGCAACTACATACTAAATACATCCTAACAACATTCAAACACATGAGCTCTTTATGGAGCTGGAGAGTTATTCAGAACAGCTTCGCTCCTCCATTAGCCCTGCTGCTGATTCAAGATGACCATTTTTTACATGGTTGTTAGCTAGAAAAGACTGGTGCCTGCTTGAGAAAATGAGATACACTGAAGAAGAATAGTTAATCTATAAAAATCTATTGGTGCTGGATGATCTCTGAAACAAAGTGTAGGAAGAATGCAGCTGAGATTTAAGGTGTTAGACCTTTAAGATTTTCAGTAGCAGGCAACATGTACATTTAAAAAAAAAAAAAAAGACATCATTAAGCGACTGATGTTGGAAGGAATGTTGTTTTACCAGTTTCTGTTTCTGCAGTCAAAGGTGACCACACCGTTTTCATCTGGAATCCACTGGATGCCTGCAAGGGAAAAAGCCGAAAAGACCCGAGAGTCCTTGCAGTCTTCGAAAGTCAACACACACAAGAGTTTAACAGCAGCCCTATTTCCCCAAAAAGTAAATTATTGCACAGCTCCTGCCACATTCACTTGCACCCCAATCACATAAGTTTTCTATGGGATTTATATCTGATAACTGAGATGGTCATGCAAGTAGGTTGACTTGTGTCTTGTGAAAAAACATGTTAGTATGTTGTTTTGGCCATATATTTTGGATGCCTGTCCACTTAAAACAAATTGCAGATTTCTATTTTAAATCTTCTGGCATTTAAAAACAATATTCATTAATTATTCATTCCTACTTGATTACAGTAAGGCCCAGAGTCAGTCTCAGAAAGTAACCGTTTCGCTGTGTACAGGCCTTGTAGCTACTTGTTCATTTGCAGGCCGAGTCCTCGGTTGGATTTATATATTAAAATCTCTCACAAAACTACAACTACATCACAAAAAACGAAAAGGACTTAAAACTAGAAATGAGTGAAATGAATCGAGTTTAAGAAATCTGGGTTCTGCTTCAAACCCAGAACAAAAAGGGTCTAGAAATAAAAAAGAAAGGGAGTGAAATAGCTCTTTTTCTATTGTAGAATGAGGCTGTTTTATCAGTTATCAGATCAAAAACTAACGATCAATAAGTTGCAAGTTGTGACAAACCCAAACTAATTATCATCATTTAATTATAAATCATCACAAAAAGCCCTTTTTTCATGAACAAACATTTTTACCTTTCAGATAATGAGATAAGATTAAAATCTGGAAACTAAAACTTTTGCCCCAAATAAAATTTTTATATGTCCATTGCTATCCATACTTTTGCAGAATAGGGACCCCTTGTTTTCTATTGAACAAAATTACTACTCAAAGTAAAGGTTGGATTTTCTTAAATTCTTCAATATAAAATTATGTTGTAGCAATATGATATTTTTTGTTCATCTTTACCAAGGGTGTCAATAAATTTGCCCAGCACTGCATTTTACAGACAACTTACTAAGTAAATACATTGCTTGACTTGAGTAGTTTAAAATGCATGTTCCACTCTGCTTATTCTATTAAGAGCATAACAGGTGAAAATACAGCTGGATCTTAATTACAATAGTAAGGTAAATTTGCACGATGCAAACAAGTCACTCAGTATACCTGGGTAGAGCCTGAAAAAGCCTGTGGCGCTGCCAAAGTACTGCCAGGTGAGAGTTGGATCCTTCTGGAAGTTATCGATAAAAACATCATTCAGAGCTTCAGACATGTAGACCCCATTTAGAATATCAGGATCTGTAAAAAGAGACAGGAGAAAAATTCAGATTTCAAAGGAGATCTACTGCTTATGAAGGTAAATTCAGGGTTTATGTTTTTGTTACCTCGATTGTAAACATTTGTAGGTACTTGTATGTTACTCTGCTGCGTGTTGACTGGAAGTTTATTGAAATGTTCATTTTCCTCCAAGAGGAATTCTCCACCAAGTGGTATTGGATTGCCCTCTTCATCCACAGTGTTGATCAACAGGGAGTTAAAGTAGTCAAACTGGAGAAAAAGATAAATGAAAAAATGCTTAACAGACAGTCTGGGTTATAAGCAAACACTGATTACTTAGGGCCCCTATTGACCAGCATTCCCCAGGAGACATTACAATTCTTTAAAGTTAATTTGCCATTTTATATTTGTACAAGTGAAAAATTTGTCAATGAATAAAATTTAGAAAAAATATCAGATTACACTTTTTAGACTAATTATACTGTACACAGACTGATATATTTCAAGCATATATTTTAGTTAATGTCACTGATTATGGTTTTTAGCTAATATTAATCCCAAATTCTCTTTCTTATACCGCAAGGTTACACCAAAAAAAGGCTGCAGTTATCCCTGCTTGGGCAACTTTTTCTACCATACTTTTTCCTTCCAATCTTCAACTTGATTGTGTAGCCTCACTCTCGGTATACTTTCATGTATGAAACATGAGAGTTTCACAGAAAGGAAATTCGGCTTGGGACTGGCTCTTTTTAAAGGCAAAAAAATAACAAAAAAAGGTATAGGCATTCCAACCGCACTTCTGACAGGAAATAACAATTTTATATCATTTAACATAGGGTTGGTAAATTGTGAGTACTAAATATCACTAAAGATGAGTAAACAGGACAGAATGATGTATTGTTCATCTGGTTCAATGGTTGAACCCAAGCATATTCTTACATACCTCGAGTGTTTCATTGTACTCATGGCCAAGATCGGCATCCTCTGCTGCCTCTGCTAATCTCTATGGCGAAACACAACTTATTAATAACAGTCAAAACTATGATTGTATTACTGAAGCTCTTGTGATTAATAAAGCAACAATTACTGATGATGGAGCAAACAAGCAGCAGACTCTCTGCACTAAACATACTGCCTGTTCACTTCTCCAAGATGTCATTATTACCTTCACTGATTTCATTTTCCTCCCGAGCATCTCTTCCATTTCCTCAGCAAACTTCTTTACCAGCTCTTCACCGTTCACCTCCTCTATCTTCACCACGCCCTCCACATCCTTGTATTTCTTCAAAAGACAAATTTTCTTTACTTAGCTAGGTCCATGTTATGTAATTTAAACATTTGCTGTTAAAATGCTAGACTGAGAATCTACAAGTGACATTTGGGTCTCCACCCTTAACAGAATTTGACCTACTTACAAAACTGACTCAACTATGCTGATATTAATAAAGCAAGCAGGGGTAAAATAACCAGCAGGGCTGATAGCTTTAAATTCTTGTGCCTCCTGAATATGAAGATTCAGAGTTTGCGATTGGTTTTGTTGAGAAACCCAGCTGGTTTTGGGTCAAATTTGTTAAGCAGCTTTCCAAATCCACTTTTGCTGCAGCTTAGTGTCTTTATGTAAATCATAAAGCTAGACAGACTCTCATTCTGAACTATCAGACAAAAAAAAAAAAAAAAAAAAAAAAAAAAAAAAGTCAGATTTCATATTCCGGTTAAATACAGTAAATTACACCATTCTGGTACTGCTAAGGAAACCCCTAGACTAAAAAGAAAAACACTAGCACAGCTTGCAAGAATCAGCTTTGGTTCCATTTACCCTTTTGTAGATTTGAAGCTCCGCTTTGTTGCTAAGAATGTTACCATTTCAACCAGATCTACTTCTGCTTCATGCCAGTAAAACAATTTCATAGAATTGTGCATCAGTTAATTTCTCGACAGTTAAATATTTTTGAAGCATTATATGGATAAATGATAGAAATTAACAAATCTAAATCATGATTTGATTAATGATGAGTTGAGTATGATCAAGATATTTGATCATACAAAAGGACAAGACATGGATGGATGGACAGAAACAGATTCTTGGATTAAATCATGTTATTTTTATACCCTCATATTTAGCCAATATGATGGAAAATAAAATCTAGAAATACAAATATTCTATATTTTTTTCCATAATCATTTGACCAGAAAAAAGAATTCAAAGATTTTCCAGGCTGCATAAACACACTATAAAATCATTAATCAAATCAATTTAAAATCCGTGAAATGTTTTTACTTTCACAGAAGCTGTTTTCAATTTTCCCCTACCTTGGTGCAGGGAAGCAAATATAAATGAGAGAAAGGATTATAAAGAAAGGATTATGGAGGAGCTCTTTGCAGCCTACAGCAAATAAAAAAGCTGTAGCTGCCGAACAAAATCAAAATGTTCTTTCACGATCTTGCAACAGAAAAACATTCAATAGCTTAGCCAGGTTACACAAGCAAGAGGTCCGAGTCACAAAATGCTCTGTAACTAGAAAGCCATTGATTAGACATCGGTAGGTGATTAATGGCTTCATGTTGCAAAGATTAAACTAATGCACTGAATGCTTTTAACACACCGGTGGCTGGATACAAAGATAATCTTCTGAAACATGAGAAAGTGAAACAGTTTACATAAACACAGCCAATAAAATAGTGTTACTGCACAAAGTTTCATAAACACAAGATTTACATATCTAGATGGAAAAGTTAATGCACTGAATGAATGCACACCTTGGATATTTTTTAAGATCCAAATCTCTTGTGCAGCAGATGGGGAATGGACCTGCCAGGGATTCTGAAGCATGCTGAAGAAAATTGCATGTACTAATTACTGAAAGACATATCTGGGTGGTATTTGGGTTAACTGTTTCACCAGACTGGTCTCTGTGCATTGTGCAGACGTTGTACAGCAAATGTATGCCACTTACTCAAAGGTAATAAATGGTTTCCCTTTCAAATCTGTCTTTGCATATTTTTTTCTTCCTGCATAAAGATTTCCTGCTAAGATTTGTGTGTTCATTAAGGTATTCCAACAGCTTGAATGTACTGTAAAACTCAAGTGACTAAAGACTATTTGCTCAATTTCCCCTGTTTATCTGTATACATTTACTCTAAATGTTCTTCATCCACTGTAACCATCTTTAGCTTCCAGTCAACACAAGGTGTGTGAAATTTCCAAAGCATCTCAAAGCAAAATGAATGTTTCCCAGATGGCATCTGAAGCAGTTTGGAAATGTCTACTCTGTTCTGTTCAGATGTGGGTCAGTTAGCGTGGCTAATTATACGCGTGTGTGTTTTTACTGCATGAATACGTGTGTTCTCTTACCTTCTGTAAAAGTTTAGCTCCAGAGTATCTGTTGGACAAAGCAGCTATCTCTTTCCCAAAGGACACGGCCCACTGCTGCACACTGGACGCAGAGAAAACACCATTCACTGCTTTAAGCTGTTATTACTGTCTGAACCACTCCTACAACAACTCCTAAACTAAACCAACCATTCGTTAAAAAAAAAAAACAAAAAAAACCACTGTAATTATCTAATGTTTAAAATAAAAACCACACTGTGAAATCAACACAATGACATGGAAGAGTATTCACATCTCTTTAAAATTTTTCACATTTGTTATGGTACAACCACAAAAGGCAATTTTGGTTGATAGTACAGCAACGTTGTAAAGTTAAAAGAAAACCATACATGGTAGTCATTTTTTTAAAGACAAAAATCTGAAAAGTGTGGCATGCATGTATCTGCCTCTACCAGCTTTGCACATCTAGAGGCTGAAATTTCAGTACTTTGTTCTTTGCAAAAGCTCAGACAGACTGGATGAAGATGACATTATCTATAAACACAAATGTTCAAATTCTGACATAAATTCGTCACTGGATTTGGGGCTGGTCTTTGACTGAGTGATTCTAGCACATTGAAGCCCTGGCTGTGTGTTTATGGTTTTTGTCCTGCTAGAAGGTGAACCTCCACCTCAATTTCACATCTTTTGCTGCCTCTAACACACTTTCTTCCAGGATTACCCCGTGTTTTGCTCCATCTGCTTTCCAATCGACTTTGACCAACTTTTCTGTACCCCCCCACAACATGATGCTGTCACCACCATGCATATTTGGAATGGTGTTTTTAGGGTGAGATGCAGAGTTATTTTTTCTCCACAGGTAGTATTTTGCATGTCGACCTCAAAGTTCACATTTCATTACATCTGACAAGAACACCTTCTTCCACTTGTGTGGTATGTCCACTAAATGGTTTATTTCTTTAAAAACCTCTTACCACTTTTCTATAAAGACCAGATTTGTGAAATGCACTACATATAGTTGTGCTGTCAGGGTCTTCCACTCTCGTTGGGGATTTCTGCAGCTGCTTCAGAGTAATCATAGGCCTCTTGACTTCTCTGATTTATCCTCTCCCTGCACAGCCTGCAAGTTTAGGTGGACAGCCAGTAGATTTGCAGTTGTGCTATATTTCTACTTTTGACCAATTGACCGATTAAAACTGCCTCGTGATACATCCAAATCTTGGAATATTGTTGTATGTTGTAACCTCAATAAAAAAGAAAAAAACTATAAAACAGGTATAATTTTCCTTTCACCATACAGTAATGTTGTAAAATCCCAATAAAACACATTGACATTTGTGGTTGTAAAGATGACAAATGTAAGAAAGCTTAAATGATATTAATATATTAGCAAGGTGGTTCCCCAGTAAGAGATTAAATTGAAGGTAACAGCGGAAGTGGACAGACTGGCTGCCAGACCAAGGGGTTATTCTGTGCTCAATAACATGCAGTAATTCTACAAATCCTCTATGTGAATGCAACTGAGATAAAGTCATAGCGTATGCAGGATGTGACAGATGGTTCAACCTATGGGGAGTCAGCCAGCTCACTGGGACATAGACAGCCTGCTCCCCTCAGTCAGTACTGGAGACTCTCAGTTTTTGCTGACTTGTTGACAGATTCATTACAAACTGCTTATTTATTGTAAAATGAGAGCCTTTAGAGAAGTCGAGATAAAAAAAACAAACAAAAAAAAAAACAAACAAACAAAAAAAAACCCTTTACTTTCTGAGCTTTTAAAAATTGCAAGCCAGATTCTTAGTTCATTACTCACTGCGGGAAGAGAGAGTGACAAAGAAAGGTACAACACTGATTACATTATTACATTGCTGCCACAGCGACTAAAGAGCTGACCCTCTTGACCTGAAATGTAACAGTTCTGGCTTTGTTAACTTCCAGTGAAACAAGGGCCCTGCTGCCAAATCTTCATAAGACAGCATAATGAATTTTGTTTGAAGTGATCCGAGCTGACCTGAAAAAAATGCTGCTTTAATTCTCAGCCACTCAAACGGCACAAATTTCCTTTTGCCATAAACATCAGCAGGGTGTCAATGTAGAAGCAGATATTCTAGAGAATATAAAAATATACATGAAGAATCCATAAAGTTTGTGAAAGGATCATTAAAAACTGATTCACTAATATGGGATGGGGGGGGGAAACAAAACAAAAAAAACCCCACCCAAGTGAGAAATATTCTACACAGACAGAAATAATAAGATTCATTCAGTGCATCTTTAAACAGAAATCTGTCTGTTTCAAACTTCTGCACCAACACACACATTGCTTGTCTCTCTGTCTCACACAGGAGATTGTTCGGCTGTTCAGCAGATTTGCTGGTTTTTGGGGTGCAAAGCAGTACGTTATCTCCTTTTTGATATTAATACAAATGCAGAGTAAACTTTACAGTTGTAAATTATTTGTTTACTTCAAATTTTAAAATGTCAGAAATGAGCAAAGCAAATACAAAATAGAGTTTTCAAAAATGATCTTATTTATTAAGGGAACATAAATATCCACAAACAGCCTGGCCATGTGTGAAATCTGCCACCTCTGCAGTTCAGTCTATTTGTATTGCACCAACTCACATCTAATGTTCTCAAGGCACTTTATAAATAAAAAACCTGGCAATTTATACACATTAATATACAATCAATTCAATCCAATCATACAGACAGATCCTTGCTATTAAACAATGTACTCAAGTTCAGCTTATTACTGAAATTGGTTTAAAAAAAAAAAAAAAAAAAAAAAAAAAAAAAAAAAAATTCTCCAAGTAAACTGTTGATTGTTTTGAGTCGCTAACTTTGCAGCAATCCCTTCTCCTAAATGAGGGTGCTGCGACAGTGGATAGTCGATTGCAGTAAGTCTTTAACTTTGCAGTTCTCCCTCATACTAAGCATGCAAGTAACAATGGGTCTTCTGAATCACTTTGGAGGAATTAGAAATACTTTATTACAACACCATAACATAAAGCTAGGTAACAGGATCCGATGGTAAAAATGTAACTGAACACTTAGATAAATGTTGGCTATATTTGGCAGTTTATAGTTGTAAAAATTAATAGAATTATATTAACTGAAGTTTTTATATGGTCAGAATAAAATAACCAGATTCTTATTTGAAACATCATTCTCTATCTGTGGCAGCTGAAAGATTGGAGGGTAATTTGGCAGTTCTTTGTGTCCCACAGGTTAACAGATGGTCCATACAGTATGCTTAAGCCAAATTGGAAAACACAATATTGACTCATCCATAATGGCTATGGCTTTAAGAACAACCATGCTGCTGGTGGATTTAAAAGGGTACACATGGAAACTACCTGATTAAATTGTTATTTTTCTGTTTGGCTTTATTATGTGGCAACTTTTATTGCTGTGTTGCAGAATAATGTGTTTCACTTTGAGAAGAAATAGTAACATAGCTGACACTGATTAATGTTAAATAAATGAATACTTATGTAAGCTTTTAAAAATTTTTTAGCAGTGATGTTTTTGCATGTAGCTAATTTTAGAGAGTTTTAGGAAAATCAAGACCCTCATTGTTCACTCCCTGGCTTATAAGTCTCCAAAAGTTGTAGTTACTGCAGCTGTACTCACGTTTCTGGTGGAATCTTCATCTGGCCGTCAACCATCAGGCACAGTGAGCCAGAGAGGATAATCCACATCAGCATCATCAGCCTCCTTCTGCTTGGCCCACTTCTGCCCAATTTAATGGCATTCCCAGCGTTTCCCAGGCTACAACAGCTCATCCATGCAGCTGTTGCAATCTGCATCGTTCCACCTATTGCTGCGTACTGGCCCGAGTAGAAAATAAATCATGGAGTTAGTGTTAAGAGAATTAAAAAGAGGGAAATGCTGTCATAGAGGGATTGCATCCAAATTAAGAGATAAAAATGGGTTTGCAGCATGTGAATAGAATCCACAGCAGCAAATTTAAATCAAGACAAGCATTATCTTGCTGGATTGAAGATCCTGGTCCTTAAGGCCCACTGCCCTGTTTGTGTTAGGCATTTCCCTGTCCACCTGATTTGAATGATGGCACCATTTTAATCAGGACCAGGGTAAGGCACCACTATAAGTCAAATGCTTTCAGGTGCATCCCTTTTCCAACACCAAATGGATGAATTTCATCACTGGGCATTTAGTCATTTAGCTCTGTGGAGGCCAGGTAGCAGGTAACTTATTTTAATCAGGTCTGATGGTGAAGGAATGCATCTACAAGTTGTAGGATAGTCACTCTTGAGGACTGGAGTTGGGTACTCCTGATCAACCCTCATATGTAACAAGAGCCAATACATTTATCCAATAATGGATGGATGGGTACAAGTAGTCTTTTTTTTTTTTTTTTTTTACTAAGGAGCATGTGAAATAAAAACAGCACTAGCTTTTTAGCTTACAAACTTATTTGCAAAGAGTTACTGCTTAATTTAAATGTTGGTGACATTACCATTCTTAGTTGTCATCACTGTTTAAATAACATAATGATTAGATAATTTAGCTTTACCTTAGTGTTGAGGTCTCCATTTGAAAAAGAAAACAAAATCTGATTCTTTAGCTTCTTAAAAAATGTTGCTTACCGCCTTACAAAATGTATTCACCATTTTATACATGTAAAGTATTGTACTTCTCTGCTATAAAAATGACAGGTGGTTGTGTGAACAATTAACCCAGTCGATAAAGCAGGCACACCTGGTTTCTTAACGAAAGGCGTCTCTGATTACTCTCACAGCTGTTTAAGCTAAATCTGGTTTTCTTTTGAAAACAAAAATACAGTCAAGTGTAAAACACAACAGGCAACAGTTAGTAATTAAATTTAAATTAAATTAAAAAGCAGGGAAACAGTAGTCTTAATGTTTTTTTTAAACAAAAAAAATCTGCTCTTAAACAACATTTTATCTTTTAGGTTTCCACTTGTAAAATAAAGCAGTTCCTCTTCAAATTCACATTTGTTTGTTTTTTTTTTATATGATATATAGAGAGTTTTTAAATACATTTCTTGTTTAAAATGTACTTTTAAAATCTGTGTAGGTGTACCTTTTATTTTGTGTAAAACATATTGAATTACATTGTGACTGAATGGTTCTATATAATTCTTGCCATGATCCACCTTAGCCTTGTTACCAAAACAACAAATGTGCACACTGTTTTGGTTCTGCTCCATATAACCAAAGTTGCTTTTCTTTGTCCCAGTAATGGCTAAGAAAAGCATAGAGAACTTAAACAAAACCTAAAAATACCCTCACTTGGGTAATTTCTGCAGATGTGATATTACTTTTGAATAATCTCCTATCAACAGGTGCTTTAAGGATAAATGTCAAAGGTAAACCCTTATTTTGACTTCTTTTCTTAACAAGACAAAAGATAGTGAAGTCTAAATAAATGGCTCTGAATTAATACCCTAACAAGTTTGTTTGCAAACAGGAATTGATTCAATTAAACTGTTGTATTACTATTCTGTTGTACTGGCTCTGGTCAAATCACATACTGATGAGATAATCGAGTTTTCTAGTTCAGTTACCATCTGAATTAGGTCTTCACTTGCAAAGAAAACTATATGTTTCTGTGCCTTTGCTAGCTTTTTTCAATTTGATCACAATAAAGGCTTAAAAAAATAAAACAAAATAATGCAATTAGCCATAAGCAATACAGAGAATTTCCAAACATCCACTGTAGAATAACAAATTATCTTCAAAGGTATCAATCCCGGAGTGGTAACAGATGTTAGCTTTAATAAAGGAATTAAGGCTGTAGTCCTCAAGAGCTACTATCCTGTAACTTTTAGATGCATTGCTTCACCAAAACACCTAAATCAAATGAGTAGCTTGTTACCACCTTTACAGAAACATACTGAGGAGGGAATTCAGCTATTTGATTCAGGTGTGCTGGAGCAGGGATGCATTTGCACATCTCTCTTCCCGGCAACAGTCTCTAGCTCATTTGGGGTGATTCCAAAGCATCCCTGGCCAGAGAGGATATATAGTCCCTCCATCTGGTTCTGGCTTTGCCCTGGGGTCTTCTCCCAGTAGGCCGTGTCTACAAAACTTCCAAAGGAAGGCATCCCCGAAACACTTCAACTAACTTCTTTTAAAATGGAGGACCAGTAGCTCTACTCAGCCAACCCACAAAAGAAGCCAAGTTTTGTTGCCTGTATCCGGAATCTCAGTCTTTCAGTTATGATCCATACTTCGTAACCAAAGGTGATGGTCCGAATGTAGATGGCGCAGTAAATCAAGAGTTTTGCGTTTTGGCTCAGGTCTTGCTTTACCACTGCAGATTGGAGCAGCACCCACACTGATGCAGACAAGGCAATTCAACTGGCCTATAAACATTTGGGAATTAAACACCAAGATACTTTACTACTAATCTTTTACAAAAAGAAGAGACTGAGCTCTACCTGGAGGAAAATGTCCAGCCTTTTCTGTTTATGAACCATGTCCTCGGACTCACAGGAAAAGAATCTCATGCACACAGAATCAAACTTGACTGCGTACCGCTCAAATGCTCGCTGAAGGTCATGGCTTGGCGATGCAAACAAAACCATTTACTTCTGGAGAAGTAAAAATGAGGCCCTGAGGTTACCAAACCAGACTCAGCCCTATCCTCAAATTTTCCTTGATATCACATACATAACCACCCAACAGGGTCAGTAACAAGGGGCCTGATAGAGTCCAATACACAAAGACAGCAAGGCTGACTTTTTATTGAGAATGCAGACACAGCTTTTACATTCATTACAGAAGGACTGGAAAGCCCGAATAAAGGCAGCTGAAATGTAAGGGTGGCAGGGCTCAGTCATAGATATTGGTTGAGGGGCTCTCCATCCAAAGGAAATAAAACGACTGACCCAACTGAAAGAAGTCTGTTGAAGTGATCCGTGCATCTGATCAGGATGCCCCTCTTTGTTTCAGGGGAATTCCCCCTTGGAGGAGACCCTGATTATGTGGGTGGGCCAACATGTTCTCTCTAGGCTGGAACGGCTTGGGTTCCCCCTGAATGACCTGTAGAGTATTTCCAGGGAAAAAGATGTCTGGGTTTCCCTCCTAAACTCGTTTCCCCAGCGACTCGATCTTGGATAGGCAAAAAGCAGGGGATGAATGGAAGCCCTTAAAAACACCCATACTCCCACAGCCTCCCTAAAAATGCCTTGAATAACATCACTGTTGGTCTTCTCCAGATTCACAATGATTTGTAGATTTTAATTTTTTTAAGAACCCAAAAGAAATCCATAATATTATGCAGAAAAGCAGGATGTTACATTACAAAATGATACTGAAATGTAACAGTAGAGCAGGATAGTACTTACTGTGTCATATTCTTAAAGGTTTTAAGAGGCATGCTGGTCAGAAGAGAAAGTTACTAGATGTGGAACAAAAAAAAGTATGAATGACTGGTTTGATGTCAGCTGAGCTGGGTATCCCTGCATATCAAAGAATGGGCAATGTTTTTATCCCAGATGTCAGAGGTCACTTCTGTGCACAAGGGGTCCCATTTAAGTCCTGTCATTCTTCAATACCTCACTTTCCAGGGCTTTTAAACTGATTTCTATTACTTCTATCCTCCACTTCTCTCTTCCATACTTTCCCTCTTGAATCCAGAAAAAAAGAAAACAACTTGATACAAATTCAGTCCAACTCAGGCATATTTTTAAAAAGGAAAACGGAACATTTCCAGAAAAAGAAACGCAGCAATACAAGAATTTTCCACC
Source organism: Anableps anableps (assembly GCA_014839685.1). Lineage (NCBI taxonomy): Eukaryota > Metazoa > Chordata > Actinopteri > Cyprinodontiformes > Anablepidae > Anableps > Anableps anableps. The sequence continues at coordinate 11,664,557 of CM026087.1, read as the reverse complement.
ACTCTTCCATACAGCCTCACATGGTCCCCGTTGAAAAGCAGAACTGCTCAGAACAAAGCAATTAACATGCAGAGAGCTGACAGATAGACTGATGAATGGATTGTAGGGACATCCTCTTTCTCCAGTGTCTTTTCCTTCTCTCTTCCAGCACCACTTTACACCATAATCCAACCAGGATTAAACCCCTCCTCCCGCCATCCCTCTGACAGTCCACACACTGACACAATATCTCTCTATTTTATCTTCCAACAGTGTTTGACCCAGTGTATTTTGCTCCCTGCTTTTCTTTCTAATTGTGTCTTTCGCTCTGTTTTCTCCTAATCTCTCTCACCCACTTTTGCATTCTTCTCAAAAATATCCATCAGTATGTTAACTTTTCTCTTTGCTTAGCTAAGCTTACTAAGATTGCCAGTGGATGGAGAAATACAGTAACTAGCAAAAATGTGAACAAACAATGTTAGCAGAAGAAATAGTAATGCACTTGGTGGGATAGGTTTTCTGATTGTATTTGCAGGCTGTTTTAGTTGGACAAGGGAGACTTTCTTGACTGAGACACAAACACACTGGGACACCTAGTGGACTCTTACTGCTGCACACGTGAACAAATCAGTTTTTTATTTTTTATTTTTTTTTTTGGATGAAGCCTATGTAAACCTTTTTACCAAGGTAAAAAAAAAATATAATAATGTTAACTTTAATTTCTTTTTAAAATACATTTAAAGAGCAAAAACAAGTACAATGTACATTATAGTAATTATAGACACATTGATTAGTGATAATCACTAATACAAGGAAATATTTTGCACATTTCTACCTCATTCATTTTTTTTTGTTTTTGTTTTTATAGCACTGTGTGCTAAATTACATTTACCACTTTTATTTCACAGAAGTCTTATTTTTTTATTGCCTCCACAAAGTCAAGCTTGTTCCCAGTGCAAGTTAGACTTAGGGTTGCCACTTGCCTTGAAATCCTGTTTCTAGTGTGCATGGAAGGGATCTCAAGGTGTAATTGTGGAGAGGAGGACATGTGGTTTTAGAAACTTAGGGTCAGTTTTTGCAGATAACGGTCTTAAAGAGATGATCTTTACTATGTATTGGAGGTGCACTGGCACTGGAGATAGTGAGCTCTTTTAAGTCTGAGGTCATGTTCTTAACTGGAAAAGAGTGGACTGCCCCCTTCAGGTCAGGAGTCAGCCCCTACATCAAGCGTAAGAGTTAAAGTATGTTGCTGTTTTGCTCACAACTAATGGTGGGATGGAGTACAAGATTGATCGACAGATTGGAGACTCCTAATTGTAAAGAAGATGCAGAGGAGATCCCCAAAAAGGACTAGAAGACACCAGGCCAGGCTGCTTTTTCTCTTTCTCTGCAGCTAGACAAACTTACATCAGTTAAAATGTATAATACTTAGAAAACTCTGGACCACACTGTCCTGGATTGAATACAAATTCTTAAAAATCACTGTTTGTGATCAGTAATACACTAATTTCCCAAAACTCAATAAAATAAAATAAAAATAAATAAAATAAAAATTGAATTTGAAAGTTTTGTTTGCATTTAAAACAAAACCTAGTTTAAAACCTTGTCTCTGGTTTTAAACATAAAAATAACCTGATCTACAGGCCATCTTTTTTATTTTAGAAGAAGTGGGTTTTATCAATAAGGAACTCTGTTTTAGATGATGGAATAAGACATAAAATCAGAAAATTAAAACTTTTCCCAGATTGCTTAGGAATCCTGAGTCTATAAACCTGCTAATCCAATAAAAGGTAAACCTTCCCATTTCACCTGCAAAATAACTCGTGTTTTTCAGTGGACCGGTAAACCACAAAACTGAAAGCTTTAAATATAGTTCATTGTGTTGTTTTCTCTATCATTTTTGCAACACGCTAAAACAAATATTCAGAAACAATGACAATTTAAAAATGCAAGAATAAAGAAAACATGTCAACAAACATAATTTTATGAAACAGGTATCATGAATGTGCTATTTTGTTGTGGTGTCATTATTTTTTGGTTATTTTAGCACTACCTCATGCACACGAGCCTGCAGAGACCAATAAATATAGATAACATGCACAGATTCAACAAGCAGACTTAATGAATACCACAAATACCAGATTGTAGTAAAACATCTGCTCATGCAGTTAAAGACATGAAAACGCAGTAAAACAATCTGCAGTGAACATACAGCAATAACGCAGCAGTGGAAGCAAACAGTTTTCGGTTTAACACCAAATATAGTCAAAGAACAAATAAAGTCACAAACACAAAATACTAAGACGGTATTTCAAGTCTATGAAAAGTGTACAATATAGTGTGGTACATACAGTAATGATTAGACTGAAAAAAAAAAGAAAAAAATTCTTTTGACAATTTCTCAAAATCTAATAAGGTTACTGAAGTATCAAATCTCTAAAACACTAAACCAATATTGATTGAATGGTTAGGAACTTCTTGCTTTTTTGATAAATGTTCAAATAGTTTATGTGCTTCCAAATCATTTAGATTCATGCAGATAAATATGGCACTTTGTAATTTTTTTACTCTATTTGGGTATTTCTCAGTTTGTAAACAATTACATTGATGCATAAGTTAACTTCAGTCTTTATTCTAGCCTTCAAATGAACCCTTTTTTTTTTTTTTTTTTACCCATCTTTCTATTTTAGGTTTGATCAGATCTAAATCTTATTTGCTACTTTGCTATGCATTCAATATCAGAATAAACATGTAATTAACAGCAGATTTTAAAAAGTGCAATCTATATAAATATAGAGGGGAAAATAGAGCATTACTCACCTATATCACTGCAGAGCTGAACTGTTATTCCAACTTGTGTTCATTCTAAGCAGCTCCACTGTTGAAGAATGATCTAAAAATAATTCAAATAGATCTTAACAGTTCAAAATTTTATGTATAATACTGAGACTGCGTGATCCATCAGCTGTTGGCTGACATAGGCTACTCAAAGCCTTCCGTTTGAGAGTTCAGTAGTAAAAGAAAGAGGTGAGCCCGCCTCTTTGGACTAAACAAACACACACATAGTGTACAACAGAAGTCATTGATTAGTCTAGGCCAGAGCTAATAGTCAGCCTTTACGTTTAGCTCCATCAGCTAAACCAGTGATTTGAAACCTCGTCTTCTCAGGGAAAAGGACTGTACGTAACTTTTGAAAAACAAAAAGATAGCAGTATTTGACAGAAGATTTAGATTTCCATCATTTCTTGGTACATGTGAACTGAAACGAGTCCAGTTTACCCAGTGGCAATTTATGTTAGAGAATCTGTAAATGTAATTCCTCATGCTGATGTTAAACACAATGTTGACTGGGGAAAGGAAGCAGGAAGGAAAGGAGAAAAAGGGAGAGGCAAACTAAACGTTCAAGTGTTGAAAAAATGAGAAACAGCATGGGAACAGTTAGCCTCTAATCATTTCAAGTGGTGCTTACTTTTGTTTGGGTTTTGACTTACAATGGAGCCATTAGGAGCACTGAAGACACAAACAATACACTGACTTAACAATTCATACATAAAACATAAAAAACCCCAAAACTTTTATTACAATTACATAACAGTTAATTGTGATGAAAGATTTTCTGCCAAACTGTATAGGCAATTTATGCCGTATAGTTACATTTTTACCTTGAAAAAACAGTTTTAGTGGATAAAAGGTATTCAAATCTCCCATGAGGTTGAATTTAAACTCTCTTATCCTGGCTTGTTAACCAAAGTAGAAACATGGGAAAAAAACTCATTGAGTCTGTTGAAGTTAATTACCAAGGTCTTTCCATTCTGCTGGATGTGTAAAAGCTGCTGATGAATCACTGTGGACATTTCACCGCACAATTGACCGCTTTAACATGAGGAAATAAAGTGACATTAAAGCAATAATGAGAACACATTTTTAGTGATTAGTGTTAACTTAGGACTTTATCGATCTTCAAGAGAAATAATCATAAAAGCAACGAACCAAACAGTCATAAGAAAAACACGGAAAATATGGGTAGAACATTTATTAGCCAATTAACAAAATATTTTTTAGAAAAAATACACAAGTAGAAACAATTCTTTTGTATTTTTGGACTAAATTTCTTAACATTAAAAAATTATTCAGACAACAATCTTTGAATTAAAATATAAACAGATCTTAGAGATTAAATGCAGCATGCCATTTACTGGTATTGTGAGAGCTACATGTTATCTTTCTGGAATACAAAAATAATGTTTTTATTAAACATCCTTTGCTATTTTTGCCTGACTGCTACAATATAGACCAGCTATGTACAAAGTTACAGCAAAAGCTAAACACACACTGACCCTGCCAAGTAAGAGATTTCTAATCAAATATAACCAAGTAGAAAGTGGATGGACTGGACATGCTTAATCGTTCTTACTTGTTGTGTTTTAAATCATTTCAGACATTTAAATAAGGTTTTACTGAAACGACTAGAGGATTCAGCTCAGCTCAAATAAACCAAAAAAGTAAGAAGTGAATAAAATGTTAAACTGTGCAAATCTTCGGTTGACAGTAATTTTTGCTGGCTGTTTTATGAAGCTCGCTATGTGGCAACTACCTGAGCATTTCAGCATGTTAAAACATTGCTGTTACAAGTAAATTTAAAAATCAACCTAACATTTTAGCGTTCTATTTGTTCTTATTTGTTTCATTTCCATTTTTTCTGTGTTGTGAAAAAATGTCACTTTGTGACTCTTATCTTGAAAGGTGCCAAATAAATAAAGTTTAGTATTATTACCCTTAAAATCTGCTGTGACTCATAAAAATCAAATCAATGTTCCACATCCAAATGAGGAGTCTGTGAGGTAGTGCTGGTTGTGACTTTTCTGAAGCTTGCTTGTTTATTCAAGTTGGACTAAGATCATAACGTTCCCCTCATAAAAATAGGATGGTTAGGACAAAGACAGCACTACTGTTGTCATAATGAGTATCCTTACATCATGCTACAATAATTACCACTTTTCAAACAACTGTCCTGCATGTTTAGCCAGAATAATTAGCTTAATCTGAAACTGCTTTCTTTTCTCTGTGTCTGAGCCAAATGACTGTGTATGATAGCTGCTACTGTCAATTTTACCTTCCTTTTCATCACCAAATGAACAACCTTAACTTGAAGTGACCTTTTAAAGCCATTGCATTTGGCTTTAAAAAGTCACTTCAAGCTAAGGTTTGGAGATATTGTAGGGAAACTACCTGCAGACATACTTATAGAGCTTGAGTAGAGTGATAGACTGTGTTCTCAAAATATTTTGACAGCTGGATTACTGTAATGCAGTTTAAAACCCCAGGAGTAAAACACAGATTTGGAGAAGTGAGACTTATACAACCACTGTAGCTCGCTAATAAAAAGTAAGCTATTCTCGTGACACATTTTGCTTGGAGGAATGCAGACATGTATCACGAATGACATTGCTTGTCAGAAGTAGAGAAGAAATCACAATGTCTATCTGAATGCTGCCAGAATTTTAGTTTTTTCAAAGTAAAGTTATTGTGACCAGGGATTCTTTCCCTGTCTTGCAACCAAAGGTAGACTGGACTAACTACAGAGTGCTTTTAAACCCCTCAAGTGGGTGTTTGTTTCTTGCATCACAAAACTACATACTGCTTTGCAAAAAACACCTCTCCTGATTTTCTCATCCTCACCAAATATAAATCTTGAATTGATTGACTTAAATTCAAGCTAGATACTTTGCTACCAACACTTTTATCTTGCATGGACATTGTGTTTTGCACTGATGCCCAGGTTTAACATTCCAAGGGCAATGCCATTGCTTTTTGGCAATATTGAGCTGCATTCTGGGCTAATTTTTTTCTTTCACATTTTTATAATTATGTTTTCAGTTCCAAGCATTTGAAAGGAACGGTTGTGAGCTACAAGCCTGAACACAACTGAAAGAGAAAAATGATGATATATGCAGTTAAAATGCCACAAGCCTGATGAAATAATTTAATCACATTTTTCATAATGGTAATTGACATATTTCCTATTACTGGATTATACAAATAAAGCAAGATTAAAGTCCAACTTTAAAGCCTGCAGGTAGACAGAAACATTTGCTAATAGTTCCTTAAACAAGCAATGCAATAAAAACACATAACAGAAATATATTTTTTAGACTCTAGTAGGCTGGCTGGTGCTTAAAAGGAATAAAATATTATAAAAAATATATATATAAAGAGAGTGCTATATTGTTATACATGACCTGAATAAACTGTGCAGAATATTCTTTATAGCTGTCATTATAATTTTTGAAAATTTGTGATGGTGCAGGATGTTCTAACTATTGTCAATATAGACTTCAAGTTCATTCTTAATGGTGTTGCCACTTTATTTGTAGAAAACATTTCTAATCTTAATTGAAAAGTTGTATTTTACTGCTAAAGGCAAAACTTCTTTGCATTTCTATACCCGTATTTATTTTTTAAGAGATTGGTCTAAGTGAACAGAATCAGACTGTCGAGATCAAATACAGTAAGTGAGATTTGGAGGAAGTGGTTCTCTAAATATCAGAATCAGCCTTTGGACAGGGAGTGTGTGCAGACAGCGGGTGTGAAGAGTCATCAGTACTTGCTGCTGGAGCCGTTAGCAAAGCGGCTGACGTATGCTTCATAGATGGAGTCCAGGAATGAGCTGTCAGTCTAAAACACAGCAAGTAAGCAATTTAGCACAGAAAGGTGTCTTAAAGCATGCGTATTTATTATCACAGTGTGTACACTCTGCTTTTCACCTGTTTACAAATTAAAATGGAATAATTCAAATGCAAAGTGTCATGTATATTTAAGTGTTTTACCTGAATCAGATGCAGCAGTGTTGCCTGAAGCTGGTTTCGAGAAAGAGCTCTGACCTCCTGCTGCAATGAGGGTTTGCATAAGGTTGAGGGTGCAGATCTGCTGTCTGGAGCGGCCACTGGCAGCCCACTGCTGGGCTTTGTCTGAGCAAACACACTAGGAGAGAGGAGCAGAGTGGGGGCCACTGTGGCAGGAATCCGCTGTGGGGAGATGATCTGCACAGACAGGGACAGGGATTAAAGTGTAACTTAGTGGGTACATCCAGACCGGTGCTGCTAAAAGCTGTAGATCACCAGGAACGATTTAGCAACAATAAGCTCACATACAGCATCAGCAGGTAATGCATTAGATTCATTCAGTGGAAAATATGAAGCGAAACTCACACCAGTACTGCCTTGCAAAAGTATTTATACCCCCTGAATTGTTTTAGTTAAATTAGAAACAAAAACGTTGATTTTTTTATGTTGAGATTTCATGTGATAAACATGGACGAAAAATAAAGTTTCATTTTGTCACAATTAAAATTTTCAATTGTGTGGCATTCATTTGTTTTCAGCCCCTCTGAGTAAATCCTTTGTCGAATCATCCTTTGATGCAATCACAGTTTTGGAAATTTTATCTTCAGAAAAATAGCCCAAGCTCTGTCAAATTTGAAGAAGTGTGTCTGTGAATATCAATGTTCAAGTTATACCACAGATTCTTCTTCTGGATTTAAATCTACACTTTGACTGGGCCGTTCTAACACATCGATATGATTTTAATAAACCATTTTTATTTTAACTTTGGCTCTACGATTGGGCTTACTGTCCTGCTGGAAGGAGAACCAGTATTACCGTTCTAAGTCTTTTCAGCCTCGAACAGGTTTTCTACCTGGATTGCCTTGTATTTAGCTAAACAAATCTTCCAATCAACTCTGTCTTCTTCCGACTGAAGACACTCTGTTTTTCTGACAGTCCCTGAACATCCTCTTCATGAGACTGTCATAGAAAAACAGAGCGTCTTCAGTCGGAGGCTTCTTGAAATTTGCTGTAATACAGACCGCTACAGGAGATCCTTCCTGCCCATAGACATCACTGCCTACAATAACTATTTGCAGAATCCTGAATTAATATGAGCAATAGCAACATTTGAATTCCCCTTTGGGATCAATAAAGTATTTTTGAATTGAATTGAATCAGCTTCTTTGTCCCTGTTGCACAAAAGCATCCCCACAGCATGATGCTGCCACCTCCCTATCAGTGTGTTTAGGGTGAAATATAGGGTGATTTTATGAAGTCAAAGAGGAATGAATACTTTTATAGGACAATGTGTTAATGCCATATGAAAATCTAGTTTTAGCAGTTCCTCCATCTGAAAATCCGCATGAACATCTCACAATAGAAACTAGGTGTCCTTATTAGGCTGCAGATTATGTGCTTCATTCTTTAAAGTTGACTGCTTTTCCACAAAATGTTCAAAAGTCAGAACTCAGTTGGTCTTATTCTACTTAAGGAACTGATCTGTTGTCCTTACTAAGAAACATCTGATGCTGTAATGTGACAAAATACAAAGAGTGGAGGGAAGAGAGTGTCCATAATGACACCATCTGTTGGAAACAAGAACTACAATCCTTGCCTTTCCTCTTGATGCAGTTGTGTTGCAATCAAGGAGAGCTATTCTTTAACCACTGCTGTCCTTCCTTTTTCTTCACTCCTTCATCAACTCCGTAGGCATTTCTTCTTCACCTACTCTGGATTTTGGGGATTTACTTTTACTTTAAAATAGCTATTAGGTAATTTTTAAATTTACCTTTAACATTTTAGAGATAAAAAATGGTATTGCAACACCACTCATCTACTTATATTCAGCTTCTAATTGAACAGTTTTTTTACCTGAAATTTCAGCTCAGCTTTCGGATCTGGGGCGACTGAAGTCTGGGATAGAACTGAGCCTAAAGATGAGCCTTGGCTTTGATTCTGACTGGGCCCCAGGAATCGAGGTGCTAGTCCTGGATGTGGATGGTGTCGAGGATGCTCATGAGAAGTCAAGCTCTGTTCCTGCTGGACCAACTGGAGTTTCTGGAGGAGCTCATGAGGAGAAACTACACCTTGCATCTGGGATGACAGACCTGGTGAAGAAGAATAGGGCATCATTACTTGGTTTACTTTAATAGCAAACATCGACCAAAGCAGCCAAAAAAACTCTAAAGTTAGATAAATGTTAAGATTTATGCTGTAAGATAAACAGACAGAAATATTCACACGTTAAATTAGATAAAGTGAATTACTGGGAAAATATTTTTTTAAAAACTACAGACATTCCTCAATACGTTTTCTAAATCAGAACTGGATTTGGTAGAAACATACTTATAGACAGTTGTTTTGTATTCTGTTTTTCTTATCAGTAATTATTTTTAAAATAAAAAGTGGTTAAAACTTTTATGTGCTTTGTTAATTTAGCTTTTAGTGAATCACAATAAAATACATTTTGCACCTGTTCCCATAGCAGCAGAATCCATCTGCCCTCTCTTCTGCATTTCTGCCTGTAACTTCACCAGGCTGAGGAACAGCTGCTGACCTTGCTGTGCTTCGAGGTGGGAATGTGACACAGGATCCACTTGGGCAGGCTGGGAGGAGGCATGAGGGTTCTGCTGCAAACCTGTAGAAGCACCGGAGATGAAAGAAGTGGCGAGTGAAGGAGGTGGATGGCTTTGCAGTAGTTGCTTTATTGGGTCATGCTGTTGCTGCTGCTGCTCCTGGTGGTGGTGATGGGGGTAGAGCTGCTGATGATGGTGATGGTGGAGGTGCTCAAACGGCACCCCGTTATCGCACAGCCGGTTCTCGGGGGACTCGGACAGTGTCTGAAGCACACCCCCAGCTCCTGCGACCCCCCTCTGTCCCTGCATGAGCTTTGCTATGGCCGGACAGTGCTGAAGTTGGTTGGGCAGCTGATGGAGAGCATTCCCACTCTCTTCCCCATCTATCGGCCCGACTCCTGCGTCTACACCTCCGGTGGGGGCAACATTTCTGCCAGGGTTTAGTGAACCCTCGTAGGTCAGTGTGCGGGCGACAGGTGGACGGGCAACCTTTCCTGCTGATGTGGAAGCAGCCACAGGAGGAAGTGGATCAGATTTAAGAGAGTGGTGGTGCTGATGCTGAGAGCCTAACAGGGTGGCTAAGGTCAGAACCGTTGTATCTGCACCTTCACTGACCTGGAAGGGACAAAATTAACATAGGTAGCACTAATATGAAGAAATGGGATATTTTCCAGACTGACATTAGAAAAGGTTTTGTACCTGAGTGTTTGGTTTCACTGGTATTGGTTTGATCAGGTTAGGATTTCCACAAAGAACACTGCTGCCTCCAATCTCCTTTGGCTCTGAGGAAGTCTGTTAGTAAAGACATAAAAGAAAATCTGATACAAACGTTACAGAAAATGTATGCTCCTAGTCAGATTTTATTTTCTCTTGTAACCCTTAAGGAAACATCTGTGTTGTGCTACCTTGTCATACTCTGATCGTGCCTTGGTCAACATCTGAATGATGTCGACCGCTTTTGCCTCGTTACTTCCTCCAACTAAGCCAGCAGCACGCCCTCCTGCTGCTGGGGATAAGGAACCACCCTGAGACTGAGCAAGGATCTGCTCCTGCTGGGTCAAACTGGACAAAGGGCACATTCCCCGCATCAGTTTCAGGCCATTAATTAGAGGAAAGATTTAAAAGTTAGAAGTCCTAAGTATGGTAACTGTTTCTCCACATTTGATTTTTGTACATGTACCCTGGATATGGTTTAGCAAAAAATAAATACTTTAAAGAAAATTTACCTTTACTTAGAGAACATTTATTCAGTGGGAAAATAAATCCAATGCTAAAATAAAATTAAAAAAAAAAAGAAAAACAACAACAAAAACTCTAGTACCATACTTATTAACGCTACAAAGAATTTCTGTAAAAATAGAATTATTCAAAATAGGAAAGACAAGAGAACATGAGATTATAGTACGACATGTAAGTTGTGCTGATGGTTATAAATTTAGAATTGGCAACATAACATGCTCATATCTACAATCAGATGAATTAAAAAGTTAAAACAGCTGCAACTGTGACAAGAAAGGAAAGAGGAGGATTCAAGTTTAACTTGTAACCACCCACTGTGAGGAGGAAGGTAAGGAAGACAAAACAAATCTCCAAACGTCATAAGGACCTGCAGGAAAAACTTCAATGTCAGATTATGTTAACACAATCGATCAGGTTTTTCCCAGCTGATAGAGATTTCTGATTTTCTTTGAGGCTTGAAATTACTTTTTTTCTAATAACTATAGCACTTAAAATGTCCTGACAGTTCTTTGATATAGGTAGTAGTTTCAAATTCAACAGAAAATGAAGAAACTATGAGATTTTTTTTCCATTTATGCATCAAAGCATACATCTCTAACCCTTAACCTTTTATTTTAAATTAAACTCAAAGTGCATTAAAGTACCTGCTGCTGGTTTGTGTGTTTATAGACAGAAAGTGGTTGGAAATTTCAGTTTTTGATTCAGTTTTAATGAATATGAAATACAACATTTGTTTCCCAGTATTCATACTTACAAGTCAAGAAAACTTAGTTAATGCCAATCTCCAGCCATTTCATTTATGCATCTCTAATTCTAAGACTTGTGTACCTTTGTTCATTGCAGAGGGTGCAATGACTATGGATAAATTATGTTGTTAATACCAACAGTTTATTTTAGTCAAAATATATTTAACTTCTGTAATCGCTGGTATACATTTTGCAATTTATTGGCTGATAAATGATATTTAAAGTTCCACTCTTGCAGTTTTTTCCACCCAAGAAATAGCCTGTTTAGTCATAAAAGCTCTCACTGTCTAAAATGGCTTGGGTTGTGAGTTTATAGCTTCATCTTCTGTTATGTGGGGGGATGGAGGGGGGTCTATAAAGAATAACAGGCAATAACACCAGCGTAAGACAAATAAATAAACTTGTAGCTTTAAACCACAGATGCAGTAATGAACAGCAGTAAATAGTTTTCTGTAAGACTTAGCTGGCACAAAAACACATTAGTTTTTGATAGGAAAAAAAAAAAAAAAAAAAAAAAAAAAAAAAAAAATATATATATATATATATATATATATATATATATATATATATATATATATATATATATATATATATATATATATACACTTACATCCTCATCCTTTGTGCAATACGTTGACAGTCTTGCTTATCGTAGAACCAGATCCCATGAATAACCACTGGGTAAAGAAGAGACAAGGTTTAATGAGCCGAGCAAACACATTTACAGTAATAATAATAATAATATAAAAAAGTATAAAAAAATAAAATAAAAAAAAAAAAATCAAACAAGACGCTTTGCTTTGCAATTATGATCCAGACAATGAGCAGAAAAATCAATGTTTATAAATATGGCTCTACAGTTCTGGGATGAGCTCATTGGTAAGGTCAGCAGACAACAAAACGACCAAGTTGACCCACCCATAGCCCTAAAATCAAATAAATGCACAGACATGAAATAGTTCCTATTTGCTGCTATGACATCAGAACCAATACAACCACGGTTTTAAAATGAGTCATTTCCCAGCCAAGCCAATGGGAACAGAAGCAAGCAGCGCCATTATACAGTGAAACATGGGCCCCAGGAGTCTCTTGAACTGTCTAAACATAGTGAGGGTAAGAGGAAAAGACTCTAACATGGTTCTTTACAAGGTTACATAGGTTTCATTATTCAAGTTCTTATATTTAACTACAAGTGATCTAACTGTTTTGATGTGTGATATTTCCTCAGAAATGTATCAGAAGTGTTGTATTCCCCATCAACAAAAAAAGGAGCAAAACATTTATATCCCTTTTATTGATACATCTAGTTCAGACTTTAGATGACATACAGACAAGAAGCAAAGGAAATAGTGCAAGATGAGAGTCCAGTTTTACTAACTATTATGCAGTTTTACTAACTATTAATTTATAGTTTATTAACAGACCTCAGATCTGTTCACAACTTTGTGCAATTTAAACCTTCCATATTTATCTTCAATGTCCCAACATCAGCATTTTGAAGTCCCTTACCTTTTCAGACTGAAAATTTGAGGTTTCTAGGTTTTTTTTGTTTTTCTGGACATTTAAGTTAGTGTCGTTCAAAACTACTTCATGGTTTTTAGGCACCTGGACTGACTACAAACAATACATTTCTCTCAATAAGAACTAGTTTAGAAACAGGTGAAGATCAAAATCCTGATATAAGAGGGTCTAGGGGCGAGAAAAGCAGCGGCCGATTTTACATTTAGGAATGCTTAGTTCTATGGGTTCTGTCAGGAACTCAAAAATCAAATCGAACATAATGGGTGTTGTGTATAAAAATGAATGCAAAGTCATTTCCCCAAACTAAAATACAATGCAACAAAATGCCTTCAGAAGTCACTTCCATGTGTGTGTAATTTAATCTCAAAATAAATCCAGCTGTTCTGTGAGGGCTTCAGAGGTTTATTGGAAAACATTAGTGAACAAACAGCATCATTAAGAGTGAGGAACATAGCAGACAGGTCAGGCTCTGGCCAAGTTTAAAGCAGGGGTAGGTTAACTTTGCCAACGTACAAAATGTTATGTACAGACAGAAAACTAACCTTTCAGATCACTTTAAGAAGACCATCCCCATGAAACATGGTGGTAGCACCATCATGCTGTGGGGATGCTTTTCTTCAGCTGTAGCAACATGAATGGGCTATAACGTTCTGTCCCAAGATGTCCAAACTTGGTTGAGCATAACTGAACGGACTGGCAGGTGTAACTGGACCAAAGCTGCTTCTACAAAAAATGAACTCAGCGTTGGTTGACTAAAAATGTTTAACTTGTAGAAAAGGTTAAAAACAAAATCTTGTATAATTTTTCTTCTGTTTTATACTAATCTTCTTTATTCATCACATAAAATTCAAACACATTAAAGTTTATGTTGGCAATGTGCAAAATGCCAAAATCTCAAGGGGTTGAGTACTTGTAGGGCAATGTAAGATTTTATTGTCACACTAATTTGTTGAATAATCTCAGAAAAAACACTACTTCATTTTGTTGTTTACTAGTTACAATAAAATACAACAATAGATTGGATTAATTTGACTGAAATAAGCCAGTATGAGTTGTTTACAATCTATTTTGTTATTCTATTATGATGCTACCAGAAATGTTAGATTATTTATTCAAGATGTGAGTAGTGTAGACCATTTTAATCTGTAAATGCCCATAGATGATATTTTTTTTATGTCTACATAAAAGGAAACAAAATACTGCGTTTATTAGTGTTGCTTTTACATTTATTAATAATGTTGATCTTTGAAGTGTAGGAAAGTGTTTCTGAGTTTTGACTGATTCTAGTAAAAGGTCCAAATAATTACAAAAAAAAAACAACAAAGGTACACTTCTTGTGTAAAGACAGAAAGGGGACTGGAGTATCTATGTGGTGGATATTATTACCACACAGACAACATGTATTCCCAAAGCGGCACACAGACCAGAGAGGTCAGTGTACATGTAGGAACAGACAGAGAAGGGGCCGGCAGAGACATACACAGTCAGTTAAGTAGAGCCTGGGAAAAATCAGCCCTGTTCCAAATAAGTAACTGCAGTGGGAGACTTGACTGGTGGAGCCAGAGCCACTTAGCGCTCACTGGGGATGAGACAGCTTGACAGAGACCCCGGGACACACACAGAGTTGAAGTCAGACAGCTGGAAATTGAGGAAAAATGAGCAAGGTCAGGAAGGAGTGAGGTGTGTTTGAGGGAGATAATCAACTCCATCAAAATAGGAACATTTAGTTCTCGGAGCGCTCTGGCTGTCAGGTAACACTGAACAGACAGAGTTTCGCTAACGATGCAAAAATGCTGAACTGAGGGTGACAAAAAAGACAGCTGGGTAAGAATCTCTGACGTCTCTTTGACCAGTCCAAACTTAGCCACACAGACAGAGGACCAAAGTAAGGAGGACAAAATTTTTTTTTTCTTTTTTTTTAAAGTGTGAAAGCTGCTTTAGATATCTTACCAATAATGTGAGGGCTATCCTGACTCCTGAATTGTACAAAGTGTCTGTTTTAGCAGTAAAAAGGGAAGACTGATAGAGGAAAGGCAGGAGGAGGACCACCAAACACTGTACGGAGGAGAAAAAGAGGGGGAGCTCTAGTCTGATCCCAGGACATTAGAGGGAAGAGGCAGAGGGATGTGAGATATGTAAGACCCAAGCCAAGAACCATACCACTACAACGGGGAAGACAGCTAAATGACCATATGGGAGGAAACCTTCAGCAGGACAACTTAAATTAAGGAGAGCTGCAGAGAGGAGTGAACCTCCCCAGATCACCGGCTTTTTAACCTGGATGCAGGAAAATTCAGCCATCAACGGTCTGGTGAGGTCTGCAAGTGATCTGCAAGTGATCTGCATCTAAAACCCTCAGGGACCGGGGCAATCCAACCAAGACAGGGAGCACATGTGATGATCGCTCTGCATTCACTTCTTAACCAATTAACATTGGAAACTGTATCTTTAAGAAGACTTCCTCCTGATTTAGAAAGCTTTGTTGGCCAAGGTTGGGGATCAGCTGCACTTAATTTTGCTGAAATGCTAATAATTTACTTCCATTTTAGAATAAGAAGAAATTAAAAGAAAATTAAAAGCTTTAAGTATTGCTCAAGATAGTTTAGGTTGGCTTTGACGTCAGAATGAGATTTCCGATTTGTAAGGAAAGCTCTCGACAGTTCATCCTGTGATTACATTTCTATTGGTTTGCCAGTGTTGAGTGCTTTTTAAGTAAGACTCACACCTTCTTGGAGTCATTGTAGTAATAGGAGACCTGTAGCTGCTTTTGTTTATAGGCTCTGATCAGGGTTCGATTGTTGGGAGATTTAAAGCTAATTTAACATACAGTGAAGGAAAAATTACTGTAAATTTATCTACCTGCAGATAACCTTAGCAACTGAAAACTGGGCCTAAAAAGACCAGTAGGATGGTAACACAGCACAATCAGTACATACTTATGTAATAGTGTTAAAATATCCTTGGCAACCTTTTTGGATTTTTTTTTTTTTTTGCAAGAAAAAGGATTAATTATAATCAAGAGTTGAAGAAACTTAAGGAGAAATTTGTTGAAAACCGCTCAACTGCTCTGGGACCATGCTGAGAGGCCTGTTTCAGAGGAAACTTAAACATGAGAGGCTGGAGGAGGAACCTGAGGTCCGATTTAAGGGCTCGCTGGTGTCCGAGAGAGATCTGGGATACACGTACATCCGACCTGGAGGTAAGACTATCCACACATGATTTAAAGGAGACTACAAGCCTGAGCTTGGTTTTCTGAACATCAGTGCTGCTGGGTCAATACATTATGATCAAATTCAGTATCTTATACACTAAAGATATGTCAAGTTTGTTGATGATGATAAACAATCAAATACTGTGCCTTACACACATTTTTACAGACATTTTAACTGGATTTTTCAGACAGAACAACACAAAACAGTGCAATACTGTGAAATGGAAGAAAACTTCATGATTTCTTTTCTTTTTTTACAAAGAAACTTTTGAAAAGTGTGACGTATATTTGTAATGAGCCCAAGTTTAAATACTTTGAAGAACCACCTTTGACTGCATTTATTGCAACAAGTTTATTGAGGGGATTTCTCTACCAGCTTTGCACATCTAGAGGCTCAAATTATTACTGGTAGCTCAAGCTTGGTCAGACTGAAAGGGGAGGATCTGTGAACACAAACCTTCAAGTCTTGCCACAGAATCTCAAATCAACTCAAGTCAGGACTTTAACTGGCCTATTCAAATCATTGTATACACTTGAATCTAAATCATTTCTTTGTAGCTCTAGCTATATGTTTATAGCATCGTCCTGCTAGAAGTTGAACCTCCAGTCCAGTCTCAATTCTTCTAACAGCTTTTTCTTCCAGGACTGCTCTGTATTTAGCACCATTCATCTGACCAGCTTCAATTTCCCAGCAGAGGATGAGCATCCCCATAGCATGACGCTGTAACTACCGTGTTTCACTGTGGAGGTGGTGTGCCCACTCGGTGTTACGATTTTGCCACACATAACATTTTGCATTAAAGTCAAGCAGTTCATCGGACCAGAGAACCCTCTTGTACAGGCTTGGGAAACTGGAGGTCTCTGGAGGCTTTCTTTAAACAATTGCTTTGATCTTGCTACTATTCCATAAAAGTGAGATTTGTTGAGAGCACAAATATAAGCTGTCCTGTTGTCAGAGGTTCCCACCTGAGCAATGGAACTCTGTAACTCCTCCAAACTTATTAAAATTAGGCCTCTTGGTTACTTCTCTGATTAACCAAGAGGTTAATCAGAGGTTAATTAACTGAACACGTTTTTTTGATTTGCATTTATAAAAAACTTTGAAAACCATACATCTTTTCCTTGAACAGCACAGTTATGGACACTTCTGTTGGCCTGTCACATGAAAAGGTAACAAAACACTTTGAAGCTTGAAATTATAATAAAAAGACAAAAAATTTAAGAGGAGCCACAACTTTTCCAATGTGCAGTAAATTCTGCCACAGCTAAAATTAAGGCACTAACACTACTGAGGAGGGGGGAACAAGCTGGGAGATAATGTATAGTTGTAGCAAGACTGTGAAGAAGACGACCTTCTTATACTGGGGAATGTTAAAAGCCTCTTCCTCTTGAGAACGGGGAAATAACGTCTCACTTGCACTAAATGGCTCTTCCTCGAATCTTAGCTCATTCTGTGGTATATCACTGCGGCTTATTTTTAGCCTGCAGTGCCACTTTGTGCCAACCGCCATTCCAGGAAGTTACAGCCGCTCAGAGGGCTACATGTTTGTCTAATGATAAGATTCCACGACCCCTCCACCAGAGGTCACGATGCACTGGGACGGCCAGTTTTGCTAGCAGGTTTCGAATCAGATGTTGGCCAATGAAAACAGATTTTCAGCAACCTAACATGCCAAAATGCCACGAGTGCTTTTTTTCCCCTTTAATATAACTCAGAAGTGTGGGTTTTGAAGGCATCTTAAAGCACTTGAGGTACTATTACTCTGCTAATGTGCAAAACTTTGTACTTTTCTATTTTTTATCTGGATAGTCAACAATCCTTTCAAATCGCAGCAGCTATAGAGATAAAAATCCGTCTGATTACAACAATTATTTATATCTGCCTCCTTTTGGTGTTTTATAATCAAAGTAAATTAAGGCGACCATTAGGTTTGACCATTATGTTTGCAATACACACCCTCTTAAACTCACATAACTTCCATTTTGGCAGAGGAAACAATCATCAGCTTTGTTGCGATTTCTTCTTTTAAGTGCTTTTAATTTGTTTCTTCTTCCCACGACAAGTAAGGCAACCTCACATTTGAAATTCATTCTCCATTACTGAGCTATTACATACTTTAATTTGCACTACTAACCATCAAAGGAAGTGCAAAAGGTCACTTTGTAAACTTTATGTCATACAGAATCTCTCCTGTAGCCTTCGGGCTATTTATTATTATTATGAGTAAGCATAAAATCTATGTCGAGAAGCAGAACGATCAAAGCAAGCGTAAGGAATCCACTTCCATCTGCTTCCTACGAAGCCTCAAGGAGAGTTGAGGGTGGGGAGGAGGGCAGGGGGAGTGTATGTGTGTGTGTCAGCAACTTCTGCGTCACTGTGTTTAGATTATCAGAGGTGGTTGAGGTGTATCTAATCTCTTCCAGCTGTTTTTGTAGTGCTGTCAGACTCTTGTCCCACAGGCACACTTAGCAACTTGATTGTGTGAGCGAGAGCCATATGTAGGTCTCAGAGAGACTTGGGCTGATAAAATTTACTAAAACGTCTCTACTTAGTTCCTTAAATGGAGCTACTAGTTCCCACTCAGATGATCTACTTCCTCCCCTTTTATTATTTGTTATCAGTCTTCCTAACCTTTGCACAAAATGAATCTGTCCTGTTTTTTGTAGGGACATAATCACACAATCAGGATTATGACCTCATTGGCTTCTGAGAAGTATTGCATCTAATTTTGTAAGTGCAGTCTACAACCAAGACATCCAAGTTAGTCAAGTGATTAAAAAAAGATCTGCATAGAGTGCCAACCCCATTTTTAGCAGTCCTGGTAAAGATGTGTACAGTTTGCAGGAGATAATCCACACAGAAAAATGTAGAAAATTCAACTTTAATATACGCACACCATTTCAGAGGGGAAGAACATCCTATATATAGAAATAATTGTTTTCATCAGTCATCTATGGCTTCTTGTTTCACCATGGTATAACTGTGACACAACACAAAAGCCCATTTCTGTTAGCAACTAGGATGCATGAAGACCAGTTTTATGCTGCTACAAGGCACATTGCACAGAATGGTGAGAGAAGATCAACAAAATCTGCAAAGCTCACTTTTAAAGAACCGAAGATAGAGTGTCATCTTGAAATCACCAAGTTTCTATGACAACCATTAGACACTATCTAAATGTCAAACAGCAGTTTGGGATTGATGCCAGAAAAATTGTTTGTGATGTCCTACCATCACAAATGTATACATGTGGAGTTTGTTTAACTCTTCGAGGACTGAGTGGGGTGCCACTGTATGCTAAAATCACCACTGAACAGATGACTTAATCCTTACAATGTTATATCTGATTAAATAAAAAGTAAAAAAATCTTTTTGAGCAGTTCAAGTTAACAAAGTTTGCCTTTTTCTGTTAACAACATTTAAACATAGTATTGAATACTTCCTCTTATTTAATTTATTTTCAGCTAATACTAGTAGATATACTCCTAATATGAGCAATTTAACTTACTTTCTTATAACAAAGTAAGTTAAATTAATGTGCATGTAAAAACAGTATCGATGGTTAGCAGGTGAAATGTGCATATGTGTATATATTTTTTTAAATACGAATATGTGTGTACTTAAAGCTACACAATATATGAAACCAAAGTCATCGCAATATCAGTGTAATCTATATTGCAAGGAATCTTGGACACATGTGTTATGATAGTAGGGATGGACAATAAATCAATAACAATATATATAACAATAGACACGCAAGCAATATCAATAGAAAATATGTCCAACAGAATGTTCAATAATTTCACTGAATTCTGAACCAGAACCACACAGCATTCTGGGGGATGTAGGCAGAGGAAAGGAAAGGTTTCAGCTGTTCAACCTCTCACGGCCCAGCTAAGCAAGGCTGATGGCATCAACTGACTCACTCACTCTTTGGTTACCTAACCTAACAACAAGCTGTTGAGTAACTTGGGCAGCAGAGGTTTCAGGTTTTGCTACCATGTCTCATAACTGCTTAAAAATAAAAAACAACAGCGAGGAGAGGAAAGAGAAAATTAGTACAACAGTCGAGAGGAAACTGTGAATAAATCAGGAATTGTCACGTCACCAGTTTGGCAGTATTTCAGATATTCAAAACAAAAACCAAATCAATAATTATCGATATCGACTGATATGAAACCCTTATATCGTGATACGTTTTTCAGCCATATCGCACAGCCCTACAGGATAGCATATTTCAAGTGTTATGGATTAACTCTTTGCATACTGGTAATACACTTGACCAGTAGGATGGACTCTGACTGTCTTCACTGACCGCACCTGATGTTTACATTTTGTCACTGAGACAACAAGGCTCCCAGTGTGTGGTGGCGACATTATATAATGGTAAACCAATAAAATACTCCAACAAATGTGGTTCAATTATAATCAATACCATTTTCACAACTTTCAGCATAGGTATCACAATTACTTAATTTCTTAAAACTGGTGTACATTTTGCTTACATCGTGCATTTCGGTAAAGAAGGAAAGGGTCTTGAAGCTGGAAATCCAAGTCTTTTGTGATGGGCTCTGTCAGATTCTCCATATTAAGACGGTTCATTATTGTGAAGCCATGTCTCGGAGATGCCAATCTGAAATACCAAGAGGATGTAGCACAAAAAATATATTGTTGAACATGAAAAATCATCAATAAATATGGCTAGAAAAGCTACATTTAAGTAAGTAATGAAATGCACTAACCACCACTGTACTGTGCCTTTTAAAAATATTCTTATCACTTGAACTTTTTAAGTTCTGTCCCATTACAGCCACAAACTTTAATGTATTATCCTAGGATTTTGGACCAGCACAAAATATACCATAACTGTGAAGTAGAAGTGAAATCCTACATGGTTCCCTACATATCATTCAAATAAAATTCTGTGGAGAAATGTGAAGTCCATTTTATTCAGACTCCTTTACTCCAATAAACCTAAATAAAATCCAGAGCAACGAATTACCTTCCAAAATTGCCTTATTAATAGAAACCACTTCTGTGTAATTTGTTACGGGAAGGCCTCAGAAGTTTTTCTCGCAAAAATTTATGGATAAACAGTAATGTCATAAAAATAATTTATTAGTCTTGCTTTCTGTTATTCTGGCCTTCATGGAATACTGACAAAAGGAAAGCAATTGCTGAAAAAATAGTAAGAAGTCCTGCTTTTAGTTTGCCAGAAACCATGTACAGGACACACTGAACATGTAGAAGAAGGTGCTCTGGTCAGGGAAGCCAAATATATCAATTTTTGACCTACAACCTGTACACTAGATGGAGGGAAGAAAACTAACACTGCACATTATCCTGTAACAACCATCTACACGGTGAAACATGCTAACGTCAGCTTCATACTACAGGGATGCTTCTCTTCTACAAAGACTGGGAAGCTGGTCAGAGTTAATGGGAACATTGGTGGAGCCAGATAAAGTGACCAGATTTTTAAACATTTTTAAATGATGAAGATCCATTTATCATTGTCCACCAATATGACTGAGCAACTTTATCACACAGAAATACATTTACGGTTTGTGGTTACAACGTGACAAGATAGGGAAAAATGGGTTATAAATACAAATATCTGTGAATAAAATGCGAGGCAATGTAATCACTGGTGGGATAATAACTGCTTTTTCCCCAATTCTTATGAATAATAATTATAGATTATGGATGGCAATGTAAAGAAAACTGTGTACGAGTCGAAAATGATCACTTCTAACAACAGTGGTGGGAAATAACTCTTCATTACAGCTGACCTGTGTTGGAATGTGCCAGAGATCATTAACCCTGTAAAGATTTCTCGGTCTTAAACATTTGTAATAACTTTATTACCTTGTATAAATGAACAAAGTGCCCTCCACTTCTGTCTTCTCCTGAAAAACAACCAAGCGTTAAAGAGGACAAAAAAAAAAAAAATCAATAAAACTCATAACAGAATATTTAGAAGTGTTTCATTCGACATTTACAACATTTTTAACTCCCTTCAGTAAAAGTGAACCCGTAGGCCAGTGATAATGCGCGCCTACCAGTGAGAAGCTAAAATAAGCTAAGCTAGCTTGTAACACATTATTTCAAAACTTACCCACTCATTCGCCCGGTTATTATAAGTATACAGGGCGACTTGGCTGGCCACGTCCACAATGTTGTTTATGTAAGGGTCTTGTCTCTGCAGGGCAGACAGACTTATATCCAGTCCTTTAGCAGCTAAGTAGCTATTGCTAGCTGCAGAACTCATCGTTCTCTATGGAAAAGAAAGCCAGCTAACAAGCTTCAACGTCAACACTCATAGAAAGACTGATAAAAACCAGACGGCAAGTGGAAAATGTAGTTCTATCACTTGAAGCACTTTGACTGTCTTTAAATGATTGTGAATAAAGTAAAAACTATTTTTTGTTGTTGTTGTTGTTGTTGTTGTTTTCGAGCTCTAACTGTATTGAGTGAGTTTTTGACCAGCCATGTTTAGTCCGACAGATTGTAAACATCCCAGACATAACTAGTTGCACGAGAGTTGCAAATCAGCTTTGAAAAATCGATAAAAGACGTGTTGGTCTAAAAAACTAAAAAATAATAAATAAATACATAAATAGCAATACAAAAGTAACAGTAACATTTATATATGTTACTGTTAACTGTATGTTAACAGTAACATATGTAAATGTTATTAAATTCTATGGCTTTAACCAAATTATTACTATTATTATTATTATTATTATTATTATTATTATTATTATTATTATTATTATTATTATTAAAGTTTAAGTGCTCCTTTCTGGACAAAAGAACAGACACTAATATACATTTAAATAAAACTACACTGTGATGTAACAACAGGCTTTTTATAAGGGTATTTTGATTTTACCACCTGCAACAGCTTTTTTCATTTTACCAATTTTAATTTACCCTAACCTCGCGACTTTAAAACAATTGATGCATTTGTCTATGAATAACGTTAATGTAATTTTCTGACGGTGTTTAAGCTACTTACATTTACAGCCACTAGGGGGCATTAAAGGGATGCCTCCAACACGACTGATCTCTACTTGTGGCTGGAAATTGGTATTTACAGACGTTCTCCTTCCACTTTGACTTAGTTTGAGATAAAATCCGATCAATGTGCAAAATCGCTTCAGATTTTCATTTGTAAAAAATAGCAAACAATGTTTCCGTTTCCTTTCATTTCACAGTTATGCACTACATCATATTGGTCTATCTCATAAAATCAAAATAAAATACATTGGAGTTTTTGTCTGTAACATGACAAAATGTGAAAAGTTAAAGAAAACAAAACTTATAGAAAGTACTGTTAATATTTTGTTCTTGCTAATCTCTGAAAAAGTAAAGCTCAATGTTTCCCACAGCAAACATGATGCTACCTGATTTTAAATCCAAAACTAGTCTTAATGTCATTATAGGCCCAGCTTGGTGTACTTGGCTGATGCAGCTGTGACTGTTATTTTTTAATTCAAAATCAAGTTATGTATTTTATTTAAGACCATAACCATAACTGCAGCTGACACCTTCATGTTCTTCGCAAGGTTAGAGTGATGCTATCCACAAGTACAGGAAAAGGTTCAGTATTTTTTGTCACTCATTTTAAGAAAGTATAATACTGAATATTATATTCATTCATTACACACAGAGTAAAATACTTCTTGTAATTTTGTTGATTATGGTTTACAGATAACAAAAAGCCATATTTCAGTCTCTCAGAAGATCAAAATATTTTGAAAAAGCATATAACACTATAGAAAGTTGAGTAGAAGGAAAAAGTGTGGTAGGAAAAGGTGTGTCAGTAATAGTGATAAACACAGACTTGAGAGGGTTGTCAAGCAAAATCAACTGAGGAATTTGGGGGAGCTTCACAAGGAGTGGATTTGGATTTGGATATTAATATTTTATATTTTAAATATAAAATATATAAAATATTTAATATAAATATTAAATATTTGGATTTAATATTTTAATCTTTACTTAAAAAAACAAACTCCTCCTGACAGTGGTAGGAGTTTGTCCCATAACCGATGGGTTGCTGGTTCAAACCCCTGCTCCACCCTGTTGGTGGTGGTCAGAAAGCCCAGTGGCAGCCTCGCTTCTGTCAGACTTCCCCAGGGCAGCTGTGGCTATGATGTTGCTCACCACCATCAGTGTGTGAATGACTGAATGCAGTGTGAAGCATGCTTAGTCCTTAGGACTTGATAAAACGCTATACAAGTACAGGTCATTTACCATAAAATAGCTTAGAAACTCACCAAATAGATTCAAATAGATTCTGATTCAGGTTTTGGTGGTACAGATGCAGGTACTGTTTATTTCCCCCTTGAATCGACTTTGTAATCCTGTCAACAGTTAAATTAAATAAACAGACATAATGCAGCAGTTATAGATGCTCAGAAATATGACCCATCCTTCCTGAAAGGAATATTCAAGGACTGGAACAGTAACTGATACAGAAAAAAAAAAACTTTCTGAAATTTTACTCTACAGTTATAAAATACAGTATCAGGTCTGGGATCTGATAAAAATTCTTTGTCCAACTATGCTTTGAATCAAAGTTGAACTCTCAGGCTGGAGTTTTAAGCTTCATGAGATTTCTCAGACAATAGTTTTTTTTTCACTCAGCTACTCATTCTACTTAAAAAACATCAATCCATCAGTACATGAAAAAAGTACTAACCTTAAAAATGTGCATTTAGTATAAAGTCAAAACTGAGTTTTGTATTTAATCAGTGGTTTGACAGTTTTCTGAGGATTTCTGACAAAAACATAGAACTTGTCAGGCAGGCATGGTTTAAAAAGCAATTATTTTGAGAGTTTGGCTCAATGAATCAATTGGATGTATTATAAATTCACCATCAACAGTCTGAAAAAACAATGTGATGCATAGAAATTCTGGAACCAGAAAGAAGCTACCCTTTAGAAATAATTATACCAGAAGCCAGATGGTCAATAAAACTGTTGTGGAAAAAACACTAAATACATTTTATTGGCTGTATTAGAAGTGGTATATTTGTAGAAGAAATAAGACTCTTAATGTAACATTTGGTGGTTATATTATGTTTTTCTGAATCTTGACAACCTTCTGAAGGGAATACATCCTTTAATGCAACAGACCTCAAGAAAAACTAAGTTAAGGTTGTTCTACTAAATGTAATGTTTTTGAATGACCAAATCCAAGTGGAGAACCACCTCCAATAGAAATGTTATTTAGGACCAAGACCAAAGTATTTTCTTCCAGGAAAATCATCAACAGATTGCAGTGATGAGGCCTATCTCCAGTCGTCATTGGATAAGAGGTGGGGTACACCCTGGACAGTTCGCCAGTCCATCGCAGGGCAACACAGTGACACAGAACAAACAACCATGTATGCACAGACTCACACCTAGGGGAATTTAGAGAGACCAATTGACCTAAGAGTCATGTTTTTGGACTGTGGGAGGAAGCCGGAGTACCTGGGGAGAACCCACACAGGTACAGGGAGAACATACAAACTCCATCCAGAAAGAGACCTGACTGGGATTCAAACCCATGACCTTCTTGCTGCAAGGCAAAAGTGCTACGAACTGTACCACTGTTTTTCCACATATTAAATGCACAATTAATATTCAAATTGAAGCTATTTCTTCTCTACATTTGACATCAGGAATTGTCTTTAGCAATTAGATTGAAACAAACATGTCTCTCTTTCTTTCTTTCTTTCTTTCTTTCTTTCTTTCTTTCTTTCTTTCTTTCTTTCTCTTTTAGTGGTTGTTTAGAAAAAATAGATGTAAATTGTGTGCCAAAAAAGAAAAAAGAACTATAATTTTGGTTTAAAAAGCATACATTGAATAGTAATATTGATATAAATAGTAATGTTAACTATTTCAATAATGACTCTCTTGATATAAAGCAAAGTCTTAAATGAAATAATCTTCTTAAATAATATGTGACTTATACCCAAAGACCTTGCAAGGAGTAAGACAATATGTATGTGTACTTAAAGGTTAATTTCTTAGCTTCTAATGTGCTGGCTGGAGGGTGTGAGTTTGCAGATAATAGGACTAATGAGTCATCTATCAGAGCATCAATACAGTCGATAAGTACTCAGTCAGGACTGATTGTATGTCTCCTATTGGTAAAGGAAACACGTTACAGTCTATCAGGATTTAGCCAGTGGAGCAGCTGAAATCTAACAAAAAGAAGACAGCTGTTGTTCCTGATCATTTTATAAATAATATAAGCGAAGACTTTAGAATAACATCCACAAATTTACAAAAGTCACATTTGGTGTGAAAAAAATTAATTATTCTGTTGGAGCAAAAGTGATAAAGTTATTAGAAGACCAGCACAAAAAGAATCCTCAGTACTAGTACAAAACACAAAACCTTACACACATATTTTCTGTTATCTGCAGACAGGAAGAGACATTGCGTCTGAAGGCAAAGAGCCATGCTTAATGGGTGATGAATAGCTTGCCTGAAGTGCACCACCTGGATTTACCATCAGGTACATCTTCAGATAGAAGATAAATTAAATTCCTCATCAAGTTTTTGGATTTAGAAACCCGAATTTATGATACAGTCTGTTTTAAAGAAAACATATAGACCAAATAATAAAAGTGCAGGAATATGAAAACCTATGTGATAACTGGTTAAACTAATTTTTATCATTATGTGAGTGAATATTTTCCAAAAATAATGTACTAATCGAATACCCAACATTTACTCTAATATACTGACATTTTAGCTGTACAACCAAACTTTTCAAATACATACAACTGAAACCAGATTTTTACATACTCTATAAACAGACATACAACCTTTTTTTGCTTTTAGCGGTAAATCAGACTAATGATCCATGTTTAGGTCGGTGAGCGTAAACAAATTTATCCATATTTGCTAAATGCCAAAATAATCAGGGAAATACTTTTTTTTTTTTTAGAAATTTGTTTTATTACTTTACTTAAAATCAACATAAATTTCTGTGGTATTTGGTAAAGTTACATTTAAAGTATATGTACTGGGTCATATAATGCTGGAATTTGGCTCATTCCTCCAGATAGAATCAATGTAACTGAGTGAAGTTTGTAGGCCACCTCAGCTTTTCCTACAATTTTCTATTTGATAGAGATTTAGAGTTTTGTGATGTTCACTCCACCTCTCTGACTTTGTTGTCCCTAAGCCCCTTTATAAGTTATCTAGTGCTTAGGATAACTGTCCATTTGGAAGACCCTTTTGTACCCTTCCTGAGATGTTGCTTCAATATTCCCTCATAATGTTCTTTCCTTGTGATGCCATGTATTATGTGAAATGCACCAGTATCTCTTGCATTATAACATCCCAACAATATGATGCTCCCAGACTCAAACTTCAAAGGTAGAATGGTGTTCTTACACTTACTGTCACACAAGAAAGCAGTGTCTTTGCCTTAAAAGTAAGTTAGAGTAAGTCAGTCATGCAGCTGGTCAGGTCAGACCCAAAGGGTACTGTGCTATTGTGGGTTGAAGGAATGTTCCTTATGTTGTCTGTTGCTGTCTGGTATGTTTGCTGTCTCTTTCATATATTTGGTGTCTTGTAGGAAGTACCTGTGATTGCAACTGTGCTGCAAATTCAACTGCCCCACAGGGACAGAGTTCTCCTTAACTACTAACACACATCAACAGGTGTTCCTCCATTTAACTCAGACTCTGTGAATTAACAAAAATATCTGAAGCTTACAGCGCCATAATATTATCATCTGCGCTTTACCAGATTTTTTAAAAGCATAGTAATCTTAGATTTTATAACTGGAAAGTTACCGACAAAATGCAAGTGATTGTTCAGGGTGCTAACATGCTCGTCCAGGAGGAATGAATGGTGCAAGTCAATGATTCGATGCGATCTGCTGGGTCTCCTTAGATAGAAAACTTTTGTTGACCAATTTGGATAATAAACTGAACTTGACTCGTATTTTGACGATTATCATCTTTGATGATGAGCCTAAAGTATTTGAGTTTGGAAAGCCTCATGCTATCACCCTAATCTTAAACTCCCTCCACTGATTCTCTAGATATTTAGGTAGAGACTTTGGCTTTCTCTAGGGTCATGCAGATGAAAGGGGACTAAATAAGAATGCAGGATACTCTTTTCAGATTTATGTTCATAAACTTTTGAAAACTTTATATGATTTCTTTTCCTCTTTTATTACCTCAAGGGATATAAATACTTTGCAAGCCATGGTATATATGTAGAAAATATTTTTATATTCTTAAATTTAACCTGTAGGTCAGCTAATAAAATCAAACCAATCTGGCAATAAATTTATGAAAGCCTAAAATGAAAAACTGGGCAGCTTATAAACTAAAATTTTATTTTCATAAGGGAACTGCATTTTGGTAAATCAGCAGGTTTTTGCTTTTCCCACATGAGATCCCAGTATTTCCATGTTTGTCTGAAATTCCCAGAGACAAACACACTCGCACATACTAAAAGGTCTGGAACTGCAAATATAGAAGAGTCCCAAATAGAACAGACATTCAATGTGCAGGGTGGATTACACAGGACATTTGTGTGTGTGTGTGTGTGTGTGTGTGTGTGTGTGTGTGTGTGTGTGTGTGTGTGTGTGTGTGTGTGTGTGTGTGCATGCTTGTGTGTCCCCTGGGCAGAGCTATCTGTTCCCATGACCTGCCCTCCATCCAGTCTTCCTTCTCCCAGTCTTTCCTGTCTGTCTATCTTCCATTCACAGACTAACCGACAGTAGTCTGGGGAGATTCAGTCCAGCACTGAGTCTTCTGCTGTCTGTCTGTGTTATAATTTCGCCACAGCAGTCAAATGCTCATCTGCAGCAGTGAGAAGATGCTTGCATGTCAAATACAATTCAGAACTGTTTTCTCTCCAGTATATTTAGTACAACAGTTAACCTTTTTTACTTTCATGAGCATTCAGATAAACAACTGTTTGAAGCCCACCAACTGTCAAATCAGTTACTAGAGATTAGAGTCACAGATTAATCTTGTGACTCTTTTAATGGACTTTATTAGATGACTTTTTCAAGAGACCAAATTGGAAACACTGGGTACATTATAAAAACCGATTAAACTGGTTCCACCTCACCCAGTTTTATTAATCCAATTCTATTCATTCCCTGATGCACTGGAATTACCAGAGTAAAACAGTTTATATCACTGTACCATTACCCAAAAATAAAACGTTCTTCTAAGCAATTTGGACAGATAGTAACAGATAAAACAACTGGTAAAAAAGAAAAGAAAAGAGCAAATCAAACCAAATTATTTCAGACTACATAAAACAATTTGGCTGGTTTGATTAAATTTATACAAAATGTAAAACAAATGTTGAATGCAACATTTAAAATAGTGACTTGTGAATTTAGATTTTGACAGCTATGATGGATCTTTTCAGTTCCTCAGCAATGTACTTATCAGGAGGACTATCAGAATCAGAATGCCTTTATTAGTCCCCCAGGGGAAAATTACATTTCAGTATAGCACTAACTAACTAACTAACTAACTAACTAACTAACCTTAACTCTCTATGCAAAAGTCAATTAAACTCTTTAAATTTAAATTGTTTAAAATGTTCTCAAAATGCATTTTAGTGAAAGCTACCAAATTTTGTGTGAAATAAAAAAATATTTCTTAGTAAACACAGACATAATGTATTTAATCAAATACAACAAATCTACAAACAATTTTTTTGTCAATGGTTTGCTTCTAAAACATTTAGTTTGAAATTCTGCTTTTTAAAAAAAAAAAAATTGTATTATTAATTCTGTTGTATTTGGTATATTTCTGAGTTTTTAATTTGGCCCTTTTTGTAATGAAACTATTTTTTTTGGTTGCATTGACATATTTCTGCCATACCCATTTGTTAAGAAAAACCATCTCAGCCAGGAATAAGGGGTACTTTTAAGAACGTGGCTCATTTGTCTTCTGTCTGACTGTATGAACTCTCAGTTCTGATGCATTGCTGCATAAGCAGAATTTTAATATTAAAAGTCTTTAAAGTTGAGTACCTTTTATCTTTTTCATAAACTCTTCAACGTTCTCCGTCTAGAGATTAACCAGCCGGTAATTTACATTTCTGGGAGTGTTTCCACTCATTCATCAGTGCCAGCAAAAATCATTTCCCTCACACAGCATATTAATATACCATTCAAAACCAAAATCACTACAGATTGTTCTGAAAAGACAATTGGATTGTCAGATGTCATCAATAGAATCATTTCTGAGTTGACTCCCTGTCTTTGCTATGTCTAGACTGACACATGTAGACAAAAGCTTTACAGTATTACAGAATAGTGGGTGGTGACTTTGCACTATGGCACTGAACAAATGAATACAGGCTGGGCTGAGTCATCCGATTCACCTCCTGATTATAGCCTGCAGCAGATTGACATAAGGCCTGCACACTGTGAACTTTGCATTCAGTGTCAGAGACAATTATGGAATGGCTGGTACTGCGATTAGAATCTGGGAATGCAGTTATGTGTCCTCATGTGTTATGCAGCCCAGTTATTATATTTTGTAAAGGTCTTTCTGGAAGTTATTTGAATGCATTTGACAGATATATTTCGTCCCTCTGGTATGACAAAACGGGTTTTCTAACCACATACGGATTTCTCTCCCTTTTAGTAAAAATGTTAATCTTGTGAAGGCCTTCAGATACCAGCTCAGTTTGAGAGCTGACACATTATTTGTGCAAGCAGCTTCATCCAAAAGCCTCTGTGAGCGACAGAGCCAAGCCTTGTCGAGCGCTATTTAGTTAAGAGGTGATACTGTTGACTCTGTTTGACATTTTACTCCCAATTGAGCTTCATTTCATTGTTTGTTGCATAAAACAGCATCTGATGTCTCCAGACAGTAACATAGTGTGCTTTATGGCCCAGACTAAATTCATTTCAGGGCTTTGAGGGCAATGTCAAAACATATGCCACTATCCTGGGGGAATAGAAAGAGAGGGGAAAGCCATAATCAAATTCCAATAATCTTTTTGTTGTCATTTGACAGAATAAAAGAGTTCACATTTAGTCTGTGTGCCAGTCTGGATGCAATGCATTGAAAAAGTGTTCATACCCCTTGAATCTAAACTTTACACCCCTTAACTTCAAAGTATTTTGCAATTTTATGTGATAGACAAACAGGAAGCAGTGTGTAAATATTAAATGGACAGAAAGGATACACGATTCTCTAAACTTTTAACAGATAAACATCTAAAAAGTGTGGTATGAATTCTTTTTCAGCCTCTCTGATTTAATATTTAGTGGAACCAACACTTGGAGCCAACCTAAAGTATTTACAACTGTATTCAATGTTTGCCCATTGTCAGGTAACTCAAGTTCGGTCAGGTTGGATGGGGAGCATGTATGAACACCAATTTTATGGTTTCTTGGAAGAGATTGTCCATTGGATTTAGGTCTGGAATTTGACTGGACCATTAGAACATCAACCAGCTTTCCTGTCCCTGTTCAGTGCTGTCCACAATGTTGTGGAGTGCATAACTAATAGCGTCTCCCACCCCAATTCTGATCTCTGCAGCTACACCAGAGTTACCATGGGCCTCTTGGGTGCTTCTCTGATTAATGCTCTCTTTGCTTCACCTGACAGTTTGATAGGTAGATCAGCAATTGCCCAGTACATAGTGTCTGCTGTGTTCCTTCATGTTCATGATGCTGTTTGGTCACTAATGTTCTCTAACAAATCTTTGAGGCCTTCACAGAACAGCTGAATTTATACAGACTAAATTACACATGGGTGTCTGAAAACATGCGATATTTTCATTCCACTATACACTACTTTGAGTAGGTATATCACATGAAATCTCAATAAAATACATTAAAGTTTTGGAGTTTATTGTGGAAAATGTCAAAAACTTAAAAAGGTATGGATACCTTTCAATAGGTCTGTAAATTTAAGACCACATTATGCACTGTTTCCAACAGAAAAAAAAAGAGAGGTTGTGAGCTGCGAACAGATCAGAAGTTTAGTCATGAAAGAGTCGAAAAACCAGATATTTAGTGAGCGTGTAAACATAACCTTGGCCAAAGAAAAGAATGGAGCTGAAAGGCTCCAGATGTGAAAGGGAACCACAGACCAATGAGATATGCAGGTCTCTAGTCTCAGTTTGTTCCTGGGCAAATTGGAGTCTGTTGGTAAGTTTGAGCTTGGTATGGATCATTATCCCCTCTTCATTTCCTTCTTTAAACACTATTTTGTGTTGCCTTTCTTGATACAAGTTTTAGCATTTTTTTCCTGTTTCATCAGAAAATCCTGCGCTCCCCCGTTTTTCCTTTATATCCTCATCATCATCATCATCATCTGGAACCAGCATATACAGCTTCCCTCCCTTCTCTCTCTCTTGGCACACACACAGCCAGTCACACACACACACACACACACACACACACACACACACACACACACACACACACACACACACACACACACACACACATCTGGAAACAGTCAAAGCGTCTACATACACTAGGAGGGGGGCTACCTCTGCTCTCTCTCTCTCTCTCTCTCTGGTATCACTGCAGAGCTGAGCTGCAGGGGCAGCAGAGCCAGAGAGAAGAGAGAGCTCCAACTCCCGACCAGTAAGACAGACAGGCAAGGCAAGGCAAGGCAAGCAAGCAGGCAGACACACAACCGGACCATCATGGACTGGATGAGCGCAAAGAAACCAGTATCCGGATGAGACAGGACGCCGCGGCTTCTGTTAAAAGGGGGAGACTCTGCTGTATTTCTGCGTGGAATAACCGACAACCCTTTGGGAGATTTAACCCCGTGATACCCGTGATGGAATACCCACACTCTTCTCATTCCCTAATTTTACTCCTCTTCTTCTCATCCTCCTCCTCCTTCTTCTCCTCCATCACCTCCACCTCCTCTTTTCCTCCATCCTCTCACATTTTGACACGCTGCTGAAGATGCGCACGAATGCGTCTTTTGCGCACTTGCATTACGGCCGCCACTGACAGCGCCTGTGATTTTAACATTTTTCGTTTTTCTAAGAAAACAGAGGGGGAGGACGATAGGTTGGATACCTGAGCGAAAAGGAAGGTGTGAATTGAATCCAACTCAGCGGTGCTGGTTTCGTGATTCTCGCCTATAGGGCCCGGATGTACCGAGGGATGCACCGGTGCGTTTTTCCAACCGGTTCCGCCGAAAGCTCCCTCTTTTTTCTCGCCTTCACCTCTATCATGGGAATTAGGTAATATTCACTCCATCCAAAGAGACTCCCATAAACACAAACAACGGGAATACCCCCCCTAAAAACTGTCCGTGTCAGACAGTTGGTTCTTTTCACCCCTCTTCTTTGATTTCTTTATTTTTGGGGGGCTTGTTATTTTCCCCTCCCTTTCCATTCACCTATAAGGATAACGCCGGACTACATTTATGGTAAATGAAAGCAAAAACATGTACATCCCGGAGGACACTCTTGAGAATCATCAAGGTATGTGGTGTCTTTTATTTATAACTAACTAACATCCAAGTATATGCATGAAGGAAGGAGGGAGGGGAGTATGATGGTCTCCAAGTGGGGATGGGATGGGGGAGCAGAAGCAAGGAGGGAGGGAAGCAGAAAAAATATCTAATTTCAACAGATGCACCTCTCACTTTCCCCTCTATGTGCAGTTTGTTTATTTCACCTTTCCCACTCCAACCACTCAACTTGTGTTCGCGTAATGGCGCAAGAAAGCTGCAGGTTGGATATGGATGAGGCCATTTTTTTTCCTTCTTCCAATTTCTTGGTATGCTCCTATACTTGTGGGTTTGACAGGCCTCTCCATCGGAGAACTGTGGCATAAGGGGTGGACAGTGGTCATATTTAGCCAACAGGCTGTTGTAGGCGGGATCATTACTGGTTTGGACACATTTTCAGTGCGGAAAATGACAGCAAAAGCGTGTGTGCGTTAAGTATGTTAGCAGATTCTGGCTTCCAAGACATTTTTTTTTCATGCGGGAACTAAACTAAGAAGATAATGACTCACAATAAGTTTTTTTTTTTTTTTTTTTTTTTTACCTTTAATATCAGAGATGACAGGTGGCAGTAGGGCCTACAGTAGTTATTTGTCTGCTGAGAATTAGGTTGTTGAGCTATTTGGGGGAGAATAAGGCGAAAACAATATAAAATACGAATAAAGTCCTCAGATTGTACCGCCTTGATATGTTAAAATTGCATCACATTCAAAAAGTAAACGAAAATCCAATGTTGCGATCTGTTTTGGGGTCTGTGTGCGTGGCGCAGTATCACACGACGCTTCTTCCACCCACGTTGCAGAGAGGGAAAGAGAGCAAAACCTGACGGTGCCTTCATATAGGGCAGATGTTATTTGCTCAATCACTGTTATCCTCCTCATGACCACCATCGAAGCCGCCTTCGTTGATATATACCCAACCACCTCCCGCCCCCCTCCTCATCTGCCGCCTCCATCACAACCACATACCTCTCTGCCTTGGCGACAGGTTCCATAGCAACAGGGGATAAGGAGGAAAGGAGAAGAGGGGTGGCGTTGGTTGTGCATGTTTGTGTCTGTGCAGGTTGTGCGTGAATGTTCGTTCGTGCATGCGTGTCGCAGCGTGGCACAGTTTGCACTGAGATGCAACTCATCACATGCTGTTGGATATTACCTGCAGGAACCAAGAACAGCTGTCATGTTCATGCGCATCTTAAACAGAGAGGCAGCTCTCTGTGACCAGCCTGCCTTAATTATTCCGTTTTGATTTGTTTCAGTGGTCCGCAGAAGTATTCACACCCTTGAACTTATTGATAGATCAACGCAAAGTAGTCCATGATTGCGGGACGCCAGTTTAATAAATAGTCTACTTGTGTTTATTTTAATCTCTGTGCAAAAATATCTCATCTGTGCAACAGGAGAGACTTAAAAGTGTGGTGTGCATTTATATTCAGCACCCACCACTTACTTTATAGAGCCACCTTTGTAAGTCCTTTGAGGGATGGTTCCACAAGCTTTGCATGTCTTGAGACACAAATTTTCACCAATTTGTCACAGCTCAAGCTTTGTCAGACCAGTTCAAGAGTGAACAGCAATTTTCAAGTTTTGCCACAGATTTAGGTCCAGACTTTGATCTAAATCATAGGTGTCAAACTCCAGTCCTCATGGCTCAGTGGCCTGCAACTCTTTTCAACACACTTAAATAAAATAAATGGGTCACTGACAGGGCTCTCTAGAACCTGACTGCATGGTGAGGAGGTAATAAAGCCTTATGACTCAGGTGTGTTGGACCAGGGACAGAGCTAAAAGTTTCAGAATCCTGGCCCTCAAGGACTAGAGTTTGGCACCCCATACCCTCTGACTGTTGCTCTGGCTGGACATTGAAGGTAACTGTCCTACCATAAAGATAACCTCAGACCCAGTCTTAAGCTTTTTGCAGCATCTACCAGGTTTTCTTTCAGGATTGTTCTGTATTTAACTCCATGCATCCTCCCATCTACTCTGGCCAGAAAGAAAAGCATTCCCACAGTATAATGTCACCCCTATCATGTTTCACCATAGCGACAGGGTACTTAGGATGAAGTGCCTTGTTATTTTTTTTCCTCACATACTTCACTTGGCCTCATCTGACCAGAGCACCTTTCTTCACAATTTTGAAGTACATTGCTGTACAGTTTCATGCTTTGGCTTTTTCCTCTTAATACAAATGCACACCAAACTTTTCATATTTTGAAGACTATGTATCGTTTTATTTCCTCTCTGCCACTATGCTTCTTCGTGTTGGTACATCTCATTAAACATGGATAAAATAATTTGAAATTTTCAAGTTGTACTGTAACAAAGTGTGAAAAAGTTTAAGGTGTTTGAATAATTGCAGACTGATTTGGTGAACAGGTGTTTTTCATACGTCAACATAAGATAAGTCCTACTTTGACTTTATTTCTCCCTTCTGTATTCATGTGAATTTTGTTGTTAAAGATCAGCAGATACATTCAAAAATCACTGCAAAAATGTGTTATAAGTTCACCACACAGACAGGGATGCATTAATGATTTCTGCAAATAACCATATGTAAACAGATTACAATCATTTCCAGAATCGAACTCTTATTAAAACTTGTGCATAATGTAGAGCCTGCCAGGCCATCATTTTTAAACAAGATCATCTGAAGCTGCAGGTCAGGGTGGTGGTTTCAGCACCATGGACAGTTCAGTCTTCATTGGTCTATTGACAGCTGCATGACAGCTACAATCTATCACAGAGCTATCAAAGTGGCTCTAAGATATTAACTTTTAAATGAGGTTTTTCTTTACATGCTGAATTAGTATCCACATGGAAAAGTTGATTGCATGAATTAGATGAGCCATGTTTACTTACATTATTCTATATTTATAGGTTTTTAGCTAATTTTTTGCCATTGTTAAGGCTGGGGACCCTCAGAGACCCTCAGTGGGTTTTAATTAAGATGAAGGATGGCTTGATGCCTGTGTAGTGAAGTTATCCCAAACTTCGTAAGGTTAATGCTTCACAATAGGGTTCTTCTGAACCTAGAGATATGCTATATCTGACCCTATATTTTTATCTGAAGATGGAGTTAGAAGTCATTTTATTCCTGAAAAATAAACAAAAAAGAAACAGCACAGACAAGGCTAAAGATATTTTCTATCCTTAAGATTTACATTAAACCTTCTACCTAAGCTACTCCTTTGGTCCCAAACTTTCCCTCTATCATCCATCTGCTCATTTTTAACATCTGTTCTGCATTTCAAACAGATAATGATGCTCAGCGTTGCACTGAATGCTCAGCTCCACTCCATCTGAACAGTCTCATATCTGCAGGACTTTATGAGTCAAGAGTTCATGAGGCATGTATGAACAGAAAAAAACATCCAAGACAGACATGTAAAGATTTGTTATCGTTTGCTCTACATGATGTGGTTTCAGGACAAATACCTGTAGAATTGTATGTTATCATACATATATCAGAAAAGCTCCTTGACACACAGAATTTCCCATTTTTTGTAGAAGAAGTGCAATCAGTTAGTAATTTTCTCTGTGGGCACTGTGCCACAGGCATGATGAAACCTCCGTTAGGGATGGTAATTGATTTCTGATGGCTACCTGGGGGCTGGACACCTGCCAATTCAACACACTCAAATACCCCGGCTGGATATGCTAGATGATTCTGTTGAAGACAACCCACAAGACAGATTTTTATGTTTTCATCCAACTCTTTATGATTTACAAAAGAAGATGACCTTTAGCTAGGTCAGGTAAAATAAAGAAATTATAAAAAAGTATGTTTGATGTAGATGGAAGTAATTAGACATCAATATGCCAAATGGTTTTATACTTTGAATTTGCTTTTTGAGGGTTTTTTTGTATTTTGAGTTTCACCCTGCAAGAGTTTTGAAAATAGATTTGTTTGATCAAGCTAAAGAACATTTTCCTTTAATTTAGTTGTTCTTCCTCTCTAGTCTGGATTGAGATTTTGTTTTCTGGTAGATGAAACATCATATGTAAAAACAACATCTTCACTTAAGCTTCATTAGTTATCAGCCTAATTATTGTTTTAATACATCACAAACAACAAAATAATTACTATTTAGGTTTGGCATGAAATTCTGATTATAAGACAAATCTACATTTTTTTCTTGCTTTTCTAAATTAAATGTCACATAGTTTTACCTTTCAGACCTGGATAAGAGCCTGCAACTAGATATTTCTGTTTCTTGTTTCTCTTTTTATGCACTTTTCACACATCTGCATGACTTCTTTAGTGTTAAAGCTTCAGTTTACAGTAGTTTTAATGTCTGTCTTTAAGCATGTGTGAGTCAAAGCAAGGTTATAGTGGCTGTAGTGAAGGATGTAATTAGTGATTAAAGGCCAATCAGTATTAACAAAGTTTATTTCAGCGCCCCATAGCATGGGAAGGCGTTAACTTGAGGATGTGACTCAACAACAGCTGCTCATAATGTAAAAACACCAGCTCCAAAGCTCCAAAAACACATAGATGGAAGGAAAACCAGGAGGAGGGGGAACTGAAGTAGTCATAAAACCACAAAAAAGTTACTGTAAAAGACGTAATTGGACTGGAGAGCAAAGATTAAAAAAATAGCAACATGGAAATCTAGCAAATGAAAGGACTGAGGGAATGGATGACAGAAAAGTGATAGAGGCGAGGGCAGAAGAAAAAACAAAGAAGGGATAGATAGAAGGAGGAGAAAGAGGGGGGATTATCTGGGACTCTTTCTTGCTTAAGCCTCTGGTCGGGTATTGGAAATCTATCCAGAGGCTGTCCTCTGCTCTTAGCACTATCGGGCCCTAGTCTTCAGTTGTGGAGGGACAGTTTGCCAACAGCAGCAGCACTCTGTGTATGTGTTTGTACACGTTAAAGAAGTGCAGTTGGCTGCTTGCCCACATGCATTGTGCCTGCCTGGCTGCCTCCGTCTGCAAATTTTCATGTGTGTGTGTTTGGACATATGTCCTTCCGCTTAAACACACACACATTTTCCTATTGATCTGCCTGAAGCCACTAGTGGAAAAAATGACTCTAGACCTGTAGCTTCTTCTGTAACAGTCCCCCACTCCTCTCTCTCTTATGCTTTTGGTTCCCCTTTATGATTTTAATTTGTTGTCCCTCATTGTTCACTTTATGTAATACTCAAATTATGGCCCTGTTGATTGACTGTTAACTGTTTGTTCACTACTAAAGCAATGTGAGGTTGATCGAAGTAATGTTAACACAATACTAGACCAGTTCAGATTCATTTAATGTTTTGTTAGGATTTTTTTCAGCTTTATGTAACCCCTAAATCTATCTATTATATAACCTCCCAATGCCTACCAGTTGTTTATTGGAAAATATTAAAAGATAATTAAATTTTGGCTGTCCTGAAAGATTATTCTTTGTTATCATTCTAGATTTGGTATCAATTTGGCTACCTGTACTTTTCCAGATTTTTTTTCTAGTTACCATCTGTTGAACTGCTAAAACCAGTGAGATGAGATACTGCCTTTTCTATGTCTAATGGTTTTCACAATTTTTGTTACTTCATGTATTTATTGGCAGTTAGTTGACAACCAGCATGTTTCCTTTCTATTAATTTTACACAACTCAAGCATCTTCAGAGCATTTTCCCCATGCAAACAAATGAGGAGAAAATCTATTTTATTCAATGCTGATCTGTGTATGCCTTGAACAAAGCACTGCAGGTCAAATCTTTTCCACACAGACTTTTTGCAGACATCTATCAACTTCTGGCATAACACTTAATGTTTTGTCAGGATTTTATTAAGAAGTAAAGGCTTGACATGTTTCACTAGGTGTAATGAATCTATATATGAGTTTATATTTATGAAATGAGTGACAAAGAATATCAAACTTTTTTAATTTTTTGAGCTGTACTTGTAAATAATTAAATAAAATTCTGAAAAAAATTCTGAATCTAAAAGCAAAGTGGCTGTCTTTAAAGGTTGTCTTGGCTGCACACCTTCCTCTGCTACATAATACGACTGTTTCCATGTCAAGCAAAAAGAAGCCACCAGCTGTGTGTTTTTAGGCACATGTTTCTACCAAGTTACAATGGAAGCTGAATGATGAAGAGAGACAGGAGTAGAGAGATTTCTATATTATTCATGCCCACAATGCATTTACAGTCTAACATGCCCTCTTTTGTATCTCTTTCCCTGCAGATAATTTGCTTTGTTTTCTGTCCCTCTACTCTATCCATCAGCCAACCATTTAGTGTTAGTTTCTCCATTTCCTTTCTTCCATGAATTAATTAGTCCATCTTCATGCTTTTACTGTAATGGTCTTTAGCATTTTCAGTAGAACTAACCACAAAAAAAACAAGACACAAAGCATTGTTTCTTGTCTCTGGGGAGGATTCAGATAGCAAGATCAACACATAAGACATTGTAAAACACAAAGTGGAAAACCCACAAGTTCATGCACTTACATTACTTGCTGTTCGACTGTAAGCATTAGCAACAGAACTTTATTTCCTCCAGTGTAGGATCCTGAGGTAGGGCAGTTCAAAACGGAGTGGGAATGGGTGGGTGTGGCAGCTCTGTTCCCCCTTCCCCCCGCTCTCTTCTGATGGGGTAGCTGACTTGTGATGGGTACAGTCTGGGAGTGGTTTGGGAAGGTTGCCCTGTTTATTGTTTGGCCTGACTTTTTAGAGTTCTGCCTGGGTTGGTGGGATCCACAGCCAGGTCCGTTGCTGCAGCTGGTGGGTTGACAGAGACTGTTCACATGTGCACTCTGACAGTGTCACTTAACTTTGTAGCATGACCCGTTTTATTGGGCCACTATATGGAGAAGGGCACTCTCCACTGGTTAGCAGTTAGGGAATAGTTGCAGACAGAGCAGCGGTTGTTTGGTGTTGTGGGCCAGCAATTGGGCCAATCTCAGGTCTCTGTGGGGCATGAGGCTGGCGAGCGCCACCAGTTCCAATTCGTTAGGTAGATAGAATTAGTGCTGTTGACAGATGGGAATTTGTGGTGTGTGCTGTCTTGAACCGATGTCCGCTCCCCATTGCTGTTTTTCTTTGCATCCACAGTCTTTAGGGTGCTGCTCTCAGGATGGTGGGGGTAATTTCCTTCCCTTCCCTGCAGCCCCCTTTGTAACCATCTTTACATTTTTATTTCAGAAAACTTCTGTGTACATTCAAGCCTGATATCCAAATAATATCCAGGCATGTACACACACTGCCAGACACACATATAAAATGCACACATGGACATACAACATAGCATAAAGGAGCTCCGAAGCTCCAAATTACAACAGCCATATTTATATATTCACATTGTTTTGCTTTTATGTCACTTTTAAGTGTTTCAAATCAATTAGTAAATTTTAACATGAGACAATATAATTGTCCCCTTGATCAGTAATGAATTAAGTGTGATTAACCACAGTTGTTAGTTTAATTTCACAAACCACACTCAGGTCTGAATAATGTCAGACCGGCAGAAACAAGAACAACTTAAATAAAACTTGTCTGACAACATGAAGTAAGCTAACAGATCTCAAAAAGCAACATATTATGCTCCAATCTAAAGAAGCTCACCAACAGATTAGAAACATAATCAATGATGATGAAAAAGAACAAAAATTTGCCAAAACAAATCTTGATGATCATCAAGATTTTCGGGAAAATACCTCGTGGACGGACAAGACAAAAGTGAAACCTTTTAGAAGCTGTATAGACCATTACATCTGCAATGAAACTAACTGCTTTAGGGTCTGGATGACTTGTTGTAGCTGATGGAGCCATGAATTCTGCACTCTGCCAGAAAATTGTAAAGGAGAACATTCAGCCATCAGTTTGTAGCCTTAAATTCAAGCACACTAGGGTTTTGCAGCTGAACAATGATCCACAGCACTCTGGCAAACCCAACTCTGAATGACTAAGAAAAACTCAAAATGAATATTTTGCATTTGTCTAGTCAAAGTCCAGACCTAAATCTGATCGAGATGTAGTGGCATGCTCAAAAACCCTTCAATGTGGCTGAATCAAAACAATTCTTCAAAGAAGAGTGGGTCAAAAGTTAGTTGTTGTATGAAAAGCTATTGTTGCAAAGGCTTGATGTTGCCAAGGGTGGTACAAGCCATAATTAGGGATCAATCACATTTTCCCATTGGGCCATGAGTAAGCATTTTTACCACAGTAACAAAAAAAGGCCAAATGGGTGCACTTTACTGAAAGATCTCACAAGCTTAACTAATATAGCAAGAATACTTGCTACCTCTTATCATTATTTAGAAGGGGGAGCAAGTCTGGAGATTTATAAAAGGCTCAGATTTTTGCAGCTCATCTTCCACAGTTCCCCGCGGTGTTGAATGTGTTTGTCTTTGTGAAACAGGAGGGAGGGTGGGTCGTGCAGAAAGTTTGGCACTTTGACATCAGTTATGCAACGATAAATCTCAGAAAACAGAGTCGATGTAATCACACTGGAGGAACAGAGGAGGTGATGTTCAACACAGATGATAGAGGTGTTTTGAAACTGAACACCATAAACTTGCTCTCCTAGTCTGACACTCATCTGTTTTGTGTTGATCAAAGATCAGCATGGCTCAATTTGTCAAAATGTATTGTCCATTCCTCAAATGGACACTCTTTTTAAAGAAGCCCTCTAAACTGATATTACTTTTGTTTCTTCTCATTTGAGAATTTAATTACTTGTTTAATCTACTTAACTATGGGCTAAACACTAAAAGCACATGCTTTTGAATCTTCATACTATATTTAAAGTTATATTTTACATACAAACAACAAACATTTGCTGATTGGAGCTCTCTGAGAGGACTTTGAGAATCTTTGAGAATACAACCCCAGGGGTTTTTGTACAGTGCTGGTGTTATGACGCACCCAACATATCCGTTACACAAATTGTATGCATCCACATGTTCAACTAAATACAGTTAAAACAATCTTTTTACAGGCCTCAGAAGTAAAACAAAACAAAACAAAACAAAACAAAACAAAAAAAAAATAATGCAATTGACTTCCCTTTTTTTAAATACAGTTTTCAGGTTCTTTACTTCATTGTCAGCTTGGAAGTGTTTGCCTTCTGATTTTTTTTTTTTTTTTTTTTTTTTTTTTTTTGTAAAGTGCCTTGAGGCAGCATGTTTTGAATTTGTGCTATATAAATAAACTGAACTAAACATCTGACACGGTGGTTTGATCCATCACTTCTGCTTAGATTTAAACCTCTTTTAAAGAAGTTTTGTTGAAAAACTGTTTTAACATTTTTGCTAATGTTCTGCCTTATTTGACATTTTCAAAACAAATTATAGCTCATTTCTTCATATAGGACACAAGTAATTCAAGGGGTGAATGCAGTTTTACTGATCTGGATTGCTTTGTGTTACAACAAGCTTGTCTTTATACCCGTATAATGCAAAGTGATGCAATATAAAAAAGAAAATAATGATAAATATATATTGTGTTAGCTCAAACCTGGTAGCATGTTGACCAATGTCATCAAAGAGACAAAAATCCTTTAGGAAGAAACAGAAGCTGCAGGATGTGAAGCCAAGATTCTGTCAACACTTCACTTAAAAGATTTAAAGTCAAATTCACAGTGATTTATCAACTATCTGTGTGTTAAGCCTGAAATTAAACTAAACCTGAGTGAATCTACAGCTTTGGAGCAGCCCTGCTCTCTGTTCCAGTTGTTCAGGCTCCTGAGGGGCGAAGGTCTGCAGTGGGACAGTGAATTCCCTGCCCTCATTAACAGTTCTAATCCAACACATCCATATACGAACTAGAACCAGAGGTGCCCCCCCCCAACCGCCAAGCCCCTTAACATACCATCCAAGCTTAATTTATTTTTTATGAGGCTTATTTCAGACAGTTAAAGTAAGAAAAAGAAGAGAACCATAGAGGGAGCGAATGAACAGAGGAGGAAGGGACATTTGTCACCCTCAGGCTCTCTGCAGGGATACTACTACCTTTTTCATGACATGGCAGATGTGTCTTTCTGTACATTAGAAAATTAGTATTTCTGCATCCAGCTCTGACCTGGTTCTTGAAGAGGCTCCTAAAACTGTGTAAAAAAAATTGTAAACAATTCTGTTTATGCTCAGCTCTGAAGCTAGAACTAAAAATATTGGTAAAGTGAAAATCAAAGGTATGTTTTAACTTTAAAGTGCACTACATGTGAACTTTTTTCTTAGACTTTTGTCATGGCATGGGAAATGTCATTTTAACTCAAATTTTTCATGCAGTACTTAAGGTAACAGGTGGCACAGTAAAATTTAGTATTATATTTAAAAGGGACAACATATATTACTAAACGAGTTAAATGTTAATGTATCAGAGCTAGCCAAAAAGCTAGTTTTCATAAGCATCCAAATCAGAAAGAAAGAAAGAAAGAAAGAAAGAAAGACTGGAAAAAATATGGTAAAAGTTGTACAGTACATCCAAATAGTTCATAATGCACTGTAAACCTAGTAAACCAACTGCTGAAGGATAATTTGAGTTTTTTTCAGAACAACTAAACATAATAATTCCCACAAATGTTTGCTAGTTGCTCCTTTTGTTCTTAGCCTGAAATGCAATAGGAGATTTGAAGAAAAATGTTCAAATTTAAAACCTTAGTTGTCAATCTTAATAAAATAAGCTGTTGATTCTGTAAAACTCTTGCAATATTTGTTTGATATAAAGCCATATCTATATTCCTATAGATAAGGTATTTGCTTCCTCAAAGATTTATTCTGTTTTTGCTCTTCATGAC
Organism: Anableps anableps; assembly: GCA_014839685.1. Lineage (NCBI taxonomy): Eukaryota > Metazoa > Chordata > Actinopteri > Cyprinodontiformes > Anablepidae > Anableps > Anableps anableps. The sequence goes on along the minus strand of CM026087.1, from coordinate 11,620,244 downwards.
ACTTCAATGTTTCAGATCATCAAACCAAATTTAATATCAGACAAAGATTACCTGAGTTCATACAAAAAGGTGTTTTCGAATAGCAATGTAATTTATTAGGAGAAAGAATCTAACCAAATCAACCTAGCCGCATGGGGAAAAAAGTACTCATCCCCTTGTTGTATCATAAATTACCTGTGATAAAGCACATTTTAAACTTTCTTTTATTAGCCAACCCCAGACCTGATTACTGCCTTATAAAGTCTTACACCATGAAGTAGGCTAAAAGATCCAAAAAAGCAACACATTATGCACCAATCTAAAGAAGGAAGAGATAGGAAACAATGTCATTAACATCCATCATTGTGGAAATGGGTAAGAAGCCATTTCTACCACTTTAGACTCCATTGAACTACAATAAGAGCCATTATTCACAAATAAATAAAAAAACCCAACAAAATATGGTAGTGAACTTTCTAAGCAGTGGCCAGCCGACCAACATGACTCCAATAACTATGACGACTCATCCAGGAGGTTACAAAACAGCCCACAACAACATCTAAAGCATTGCAGCAGAGTCAGAGTTCATGATTCAGCAATGAGAAAGAGACAGGATAAAAACAGCTTTGGAGAGTCTTCAGGCCAAAACCACAGTCGAACAAAAAGAACGTGAAGGCCTGTCTCACATTTGCCAAACACATATTGACATGTGCATCCTATTGCACTTGGCATTATGTCTGCCACAAAACCAAAAATCCAGGGGGAGATGCTGTAGTTTGACCATAAAAAATCAAGTTACACTGAATAATCAACCAGTGTAATCAAAATAAAATACTGGGCCAAAATTCCCTCACAATGATGTAGGAAATTAATTGGCATTTTGTAAGGGGGTAATTACTTTTTATATGCACTGTAACCTACTAAAACCAAGTGGATACATTCAGGTCAAATCTGTTTAAATGACATAACATTATAAACAGATGTACATTGCACTGCAAGTTAGGATTGGGTAACATCTGATCATCATCTTTGCCATTTTTTCAGCTCTTTCAATATTTGAAAGATAAAGAAATGTGATAAAGCATACAAATTCATCTGTTATTGCAGTAATGGCACAAAAAACCAACTGTGAATTTGATGACAATTATTTGCATGGGTAAAAGAAAACAGCTTAACCCAGTTATTTTTTATTTTTAATACAGCCGCAGCACTTTAACGTTACTAAATAAATACTATAAAGACTTTAAACAATGATTAAACAATTCAAGCACAGCTAAAGTTTAACCACTATTTTGGGAAACTTAATGGTTTAAAACTTTTGGCTGACATAACCTTCTGGTGAAAGGTTGAAATCTTAAAGGTTCTCCTTCTGAAAGAACATCATATACACCTCCTTTAGTAGTGCATGACATTAAGCTTGCTTTTTGCCTCATTTTTTGGCTCTGTGGTCTATCAGGAAGTAAGGTTTGAAGCACAAAAAATATACTCAGCTGTGCTTTCAGCAGGTCTGGAGTTCCGGCGGTCTCGTTAGTCAGGCCTGTGGTGGGCTTGTCATGGATGAATAGCTGCACTACAGAGGAGTGGGTCTGCACGCATTACCACAGAAACTCACACATCATCACACACGCAGTACACTGTGAGCGTCCCCCTGCTGGGTGACAGCACCTAGGAAAGACAGATTAAACGAAGAGAGGTGTGATGCGACTCTCTATGTTCATTTGTCACTGTGTGTGCTGTTGTGTTTCTGCTTCTGTGTAGATTTGCTTGTTCTGGGGGCATTTTCATTTGTGTGCGTGTGTGTCTTGGGCCATAACCTGTCAGATCACCTTATACAGCTCAGAGTCATGGGCTACAAAAGCCTGTTGCATAGCCTAGGGCACAGGGCACTGTCTGCTACTTTTCCTACTGTGCAGCTACACTGACAGACTGAAAAGGTTAAGTAACACTTCAGCATGAGAGAGCAAAGGGCAGTTGCTCTAAGGATGCTACCTTGTTTTGAATAACAGCAAAAACGACCTCTTCGAAAGGGTAAATTATATTGAGCAGCTCAGCTTTTCAATATACAAGTAAAGATGCTGTCACAGTATCTTGTTGCATATATTGGTATATCTAAATCTACTTTTTATTTGGATCTAAATGTGAAAAAATTAAACACAATTTAGCATGGATGTGAAGAATGTTTGTCGCTTATCATTAAATATTTTTTGCTACTGCATAAGTTCAGATTTTCATTTCTACCATGACTTTTGATTTACCATGGCATCAGAGTTCTGATTATTTTTTCCCCCCATGCTTAATGACCATTTTGGGGTGAAAGTTCAGTGCTTTGAGTGGTCTCAGGAATATTTGCTGAATTATTCCAAAAAATTGTTCTAAATCCCCTGTTGGTTGGCCACTCCTGGTAGCTCAGCATGCTAAGGTGAGTGACTCTTCATTAGTGCAAACAGAGCGTCTGCAGAGCTTAGTTTGAAATTAAGTAACATTATTATTGGGTAATTGCTATGACTATAATGCATAACATTTATGTAACTTTATTAATAGGGATTAACTGATTTAGACTGATACCTTTCAGTCTTTAAATGTGGCAGGACTATTAAGATGAATGAAGCAAGGCCTTTTGCAACATACCATCACTGCAGCAGAAATAAGTTTCACATGCATGAAATGGATGATCCAATTGGCTGTCTATAAAGACACAGGCAGATTCCCATCCCAATCTAAGACCCTTATGAATTCTGACTGCAGCCCCATAACCTTAAGACTGTATCTGTGAGAGATAGCCCACATCTTCTTCTATGCCATAAACTTGCACCTTTGGGGTTTGTAAAGGATAATCCACATTTGGATATTGAAAGGTGGAAAAAAGTTTTATTTCTGACAAGAAAAAAAAATTATGCTGGACAGTCTTAATGGCTTCCAATATTACTGGCATGTCAACAGGATCCTACTGAAGACTTTCTTGGAGGAGGCTCCCTTATGATCAGGGAAGCTTTTTCGTTGATGAAACTACGGAGCTTCAGGTCATACAGGGGTGTCAAACCATGTGTCTGACTATGGGTAGGTGTTAGGTTGATGGCTGGATCTTTCAACAGAACAATGTTGCACTTCTGTCATGGGAATAAAGTCTCTCTTTTGGACCCTCCTACATTCTCCCCTGATGTAAATCCCTCTGAAAAGGGAGGTTTACAATTAAGAGTGGACATTAGTTCCAGACCACAGATGTTCTTCCTGAGGCCATCTACACCACAAGGAGAAAAGTTCCCAACAGCCCAATGGGAGCATTAGCATCAAGGAAGTCTAAACACATTTTTTAAGCAATCAACAAGAACAGAGCGGCTTCTCTCTACTGAGTCCTTTCAGACATTTCTTTGGGCTATGGTCTTAAACATTTGATCAATTAAAGAAAAGTCTGTTTTTTAATGTAATTTTAAATAAATTGTTAAGTTTTATTTTTGTCTTTTGAAGCTCAGCTTAAAATCTGATTATGATCAGATAACTCAGTTTTGTCTTTGCAAACAATTTTATCACTAGCTTTATTGGGTGAACAATATTTTTTTTGTACAATTATAGGGACAAAAAAGTATTTGAATCAAGAGTAGACAGCAGATCTAAATTTCATCTGTCACACTTTAAGAACCTTTAAACTGTCATGAATTGAAACAGAAAATAGCTTCAAACTATCACTGACTCTGACAAAGGTGCTAATAAGTTAGAAAATATTTCACCAATTAGGTTGTAATTTTGTCATTACCCTCCTGCACCAGGTTCTTACTCAGATGTTGTTACTTCTAAACCCAAAAAACAAAGAAATGCTTCACAGAAGGAACATGGAACTGAAAACATATATTCTTCCATACTTTCAGTGGACTTCTAATGCATAAATATGTTTTTATTCATCCTCTGTCTCCATTTCCTTTCCCACTCCATCTTCGTTAAAATAAGTATTCCAGTTTTGATATAGTTTTCTGTTTCTCTTCCTTCTTTATTCTCTGTTAACCTCATCTTCCTCAATTTTTATAGAAAAAAAACAGGAGTAAGGTTTAATACGAAATGACCCAACTATATAGGCCATCAGAGTGTCCTTGACTGTCCATGTGCAGAAAGAGAGGAGGCTGTTATGTGTTTGTGTCCCCTGCCATCCCGTCTATCTAGGCCAGTCTTGATGTGTGTGCTCCATGGACCACTTCCCTACAGACTATACTGTATATGTGTGTGTGAGAGAGAGGGTATGTCTGTACAGAGCAGTCCACTTCCCAAAAGACCAGAGTCACTTTTACACTGGAGTTATAATGGCTAAAACAGGCTTATTACAGGACTTCTTTAACAGTGTGTGCGTGTTTCCATTTCCAGACCTGCATCTATAATTAGGTCCAGAAACAGGAGAATGTTTAAATGTTTAGAGGGCTTATCTGGTGTCTCAGAAATATGTGAAACATGTGCTGATACCACAAAGCTTCTTCCTTATTGACTTGTTTTTCCAAGGCAATGAATTCTGCCCCATATGGTGATGATGGCATCCTCACTACTGTAAAAAGGGGTCAGTTTTTAGTAGTGGAGCACATGAAGCATTGAGTTCTTGTTATTTTTAGGGAGACAGCAGAGACTTTGGTAAAACACTATTTTACCAAATAGGTTTTTTTTGTTGAAACCTAACCAAACAGCATCTAAAATATTTAACATATAAGGTTTAAAAAAATAAAGTGAAAGTGCATTAGATTTTTAACTGAAGCTGGGACTTTCCCAGTTCTAAATGGGACAAATTTACCATAAACCCCATCCTGAGGTGGGAATTCAAACTTTGAAGGTTGAAAGGCTCCTGCCAAACCAGTGTTTAGATTCAGTCTGCAAAATGCAAAAATTTGTTTTTTTTTTTTTTTTTTTTTTTTTTTTTGCATCTGTGACGTTTTCTCTGGAACTAAACCAATAGCTCACATATGCAAAAAAATTGTTCCTGGAAGAATTAAGTTTGAAGTAATCTTTCAAATTTACCAACACGTTGCTTCTGACTGGAAGTAATTTTAACACCTTGAAGTGGCCAAACCACAGTCCCGACTTGAATCTGATTAGGAATCTGTGGAGGGAGCTAAAGATTAGGGTGATGGTAAGGAGGCCTTTCAACTGTAAAGACTTCCACTTTTTCACTTTTTTTCAAATGAAATCATCAATAAATTGTGTTCTTACATCTCAAAACTGTTTAAGTGCAGTAACCTATCTAATAATGGGTATATTTTATTTTTAGAACAATATTTGATAGCATGAACTGACAGATTTCTGGACAAAAATACAATGATGAATTAAAAAAAAAAAAAAAAAAAGATTTTTATTGTCACACATACAAAACTAGCCAAGGCTTCATTTAATAAGTAACAAACAATAGGAAATCTGAAGAAAAGTAAAAAATTAAACAGCCCTAACTAGATGTAACCAGAGCAGTTGCTGCACAATTGACATCCCCCATCTTCTACCATTTTCTGAGCGATTCAGACAAGTGCAAGGTTCAGTGTCGTGCATACTGGTCTCCAAATCTTTCAACTGAGAGCATCACTGGGGGCAGTTTTAGCAGTTCAAAAGTCTTCTTCGATCTGATCGATCCATTGGTTATTGAGTTGTCCAAATGATGTCCATCTGGGCTTTTCTTGGCTGCTGATTGTTAATTATTGAGTATTGAGATGGTCATCATGGCCCCACTACCTTGATTCTCCTCCATGGTCCTGAGTCCAAGAGCTTTAGTCATTAGGTGGGTGGTCATGTTACATTTGCAGAGAACTCCTGTGATTTGCCCAGCCAGTGCCACGTTGAGTTTAATGGATTTTGCCTACCAACAAACATTTCTGAAACATTTTTATTTGCTGGTGCCTAATTCTGATTTTTCAGTAACACAATCAGTACAAAATATTTTCAGCTGAGCCTTTCTTATGCTTTAAGTGGATTGATCATGTTGCCTTTCTGCATTTTACAACAAAATCTCAAAGTTAAGGACATAAGAACGAAATTACACTCCATTTTAGCCATCATAAGTAAGATACCGGGCGTGGTGGTAGCTCATATTTAAGTGAGGCTATCTGTTATTCTCCTTTCCCCCCTTTTTTTCATTTATTCTCTGTTCCACCTCCACGCCACCTCTTTTTTCACCACCACTTTTCCACCAACCCTTTTTATTGCATCTGTGATTTGTATTCCAGATCAATATGCCCATGAAGGAAAGAACAAGGAAGAGAGAGAGATGATAAAGAGGTTTTTCAGGGATTGGCTTGGCGCCTGTGGTGATGTCACCAGAGCAGGAGGCGCGACATTGCCTGTCGGTTGTCATGTTAACCAAAAGAGAGTGGGTATCTTATGAAGAGATGGAAGGGCATAAGGAGGAAAAAGAACAGCATTTATAGAACTTCAGATATTTATGTATCTTATTATTTTGAAGGTGAAAATACAGACGTTTCTTAAGGATAAAAGAAATCCTGAGCCTGCTCACTGTAACTATTTAATATCCTTACGTGTACCACTCTCCTCCCTTTTTCTGTTGTGAAAAAAATATGGCCAGTTCTCTGCATACATGTGTCTAGGTCGCAGCATGATAAGTTGATGATTAATGACATTACATCAGTGTGGCAGACGGGTATCCATGGAGATGCCACATTAAACAAACACGGTGTTCCAACAGGGACAAAGAGAGAGGAAAGGAGGCGAGGGGAGAGGGTACAGCAGTTACACAGATGAGATGAGAAAAGATGGTGAGGAGAACAGAGGAGGGAGGCACCAAGATTTCTCTTCCTGGCTGAGTCAATGGGATTGTTTGAAGCTTGAAAAAGCTTGTTGACTAACAGTGGAGGAGGTCAGAACACAACTAAGACATTTATAGGGTCACCTCAGTTTGATATAATGAAATTAGCACCATATCAAATAAGGATGACCTAACTGATTTTCTGTTAGTTACTGGAACTCTTTCAAGATCTGTTGTGTATTGAATAATATAACATCCTTTGGTTTCTGAAAGCTTTTATAAGCCACATATGATCAAACATGATTTCCTGTACCAATCCCACATCCTCCCAATCACTTTATCATCATTTGTTTCTCACTTCTCCATATGTTGTTTCAAACTGGTGTTTTCACTTTTGATGAAAGACAGATGATGTTCAGATGAGAATGGAGAAGTTTGAAACTGTGAAATATCCATTCCTAGGAAGTAGGTGATGGTCACCATCTATCCGATCACTCATTGTCTTCCACTTATCCGGGATCAGGTCGTGGAAGTAACTACTCCTTAAGGGAAATCCACACTCTTTGCCTCATTCTGGAGGAACCCAAAGTGTTTCCAAACCAGAAAGTGAAGGTATCCAGGATTTGATCAGATGCCTGGCCACTTTAACTGACCCCACAATGCAGAGGAGCTGTCTCTCACTGAATGATGGAGCTCCTGACCTATTCTGTAAGGTTGAGTCCAGCCAGTATGGGCTCATTTTAGCTTCTTGTATTCTGGATCTCATTTATTTTGGATATAATGAAATCTTACGCCCATAGGTGAAGGTCAGAACGAGCTCATTAATCCAACATTTCACCTTTGGGCTCATCTCTTTCTTCACTATGATAGACCAGAACAGGACTCACTTGTTTTTTAGCAGATGAGGTAACATTTTGTCAATCTATCTCCTCCTCCATCACACATGAATAATACACCAACGTATTTAAGCACCTCCACTTTAGACACAGACTGACCCCTAGACTGGAGGAAGCAGTCCAAATTTTTCTAGTTGAGAACTATGGTCTCAGACAAAGAAGAGATGACTGTTCATCCGCAAAGTAAAAACTTGAGATCCTGAGGTTCCCAAACAAGATACCATTTTCTCCATGAATACACCTTGAGATCTTGTTGATGATTCTCACAGAGGATTGGTAATAAGGGGCAAGTGTGGTGCAGTCCACTGTAAACTGGAAACAAGCTCAACGTTTAATTGACACAGCTCTTCTTTTGGTTATCCAAGGACAGAGATCATTGGACATCATTTATTACGGACTATAAGTTACGAACCCTTTCAAACCATGATGAAAAGTTAATACCACCAAGATCTCAGAAAATCTGGTAGAATGCAAAAAAAAAAAAAAAAAAAAAAAAAAGCCCAGAAAGCAATTTGTATATAACATTTTTACCCCTTTCAACATCACGACCCAAGATACTTAAAAGTTCAGTCTACTTATTGTAACATTGCACCTTGATATATCTATTTTAACTGCCATGAACTTTCCTTTTCTGTCTCATTTAGTCTTAAGCTAAGGGAGACAGAACTCTTAAATAAAGTTCAGCTATTTTTGCAGGCATTGTGAACCCTGTTGGACTCTGAGTATAACAAGAGTATGAAAACCAGAAAGCACAAAAATGTGTGTTTTATTTATCCTCAAGTAGAAATTTGTGGAGCTGGTACATAATTTCATACTCTTCAAGTTGCAGCTCAGTGATCATAGAATGCATCTGGGAATTTCTAAGTGAAAATGGGTTTCTGCTGGGAGAGTCTCAGGAGAGTGCTACAACACTCTGTCATGTGACCTGCCAATTAGGCTGAATTATATGTAGCTTGCCACAAATGTTTTCCTAATGGCAACTTTGGTTGTGCAAGGATTGCTAATTGGAAAGTTCATTGTTTTTTTTTGTTTTTTTTTTATGGCAACACTTGTAGGATGGCTGTTTCCTATTATACCTGGAACTGCTGTTATCAAAACAATGAACTAACAAGGATACCACCAGAGGTTCTAGACACATTGACAAAAAATAGCTCTTCTTGCTGCTATTTTGATTTCTGTCAGTTTTAAATGCCACTGAACTTTCTATTAATTCTTTTTGTTTTCCAAAAACCCCTGCAGATTCATTATGATAATAGAACTGGTTCTCACATTTACCTTGTGCTACTTGACTGTGGGTTGTATACAGTAAATTGAGCTGGATTTCATGTCTCAACACAGTTGGGTTCTTACCAGCACAAAAGTTTCTTCCTCTAGTTTCGAAGCTGTTCACTTTGGGCTATTTGTGGTCTAAAATAAATCAGAAGACAGTTTGCAGAATGTTCTCCTTAAGGTTTTAAATATAGATGGTTTACTCTAACAACAGAAATCAGTGAATTAAAACCAATATTAACTGCTTAATAATACTAATTAACTCCATCAATAGATTCATTAGTCCTAACCATTACTAGTCTGTTCCTAACCCTAACCAAAACTTAATTCATACTCTGCCTCTAAACCTAACTAGTAAAGCACAACAGAACTGCAAAAAAGTGAGGACCAGGAAAAGATCCTCACTTTCCACAAATGACCTCCCTTTGTTGGCAAATATTGTGAAAGTGGTCCTCTATATGTAATATATACAAGTACACACACAATACATGTTTGTATCTTCACAATGACTTTGAATTGATTTCCATGCATTTTTCATTCATTTCTATAGTCTAACCCTGACCCTTACCTTAAATCTAACCTCAACTCCCACACCTTAGTTCTAAACCTAACCCCTTAATCAAAAACAGCACTTCTTCTTGTGGGGCTTTGGGTCCCATAAGGACCAGTGGGTCCTCATAACATAGTATTTGTTGGAAAAATGAGCCTTACAAGGTGAGAAATGCTAAAACACACATACAGATATACATACACATCTACCACAGCGCAAACAACATCTGCAGATTGTGGCCAATCAAAGCTTTGATCTGCAGTCACATCCCAGCTAGTTTAAAGAAATGTGACTGTCATCTGCCTTCACTCATCTGCTGTTTCTTCTCCAAAACACAGGCTCAGGAGGAAAACATGACATGTCCTTTTTAAAGCACAAAGCCAACATTTACAGCACATAATGTACCAAATTTACAGTTTACCTCCGGGGTCCCCTAATTCCCCCTCACTCACTCCTGATCCTTTTTATATGTCACTCTCTTTTGTTTTTATTCAGGGCTCATCATCCATTGCTGTCCATTTAAAATGTTTAAAACGTTTTCTAAAAGGATATAAACTGTGACTCTACCTCTGAGTCAGGCATCTGGTGACTATCAGAGTTAATCACCCAAGCTTCCTTTGACTGCCCATGTCACACAAACACAGCGTTTATTGGAACGCAAGCACACATTGGACCGTGTTGGAAAGCATGGACTGCACAGAGGTAGAAAAGTTGCAAGATGAAGACATGCAGGGCAGCAGAAGGTTATGAACGAGAGGAAAAAACGAGAAGGAAAAAAAAGGAGAAGACGGTGGCAGTATGTGTGAAACGGGCAATGACACATTTGGGCTTTTGGGAATGAAGAGACTTGATAATAATACGGCTTTGCTGCTTAAATAGATGTGAAACAGAGGTGCGAAATACCCTGACAGCAAAGGTAGACCTCATTTAGTTTGTGCACTGGAAGAAACCGAATGATTCAAATAGAAAAAAGTCCAATCTCTTAATCCAAATCATGACCACAACAATGTTTTTACATTTTTACCAAAGCCATTCAATCTGCAGTAATACTGTGCCTTGCAAAAATTACTGCTTTAAACTTAAATTTTTTGCAAAAAAAATGTCTCTTACAAATTATTTGAAAGTGTAGTGCGTATTTGTATTGAGCACCCTTTACTCTGATACTGTTAAATAAAGCTCAGTTTTACCAACTGCATTCACAAATCATATAATTCTTCAAAGAACCAGCCAAGAATCCATTGATAACTCAGGAAAGGCTACAGAGACCCATGGGCCAGGGGGAGAAAGTGTGTAGAAGACAACTATCAGTCATAAACTCCAAAAACCTCGCCCTTCCATTTGAGTTGGAGGAAGAAAGCCCTTGTTGAAATAAAGGTATACAACTCCTGCTTAGAGTCAGGCACAGTCTATATAAGGAACATCTTATATGGGAGAAGGTGCTCTGGTCAAATCAGACCTAAACTGAACTTGCAAATTACTTTTTGTAGCAAACTAACAAAACCCATTACCCTGAACACATCATCATATAGTGGACATAGTGGGACATAGTGACGGCAATACTATACTGTGTGGATATTTTTCTTCAGCAGGTGCAGGGAACATTGGGAAGTCTGAGCTATTTTGCAAAGAAGAATGGGCAAAAATGTCAGTCTGTAGATGTGCAAAGCTGGAAACCTGTGGCTTTTATTGCAGCAAAAGGTGGATCTATTAAATATAGACTCAGTGAGGCTAAATATAAATACAAACCCCACTGTTGGTATATCACATAAAATCCCAATAAATTACATTAAAGTATGTGGTTGTAACATGACAAAATGTGAAACAGTTCAAGGGTAATACAATGACTACTTTTGTAAGTTACTATATTTAATAGACCCTTTAATTGGCCAGTTTGAGGAAATTTAGCTCGGTAGTTTTAGGAACCTCATTGAAGAGACAAATTTCCAAAGTAGATTCAACAATCAGAACTAAATTTCAGATAAAATGTCTCAGAGTTGAGCAAAAAAGTTCTGAAAACCTAAATCACTCAATCCTTTCCTCAGATTGTGGTAAAAAGCAGCCATAAAAGAAGCATTGCCAGCTTTGGCAGCCTTAGAGTCATACTCTGAGATCACAGGCCGTGTGATTTGGACAAAGACGTTTCATGGTCAAGGTTAGCAGTAATTTGCAGGGCTGAGGCGAGGCAGGGCCATCCTGTCAGAGAGGACAGGTCAGGGCCTGGAAATGATAAATCCACTTACAAATATATGACAGTGAGAGCCAGGCAAGCATCTGTTCTCTGTTCTTTTCCACAGACACTAACATTCTCTTGCCTTGTTACAGTTTCTGAGCCCTGCTATACCAAAAATGTCACTTAGAAGGCAGATACACTACTCTCTTGTAACACTTTGCCCTGATTCTGAAAGCTATCCTCTTAAGAAGGCAGTTAGTTCACTCTTTGTGCTTACCTTGTGGCTTTCCACAAATAACCCACAAATGATCATTGATTAATTTAACTGGAGGAGTTATCAGCCTCAGTAAAGACAGATGAATTGCCTCTGATCTGCTTACAGTTAAATAGAAATGCTTGGATGTCTAAGCACACTTTTTATTTGATTATCCCTGTTTCTGAATGTTTCACAGAAACACTGTCCACTTCTTTCTTTTCTTGTGTTGAAGTTTCAACACAAAAGGTTTGTACTTGCACTTATTACATAGCTATTGTGTGACTGTACTCATGTGTTTTTGTTCACTTAGACAAACTAATAAAAACTGCATGTGTTTACATTTGTTCAAGGATTAAAACTGGCTTGCTTTATGGAAATGCATAAAATTAAAAGTTGCAAGAGTGATGCTGAGAGCATTGTATTTTATTTGCAATTTCTATAGGAAAATTGCATTCTGAGCTTCAAATTGCAATTAAAGTGACACAAGATTGTATTTATTCTTCCAATTTGCATCAAATGACCTCAGTGAAAGCTTTCAGTAATTTGTTACAGCAGACATCATCTGCTCCCCATAAGTGATGTCTGTTTCTGTATAAAAGGAACAGTACGTCTTCTGTAGCCTTCAAGTTCCTGAGATCAGCAAAAGAAACTTTAGTAGAATTTCACCTTACTATATCTCCCTGGCTAGAGAAATAAAGAATACAACCTGAAAGACTAGAAGAGATGTCCACTCCACCTAAGCAGAACAAGGAAAGGCTTTAGCACTAAAGGCTTAAAAAAAGGCTAAGATGTTTATAACATAGTTTTTCCCCAATTTAATTTGGTGGAATTGTGTGAATCTGCTTGATTTTCAGTTATTGTTTAGTTATATGGAATACTTAAGGGTAAGGACAGGAAATCCGAAATAAACCAAGAAATGAAATCCTTGTATGAGTTTAACACATAAATCAAATTTCCAATAATAATTTAAAAATGTAATTATTTACTTGAGTATTTGTTAAATTATTTAAAATAAATATTTTTTATGTTATCTATTACATTTTATTAGTATAAATAAATAAGTATCGCATATAAAAATATTTATTTAAAAAATATTTATTGAATTGTGATACTTTTGGCTTTTGTTATATGCCGAAAGACAATTTAACAGTCTGGTGTCAGGTAGGAGATTTGTTCATCTGTTGTGTTTAAAATGTATTAAAATGAGCTTTTAGTTGGTTCCCAAGGTGCACAAACAAGAAACAGTTGTCTGTTCGTTGCAGGACTCCATGGGAGGTTGCAGTGAATGTGTACTGAATTGTGCTGTTTTTCACTTTTATAAATTGGTTGTCAGATTTCTTAATCACCAATTCCATCATCCTTTTGTTCACCGTATCGAAGACAAGCAGTTGTCCTGTGATTCTCACCTCTGAGTGTGCTCAGCAGCATGGCTCTGATTGGGTGGAGGGAGAACACCATAGCAACAGCCAGTTGATGGATTAAAGCTGTAATAGAGAAAAGAAAGTCACTGTGATTACACACACACAAGCACACATCCACACAAACAGTGTCACTTGATTAAAAGAAAATAGGAGCCAGAAAACAACTTACTTCCTCTTTGTGTAACAATTTTACCCCCCATATACAAACACACATATACTCAACAAGTCTGTCAATCATTTATCTGCACTGCAGGAGCCAAGCACGGAGGCTTCCCCTTCGGCTAGCAATCTGGTAATAACGAGGGATAGCTGCAGTGTTTCCCCCATGCCCTTCTATCATCTGTGTTAATCAACACCGTGTGGAGCCACTCCACATTTATTACTTCTTGATTAATCCAGTAATTATGAGAAAAATTCTGTGTAACTGTCACCAAGCAATACCAAAGTCTTTGTGTGTATGTGGGGATGCTTGATATGTTATATTGCATCCACTATCATGGAGTTGTGTGCACAGAATTAGTGCAGGTGTAATTTTTGGCAGACTAATAGAAAGTAGTCATGCGGACAGACCCAGTCGTGCATTGTAAATCATCACAGCTGGCTTGTTCGTTTCTCAAGGTGACATTAAGCCTCACCTGACAAGGTGTGTGTTACTGCAGGATGCATTTTTACTTCGAGGTGAGCCTGTTAACGAGAAAACCTGTAGAGTCTTGATTAGTGAGGACTGTGTGCTGGAGCAGTTATTTGGAAAATTAGTTGGATTGCTGTTCAATGACTAAGGAGTGATTATTAAATCCTGTAATACATGTTCAGTATAAAACTTTGATTTTGATACAGTTTGGTTAGCACTGCATTGTATTGTGTTATTTTGGCAATACTTATATTTTATACGAAGCCCATTCAGTTGAAACCAGATATTTACATACTCTATAAAAATAATATTAATATTTTTTCTCACTGTCTGACATTAAATCGAACTCAACATTTCCTATTTCAGGTCCGTTAGGATTCAGAAGTTTACAATCACTAAGATTACTATGCCTTTAAAGAATGTTGGAATGTCCAGATGGCTATGTCAAGGTTTTGAAAGCCTCTGATAGTTTAATTAACAACATGAGTTAACTGGAGGCACACCTGTGAATGTACAGATACATCTCAAAAATATATAAATGTCATGAAAAAGTTCAATATTTTTTGTCACTCATTTCAGAGAATGAAACTCATGCATTACATAGATTCATTACACACAGAGTGAAAAATCTCAAGCGTTTATTTCTTGGAATTTTGATGATTATGACTTACAGGTAATGAAAACCCAAAATTCAGTGTCTCAGAAAATCTGAATATTACATAGGATCAATAAAAAAGGATATTCTACACACAAATGTCTAGCTTCTGAAAAGTGTGTTCATTTCAATGCACTCAATACTTGGTTGGGGCTCCTTTTGCATGAATTACTGTATCAATGTAGTGTGGCATGGAGACAATCAGCCTGCTGGAAGCACAGGTTAGTGGCCTTCAGGTCATCTGCATTTTTGGGTCTGAAAAGAGGACTCTATGGTAAAACAAGTTCTGTTTCATGGACTATAAGACCACTTACAGAAGAAGAAGCCATTGCTCTATATATAAAAAAAATTAAGGTTTGGAAATGTGCAGAGGGACAAAGATGTTAAGTTTGCTAAGATATGTCCTGTGGTCTGAGGAAGCTAACATTGCAGTGTTTGGCCATAATGGTGAAAAATTACATTTGAAGAGAAAAACATGGAAGCTTGCTAGACTTTAAACACCTTCCCACCTGTCACGTACAGGGGTGGCAACATCATGTAATGTGGCTTGAATGTTTTGCTACTTCACAGGACAAATGACATAATGAGGAAAGAACATTATGTGGAAATACTGAAACATATCAAGACCTGACCAAGGAAGTTAAAGTTTGGAGACAAATCGGGGACAGTGATCCTGAGCATACTGGCAGATTAGCTATAAAATGGAATAAGGAGAACAAACTTAAGGATTTATCTTGATCATCTCAAAGTCCTCATCTCTAGCCCATAGAAAATATGTTGACAGAGATTAAAAAGTGAGTGAGAGCAAGGTGGCCTACAAACCCTACTCAGTTATACCAGTTCTGTCAGGAGGAATAGACCATCATTCCAGCAAACTATTGTGAGGAGATTGTGAAAGGAGACCCAAAATGTTTGACCAAGGTTATACACCTTAAAAGCCAATTTGACCAATATAAAGTATCCCAACTAGTGAATTTAAGGGTTAAAGTGCAGAAGCAAGTTATCTAAAAGTCTGAGAAACCAACTGGTTTGGATTGCATACAAGAAGCAATATGCAAATGTGTGGTTATTTGAAATATTTTTGGGCAAAGTAGAAATAAGACATCCCGGACTGGTATTTATTACTGGGAAAAAGACACTAACTTAAATACAAACAAAGGATAAAGCCCACTGGTAAAACCACTTCTAACAGTTTGTGACCAATTACCCCTTCAACTCAAAACTCATGACCAAAGTTAAATGTTGGAATGAAGATCACATGGCAGTTCTTCACTTCAGACTCTCCTTCCTTTTCTTAAAAACTTCAAACCAAGACTGCTTGACGATAGGAGCAGAATCTCAGCTTGCCATTTTTCCAAGTACTACAGTCCCACACTTTGTCATGTTCCTGTATCCAAGCCCATATTCAAGTGCTTCACACATGGCTAGGGATTATCCTTAAAATATGGAACACCTAATTTGGAAAAAGTATTTGCCTGTGTCTGGTCTTTGTGTGCATTGTTACAGATCTTTCAGCCAACAGAGTCTTAGGTAAAGCAACTGAAAGCAGGAATTCAAATAAATTCACACTTAGGACAGCGACTACCATTGTTGCACATCCTATTTTATTCTAGCCCATGTTTCTTTCTGCCAATTTACTTCCTTCTGTTGCATCCATATTTTCCCCACTTTTCACATTTAGATTTATTCTTAATCTCTTGATTTTTTTTCACCACCCTTTTTCACTCAATCATCTACCTCTCCTCCTCTCTCCTCCATCCCATCACCTCCTTCTGCCTCTCTCTAGTGCTGGATTATTTTTGGTATGCCTGGATAATTTCAGTAGGAAGTCAAGCTCAGTGCCAGAGAAAGTGGAGCGCATATAAAGGAGCCACAAGACAAACGGAGACATCAAAAAGCTCCGCATTTTTTTTTTTCAGAATATCAGCAAGACACAGCAGTGAAGCTTTGCTTACAAAATCAGTTTATTTATTGTAAGTATGCGATTATCCATTGCATGTTAAATGGACTAGCAACATACATCCCAGAACTTCCATCCATACGTCCCAAGCAGGTCCCTAAGGTCTTGTGACGAGGGCCTTTCTAGTTGTGACATGCACAAAGCTGAAAACTAAAGGTGACAGAGTCTTCCCAGCAGTAGCACCAGGGCTTTGGAAGTCTCTCCCCTTGAATTTAAAGACTGTGGACTCCTTTGAGTAAAAGCATATGTTTTTAAAGTTGCTTTTGCTTAGGTATGCTTCATATTTTTAGTTTTTCTTTTGCATAGCACTTTTTGATCTACAGTGGACCATCAGTATTTGTGGGAGTTAGGGACAACAACCACCTTTGAATTGCTAATATAAATTAAACTGCCTCTTCAAGGTCATCCCATAACATCCCAATTGGGTTTAAGTTTAGATTTTCACTAACTCACACCAAACCCTTCATTTTGTTTTCATTGAGGGATTCATAGGTGGACTGGCTGGTGTATTTTGGATCATTGTCCTGCTGTATAACCCATGTGTACTTGAGCTTAAACTGATGGCCTAACATTCTCTGGGACAGAGAATAATTCATGGTTGCATTAAGTACATTAAGTTGCCCACATCCTGAAGCAGCAAACCAGCCCCAGATCATCACACTACCACCACCATGTTTGACTGTCTATATGATGTCCTTTTATCCAATTTCTGTTAGTTTTACACTAGATGTAGATACCCACATATTCCAAGAAGCTCTATTTTTAGTCAAACGAATTATTCCCTAAAAGTCTTCCAGATCTTCAAAATGTGTTGGTGGTATTGTGCGAAAGATTTTTGTGTTCTTCTTGATCAGTAGTGGTTTTTGCCTTGTAAAGTTCTCATTGATGCATTTGTGAAGTGTGCTGGGTTGGTTACTCTTGGGCAGCTTCACCACTATGTCTTGTTTTATCCTTTTGTGGATAACAAATCACATTCTCTGGAGTCCTAAGTGTTAGAAAAAGCTTTGCAACCATTTCTTTAGATTGAGGAATTAATATTTTTAAAGATCTTTTAGCCAGACAGGTTGTATTTAAATGAAATAATTTCAGCAATTTGTATTTTTTCTGGTTATTTTTGTCTTATATTAAAGTAAATCTGATAATTTGAAATATTTAAGTGTGAGAAAAAAACAAAGAAAAAGAGGAAATCTGTAGGGAGATATTTTTTTTCTAATGTACTGCACTTTCCACAATTCTTGCAAATGAACATTTTCTCCTACAACATTTTTCACACTACATAAAGAATCTATAAATCAAAATTGCTGGAAATTTCGTCTCTTTCACATAGGGTAAATTTATAAAAACCAATGTTCTAAGGAGTTCTAAATAAAAGCAAGTACATGAGTCCATTGGGTACCTTGAAGTTTAAATATTGTTTTATGAATCATTTACTCCATCAATTGCTGTGCAGCAATGCTGAAGCATCCTTTTGCGAGACACTGAAAACCTACTAAATCACTGAGTTAGTTTGAGGACTTTAAATGAAGTCCAGTAGTTTTAAAGGTGCTCCAGAACAGATTTTCCCCTCCTGTTTTCTGCTTGGTAATAGCAAGGTTTGGGATGTAAGAAATGTGTATATTTAATAATTCAGCCAAGCAGCAAGCCTTGTGCTGATAAATGTCGATGATCCAGTCAACCGTCGGAGAGGTCTGAGAGCCTGACTGGAGAAGGCCGATTATAGCGTATTACAGGCAAAGAGGATGATGGCAGTTATTAATTTAATAACAGCTAATGGAAAGATGACATGTGTAATGTTTGAGAAGCTCAACATTGGTTTTGTGTGTTTGTGTGTGTGTTTTCTTATCCGTGCTGCTTAATACTAGCTCTGTTTTCGGCTGGAGCTCAATGAGAGGAAAGCTTACGCAGTGTGCTGTGCTGACCTAGCTTATTACTGACTCTTTGAATGCCTGTGTGTGTGAACGACAACCACCAGTTACACTTCAGATAGTCTCCGTATGTAGGCGGCACATGATCGGCTTAGGGGACAATACACTACAGGACACACACACAAACGCGCGCACGCACACACACATACACACACACATATAAATGTTAATATCCTCTTGGGCAGCTCTGACTCACAGTCTACTCTCCGTCTCTTTAACGGTGGTGACTCAGAGAAGTAGATTGCCCTCAGGTGTCATGGTGTAAGATGAATAATTCACCCCAAGGACCCCTTCCCTACTCTCATCCTCTCTCTTTCGTTTTTCCTCTCTTTCCCTGCCCTTTCTCTCACCTCTTTTCTCTCACCCTGAGAGGCTATGTTATATTTCTTCCTCCCTTTCCTCCACTCGTAATTAGTCTGTGTGTGAGGAAAGTGGCAGCATATGTTGCAGTGAATCAGAAAAGCAAAGAGAGAGAGAGAGAGAGAGAGAGAGAGGATGATAACAGTGTAAAATTACAAATGACCGATTTGGTCCAGAAGGTTTGGCTTGGCAAACAAATTTGAGCAAACAGGATCTAACAGTTACCAAAATGGTGGATTACACATGGAAAGGCAATAGAAAATTAAGTATCAAAAATCCCCATATATATTCAAATCTAGAGTTAGAATTAAAGATTAAATAATAATTTTAGCTACATTTAAAGTCCCTCAAATTGGAATTTCTGGATAATTTGCACAAAAACTTGTAAAACAAAATTCACAATAGCCATAAAATAGTTACTGGTGTTGTCTTGTGGCAAGAACATCACCAGTTCAAATCTAGGCTAAAGCCTATGCTCATATGTCGACTTTGATTGGTCTCCCTGTGCATGTATTATTTAGATACTTTTAACAGGTACTCCAACTTCTTCCCACAGTCCAAAAATCTCCAGCTATGGTAATCAGTTAAACAATCATTGTTAAATTCTATGGTTTTTGGTGTCAAGATATAAAAATGAAGCAGTTTCTAAAATTATTTAAATATAACTTCAAGTGTAGATAAAACACAAATTCCACATAATAATTAGAAAGTATGACTTACTCTGGAAAAGTAGAAGGGTGGCCGCAGATCCCTGGTCAGGAAAGAAGGAGGAAAGACATCAGCAAAGACAGAGAAGGGAACTGTTGCTGCCCATCACTCTGGGAAGACTAATAAGCCCATTTCCAAAAAAAATCATTATCAGAGAAAAGGACTATTGAGCAAAGAAAGTGTTTAAGGAAGTTCCCAGTCTGTCAAGGATTGAACATCTATGCAAATTCTCTCCAAGGTCAGCAAAAAACTCAAGACTTCTTCTCAGGCTCTATAGATCCCAGTTAGCATATTAAACATTTAGGTTCACAACAGCAGAATCAGAAAAAGACTGAACAAGGAGCTTGTTTGGGAGGCTTGCTAAGAGAAAGCCCCTTCTCTCTAAAAATGAATACGGCAGCATGATGTTTTGCAAAATTGCACTCAAACAACCAACAAGACTTGTAGAACAATGTGTTTTGACAGATGAGACCAGAAAGAGGTCTGGCTATAATGTACACCACCATGTTTGAAAAAAGCTTAACACAGCATATCAGCACAAACACCTCACACTGACCATCAGGTATGGTGATAGGATGTGTAGAAGTCTGGTGGTTCTGCTTTTTATGTTGCTGTTTGTCATGTACCATTGCCCGATGGCATTAGCTCAATAAGTTCATGAAGACAGTGTGAGCAGTCTGACATTTAGAGTGTTGCAAAGTTAAAGGCAATATTATGCTTTTCTAAAAGATCAAATGTAAAGTTGAAAATAACATACTACATGAGCCAAAACTTAAGGGAATTTAGTGGATTTTGTGGAACATCAAGTCATGTCACATCTTCAAAGTATGTGTTGTTTTCAATGCACTCCCATTCAGGATGGTGTACGTGTATAGGGATCAAGGGTGTGTAATCAACAGTATTCCACTGTGTCAGAACCAGGCATATTACTTTTGTCATGATGTCACAGTCTTGTTTTATTTATTTATTTATTTCATATCAATGATCAATTGACCATCAGTTAATGAAATTGAAATTCTCTACGAGTGCCCCCAAGAGGTCAGTTTTATATAGCCAAAGGAATTTGAAAGTAAATCATGCCATCAGTATCACTTTCAAGCATTAACCATGCTGAGGTGAGGGAAATGTCCAACAAGCAAAGTATGAGACTTAATAATGTTTTATTTGGGTCATTGTTGTGATACTTAAGCAGTGGTTGTGCCGATTCTGTAGCAGTTGCACACGTGCAGTATACGTGGTGTGAGAGCTGTGTGGTAACGATTTGATGGGTCCAAAAAATGTGTAGTAGCCTGGCATAACTGGTGATCAAATTGTGTATACAATACTGTCAAATGTGTAGTAAAGTGATACTAAGCATTATTTTCTTATGGCATTGTGTCAGTCTACCTATACCACTAAGATAAAAGGCACATATGCAGTAAAAAAATTAAAAGCTCAATTAAAAAAAAATATGATAAAATGCAAAATACTGAGTAATTTGCTCTGAAAAGTTGTTTCTTCTTTCAAGGTTCACAAAAATTGCTATCTTTAATTTTTTATCCTGTATGCTTGTGTACTTGTGCTATTACACTATGCTGGTCCAATTCTGTCCCTAATACATCAATAAATGTCAAACATGAAAGAGGAAGAGGATAAAAATATCTATTTGGACAACTTATGATGCTATTTCAGTGAATTCACATTTCACCTAGCCTTTGAAGCTACTTAAGAAGCCTTTTCTGCCATTTGCTATTCCTTATCTACTCATCTGTAAACTAAAGCTTTTTTCTCTTTCAATATCAGACAGTAAAAGGAAAGAAATTTTGATAACTTCAACAACTCTATGTATTCTGGAAAGAAAATTAAAAAAAAACAAAACAAAACAGAAAATTACAGTGTACATCTTCAGTCCACTCTTTTCTATTTGGCCCCAAGTTCATTTCCTGTCTGGCGAGGTCACATCCTCCCTTCCAAGATATGGATGAACAGGTGCCACCCTTCCCCATCTTCTCGATCACTTATATTCAAACACACATCCACACACACTGACACTTTTTCTCTCACCTCACCCCTTTCATTTCCAAAAATACCTTTAAAACCAATTAGTGGGATTAATTTCAGTTATAGTAAGTTAATTATTTTGTGATGGATTGTGGAAAGGAAGAGGCCAGGAAGAAAGGGAGGAGAGCAAGAACCTGAGTAGAGTCCTCAGGGGAAGAGCTAATCTTAGTCTCTCTTTTTAGTATTTAGTCTCTCTGATGCTTGCTCTTCATCTAAATATTCTGTTTGTCATTTTTGTGTCCATCATTCCATTTTTTTTCTTTCTATTGTCTTTGAGCTGTTTTTTTCTTTTAGATTTTCATTCACTGTTTCAGTCCAATCAGTGAGTCACCCCAGAGGGTCCAAAAATGTATTTTACAGAGGCATTCACCACTGACTATCCATTGTTTGCAGAGTAAATGTCATGACATGAGGTATTCAGGTGATGAATCATTAATTGTTATCAATTTCTATGCATGAATATTTTCAATAGGTCAAAAGCCTAACCACATTTGTGAATAGGAACTAGACTTATGAATAAATTTTGGATTAAATAACTTTCTATATTGGATGTTAATTAGCCATACCTTGAAATTACTCTATTCAGCGTCTGTTTATAAACACTGTTGTGCGAAATTATTCCAGTAAATATTCAATTCTTTCCAAAAAAAACCCTTCACATATCAATGTCAAATCATTTTTTTATATCCCTGGATTAGATAGTGATTTAATTATACATAAATACCAAACATTTACCTTGTTTACTCATGAAATAAAATATGATATCCACACTGTGTGTTGCAACTGACGAAAAGGTTAGGTCACCCCTTAAGAGCTAGTCATACCCCCTTTGGTTGAAATAACTTCAACTTGAGATGCTTTTTGTAGACATTTACCAGTCTCTGATACTGGGCTGAGAAAAGTTACCCCACTCACTTTTATCTGTGAGGTTTTTCTTGTATGTTCAGGCCATTTAAAGATACCCCACAGCATCTCAATGAGATCAAGATCTGGGCTTTGACTCTGCCCTGGACTTTCGACATGACAATTCTCAGCCAGACTTTGGTTGAGTTACTGGTATGCTTTTGGTCACTGACGTTTTGCATGGTCCAGTTCAGCTTTGAACTTTTTTTTTACCTATAGTCTCACATTTTCCTTAAGCAGCCTCTGATGGTAGATTGGTGGTTTTATGATAGTGAGCTGGCCAAGTCCTGCTGCAGCAAAGCATCCCTAAATCATGACACTTCTCTATGCTTTATGGTTAGTATAAGGATTCTTTCCAGAATGCTGTATTCAGTTTATACTACACATGCTTTCTGTTCTGGTGTTCACATAATGAAATTTTAGACTGATCTGTCTAAAGAACATTTCAGACGCCCTGGTCCTTGGCTACATTCTCACTGGCAAATTTGTCTGGACTTCATGCCTTTTCTCAGAGAGCAAAAGCTTGCTGTAGGTCTCGTAATAACATTTTAGGGTTTTTGGTTTTCTTGTGGACTGCTCTCCAAATAAACTTTTTTGGATGGCCAAACTTGGACATGCTGGAAGCGGTTTTGAATGTCCTCTCAATGTGGATTATTTTCCATGAAGTGGAATAGCTGATTTCAAATTCTTTTGAGAATTCTTTAAATCTCTTGCTAGACTGAAAACCTCAGACAGCTCTTTGGATCTCAGCCTGGTACTCAACAGTTAGCAGCACACCAAACTAAAGGTCTGAGGATTAAATAGGGCAAACCTCCTTTAAAATGTTGCATAACAATGTTCTGATCATATGGAGCAAATGTGATAGATACATACGTCTGTGTGATGTTAGCCATTTAAGTGGGAATGAGTACTGGGGTGATCCACTTTGTTTCTCACCAAAAATTATATTTTATTACATTTTACAGAAATATTTAAAAGGTATTTTCTTTCCCTTTTTGTTTATTTAAATTCCTTGAATTTCATAGTTATGTTGAAATTTATTTTAAATATCCATCTGTACAAATATGTTATAAATACACAGATATAAGTTAGACAGTCATAAGGTAGATTTTTGTTCCAAACTTTAAGTATCCTTTCAATGGGTTATGGTCAATACGTAAGTATTGACAAGACAAAAAATACTCTGTCTTAAAAGGATAGCTCAGTATTTTCTCTCTTAGTGTCCACATGAATTATTAATCCAAATTAGTTTGGTAAAAACTGGGAAAAATCTAACCAGGGTCTGGGCCTGCAAATTCGGATTTGGCGATAGAGCCTGTAGACAGGACAATGGTTTCTTTTAAGTGTAATATTGTTTCATGTCTTGTCCCTGTTCAAATAAATCTGAAATAAACAAATAAATTTCTTGCGAAAGATGAAGCTAATGGCTAGTCAGGGCCAAGACCAAAGCATATTTATACAATCTACCATTTTACAGCACCAATACCAACACAAAAGGTCTGCCAGAGAGGACCTTTGAGGATCAGTATGAAATTAGCCATCTTGTCTTTTAAACACATTAGGTTAAGAAAATAGCATGCATAGTGTTTTTTGTAGTTACATAGAGGCAGTGAACAGATACATGTGCATTTTTAGTTGATATTGGTTGTGAGGCTCTGGAAGCATTTGCTTTTCTTGCTCTTTCCCCTTCTGAATCATCTTTTGATCCACTTACAGTAGCTTTCAGGATAGTAAGCTCTTTGATTGGTTCACTTTTGTTCTGTGAAAAGTCAGGAGGAGAGTTGGCCTGTGTGTCCTGCATCCACTTCTGTATAGTGCTGTGAGGAGGTTGCTGACCAAGCCTAGGCCTTTATGTGCTTAAGCCTTTCCACAAGGCAAAACAAAACAGATAAATATTGTACCCACAAAGGTCAGACCTCCACCAGTCTCTTCATGTATTTTGTCCACCAAGCAGATTAAAGATCTTGTGCTGAATTATTTCATGAAAAAGACATATTGCCTCTCAGCCTGAATGGTTGGATAGAGCACGAACAACCCATTGTGATTAGTTTTGCGTGTTCTTCGTCCTTTTGCACTGTGGTTTTCCTCAACATACCTATATACCTATATCCACTCCACAACAAGTCAAGCTGGGAAAACCTCCCTTTCAAACTGCCACTTGGAATTCCAGTATTCCTGATTGTTTAGCTGGAAGCCCCAAATTCCACTAGAAAATAAGCTCTGTCATACCATTACTGCTCTACTTAAGAAGTACCTCTGGAAAACATTTCAAGCTGTGTTTTTGTGTGTGTATGTGTGTGTTTTATCAGTTATTCCACTGCTTTAACGAAACCAGCTTAGGAGCAGTAGAGAGACACAAAGTAGGCTGAATCAAAGACCAGTTTAAGAATAACACAGATGCAGACCTTCACAAAAACTGACAGATGTATGTGTGAGATGGTGAAGCTGGTTGTATTAAAGAGTAAATGTTTACAATAAGCCTTGATAGTTTTGAAAGGAGGAATGTGTTGGACAAAGAGGTCTGTTCATAGCTTGGTATCCAATAGCACTATGACTCAGAAATACTGGCACTTGTCTGTGTGTGTGTGTGTGTGTGTGTGTGTGTGTGTGTGTGTGTGTGTGTGTGTGTGTGTGTGTGTGTGTGTGTGTGTGTGTGTGTGTGTGTTTTACACTCTTTGGCTTTGAAGACTAGCAGTAAATGAGAGCTTACTTGTTGTTCATCTAAAGATCACATACCTGAAACATGTATCACACTTCTCAAAAAGTGAGATGAAAATTCTCCAAATACACCCATTTCATACTAAGGTGATCTGCTCATTTCGTGTGGTGGTGTGTGATTGCACAAGTTTGCAACAATTGTACCTGTTAAAGTAACATGCACTGACCCTCAAAACTAGAGCACATTGCTCTGATCACATAACACCAAAACTGAACTTTTTGGCCTACATCCAAAATGCTATATGGGACAGAAAACTAACACTGCTCTTTTCTTTTAAATTCAACCATTAATTTACCAGGAGGTCCCTTGAGATAAAATTTCATTTTTGGGGGAGACCTGGTCAAGAGGCACACTGGTGTACAGTATGTACAGTATCGAAAACAAAATAAGTAAAATGTACATTCAAATACAATATCACAACAGTTAAAAATACCCACTGCACATCACTCTGAACACATCTCAGTGGCAAAACATGATGTTAGCAGCATCATGCTTTGGAGATGTTTTTCTTCAACAAGGAGAGGGAAGTTGTCAGAGGGAATGGGAAGACTGAAGGAACTTTACGTTGTGGTTCATTTGTGTTGAAGGTTGGAGGTCAGAGCTAGGAATCATGTCACACCTAAGTTGAGGGCATTCTAGTTGCAAGTTGGGAAATAGGCTTTGCCATTTAATTTGATCCTAATTTAAGCAGTACAGACTAATAACATATTTCTTTACATCTTATGCATTCAAATGACAAGGAAACATCTTCACAAATAGATATTTTACAGAACTATATATCCTGATCAATGGTTCAGATATATAATTTTCAATACATTTATATTAGTGCAGCCATGCTGCATACTAAACTTGGGGCTACTCAGCAAACTAAATCGAATTCTAGCTTTAGAGGATCTTCTTGTGTTACCGACTGGAAACTGAAATGATACAAATCTAGGCTAATCCATTAAAGAGAACTTGTTAGAGACTGCAAAAGTTCATCATCTAGCAGGACCACAACCACAGTCATACAGTCAGAGCTACAATGGAATGGTTTAGATCAAAGCATTTTTATGTGTTAGATTTGTCTTATCAAAGTCCAGACCTAAACTCAGTTGAGAATCTGTTACTGGGGTTAAAAATTGCTCTTCACAGATACTCTCCATCAAATCTGACTGAGCACGAGCTGTTTTGCAAAGAAGAATGGGCAAAAACATTAATCTCTAGATGAGCAAAGCTGGTAAAGACATACCTAAAAAGATCCAGAGCTGTAATTGTACCAAAAACGTGGTTCCACTAAGTGTTGATTCAGGAGGGGAAGGAATCCAAATGCACATCATACTTTTTAAAACCTTTTTCTTGAAAGATTTTGAAAACTATCTATGCTTTTTTTTATCCATTTCACACTTATGCACTATGCACTTATGTATTTGTCTATTACATGTAGAACAGTGACAATGCCTTTACTATGCTTGTATAACTTTCCTCAGATACTTCAACAAGGGCAAAAATAAGCAGAGTTTTCTCCTGCAGTGCATATTTATAAAAGCTCTGTTTGATTACTTGTTGCATGAGGTGAAGATATGAAAACATACCCTTGAGTGAAGGTTGTTACCATGTGAATTTTGAATATATACACACATATACAGTATGAGCTCTACCAAACAAGCTGTGCACACAGTGGGAGTGGTCAGTTTGGCATCATAGTTGACACTGTGTGAAAACTGAAAAAGTGTGACATGAAAAAGAGAAGGGAATGTGAAAGAGAACAAGAAATCGGGAAAGTTTGAAGTACAGTGAAAAAAAGAGAGATGATGTTACTGGAGCGCTTTAGGATGACTCATCCATAAACTAGTGATGCCTCACAAAAAAACACACTCTCACAATGAGTACACATTAAACACACAAAGTTGTGTATCCTCAGACATAAACACACACATATTCACTGCATGCAAATATTTAGTCACACGGCTGATCACATATCCAAACACGCATTCGTATGCACACCAGTACACTAGTGATCCATTAGTCTGATACTGATTCAGAGAGACGTGCATGTTGGTTCAGCAGCTTGTTTCTAATGAGCCAAAATGGCCGCTACCAAAGTGGAGTTTCCAGGGCAGAGCAGGGAACGGCCCCTGGGGCAGAGAAACTGGGCGAGAGGGAAGGATCAGAGGGGCTGGATTTAAATGGAGCTCATTAGCTCATGGTAGCCGTGAGAGGTCCCTGCACACATAGGAGAAACACACACACACACTCAGGCACAAAAGCAAACACACATGGATTTATGCACTAAAGTTTTTACAGAAGAAACATGAATTACATAGGAAGAATAGGAGGATAAAAGAGAGAGAGAGAAAAAATATAATTTATAGTTGAAGAGGACGACTGGCAAGGTATTGACTCCTGCAGATGGTGAAGAGACTCGCTTGTGTTTGTGATTTTTTTTTTTTTTTTTTTTACCCCCTCCCCAGCCTTCCCTGCTTGTCCACCCACTCAACATATGTCTTCCTCTGCTCTCCTTCCTCCATTCCTCTCCTGGTTCCTAATCCCTGTGTAATCTATACATTTTATGTCAGATTTTTACTATTGACAGAGCTAGAGGTGGGTGGTACTCATGTTTTTTTTGTCCTGTCACTAACTGAAGTGAAGTCCTTTGTGTTTCACTTCAGTTTTCTGATGTATTTATATCCAGAATCTCTCTCATACACACACTGTGCCATTTTTCACTTGGTAGCCAAACTCTCATCAAAGGCTGTTTGATTTCTTCTACTGCTGCCCAGGCCCCACATGTCCCAGTAGGCTTGGGATATTAAAGAGCAGGGAGGGGCTGTGCTGTAAGCCCAACATCTACTAATCTTTAGAATTATAAATCTGCAACAAAAACATTTCTAGATGCTTTGTATTTGTCTCTCATACAATTTGCAATCAGCTTCACTTTGTAACATTATTGAGTAATATTCATTGATCTTTAAATGTGAAATTAAACACCTTTTTAATAGTGCCTTGCAAAAGTTTAGACACCCCTTAAAGTTTGTTATATCTTGTCACATTAGAACCATAAGGTGCAATGAGTTTTATTTATTTTGTTTGTTTGTTTTTTGGGTTGTTTTTTTTTTTTTTTTTTTTTTTTGCAATCTGGGGTTTTTGCATAGTCTAACAAAAATAGCAAAATTGCAAAGTGGAAAGAAAAGAAAACAAGTTTTAACATTATTCCTTCTAAAAGTCTAAAAGATGTGCAATTAGTCACTGTTGCAAGTCTTTTAGATCAGCTCTGCACATCTAAAGAAAGATTTTTGCACATTTGCTTTTTTTTTTTTTGCAAAACAACTTAATTTCAGGCAGATTTGATTATTTGTGAATATCAAATTTCAAGTTCTGATAGAGACTCTTGATTGGATTTAGGTCTGGATTTTGATGGGGCCATAGTTGTATGGGCCTACCATACAAATATATTTTGCTAACGAAAAGCAGATTCACATTATGATGGTGCCACCACCATGTTGCACAGAAGGTGTATTCAGGGTGATGTGCAGTTTTCCACACATCGGGTGTAGAGTTCAATTTTGTTCTAATTTTTTCAGAGCACCTTCTCACACATTTGGTGTGACTCCTATAAGGCTTGTGGCAAACTGTTGAGGGGACCTTTAGAGAATTTCTTACAAACAATGGCTTGTTTTTTTGGCACTCTTCCATAAAAGACAGATTAGAGTTGCATATAAATCCTTGTCATGTTTGCAGATTTATGAGCTGTGGATCTCTGCAGCTCCTCCAGAGTTGCTTGTGGTTAATGCTTTCATGGCTTGTCAGTTTAGGTGGATGGTCATGTCTTGGCAGGTCTCAGCTGACCCCCACTCTTTCCATTTTTTAGAGTTCTGTGAAATGTCCAACGCTTGAGATATTGTTTATTGACCTAACCTTGCTTTAAACCTCTCCACAACTTCATCCTTTATCTTTGTGGTGAGTTCCTAGGTCTCCAAGATATTGTTCGCCATCATTAATATGTATTCACCAATAGCCATCACAGAAATGATCATTTAAAGAGAGCTTAAATTACAAATAGGTTAAATATGTTAATTAAAAAGGTGATTTCTGGAGATCATCAAGTGGAATAGATTTAATTTATGTGCATCAGTATAAACAGGGTTGAACAGAGTAGGATAAAAGAGTTTTCAGCTTTTTATCGGTAAAAGATTATCACAACCATATATCCTCTTACTTTCACTTTAACATTATACAGTATTTTGTGGATCTGTAACATAGAACACCAATAAAATGCATTGCTGTTTGTGGTTGTGACCTGAAAAAAATTAAATAAGTCAAATTGTATGAAAATGTTTGCATTGCATTTCTAAACTTTTTGGAGAGTGAACTTGTATGGTGTTTGAATTTAATGTATCTTCAAAGATCCTTTGAGTATATATTCAGAAATCTCATGTAAAGGTTTGAAAATAGCTGAAAAGAACAGGCATCTCTTCTACTTTTCTTCTTCTTCTGGGGAGAACAGTGCACCATTAAGGTATACAGTAAATATTTTGACAAGTTATAAAGGCTATGGAAAATTAATAGATAGGGGTTTTTTTCTGTGTTGTTGGAGACTTTTATGGCAATAATGCTCTGCAGCACCACTACAACCCTGCTCTGTCCTGAGCAAGCAGCAAGTGTTGCTGTGAGCTCCTCCTGCTTCCTAAGCACTGCAGTCAGTCTCATACAGTCGTCCTGCAGCATACCGTTGCCAGTAGTCAGAGGAGAGGAGACCCATTCCACTCCGGGTCCACATTGCATGCTTGCTATTCCAACTCCTGACTCACCACTGCCTGGAGCCATTTGTCTGACTGAGATGGTTTTATATCTGAACCCACGTTCTGTGACGTAGGGGCATGATCGACCTAAGGAGGTCAGCACTGAGACAGCATTTTCTTATTCAGCAATATCCCCATGTAATACATTTGCTACATAAACAGCTAATGACTTGTCTTGGATGGCTCAAACAGAAGATAAGCAGATGCCTCACACTCACACATTTTTTAGCAATCAGTTGATCAGACCAAGTTGGCAAAGCTATCACAAAACAAAAAGTGCTGGTTCAGACAGTAGGTGTGGCAATGTTTATTTTGAGAAGTATACTGCTTAAAATGTTTTTTAAATCATTTAATTTATGCATTGGACCCTTTTCAGAACCTTTTTATCCCCATAGTTCATCAAAAATGCTTAATTACTCTGAGAAATAAATTGTTGTGCAATGATTAAGTTGAGGTCAAAATGGAAGTAGGTTGGGTGAAGAGACAAACTGACCTGGAGACTGAGTAAACAACAGAAGTCTGATGAAGAGTATGATGTGCAATTTTGGCTATTTTTATAATCCAGTCTTGTTTTGGTTTCTACATTTTTATGCTTTGGGTAGTTGAGGTTTCGGCAAAAAATCATCTTCAAGTGGGTTGCATGTAGCATAACAAGGAAGGGAATAGTAACTCCCCAGAGAAAACTAATAACCTGCATTAAAAATAAAAAGCTGTTTGGAATAAATTAGGGCACTACCATAATATTAAATCTCAACGTTTTACATTGCATGTTGACAATCCGCATGATATCATCTGCAGGGCACATTCTGTCTGTTGTTCCTCCATGCACTTGTGCACTCTTTATGTTCCTCCTTTTCCGCTAGCTTTATAAATTAACTCTTAAGGCGCAGGAGCAGACGTTTTTCCAGCATATTGTTTGTTTACCTTTAAAATAATAATAATAAAAAAAAAAAATACTGATTTTGAATTTGGCTAAGCTGTCTGAGATCAAGTTTTAAGCATTATATATCAGGTGCATATGACACAGATCTGTTTTATGTTATTTTTTTC
The DNA here is from genome assembly GCA_014839685.1 of Anableps anableps. Taxonomy (NCBI): domain Eukaryota; kingdom Metazoa; phylum Chordata; class Actinopteri; order Cyprinodontiformes; family Anablepidae; genus Anableps; species Anableps anableps. The sequence continues at coordinate 11,589,253 of CM026087.1, read as the reverse complement.
TTTAAAGGTTATGTTTCTAGACAAAAAAAGGTAATAAATTCATTTGTTATTTTTCTGTAAAACATATTTTGGAAGAAAGATTTTCGCAAAGTCACCCACCCCTCGTGTGGATTATGATTGTGGCTTTTCTTGTTCAATGACAACTACAACCCTTAATCGTTCAACATTTTCATCTCAACTGAAGAGCTTGAGTGGAAATAAACTATGATTATTGCTAAAGTTTAGTCACTGTCTGGTAATGGAAAACAAGAGCAAACTTGTTGCTGTGCACTGCTGGTCAGCTGGCCAATGAAGGCTTCTAGACTTTTGTCTCACTTAGAAGAAAGAAAAATGTTGCTATTTGGGTAATTTTTCTGGTTGTTAAAAGCATGAATTGTCATGAAGCGGAAACCAGAGGTGGAGCCAAGTCACTGTATTGCAAGTCACAAGTAAATCTCAAGTATTTCCACCCAAATCTCAATTAAAGTCCCAAGTAAAGGCATGAAAGGTCCAAGTCAAGTCCAAAGTCAAAGGATACAAGTCTTGAGTTGAGATAATAATAAACGATAAATTTTTTGCTTTTGTTTTATTAATTTATTTTTTAGGAAAACAACACTTCTATTCTAGCTCCAGCAAGATATCACAGTTGCTCTCTCTCTTGGAGCATTTTGTGCTAGGTCCATCACACAACACAATGGCTACAAATTTATAGCAGCTCTGGCATCCCATACAAAACATCAATACAGCCAATGACAGCCCTCTCGTCATTGTCTCTAGACTTGCAATTAAAGCTGCAGTATGTACCTTTTATGAAAATATGTTTTTACATATTTTTTCAAAGTGTCACTATGTACTGACAGTATTGTCCTGATTATATAAGAAAGATAATCTGTGAAAAAAAATCCAGCTCCTCTGCCTCCTCCCAGTTGTCCTACTGCCATCTGCAGAAATGCACCACTCCTGGTCAGAAATAACCAGAGTCAGGAGGAATGTCTTAGGACTGTCAATCACACTTGTGCACGCACTGCTCACACCATTCCCCACACATCATGTTCAAACTCAAGATTGCCGGTTTGCTGCAGCTGTGCTAATGGTAGACAAATAACTTAAGGTTACAGGAAAAGTGTTGATTCGCTGTAATCCTTGGCCATGCTTATTAGCCTGTGCATTCACAACAGGCTCCACTGTGGGGAGGGGGAGGGTGTGAGCAGCGTGTACACAAACATGATTAGAGCATTGATGGTTAATGTACATTCTTACTCTCAGAAAATGAAAATCAATCACTTAATGTTTGGAAACCAGCCAATTTCGGAGCATCACTCAGTTTTTTCTTGCCGCTGACTGGCTATACCTCGAAGGCCAGAGGCAAGGAAAACTGTAGATGTTAGCTTCTGCAGTAGTGCTAAGACATTTTTTACTCTAAATATTAATGTATAGTAAGGTATATTTGGTTTTTGAACTATTAAAATGGGCAGTTATTAGTGTTTCAGAGGGGATCCAAAAATATTCGTAGATTTCCAGCTGATACCAAGAGTCCATTGTTATTTAAAGCAACTCATAATATTTTTTTAAATGTTGAAATAAATGTTAAAAAGTAAAAAGATAAATGTTCATATGTCAAATTAGGACAAGCAGTACAATCCCTAACCTACCTATAGAAGTGTTATAGAAAGACAAGCAAGATCAATTATATGAGAAAATGATTAATTTTTAGACTCAGAAAAAATGACTTGTAGATGTCTCTGAGTACCTGTTTAAAACTACAGCTGGTGAGATATGAATTGTATGTCAAACTGCCAACTGCTGGGTCTATATGAGCAGGCAGCCTAGTTAATGAACTTGGTAATACCAGCACATTCTACTACCAGTGTTACTCTATATAGAGCAGAATGACAAAATCTTTTATATTCTTAACAATGAGGACCTAGAAGGACCTATATTTTACAGTATATACCATATTTGCTCATCAAATTAACTACCAATAAATGATAAATGATTCTTATAGATAACATTATTATGATTTGTTTAAATGTTTCCACAATTACCATGATATTGTGATCTTTTTACCCAAGATTGGGTATAGATTGTTTCAAAATCTCATTCCAATCATTGCCCCTGATTGTCTACCACTGACAAATCCAAGCCTTTTCTGAATATAAATACCCCAATTAAAAAATATATTGTCACAATCAATAACTTGAGGACATGTGATCAATATTATTTTATATATAACTACTAAACAACTTTGATTAGGAACATGGTGTACCACTACATCTATTCCCAGGGCTTCACTTCTTCTGTGCAGGATGGGCAGAACCTGAGTCATAAACTTAACACTCCCTCCGAGACCACGCAGATGCCAGACTCTCCAAGCTAAACTATGAACACACGTTCATTAGAGTTTTATTGCTTTGTAGGCGTGTTGGTTAATCACAGACATGCACTGTTTTTTTTTTCTTTTTTTGTTTTCAAGATTCTGTGCAAGGCAACACTCATCTTTTAAATCCACAAAGACATTACCACAACTATGCTTTGCTTGATGACTCCCCCGGTGTGTTGCTTGACCTCAAACTGCAGTTTCCCTTTGGATTCACAGAAACACTATTATAATGTGTAAAACTTGTGAGGGCACTTATTGACTCAACAATAAAATATCTTCACCTTGATGGCCTTCTAAAACAAATAAGGTTTTATTAATGGAATTTTTATGTTAATGTCTTTTGTAGGTCAAGGCCAAGGCCATTTGTATTTCCATCCTATAAGTAATGAAGAAGATTTTTATAGCATGTTCCTTGTAATAACAATTTATCAACCTTTTAGATTTGTAGACTATCTCTTAATTTTTCCAGAGAACAGCCAGAAGCTAACAGCACAGTCATGTGCTCCAGCAGCACTGTGGACTTTTTTTGTCAATTCATGCCTGAGCAAAAGCATGCCAAATTATTGGTATTCAAACTGGAGTGTGAAACATCCACTAGAGTGAAGCACAAGGACTTTTTGGTAATGTTAATTTCTGGATATTTACTTCAAAGTGCTGCCCTAATTCATGGTTTTTAAACTGTGCCCGTCTAAATGGCTTCATATGAAACTATGAAATCATCTTGTATGGCCTGATCAGATGAGGTTGCATCTCTTGTTAAATGGTGTTATTGTCAGGACTTAAAAGGCCTTCAAAGATGTGAATTGTTCCTGAAAGCTGGTTCTGTCAAATAAAGTCCCAGGTAATATTTAGAGAGACTCTTGAGTAGCGAAATGAATGCATATATTCATCAAAGGCATATTTAAAGAACTGTTTTGTAGCTGGGAAATAATACATGTTTCAGTTTTTATGATAGGCAAAAATGATTGATAATGATCATTGATTGATTGGTGATTGATGATTCTTAAAATGATTTTGTCACAATTTGTCATGGTTGTAATCCTACAAATCAAATCAACAATGTTTTGCAACCATTTACACTGGTCAAGGGAAAATTATGACCACTCAAAGGTGAAGCAAAGAAAAATAATTATATCTTTATGAAGAGACCTGTTAGTGAGTTGTATTAGGCAGCAAATGAGCATTTAAAATCCATGTGTTAGAAGCAAGAAAATTGGACACATGTAAGGATTTTAACAAGTTAAACTTGGGCCAAATTGTGATGGCTGGACAACTGGGCAGAGCACCTCCAAAACACCAGGTCTTGGAATCTGTTTGATGCCTGCAGTGGTCAGTATCCATCAAAAATGGCCCAAGGAGAGTGGAGTGGTGAACTTGCTCATTGATGTATGTGGGGTGCAAAGGATGATCTGTGTGGTTTGATCCAACTGATGAGCTACTTACTTAAATTACTAAAGAAGTTTAAGATGGTTCTGGCAGAAAGGTGTCAGTATACATAGTACATCACAGCTTGTTGCATATTAAGAGCAGACTAATTTAAAAAAACCCAAACCCAGATATTGAGTGTTATAAGATTTTTTTCATAACTTAACAGCTCTGATCTATTGGACCAGATGAAAAAGTGCTGAAAGCAACTGAGTGGAGGATGGATTTGTAAGCAGAGCTTACAAATTCAAGAATAATCCAAATACTAATCTGCTGCAGGAATTTTGTGAAAAAGGCCTTAAATTAATAGTGAAACTAAATTACTTGAAGTTATTCCGTGTTAAATGAGGAGTGTTACGCAAGCATGGAACCAGATTGACTACTAAATAGATATCAATAGCATAAACTTGAAATTACTGTTTCTTTTGTATTGTTTATATTTGAGAAGCCAAAAACTGAGCACTAATTCAAAAGGCATATGTGATAACATTTTTTGAGACTTGTTTGTATGGATGATGTTTTTGTGCATGTTAAATACATTTCTATCAGCTGTCTGTTTCGCATTGAAACAGCTCAAGACACTCCTCCTTGATAGCTGCCCACAAAGGTCAGAGTATTCTAGCTTCTGGAGTTAATACAGGCTACATTCCTTACTTGAGGAGAAGGGAGACTGGTAGTTAATCACTGACTACAGTGTTTTTCCTGCTCTTTAAAAGAATCATGTCAATTTTTTTCCAATTTCCGTACTTTTGGTTTCCCTTAAACATCTTGTTGAATTTGAAGCATCTGGTTGAAGCACACTTTTCTTTGCAGCTGCATGCCTCTTGAATAAGTGAGAGCAGTAAGTCCTGCCGGCAGGCTTGGCAAAGACTTGAAGCCAAAAGAAGGAGGGGTGAGAATCACTGAAAGTGGAAGCTGGATATTTGTACTGATATAAAAGACACACTGCATTTTTCTTCTTTTGTTTGACACAAAGAAAATTGCAAGTTGGCTGTTTGACAGGTTTGGAAATAGGGTGTCAGGGGTAGATTGTACATGAGGTACATAACTCTAGAAAATGGCAGAAATGCTCACTTTGTTGTGTGGAAGCGTGTCATGTCCATGAATTGCTATGTACGTATTTTAGATGGTTATCTATAGAACATCAAAGGCTACCTAAAATAATCTGTTCTATAAAATACAATTAGTTTTCAAATGGAAGTGCCATTTGGATAGTTATTTAAGTGTCTATCGCTCCTCCAAATCTTTCCACTATTAAGTATAAAGCTGGGGATTTCTGATTTTTCCTTTTACCTTCTGCAAAATTATGCATTTATAGCGATCTCCACATTTATTGGCACAATCATTGAAGATGTGTAAAAGATCTAAATATGAATTCAGCTTTGACTACTTCACCATAATCTCATGCTGAAAATGTTGAAAAATCTAATCATTAGTTTGATTAAATTCCTTCAGTGTAAAAAAAAGTCCCATATTTAAAAAAAAAAAAAAAAGTGGCTAAACTCAAAAATATATCACAATTTGTGTTTTATTTCTTTTAAAGTAATTGGAGTGTGTAGGAACTATTTGTTTCCCTTGGGTACAATATGAAACAAAGACCCATTCCTCTTACAAAATGAGAAAGACAAGAGGACTAGTCACTTAAGTAAGAAGATGAATGTTGATTTTCATATGTAACGAAATGGCTACAAGAAAGTAGCTGCCAGAAATAAATTTGTCCATGTTTGCTTTTAGAGAAATAACTAATAAATTTTAGTTGAACAATTCAGGGTAAATTGAGAACCAAGTTATCTTGTCACAATGCACAGTGAGGAGGATGGTAAGTAAGATTAAATTTAAATGTTCAAAGCTTACAGGTAGTGACAAGCACCAAAGAGCAAAATTTCAGAATCACAGAGTGTCAATAACAGCCATTACATGCTGTCTACATGCCACCTAATTGTTTCAAAGGCATACTATGAACAACAGAGTTCTGCCCACCATCACAAATGGAAAAGTTGGAGTTTCCTAAAAATTACTGAAACAACAAACTTGAAATGTGTGCTTTTGTCAGATCAGCTTCAAAGGGACTGCACATTGGAAATATTGTAGTTTTTCTTGTTACTTTACAAGCATTAATTGGCACTTTGAGCACACAACGGGGTAATCCTGAAGTACACCATAGCAGAGTAGGTTACTGAACTTCAGTCATAGGTAGTTTTATCAGAAATGTTCGACGCTTGATTAGAACAGATTTCACAAAGAAAAACATCAGTTACTGATCAGAAGCCACCAGTATGAGTTGTTTGAGAAAAAATATTGGGGCTTTTTTGCTGTTAATTTTAAGCATGTCATATGCCACTAGTGTGAGTTGCCCTATGGACTGAGCTTTTCAGCAACAAACATTCCAGGTGAGTCTGGTCTTAAACTAAGAACCCACTGTTAAGTACAGTAAAGGATCGTGATGCTGTGGGCCTGTTTCTCTACCAAAGGCTCTGGGAATATTGTTAGAGTGCAGGGCATCATGAGCTGTTTGGAATATCAGAGTATTTTAAACAGCAATGTGTTGGCATCCATCAGGTAATTCAAAATGGTTGTCATTAAATTTTTCCCCACTGAACAGCTCTTTACAGAACATCAACAAAGCCCAGAACAGACAAGGACTAGGATAAATATCAGTGATATGAGGCGTGACCTGATTAGTAGTTTAATGCAAAAGCAACAGAGAACTGAGTCATTGTACGGGTGACTAACTGAGATTTGTTAATGACTGCTAAAACTATGTTCACAGTACAAGTTGTTTAATATGCTGTAGCAGATTACTAATGAAAATCCAACAGTCATGTTATATGGCAGTATGAAAACCCCAAATAGGACAAAATAATGTTCAAATAAAGAAAAAAAGTAAAACCCTAAAAAGAAATTAAAAATTAAACATGCATTTTTCATTTCTTTCAAGCTGAATGATGTTTAATAATCTTTTAAAATGCAACATTCCCAATGTTCTTGAGAGAGGACCCTGTTGTTTATTTCAACAGAAGAATCTAGGTGACAGCCGGAAGTCTGTAGTCTTTCTTTAGCAGTTATTACCATTTGTGTGGATGTGTGTGTGTGTTTACAAGATGAATTAACTCAGCGACTGAGCAGGCAAAGGATAATTTGGTAGGCTGTCAAACAGGCGGTGTTAGGAACCGATGTATGCATCCATCAGTCTCTGAAATCTGTGGATCACTTTCAAAGTAAGACTACCGAAATGATTAAAATTCGAGAAAGTCAACTGTATATTATTTCCCTTGTGTTCTTTCATTTATTTGCTGACTTTATTGTTTTTAAAAGTCAATCATAGGTCGATCATCATAAAGAGATTGATGCTGTACACCTAAATAAACACAGACCCAAAGTGCTTTGTACATAATGAACATTATCAGATGAAATACCACAGTGAATGTGCTGAATGTGAAAAAGACATTTGTGTTCAAGGTCCTTCTTGATTCTGGATTGCATGAAGTAGGCTAAAAAAATTCAGAAACCAACACATCACAACCAGTCTGAAGAAGTTTTGTCCCACAATATTTGTATAAAATAAGTGAGATGGCTGAGTATCTGGGTTCTTAGTTTACAATGAGGCCAAAAGCAGAAAGACATTGACAAAGTTTCAATAAGTAGTTGTTTTGTTTATCTGAAATCTTATCCTAGCAACATTCACCAACATGACCGCATTTCATATTCATATTATCATAATAAAATGCAGCATAAATATACAGTGTAGTCATGTAAGTATTGGCACTTCTTGAATTTTTGTCCCCTTACAAGTGCGAAGCTTCAATGTTTTTTAATGGATTCCTTGTGATACATTTCGATAAAATAGCACAAAGCTGTGAAGTGGAGGTATTTTTTCTGCTATTTTGTAAATAAAAATATAAACATGGTGTGGATTTGTATTCGCCCCCCTGAGTCAGTGGAACCATGTCTTGCTGCGCCAACCTTATAGATTCAGGAAACCAAGTTTACAAACAATTCTGATGGGTATAAATGTTTTAGTTTTTAAATAATTTTTTGAATCATTCTTTTCAAAGTTGGTGTGATTTTACAGCAAACAACTTCAATTATGAAAAAAAAAACAAAAAACAAAACACAATTGGGTGCCAGAAGTTTGAATTGATCATGCCAACATTATACATACAGGCCCAATTATATTCATACAGTTTTGGTTAAATGTCCCTTAACAAGCTGCAGTGATAATTTATAGGTATTCCTTCCGTTTCATTATTACGGAGGACCAAAACTGACATAATTAAAAATAAAAGCAGAGATAGATATATTTTGTTTTTCCTTTTCTTACACATGCATTTTTGTCAAGAAAAGTATATATTTTGTTTTTCCTTTTCCTTATACGTGCATTTTCCTCAAGAAATGTATATATATATATATATATTGATTTTCCTTTTCCTTATAAATGTGTTTTTGTCAAGAAATGCATTTATTTTCTTTTTTGTTTTCTTTATACATGCATTTTTCTCAAGAAATGTATATATTTTGTTTTGCTTTTTCCTTATACAAGCGTTTGTTCTTTTTACATTTCCTCGTCTCCTCTTTTTACTTTACCATATGTAATACTGCCTCATTATGCAAATGAATAGGGCTGCCTTCTTGGTCCAACTCCTCTACTGTTGGTCAACTGAAAACTTACCACCTTCCAACTCATCCAGTCTATTTGCAGCTTCCCTTAACAACTCAGACACAGACTGTCTTTCCATTCCCTCCATAATTATACTTCAGTTGCTCAACTGAAGCCAAAGGTGCAGGCATGCACAATCGATCTGCACATGGATCCTGATTCTTCCTGTTTATTGACCAATAGTAGAGGAGCTGGACCAAGAAGGCAGCCCTCCTCATTTGCATAATGTGGCAAAAATGCATGCGGTAAATAAAAAGAGGAGATGAGAAAATATAAAAAGAACAAATATTTGTCTTCTGTCTTATGGTAGCTTTGGTAGTTCCTTGGTGGCTCCTGAACATTTGAACTAATTTTCACAGGAATTTCTTTTCAGCTGTACTTTGTAAAGGTATATTTTTGACCATTTATGTAAGATTATTACTTTGCTTGGATTAAAGCAAACTGACAAAATATTTTCTTTTAGTATTCATTGAAGTTGTTTGCTTTATAATCATACCACCCCAAAAGAGGAGCAGTTCAAAGGCATCAATAAAATCCCAAGATTATTCAATCATACCAATGATTAGTGTATGTAAACAACTGATTGGCACTGTAAGTAACAGTTGGACACCCAGCAGAAAAGAGAGAAAGGATAAGCTACAGCCAAATTAAAGCAAAACTAATGGAGCTTTGAAGCTATCACAGCATGTCAGCTTATCTAAATATATTTACATCAGAAAAATCAGAGCCCACACATCCATTTTGAGTGTCAAATTCTGCTCAAAGCGCAAAGGAAAGAAGGTGCTATTTGAATCTTATCTGTCAAAGCAAACTGGATAAAAGTATCTGCTGAATGTTTAATATATACATTAACAAGAGAGCCATGAACATTAGATGTAAAAGTAGCAATGTATAGAGACTCCGGTAGGCAGACATCTCTATCTGGGTTACTCTAGCCTCACATCCCCTCCACTGCAGATGAATATTAATAAGCAGTTATTAATATCTGCTGCCTGCTCTGTGTGCGTGAATATGTGTATATGTGAAGTCTACATGGAGGTACTGCATGAACAGGCCCTCTTCCCAGTCTACCTCATCTAGATGTATGTATCCCTGTTCCTTTCCCCTCTTGTTTCCTGCTCCCCAGGATAACTATGACTTCCTCATTTTCTGTTTAATCTGTTTCTTTTACATCTTTCACCTCTGCGTTCATCCCTTCTTGCCAGGATGCAGGGATGCTGTTACCAGTACTGCACTTGTATTGTGATAAATCAAGGAAGTTTAACTCAATTTTGCAATCTTTGTTAGTCATTACAATATACTTCCTACTACTTTTTAAGGAAGAGCAGATATAACTTCTCATATGATCACATTTGTGCACCCATCATATTGTGATTGATTGTGAGATTCTGAGTTTTGCTTGTTGTTGGGTCAGAGATATGGAGACCAATATGTTTTTCCATGTAATCTAGGAATCAAATTTAGCACACTAGAAGTAGGAATGTGCTCAGTCCTACTCTGAAGAGAACTGATAGGAATATGCTAATTTTATTTAAGCATAGAAACTTTTATCAGTCTGAAATTATGCCAATCAATCTCACATCTGTCAAACTTTACAGAAATAAATGAGATTTATATCTTACCATTTTTTTCAGAATCAAAATATCAACACTTCAATTGGAAAATGAAGATACAATTTTAGTTTAAGAAAAAAAGCATGACTAAAACAAAACGTCAAATTTATCAACTGCTTATAGAAATTCCAATAAATGTTCAAAGAATCATCAGCTGATTAAAGGTCGAACTTTATCAAAACTTCTATTGGTGTCTGTCTTTTAAATGCAACCCAGCGTTAAGTCTAATAAAAAGCTTGGAAAAGAAAAAAAGAGAAATGAGCTGAAATTGAGTCCCCTTTGATCTATCAGCTTGGCCACCACCAAACCTCCACAATAAACTGATAGCATGACTCTTTACTTTGTCCCAAAATCAGACTGTTATGTCACCATTCTCTGGGAACTCTATTAGTTCTCAGCAGGTGCAGTTTCCACACCCAACTTGCACTATGGTGACAAGGAATATCTCAACACAGTTATTATTTGGCTAGGAAAGTTATCTTCAGAATGGCCAGCTGTCTCTCTACTGGGTTTCTCACTTATAGTTTGGTACTTAATTGTTAACAGTACAAGAAGCAATCTTGTACTGGTTTGTCTCTAACAGGTGCATGAAAGCAAATCATAACGCTTATGAAACCAGAATTATTTAACCGAATCATAAACCATGGTGATCAGTTTTTGGATTGTGATTTGGTTTCTTTTTCATTTGTGAGTTTCTTTGTCCGTCCAAGGCTGTACTCTGAAACAGGATTAGAAAGCTTACAGAAGCTGCTCCAGTGTGAAATCATCAACCTTTGACTTCCCTATCTGGGGATTTTAGGAATGTATATAGCCATGTTGGAATAAACAGCCATTAAGAGGAATAGGATGTGCAACATTTTTTTTAGACTATTGTTATTTAAAATCCCAGACTTTTAAGCAAGCAGAGTAAGATCATTTGTAATGTTTTTAAAATCCACCAATTCTCTAACTTCAGCGTTTGTGTCGCACCAAATACTGCTCTTTGATCAGTGCGAGTAGTAACAGCTGTGGCGACCGTTTTCCAGGAGCTTTATTAGTGACACCAGGGGAGCAAATCTGTGAAATTTCTTGGGTCCATTTGTGGCTCTTGGCAGCAGCTTTGTGTTTCTCACACTGCATGTGGCTCTCTACAGCCTTAACCCCCTTAATGCCAAGCTTTTTGCGCAGAATGCATGTAGCACTGTATGGGTTGACAACATAAGTGAGCCAGTGGCAAGGACAAAAGTCATCCAGCCAACTGGCGATAAATTTGCACTCACCCGTGATTGACGCAAAAAAGCTAGCTGGGTAGCAAGGAGATATTAGTACCTAGTTACCGCCTCGAGTCATGGAACGCAATGAAATTATTTGCGTGCGACTCAAGCTTTGCCTGACAGAGAAGTCCCATGAGAAAAAAACAAACAAAAAAAAAACTACACAGAATATATGATAGTAAATAGTCCTACCATGATAACGCTTAAGACCTGATTAACGTATTTAAAGCCAACTTTCTTTTAATGAAAGACATTTTAAGGCCTTAATTTTAGATATGGATTTGAGACTTTTCAAGAATGTGCAGACACCCTGTGTAAAAATGGAGAGTTTGACAGAATTTCTAGGTTACAGAGGTCAAAATTAGGAACTGTTGCTTATATGTGCTTATTTTAAATAAGTTGAACCATTCATTTTGGTTCAGTTTGGTTAGGTTTCAGCTATTATTGACTGTTAACTCTATCATCCTACTTGGAAAAAGTGATGTTCAGTTGCCCAGAGAAGTAAAATACAATGATAAAGTTGTGTTTTAAGACGGATAGGGAAGTCAGACAAAATAAATGCTACAATTTTAAGCAGAACGCATATTTTAAAGATATCTGTTTAAATATTTTGCTTTGGTTTAAATCTCTCATTAATAAAAATAAGTCTTCTCACTTCACCATGTCATAAAAAATAAAGACTTTTCTGGGTCTTGCTCAGACATCTGAGGTTTCCCACTGAGAGACTTTTTTTGACTTTGACTACTTAAATATTAAACAGTCTACAGAGTCTTATCTTTAGCCTGGACTTAGCTTTTTGGGGAGTTTCTATGACACACATAACATCTTTCCCTTAAACAAGGATAAATGGCAATTCCTAAAATCTCACAGTTTCTGTGGACACTGGTGTGAAAAGCAAATATTACTGAGAGGATTTTTTAAATGTGTGCATATATTAATAACTTTCTTGGAAAGCATGCCCTGCAATGGTCTGGTGATGTGTCCAGGGTATACTTGACTCTTTCCCAATGACCTCAGCAAATAGGCACCAGTCCCCACAAGACCCTACAATAAGTATTTGAAGCAGTCTTCAAATACAGGCCTTGAGGGATGGTGTCCTGCAACTTTTCGATGTGTCCCTGGTCTAACACACTTGAATCAAATGGCTGCATTATCTCCTCAGTATGCAGTCAGGTTTTCCAGAGTCCTGCTTATGACCTCATTATTTGACTCAAGTGTGTGGAAGCAGAGACACATTGAAAAGTTTCAGGACACCAGCCTTTGAGGCCTAGATTTGAAGACCCCCGATATAGACAATGGAGGGATGGATGGAAATCTAGCTGTCTTTCATTTTCATTACTGGAACTTTGCTAGTTTAAATTACAGCAATATGTTAAGATCAACGGATGTAAATTCAGCACAATTATTGGCACCTCTGGTAAAGACATGATAAACACTAATATTTTTTATTGAAACACACACTGAAAAAAAGTAAGAAATCCAACCAGTAACAGTGTACTTTGAATATTATTTTACTTTCTGTAGCAGCTTTCTCGATTCCCAGCCTTGTTTGTCACAGTTCCAATTGTTTTAAATGTTTTGCCCTGATGATAGATGAGAAAGGTTTTCTAGTTGCCTGAAGATAATCACAAATCTGCCTCACATTAATGTCATGTTTTCCCATTTTGAAAAATGGCCAAAAGAAGTTGATCTCTATGTTTTTCCAGGAAAATACAAGGTCATTGCTTAAAAATGTCACATTTGCCTAGAATGAAATTTGATGTGCACAAATAATCCTTTGCTGGCAGTTTTGTGAAATTGAATTTTTTTTTTTTTTCAGATTTTTACCCCACTATGCTTAATATAAGGAATTTATGCATCTTTAACAAGGGTGCCAATAGTTGAGGAGGGTTGGTTTAATATAAAAAGGACATTATTGACCATTTCTATCTTTTCTCAAGGCTCCTGTCCCAGCATTTCACTTCTAACAGAATCCAGAAGGTGCACAAGGAAGAGTAAAATTAAGTCACTTTAGTAACCATCTTTTCTCCACCAGCATACCATCCTAAGAAGCCTTTTAAATCCATAAATTTTGATCTCACTGTTTTTTTAGAGCTTAGTTCTTCAAAAAACATGCAATTCACAGACTCAGTGCCTCAGAGCTAGCACTGACAGTTTGAGGGCTGCAGCAATAAACTAAAAAATTTCAGGACAGTGAACGATGTGATGTTGAATACGGAGTACGAGTGCATATTTCATGCACATATTTCCTTAGCTCTTTTTATCATTTACATCCGTATGTTGAGAATGCACATGCACAAAAATGCTAATCTTTTACTGATTTGCATTAAATACAGGATTTTCAGATTTTCTGTTTATTCAATAAATTCATTTGAAATCAAGTACATTTGAAGGGGTGGTCAGTAAATAGTTTTTTTTCCTCATGATGGTGATGATTCTTCATAATTTTCAATCATCAGTGACCAAAAACAAACCATTTTCACCAAACAAGCCATTTTCTTTTATCAGCCTTGTATGCTAAAAGTGTATTCTTCTCATGTTGTGTTGCTTAGTATGTACTGTATTCGTCTGTTGGTGGGGAAACTCAAAGATTAGGAAAGGGATGTGTGTTATGGTCTCATCTTTCAAGGGTGTATGCAAATTGTTCACCCATACATATGTGTGCATTGACAGAACAGCTGGTATGTGCTTACCAAGCCAAATGATGGGCATATATGAAGAAAGCAGGAGGGGGAAATTAGGGTCTGCTTCACAGATGTTGTCACAAGTTGTTTGTAGTACAGTGAGTTAGAGTAGAGTTACATTCCTTTGCAAAAGTGTTCAGAACCCCTATACACGTTCACATCGTGTCACGTTACAAGTACAAACTTTGTTGTATTTTATTGGGATTGTATCTGATGGACAAACACATGTTTTTCAAAACCCATTACAAAGTAAAAATTCCTAAAACTGGGGTGTTTAAAACAGGGTTTATGTTTTTAGCCCCATTCTGAGTAAGGAATCAGTCTTGTAATTCGAGGACTAGCCGAAGGGCTAACTAGTGTTTTCAATGCTACAAATAGCTGATAGAAAAGAGGGAGAGAATAATTTCCAGCTATTTGAAAATGACCAATAGGGAACTGATGGGAGAAAGCGAGAAAGCAGCAAAGCAAGGGAAATAGGGAACAGTGAGAAACAAGAAGGGGTAGATTGATGGAATAAGGTGAGAGGACTGAAAATGAACTAGTTTGCTGCTAGAGTCAATGGGGGGAGTGACAGCTGTATAGATTGGGGATAAAAGAGGGTGACAAAGGGGAGAAGTTAGGTTAGGTAGAGGAAGGGTAAGTAAGATAAACGTGTAGGACAGCGCAATATGAAGAGATGTACAGGAAGCAGGGAGGATGAATTATTTTGCAGTGAAGATGAGTAAAAGAAGTGGAAGGTACATAAAAAAGTGGTACAGTGCAAAAGGAGGTCATCTTTTAAAGGAAACGGTAATTTAGTTGGGCTGGCAAATGACTGCACTGAACTGGAAAGAAGACCATTGGTGAAGCCCAATTTCCTGAACCCCTTTCTTCTCATTATCAGAGCAGCTGTAAAATATACCAACACGAATTTGCAGGTGTACCTCCCATATTAATTAGCATGTGATCAGGTGTCATTATCAGTTAACTGAATGATAATTACATCTTCACTGTCCACCCAGCTAGCGTCATGTTGAATTGACATAGGGGGAGAAAAGCAGATGGTGGGCAAGAGTTTGAACATAACAGACAGATGAACACAGAGAAAATGTGAGCAATGAAGGGCACACAGAGGAGTTGATGTAGGTGACTTATTTAGAGTGACTGGTTCTCCTCTTTGTACATTATCTGGTTGAGCCAATTAAAGAGACAGGGCAACATAAGACTTTTAAAACTCTTTGTTCCACTAATGCTGCAATTTGCAGAGGAATTGCATTGTTACTGGTGACCAATATTAGGCTGAACAATCAGTAGAATACTGTTGGTGAAAATGACATTTTGAGGCAGAGCGCTTAGAGCTGCAGCGATAGCATCTGTCTGTGGTCTTTATCATTAAGTAGATAACAGCTCTACTGACTTTAGCTTGTATCACAACTCATTACAGCCTGCAGATCAGCTCTCACTGAAGTTCAGCTCAGTTAGGTTCACTTCTGGTTCAGCTACAGTGAGTGCTGACAGTTTTCACAGTCTGTGTACAAATAAAAAGGAATAAAAGTCTGATGAAACATTTTGATTAAAGAATTGAAACCACTTCTATGCTTGCGCAATCAAGGAAGTAGCATCCACACATTTAACTCAGTTATAGTCGATTATTACAGTCTTCATCAATTTACCACAACATTAAAACCGCTGACAGGTGAAATGAGTAACAATGATTATCTCATTATTTTGGCACCTTTGAAGTTGTAGAAGAGGAGAGTGAAGTGTCTGAGCTTAAATTCATTGAATGGTCAGGGTTTAGCTGAATGAAAAATTTATTGAAAATTTGAGCCTAAAAGGGACTTATTTAACATTACAAGCTTAAACTGATCAGCACAATAACATTTTTGGTGTCTACACACTTATAAATATAGACACTGGATTGGAGTTGATGTTGCTTTATTGCTTGAATCTTATGACACATATCTCATACAGTTATGAAGTGTTACAATCTGTCTCATGGTGTTCTCTGTCTGTCTACTAATGTACATTTGCACTTTTCACATCATGTACTCAGTCCTTTTTTCTGATGCGTTCACTGACAGTCTGTAACAAAATGTATAAGCAGTGCTGCATACATTACAACATTCTTTATCAAAATGAATGGCTGCTATTAAGTAAGAAGTTTATAGTTGGGACCTTGGTACTCACCAAATTCAGCAACCTTGTAGATCATTTAATGAATTTTATTCCCAAAAAAAGGAATGCTAACATATCTAGCAACTTTTAGAACAAATAAAGGCACACAGACTATATTGCCAAAAGTATGTGGTCACCCATCCAGAGCTCTTCCAATCACTTGCATGGGTAAAAATCCAGCACCATGAAGACTCCTTCTACAAACAGTGAAGGAATGAGTCACTTTCAGTAGCTCAGTCAATTCCTGCATGGTGCTGTAATAGGATATCACCTGTGTAATAAGTCCACTTGTGAAATGTCCCTACTACAAAATATTCTGCAGTCAATTGCTCGTGGTGTTGTAATAAACTGTAAACATTTGGAAATGACAGCAGCTCAGCCACAAAGTGGTAAGGCAACTAAAATCACAGCGGATGCTAAAGTGCATAGTGCTTACATCAAGTGCTTACATCCAAGCCTTACATCAGCAAGTGCAATGCAAAACGTTGGATGCAGTGGTGGAAAGTACACCAACAGTAGACTCAAGAGCAGCAGAGATGCATTTTCCAGAGTGACGAATAAGCCCACTTGGTCAGGTTATTCAATAAATGAGTCTGGGTTTGGCAGCCACCAGGGGAACTGCATTTGGCTGGCTGTATTGTGTCAATTAACGTTTAGTGCATAGGGGAGCAAATACTTTTGGGAATACAGTGCACATCTGTGTATTGCTACTGTATAATTGTTGGAAGCCATTATTGGAGAAAAAAAATTACAACTTTTTCTTAGCTTAAACAATGTGTATGTACATCTATCCATAATCACAGCTTTTATCAGATAATCCCCTCTAAAAAACAAAAACTTTGATTTTTTTTTTTTTTTTTTTTTTTTTTTTTTTTTTTTTTTTTAGATGAGAGCTCCATCTCTAGAAGTGCTTTAAAATAATCTTCATAAGTTGATGGTCATAAATCAGATGTGTTTTTCCTCTTACATGGCTGGTTTGAATGCATTGAAGACAGTTTAAGGACAAATACTGACGATACTTATCTGACACCTTTCTTCTGCTGGGCTAAATCTTGGAAGTCAAATAAGGTAATGCAATGCGGGTGGCGGGTGGGGAATTCGGAGGGTTGTTTTGTTTTTGCATATGGCCATGTGTGTGACATTTACCAGTGGTCGAGGTAGTGGTCTTTAATAAAGGGCTTATAGTCCCATAAAGGTTGAAATGAACACAGAGGTAATAAAAACATTTCCAGGAAAGCTGCTGTACTATTATTGAACATGTATTGGTAAGATACAATACTTACTCAAGTCTTTGTTATTCTTAGTTTTTTTTTTTTTTCTTTTCGGTTACAGGCCTTGCTTTTTGTTTCCTGAATAGAAATGTTTCTTCTGATATGGCCAAGTCTTGGTCACTCGGTTTGATGAAACTCTGTTTTTTTTCTCCAAAGCTGGTTCCCTTGTTTATTTAGCTGCTTTTCGGCCTTCTTGTAACACACTTGATAGCTATCAGGTTTCGAATCACAACACCTGTTGTTAATGTGTATAATTTCTTCTCGTACTTTTTACTTGCTCCTTGGAGCTATTTGTATATTTTTTGCTCTTTTTTTCCTTATTTTCTCTCACTTTTTGTGTATCACTGTTTTTTAAGGTTTTAGTTTTCCTGCTTGAGCTTGTAAAGATTAACTAATCAGGACTTTATGGCTGGTCCTGAATAATTTTTGGAAAGTTTTGGCCTACCAATACAGATTTAGACCATTCAGATTTTCCTGTCAGAAAAATACGATAAAAAGATAAAAACCAGCATTTTAAAAAATTCCAAGCATGTTTCTTCTGACTGGATGATATTAAAATCTGAAATGGCCCAACCAGAGTGCCGACTTTAATCTGACAGAGAATCTTGGAAAGAGCTAAAGATTAGGGTGATTGAAGAGAGGCGTTTCAACCTCAAAGGCTTGGATATCAACACTAAAAATAAACTGTCAGAATACCAGAGGACACTCACATAAAACTGGTCAGCAAGTTTGCAGAAAAAGTAAAGCATGAATTTACATTTTGTAAAAAATATTGTTTTTTTCTTAAACATTGATTTTTTTATTGCTTACATATGCTTCCTCTCACTCAATTTTGATGACCTCACTACAGCTTCCACACTGAAGAGTGTCATCAGCCCAATTTGGTGCATTACTGTTTGGATAAAGAGCATATTTTTGAGTTTCAAGACTGAAAATTGTCCAATTCTAGTTATTAGATCGATTCTCAGTAGTTTTCCCTACATTTGTGTGCAGTAATAGCATTAAAGTTAATTTTTATTATACCTGTGTGCTTAGTTCTGGATTTGGCTTGTTACCTTCAGGCTTGGATATAAACACATATTTCCACAGGTGACCCAGGATTTATTTATCCATGTGCCTTTTTTAAATCTTTATCCTGGCTTTATTGTTCTTCTTTTGTTCTGTCTGTTCTTCAAGTATTGATCCCACTTCATCTCATTATTTCTTCTTTTACCCTTTGAACCTCCATTACTACATATTCTCCGTCTAATAAAGATAGATTGCTATTTCTGAACTGCTATGTTTTGCAATACAACATAATCGCAGGAGAACTTAATCTAAGGGGCAAAACACGTGACTAAACAGAGAGCCACAGAGAAAGACAGGATAGTATCGCACTGTGCTATGATTCTCACAGCTCACACACAAATACCTCAGAAGCACAGCGTCTCTCTGAGGTGAGCTCGCTGGGAGAGAGGTGAGCAGTGAGAGATAAACTGATCAGGCAGAAGTCAATATACTGGAAGTGATTATGTGACAGTGTGTGTTTGTGTAAAGGTGTGTTTGTCAGTGATAGCAAGCTGAGAGAGACGTTGGTGTTCAACAGCTGCTAGGAAGAAGACATTAAGAGAAACTAGTCAAAGGTGATGAGACAGAGGAAATACAGGAACACAAGGAATAATCTGAGAATACATGTTTATATTTTGTGGATTAATTAGGTAAAATATCCAACGATAGTGCTAAATGTCTTTTTACAAAGGTCAGTTAATAGGCATAAATCAGTTCATTTGGCTTCACTACTTTACTGAAAACACACTTCTCTGTATTTGCTGCCCTTTCTTATGTTGTTTTCTCAGTCCATTTCATTTAAATACACCTTCAGGGGACTGCATCTTTAACACTGTAATGAAAGTGATAAACTGTATTTATTTAGCATTCCTCAAGACAACTATTGAATTACACTTGGCTCAAGAAAAGTCAATACTTAAAGCAAATCACTGGATTTTGTAAAGTATGGTATGAGAATTTAACAAATGAGAGCAGATGTGTGCAAGCAAATAATCCTGGGAAAATTTCAACAATTTAAAATGTCACAGTCAAAGAGGGGAAAAGTTAAGTATTATTTAAGGCATTTTTCACATATGTAAATATGATTTTATATATATATATATATATATATATATATATATATATATATATATATATATATATATATATATATATATATATATATATATATATATATATATATATATATGTACCATATATATATACACAATATATATATATACCATTACCTGCTCTCAATACCAGCAGAGCAGCCTTATTTGATTTTAAGGTTGGGATTGATAGTAAACATTATCCTTGTAATTTCAACATCAAAGGACTTCCTGTATTAAAATATTTTTTTAATTAGGACCATTAAAAATTTGTGTCAAAGGCAGAGGTACATGGTAGAGGTACATGGAAACCTATTATATACTGAGGCGGTACTAGTAATAAAAAGTTGAAGAACCATTTCCAAATTCAAGACATCCTCAGACACGAAATCTTCAATTAGCGGTCAGCTTTTTGGGGTATTTGTAACATTTCAATAAAAACATTTTATGCAATTTACTTTGTATTTTTATGCTATTGTTAACTATTTGTTTCAAACATAATGAAAGAAAACTCAAAGCATAGACAAACTGATTTTACCACTAAGACTTTAGTCAGTGATTCAAAAATCAGGATACTGATGAATAAAATGGTCAACTTCAAGCAGAAGTGGCTGAACCAAAAATGAATTCATCATACATATTTTCAGCCAAATATATGAAATTATCTGAAATTACTCTGCTTAGCAAGTTTAAAAAACACACACAATTTTTTCCCCCTCTTCCATATCTTTCCACACTTTTTGAGCTTGTGTAGGAACCCCAACTTTATATTCGCAAGTAGTGTTGTGCTGAAATAAAGTAACTTCATCTTTTTTGATTCAGGCAAATGTGAAGCCTTCCAAACTCCTGGATTATCTCCTTTTAATCAGGTGTCTGGACCCAGGGGAACATCTAAAACATGCAGAACACTAGTCCTCAAGGACCAAAGTTGGATGTCTACGCTGACACAGACTCTGAAACAGTGTGATTGCTCACAAGATTCAGCAATGAACTGAGAGGAAAGAGATAGAGATTTTAATTATCCACTGGTGGTACTACTTTACAGTATGTAGTTATGGTACAGAGCCCATTTCCATTAGAATCTAGGTTTGTTCTGTGTGTTTTTAGTTTTTGACAAACGTTTTCAATTTGGGTTAATCTTTAAATAATAATGACATGCTGGAATCTGCAGTCTGTGGTTTTGTACTCCTGAGTTTAGCTCAATCTGCTGTGTTGTTATGCATGTGACTGTTATTTCCACGATTAAGGTTGACTTTAATAGGGGATATTTTTACCTCAAATATCTGTTTGTGGAATAGATCCATCTAATTGTTTATAAGTTAAACTCACAAAATTAGTTTTTCTGGGTATAGTTTTAAAGCTAAATCTGTAATCATGGTTTGTTAAAATGCTTAAATATAACTGGTCTGTTCCCGTTGAAAAGTTAGAATGTTTTTGTGCAAATGTGTGTGCTGTCCTGGTATCTTAGCCAAAAACTGTGGTGGAGCTAGTTGTTTTACAGTGTCAGTCGCTGATTTGTTGTATGACAGGGAAAAATACAATACACCTCCTGTTGCACAAGTGACTTCATTTAGTTAATGGCACAACAGGCTGTATCTGGTTCAGATAATAAATTGGACAGGCTACAATAGATATACAGATAAAATAAAAGCAGAACTTTGCAGAAAACTGTCCTTTCGATCAAGAGAAAACTTTAATGAGAAAATGCAGGGTATGCTTTTGTGTGATTAATAAACTGCAGCACAAATGTGTAAAGATGTAACCTTGAAAATGATTTGATCATGGCAGGTATTGGAGGGTATGAACTGTTGTGGAATCCAGGCTCAGATGTTGATAGAAAAAAGGGGATGAGGGGAAATAGCTGTCTTTAATCTGGCTAAGCATACTGTACAGTAATCCGCTCTGGCTCAGTTCTCAGTCTTATTCCACCTATTTTTATTTGTAAAACTGCATAATCTGACAAAGATTACTGTTCCTCACTGCTCATGCCTTTCATTGTTTATTTTCCCACATGCATTGTTTTTTGAAGTCATGTTCTCTTTGTATTTCTCTGAGCACATCTTCAACTTTGGAAATAAATGGAAACATGGTCAATGGGACTATTTTTAAAGGAAAATGCAATCAGTTTAGCTGTGGACCTTTTATACTGGAGGCACAAAGTTATCTGGACCATCCTAAATTCAAAAAACAAAAGAATGCAATAGGTGTGTATCATTTAAAAAAAATACAAAATGATAAATCACTTTAACACTTATTCCATTTTTAATTTGACATTTGTCCTGTTGTAATTCAACTGAAAAACATACAAATTTCTAAGAATGTGAATATTGTAAATAAATAAATAAATAAATAAGCTGCAAAAGCCTGTGTGCACACCCATACACAAATATTTGATTTTACGCAAATTTTGATCCAATTTTAACATTTAGTCTCCTGGGGTACATTCCTATCATCATCAGCCAGGAGAAAGCTACAAAAGGATTCAACAACATTATATATACGCAGCAGCACAGGTGAAACAGTAATTGGAGAAAATATTGGACTACTGTGAAAATAGAAAAACTCTTGATTTCTCCAAAATTGACTTAAAAAAAAAGACTGAAACTGGTGAGGGGAGGCTACCAAGGACTGACTTTTAGGTGGATTTGGGTTTTTATCAAGTTGGGTGAGATTATGAAAAGTTAAGACCCCCAACATTCAGGTGTCTGCTAAAAACTGATGAAGTAGAATTTATTTTTTCAACTTCAGAGAGAGTGCAAGCATCCATCCTTATCAACAGTATAATGGCTTTACTTGAATAAAATGTAAGTTTTGGAAAGCCCTCAACAGAGTTTTGAACTAAATCTGACAAAAAATATGTGGAATCACCTGAAGAAGGCTGTAGAGAAGAGATTTCTTTTCAATCTGATAGATTTGGAGAGTGGATAGATCTTACCAAGTCAAGATAAGGAAAGCTGACAAACTCCTATGAAAGTAGAACAAATGCTGTTTTTAAATCAAAAGATGCTTTAACAAACTACTGGTTTAACAATGTGTACACTTAAGTTATCGCAGCCTTTGTGTATCTTTCCCCCTAATACATTTGTTTATTTTCCAGTTAACTTGTTTTAAAATGTGAAATTCA
This sequence comes from Anableps anableps, assembly GCA_014839685.1. Taxonomy (NCBI): domain Eukaryota; kingdom Metazoa; phylum Chordata; class Actinopteri; order Cyprinodontiformes; family Anablepidae; genus Anableps; species Anableps anableps. Next base: position 11,566,572 of record CM026087.1, on the reverse strand, counting down.
TCACAGAAACTTGGTATTTTAACAGGTGGCTTAAACTTTGAAGTATATGGGCTATATATGATTTAAGACTGACACAAGTATAAAAATAACCATCAGTATTTATTTGCCTGTGCAAACTGTCCTCATTTCACAATAAGAACATTGTGAAACTATTTTAAAGATATTTTATGGAGCTGGTAATATGTTTTTCTCTGGTGTAACCTATCTTTGAAGGACAGGAACAAAGTGATGGAACTACAAACAAATAGGCGAAGCTAAATGGTAAATGTCTATATACCAAAAGGCTCTGTATATCAGGCAGGATGATATGATGCCTCATTCAATAATTCCTTAAAGGGAGAATATCAGCTTTTTTTGTCTCTGGATGAAAGTTTGTAGTTCAAGAAGTACAAAGCAACAGAGAAAATAATTTATTCTAGCTACAACTGTTGATTCAAATACTGTAACATATCTGAAGTGCTTTTTTGTTGTTGATGATTTTGATAAGTACCAAAAGGCCAATGCTGTGATTTTAGAAATGCCTATCTGTTTGAACCTTTTCCTGTGTCGGTTTCAATGTCTAGTAAAATTGTTGCCTGTTCTTTTAAATGGAAAATCCACCAAAGAGTATCAATAAGGGAAACAAAACTGAACTGACCTGAGATTATTGAAACACTGTACCACAATGCTGAAGTAATGCAGAAACCAACTGGTTAATAAACTATTTGCACTTGCACAGCATATGCATTTGACCTTTTCTGTTTCTAATAAGTTTGTGTTTGTAATTTGTGTGTTTAGGCTGAGTACAATAGTGATGCACTCAATGACACTGGCTGAGAAAAACTAGTATCAAGTCAGATATTTAACATTCATCATATAAAATATAAATGAAAATTTGAAGGGCATGATTAATTAATTTTTTGTGAAGTGAAACAAGATGAAGACTTCTGACTTCCAAGACACAGTAAATGCTTCATATTAATAAGTTGAATTTGGGAGAAGATTTAGATAAGAAACAATAAATTCTTCTGTTCCAAAGCAGAGAAAGTGGGGTAATGTTCCTCTGCACATCTAAAACCATTGCTCCAAACCACAGGGACAGTAAAACTGCCAGGGTCATGCTTTGTTTTGTCTTCTTTAAAGTTCAGCCTGATGAAAACTGGCTGTTGTACTTGCTATACTCATGGGAGGACACGTGTATCTGGCCTGTTCTTCAAGGACATTAAAATATGCAGGATTCAGTAACAGCAGAGACACTTGCAGCATCTGCATTAACCTACCAAAACCAGAAAATTAGGACACTATGCCAACTTCAAGAAACCATGAGTAATCTCTTTCATCAATGAGGGTACCAGCAGGTTACTGAGGGAAATGATCTACTGATTTACTGATAATTAAGATGTATGATTTTCTAACTTGATGTTTTTCTCTATTTTCCTCCACTGTAGGCTCCGACTACTCTCCCCCTCCCCTTCCTCGGCCTCCTCCAGTTGGCTTGACGAACGAGCACAGAGGCGGCGGTAGCCATGGTGACCACAGTGGCGGGGGAGGAGGGGTCAACCGTGGGGTGGGTGTGGTTGGCCTTGCACCGGAGCACATTCCCACCCCAGGAGCAGCCCTGAGCTGGCAGGCGGCTATTGACGCTGCGCGGCAGGCAAAAATGATGGGCAATGCTGCATCAGGTGGAGGGGCAGGACTTGGGTTGGGTGGGGGTGGCCCCATTTCCACAGCCAGCTCCACGCAAAGGAAGCGACAACACTACGCTTCAAAACCCAAGAAACAAACCACAACGACAGCCACAAGGCCGCCACGGGCCTTGCTTTGTCTCACACTCAAGAACCCCATCCGCCGGGCATGCATCAGCATCGTAGAGTGGAAGTATCCTTTAACCAACCATCAATAATAGATTATTTTTAATCTCTGCACTGAATGTGGCTCTATGAAGCTTTAGTTGTCTTAAATAAAAGCACCTTTAAAGAAATTGCCACTGTAATTCCAGTGGAGCTGCTGAGCAAAGAAAATTTAAAATCTTCACATCTTACATTAAAGTCTCTTCATATCATTTATACTTTTTCACACAATTTTCAATATAATTAGTAGAATTTTAATTTATGTGAAAAAATGGCACATAATTGTAAAGAGGTATAGAAAAAGGGATACATGTCTTCCTTTTTCTTTTTTACAAAACAAAATCTAAGAAGTGTGGCCTGCATTTATATTCAGTCCCCAGAGTGAATAATTTGTAGAATAAACTTTTGCTGCAGTTACAACTGCAGGTCTATTGGGATGCATCTTTACTGGGTTTTCACATCTAGAGCCTGAATTTTTATCCCAGTTTTTCTTAGCAAAATAGCTTAAGCACAGCCAGATATTAAAGGAGAGGACCTGTGAGCATCAATGATTTTAAGGTTTGCCACAGATACTTGTGGGATTTAGGCCTGACTTTGACTGGCCATTCTGAGACATGAATATGCTTTGACCTCGGCCACTCAAGTGCAGCTCTGGTTGTGTGTTTGGGGTTGAATCTAACAGGTTTAGATTATAATTAGTTCCATCAATCTTCTTATGTGCAGTGTTAGCTTTCTGCCACACAGCTTTTTGGATGTTTTGCAAGTTTAATTTTGTCTCATCACAGCAGAACACCTTCTTCCCCATGTTTGGTATCCCTCCTACATGGCTTTTGGGAAACTTTAAACCTTTGATGGCTTTCTGTCAACAATGATTTTCTTCAAGCTAAACATTTGCCTAACAAATACTTGTCCTGACAGGTTTTCCCACATGAGTTGTGGATCTCTGCAGCTCCTCAGGAGTTACCATGGACCTGTTGACTCCTTCTCCAAATATAGTTTTCTAACCTTACCCTGTGTTAAACTTTTCAGTAACTCTTTCCCTGAGCCATCTGGTGAGTTTCTTTGTCTGCATGACACTGTTCTCACTACTTGACTTTTCAGGCAATTATTTGCAATGAATTTTATTTAGGGGTGTCAAGTTAATGGGGGGCTCAGTACAAACGCATGCCACACTAACAATTTTATAATTCAAAGGTATGCTCAACTTTGTGTTGATCTATCACACAGAATCCAGCCAACATACATTTAAATTTGTGGTTGTAATATCGCAACATTTGAAGCAGTTTAAGGTCTAAACTTATGTGAGACAATGTATAGTTTGTCAAAGCAGCATCAAGTCCTACAGAAACTCAGACCAGCACAATGTAAATATGGAATAGGCGCTAACCCTTCAAAAAAATCATTTAAATATACTTATAATTAACTTAGAAACTTATACAGGAAGAGAGATGCTTGACTTTCTTTTCCCCACACGTTATTTTCCTATACATATTCATTAAAAGTATGCAAAGGTAGCTATTTCATATGTGAATAGATAAACAAACAACACTCACAGAGTTGGTCAGTTTCATGCTGCAGAAAAGAAAAAAAATGTGATTTTTGAGGTGGATTTGTGGACCTGAATTACTGATCTAGTGTTATCTTGTTGTTAAAACCCCAGAGACTGTTTTATCTTTCACTGATGATCTTAATCCATTCTTTATGGGAATATACACTATCTCATTTATTTCATAATAAGAGTGATTTTCTCCCATCTTATTACTTTTTTGTTTTATTTTTTCACCATAGGATAAAACAAATTCCTTTCAATTTAATCACTCTTTTTATTTTATTTTATAATCCATCTTTCTCTGTCCATTCACATGCTTTTTCTTTTCTTTCTAAGCTCTAAATCACAATGGCCTGCTCCAACCTCAGGGTGATGAATAATAGGAGAAGCAAAGGGAGGTGGAAACGATCAGTGTCACAATCGAAGTAATCAATACTTGGCATGGGGTCACCATCAGCGTCGCCTCTAGAAAAGCATAGCTACAAATCGACCTCAGAGGGACAGGAGGAGAGGAAAAGGAGGCGTCAGGGAAATGAGAAGGACGTGGATGTTGACAGGAGAGATAATGGAGTGGAGAAGCTGAGGAGGTGTGGGGGAGTGGGAAGGAGGATAAACAAGAAAAATTATATGGCAGGTGGAGGGCAAACAATCAATGAAGGGAGGCAAGGAAGCAGTGATATAACCAAAGGAAGTGAAGGGGAAACTACTAAATTGGCATTCAGAAAGATACATTTTGATTGTTTTTGATGAGCGCTGCATTAAGTAAGTAGTACATTACAGTGAATGTAATAATATAGGAAAATAGGAGTACATTATCAGATTTTCAGCACTTAATTTATGATTCTATTCTTTGTTCCTATAGTGCTCTCTCTCACACAACAGGGGGGAAATTATCTGTGGCAAGAAATTTGTATATAATACATGACTGTGTAATTATTTGTGACATTCTCGCAAAATAGAAAATATATCAAAGCACAGTAAAAATATTGCTCTGTCCCATTTAGCCCTGCATATGTTTTGATGTTCTGAATCCTGTCTCATTAAACCCACTTACATCTTTGCAAATTAGACATATATTTCTAAAAATAAAGTATCCCATGGGATCAAAGATATATTTTTAGGTATGCTAATATACCTCAGCACTGTAAATATGGATATTTTTCCCAGGTGGTCACCTTTTGTAATAGTGGACCTTGTAAAAAAACAATAAAGATTTTATCAAACAGGGAAGGAATAACCCCCCAGGGTCACTTGAGCAGTCGAATCCAATGAAAGATCAGTCTTTAGATCATTTACAACTCCCAGAATTATTTATCCAAACATATCCAAAGGTTGAGAAGACAACAGACAACAGGGAAAGTGATGAAGACAAAAAGAAGTGAAAGAAAAAAAGGAGCAACACAAGCAAGTGCTGTGTTTAAGTTTAGCTGTGGTGATCAATATGTTAGCTGTCATATTTTGTCCATTTTATTGTCCACTAAAAATTCATCAAATGGTACAGCAAAAGCTGTGTATACGGTAAAAGCTGGTCATAATACACTGTACGCTGATCTGATGGAACATGTTAATACTGCTATTCACAGCTATTTTTTTCCAACCTTCAGATTACCTAAACATTTCCAAGGACAATATTTCCCCTGATGTCTCAGCTGTTGAGTGGCTTACCTCCTTCCCAAACTGAACTGCAGAATTTGAGAGAACATTAAAATTCACATCTTTGCTGTTCAAAAAAGTAAACATGGCAAAAATATACTAGTCACTAAACATAGAATGTTAATCTTTTATTTTGTAATCAGGATATAAAGAGGTATCCTTGCAGACACAGCAATCGACAACACATAATAAAAATTAGTCTAAAATAGCAGGCTAATTGTTTGACTCGAACTTCAAAAGTACAAAAACCCAACAACTTTAAAAGAAAATCTGAAGACTCTAAGGCCTCAGTTGGCATGTGAAATGGTAAAATTCACAACATGCGTGGGAGCTGTGGCTGAGGCACACAATGCGCAGAGGTAACCAATGCTCTGTAGAGCCAGTAGTTGCAGACTTCCAAACTGCATGTGGCCCTCAGATTAGCTCAAGAACAGTGCATGAAAGTTTCATGGAATGGTTTTCCATGACCGGGCAGCTGCATCCAAGTCTTACATCACCAACTGCAACATAAATGTTGGATCCAGTGGTGAAAGGAACTCCCCCACTGGACTCTAATGTAGTGAAGATGGGTTCGCTTGGAGTGATAAATCATTACTGTCTGTCAGGTAACCCACTGAATGAGTCTGGGGTGGCAGTTTCTTGGAGAATGCCAGTCATCTGACTGCATTGTGTCAAATGTAAAGTTTGGTGTGGATGGTAGTATGGTGTGGGGCTGTTTTTCAGGAGTTGTGTTTGGCCCCTTAGTTCCAGGGAAAGGAACTCTGTGTGCTGCAGCACACCAAGACATTTTGAACAATTTCTTGCTCCACAAATTTTCTGAGAATTGCTCATTCCCATTCAAACATAACTCAACACCAGTGTATAAAGTGAGATCCATAAAAACATGGATGAGCAACTTTACTGTGGAAGAACTTTGTTGACATGCACAGAGTTCTGATCTCACCCTGACAGAAGACCTAGGGGATAAAGAAAAAAAAAAAAAGAAAAAAACAGTGTCTAATCTCACACAAGTGCTTCTGGAAGAATCGTCAAACATTCCTATAAACACACCAAAATTTTGTCGAAAGCCCTCCCAGAGATGTTGGAGCAGGTATAGCTGCAAGAGGTTGGCCTACATCATATTAAACCCTATTGGTTAAGGATAAGATGTCACTCAAGTTCATATGTGTGTGTGAAGGAAGATGAGCAAGTACTTTTGGCAACATAGTATATTTATGTGCTCATAAATTAGGAAACATAATTATTCAGAGCACGCCACCATAATGTATTGATGTACTTCAGTTAACATCAGTATATCTGAGCTTACTTATTGGGTTCTGGTGAGATAAGATTATCTGTGCAACTGTGAGCAGCATGAGGTGTTTATAGGAGCCACTTACTGTATCTCTGAAACAGCTTCTTGGTGTTTGTGTCTGAATACAAGCCCACTGGGAAACTATGTCTTGAGTATATACAGCTGGCTGCTTGAGATGCTTAGCATAATGTTTATGTTAAGTTCTAAATAGTATCAGAGAGAGTATGGGCTTAAAAGCGAAAATTACCTAGATGCTCCTTTGAGATTTGCTATAGTAAACCACAGAAGAAAAAGTATGACATGCAGCCTCATATTAGTTTTTCCTATGTTGTTGAAGACACACTGCTGATTTTCTGAAAGTTTTGGTACTTGATTTGATTCGTTGGTCAGGGCTCATTGTGATGTTTTTCTTTCAACACTACAGCAGCCAGTAGATTTATTATCATGTTGATGGAAGCAGACCTCAAGGGGTTTTTTTTAAATTATGGGTCAGAAACCCAGAGTGAGTCACAGGCTCACGTTTTAGTGGATCTCAACATTTTTGGAGTTAGTTTAATGAGCCCTCAGTACAGGAGCGATTGATTAACTTCAAATGCATTTTGGTCCTAGGCTGAGGGAGCTGAATGATCTTATGGTCAAAAGTGTTCAAAGGTTAGGCTTGTTTTCTTTTGTGACTACAGAGCTGATCCCAAAACAACTGATAGCACTCTAAACACTATACTGTGTAGTCTCCCTACAAAGGGATGAACAAAAGTTGCTTCAAAGACTAAATACATAGGTGATTTGACTTTTTAGGTGCGCTAATCTTCTATAAAGATTTAGAATTATTTTCTGCCAATTTATTTGCAAACCACATTTCAATAACTTTTAAATCAATTAAACTGTATTTACAGATTATAGTTTTGTAAATCAGATAAATCTAGGTTTCATGACTGAAGTACTGCGAGAGTGAGGTATCATAAAATGAGAGTACGTAAATAAGGTAAGCAAGATTTACAATGTGCTTTTGTGCACCACACAGGTACTCAGATTTATACAAAACTGATTTCTATTATTATTATTATATTATTATTTCTATTATTATTTGCTATTATTTTTATCATTAAAAAAAAAAATTCTTAAATATTTATTTTTTCTCTGGTCTGTTCAAGGGGGTTGGTTGTAAATCTATAGGGTAAAAATTAATGTTAGAAATTTCACTATACCCAGATAACTTACCACTTACAACAGAAAAAAATGCCAAGTTCAGCAAAGTCAGTGCAGCAAATAAACACTGTTGCAATAAAAAACAACCCGCATGCATGTATTGGTTTTGTTTAATGGTGATGTCCCATATAATTTTCACCACAAAACAAATGACAGTGATTAAAAGTATCAGTTTGGACAATGATAAACACTTGAAAAAGTTTTTTTGGACTGCATTACTTTGCTAGGCAATCTAAAACCGTAATCGCTACTATATTTGGAAAATGACAAAATGTTGGGAACCAACTAAGCAGGACTCTCAGATTGTTTGTATTAAGGTAAAAAAATATATATAATTCAACAGGGGAGCCTGGATGCCTGCAGAGGGGCATAAATACTTTTCTAAGTGCCAGTTTAAGAGAACAGGAATATGCGGAAAATCAGCTGTGACTCAGTGGTTTAAATAAATACAACCAGCTGGGACAAACCGGACAGGGCTACAGCAAATAACTGGCCAGCTTATGTGCCTCTGCCCCCATATAGCAGCAACCACACAGAGAGAAGGAGGCTCCTTCTGTATTGTTCTGAACTGTGCCTTGACAATGTATATTGATAATAAAGTGTATCAATGGAGTGTCTATTTAGGACACCCACCATTGATTATGCCACTGATTATGCTATGTATCAGTGATGTATCTATTTAGGGCAGCAAATAACTATGGAACTAACACACTATGTTTAATCTTGTTTGACACAATTCTAACGTATATAAGATCTAAATGTTAGATAATTACCCCTTCCACCCTGGAACTGGTCATTGCTTGAACCTGGACCAGTTACCCTGATGTTCCTAATACGTGCTGTGAGGAATCAGCCGATTCACATCACCTTAATTAAAAAAGAACACACAAAGTTTTTGAAACTCTAATATTTGCTAGCACACGGTCATACCTTAGCCATGGGCACTTCTGGCATGTCCAGAACCCATCTTGCTATCTTGCTATCAAAGGGACCAATCTGAGGGAGAAAAAGGCTAAATGATGTAGTTGTTTTATTCTTTGACACCTAGCAAGCAGCTCTGTTGCCCAGCTTCAGTTTCTAAGCATCCCCCAATATGTGCCCCCTTCCCTGGTTGTCTGGCTGGCATTTAAGCAGTTGGCTGAAAAAAAATAAATTAAATAAATAAATGAATAAATAAATAAATAAATAAATAAATAAATAAATTGTCTGTGGCAGGTCTAGGAAGAAATTAATTTTTGTTTAGTTGATCTTTTTTTTATTGTAACAATGTTTCTTGGCAATAAATCTTGTACTATTAAACAACCTATTTATTTTCCCTTAAATGGTGCCACATGTCTAAAGAAACTGCATTTGTGGATTGAGCAGCAGAGTTAAGTATGTGGGTTGGGCCCATAAAAACTTGCCAAATCCTCTCTGCCAATGCCAAACTGCTTTCAATAAAGGTAGTGTAATGTGTGTGGTGACCTCTCATCATCCCTGGAAGCAATCTTATATCACAACTCTAAGGGACCAAACAATATTCTCCAAGATATCAATGCTCCCCTCTGAGCAGTCCTGACCCTAACCACACTGAACACTTGTGGGATTAGTTTGGCTATGAAGGTGGTGTCAGAATTACCAACACATCAAAACTGGCTTATTTGTAACAAATGCTCATTCAAGCATGGTTTGCCATCTCACAGCAGTGTTTAACCAAGCTGGTAATGAACATAAGGATGAGATACCAGGTTCCTGTGGATATGTATGGTTTTTCCACACCATACTGAGGCCACTGTTTGCGAAATGAATAAATTGTTAAATTGTGAATATATCTTGTTTCTCAAATCTTCTATCATCCAATCTAATAGGTGATACCAAACAAGAGTCAACAGCAGAATAAGCTGTTTGGTGTTGGCAGATACAATTTTTTTTTTTTTTGTTTTCATGGGCGCAACCTACACACTCAGCTTTGCTGCTGAAGCCATATTACATTACAAACATCACATCATGTTAAATACATTTTCCTTAAAAATGTGCCACCAATTAAAGATATATATACAGTAGGTTTTCCAGAAGTGCTGTTTTTCAGCAAAACTCATTGCCAAGAAGCTATGTCACAACAAAGAAATATTCGAGCAAACACAAATGTCCTTACATTTTGCATTGACTTTATAACCTCTCATACATCATCTTGTGATAATTTAAAGTACAAAAAACATGCATGGTAGGGTGCATGGGACCTTAAAATTGAAAAAAGGGATCAAATTTAGTGCTTAGTGCTCAGGTCAATCTTGTTGTTCTGCACTGCCGGCTTCATTTCTGAAAACTCACAGCTGTGCGGGATACTGCCGTCTCAACCTGTGAATTATGAATGGCTAGTGGTAGCTCAGCTGTGACTCATCTTGTGAATTTAGGATGTTTAGTGAAAGAGGTTTCTACAGCCAAAAATCCCTAAAGAATGTGCAGGTGAGTATAGTGGTTAGATCTGAGCTTTAAATCTAACCTTATAACAATTATACTTTAAAATTTCCTCTAATTTTTTTCTTTAACCATAATCATCTGAGCTCACAACAAGACTGTAACATGCTGCTTACTTTATAGGACATCCACAGTCTGGACCAATTTTACATGCGTTTGAGAGAGAATAAAGACAGTAGGTATATGTAACACTGTAGTATAGAAGGATAGAGTAGAAAAGCAAGATAAAGAGGGCAAAAACAGAGGACAAGAGTTGACAGTGGTGGCAGTTTGTAGTTGTTTTGATGAAAGCCAGACCTCCTCTATTTCTCGTTTACATTCTCTCCCTTTCTCTGTCTCCATCTCTTCAGACCCCACTCTCCCTTTCTCTCAGAGGCCTGAAATAATGAGGTCACTCCCCTCTCAAGGATCGCTCCAAATAAAAACCCTATGTCTCTCCTCTCATTCCACTGTGGCCTCTCCCTTTTTCTCTCTCTTTCTCCATCCACATCCTGTCTTCCACGCGACAGGCCTGCTCCTTGTCGCACCCATATTAGGACATGCGTTGTCTCTGAGTTTCCTCCACCCACACACATCAAGAGATTCCTAAGTTACTCTAAGTGTCTTATTGTTCACTAAAAGACACATTGAAAAGCTTTGATCTCCCTAAGCAGAGGAAGATTGCTTTCTTGGCTGTGTGTATGCAGACCTTTACTTACATAAAGGTATAATAGCTCTTTGGTAATTAACAGGTACCATTTATGTGTAAAAGATCTAAAGCCAGAATTCTGAAACAAGTTTTCAAGGGAAAATTTGAGTTATCTACATCTTGGCTTTGGACATTGTGGGGCTGTCATGGTTGACAGACCTTTATAATGTTGACTTCGTTCCACTTATCAAGGCACCATACTTCATACTTCATTCACAGGAAAAGGCTGTGCCGAATGTGAAGTAGTTGGGATGACAGTTAGCTCCTCTCCGTGCTGAGGGTATGGTCCTCAACTGAGAAAAAGGTAGACTGCACCCTCTGGGTCAGGGGTCACTGTCTGCTTCCAGCAAGGGACTTCAAGTATCTTTGTGTTTTACTGATGAAAAATGGTAGGGTGGAGCATGTGACAGATGGATGAATTAGTGTCTGGTCTGCAGTAATGCTGTTACTGCTGCAGTCTTTCATGGAAGGAGTTGTCCAACAATGCAACACCCTTGATTTAGTGTTCTGTATAGGTTCTGACCCTCATCTCTGGTGGAGATATGGATCGTGACAGACATACATAGAGATCTCAGATCTTTATGGATTCCTCTGTAGGGTGGTTGGATTTAGATGAAGGTGGTAAGCTCCATCATCCAGGGAAGTCTCTTGTATGCTTTGTAAAAATTTTGTTTTGCACTCTACTCTTCCTTAACTCTCCACACAGACCATTTGAGATCATCATCCTGATGACCATATTTGCTAATTGTGTGGCCTTAGCCGTCTACATCCCCTTCCCTGAGGATGACTCGAATGCCACCAACTCCAACCTGGTAAGCAGCACATTATTTTTATCTGTTTCTGAGCTGCCTTTAGTAGATGTTTGGTTCCATAGTTGCTGCCATTCTATTTGTTTTTCTTCGCTCCATCTGCTGGGTTTACTTTGTAGAAACATATTTGACTTTGAGTTGACAGAGGATAATAAAGCATCTTATTTGTTTGTCTTGGGGTTTACTATATATGTCTTGTTCATGACAAGCCAGTTTCTCTCCACGGGGGTTATGTTACCTGTCTTTATGATACATTTATGCAGCAAAGATATCAGAAGATGTAGAGAAATCATTGCATTTTGATGGGAATTAACATGAAGCTAGAAGAGAGTAGGAAAGGGAATCCTACCTGAATGACACTAGTTCAGAATTATAGAATTGTTAAGTCTTGATTGCTCATACTAGGGTGTAGAGGTAATTAGAGGGTTTCAGTTATACTGAAAATGGATTACTTCTTGTTTGGATGAAAGAAGATCAGCTGTGAGCTCTTGTGTAGTGCTGATTTCACTTGCTTTAATTGAGTAATTAGATACAATTTATGAAAAAGGCTGAGCAAGTACCTGTGCTGTATTACTAATTTAGATAGAAGGTTCATTAAATGATGAGATTAATTGTTTCAAATGCTCAGATAGATAGATAGATAGATAGATAGATAGATAGATAGATAGATAGATAGATAGATATGTACATACGTACATACATACATACCCAGCATGTTAAACTGGCATGTTTGTCACTTCAAATTACTACCAGCATGTACATCTCTACAGCATATATACTTGTGATAGACTATAATTCTTACATCATATTGTTAGGACCTCCGTGCTAATAAATGATGAATTCCCCTGTTCTGACACGAGCTGCCACACAAGCAGTTGCTTTCTAAAAGCTGTGATTATAAACCTGACAGACAGATGCTGGTTTTGCAGTTTGATGCAACGTGTTAGTGTAATAGGCAGGTACGTAGGCTGTATTTATGGTGCTCATTTCCCATCCAGTCTGCGAATAGCCACCACTGACTAGTTAGTAATTTGTTACATGATGTGTTTTGACAATGAAGCTTTATGCTAGTAAAGTCACATTGACATCAAATTTTTTAAAGAATATTTTGTGGAGCTCTGTTATTTTCTTTAAGTAAGACAGAAATTATACAATTTTGATTTCACACATGAAAAAAAATCCATTTACTTGGCTTTTTTCCTTGAATTGTTGTGTATCAAAATAACTTTCTAACTGATTTTCTAGGCTATTGTCATGGAAAGAAATTTACTCTAATGTACCCTTTCCCTAATTTCTGTTAATGTTTTAAAATTATTTCAATTACTTCATCCTAATGCCAGGTTTTTCACATCTGAATTACTTAGTGAGGAATGGCATTTTAAATCTGACCTGAAACAGGACAGTATTTTTATGTTTAGGTGGATTGCGTCTCAGTCTTTTATATATCACAGTGTAGGTGTCATGTTTTAGAATGCAGAAGTGTGCCACTGTATGAATGTATTATTAAAAGGTAAGCATTTATTCCTCTGACTATGTGAAACAGCTATTGGTCTGTTTCTGACCATTTCTGACTTCACTTGTCTTGAACAGAGGATTATTTTTACACAAGTGCTCATTTTTGATTGCTCACGCTGCACTTTGTGGCTCTTTTCAAATAGTTTACAATTGCATGTCTTCTGGATAACAACCAGAACTACCAATGGTACTGTCATTTTTTATCTTGTTTGTGTCGCAGTGAATTAATAACCACCCCTACCCTCCTGCTGTTCTGTTTTGCAGTGTGAGAGCAGGTATATGAGTCAGATGAGTAAATCACCTGAAGAACTTCTGTTTATATCCTCACAATCTGTGTCTTGTCACTCTCTCTGCATGCTTTTATTTCACTCTTGATCAGGTAGATGCTTTATATAGACACATTTTTCACATTGCATTACTTGTGATTTTACTGTTACTTAACGGTTGTAACTTTTCTGTTAAATTATACAGCACTCCTACCCCTATTTGGACTCCTGATAAAGATATGTAAAAAGCCATGAAATTAAAGTCAGTCAGTAACATATTCTCAGACTGAAAATTTGAGAATACCATGTTCAGAAATTATTCTTTAAGCAGAACAATTTGCAGAGAAACTGGCCCATTTCTAGTAGCCCCTGGCCACAAAGGTGGATAAGAACCCAGATAAAAAAAAAAAAAAAAAAAAAAAAAAAAAAAATCTCCAAACCTCTCTGTTAGAGAACTGCAGACGACAGTGGCACCTTGAGGTCACCAAGTCTCCATAATATCCATTAAATGCCATCTGCATGCAAACAGATCATTTGAGAGCCAAGCAAGAAAGAAAGTCTTTTTTTGTCCTTCCATTACAAACAAATGTGTTGGGACTATAAATGGAACCATGTGCTTTGCTCAGGTGAGGCCAAGATTGAGGTTTCTGGTAACAAACACTCAGATGGATTTGAAGTAAACTAAGGACAAATATGTGGAAAAGCACCTCATCCTCACAGTTAGGTATGGTGGAAAATCTGTGATGCCATGGGCCCATCTTTCTTCTAAAGGCCCTGGCATGGCATCATGAACTCTTTTAAAAATTAGGAAATTTCAAGGGTAATTCTGCAAAATAAATCATCCATGGCCTCTTGGTCCCTAGAACTAAAGCCTACAAAAAATCTTTAAGATAAGCTAAAAAGAGAAGTGCAAAAGAGAGGATCCAGGACCCTGGACAAATAAGACAAATTGTGCAAAGAGGGTGCCAATTAGTGTGAATGGCTCTGTTCAGTTATATATGTAATTATAATATTTGGTTAAAGTAATTAGAAACTTTCTGCAATGCCTTTTTAAAAAATATCATTCTATTTCATATCATATGTTTTTGGTGGGTTATTTTGGATCTTACACGAAGCAGCTAGGACTCCTCAAGCTGACATATACAGAATACATATACAGACCGCCTACATATATCAACTCATCCCCACTACAGCTGTGGCTAATTAGTTTTATAACCTTCACACATAGCAGAAGTAATGTGAAGATAGATAGAGCAGAGGCTTAACTATGCGGTTGATCTATACATCTGTCTGGTTGCTGGTTTGGCAGACTGAGCTGGTTTCAGACAGACATATTTTTTTAAATACAGTAGTTTTGAACAATGTCATCTAATAACGTTTCCAATTTTGCATCTTAAAACATGATGTTAATGCAATGTGTTTAAAGATATTAATTAAACACAAGAATGCAAGGAACTATTAGTTCATCTTTATTAATTTGCAAGGGTGTCTTGTTATTCTCATTATATCCATCTCCATGGTGGGTTTTTTCCGAGTCTATAGTAGCTGTTCTCCAGGAATTAACACTAACAAACCCAGTGACTGTCCTGGTATAGAGCAGTAAAAGGCATTTTCCCCTTTCGCAGATTTCTTCTGTTTTTGCTTTTTTGTCATTTTAATGTTTCAGATCAGCAGTGATAACCTGAAAAATATAAAAAAGGTTTCAAATGATGATTTCAGTTATCACGGGAAGAAGGGTATTTAAACCGAACTTGCGATGTGTGAAAATTTAATTGACCCCTAAGCTTCATAAATGGTTCTGCCACTCTTGGTGGCATCAAGCATAACTGGCAATGGATCTTTTACATCACTGTGGAAGAATTTTAGTCCACCCTTTCATGTTTTGAGGGTGCTTTCACACCAGCCCTGTTTAGTCTGCTTTAATCGAACTCTAGTTTGTTTGCTTAGAAAGTCTGGTTCTTTTGTAGAGGTGTGAATGCGTAATTGAACTCTGATGCGGCCCAAAAAAGCAAACTCTGGTCCGCCTACAAACCTAGTTCTTGGTTCAGTTGAAGTGAACTCTGATGTGGTTCGAATGCATATGTGAATGCCAAGCAAACTGGAACTCTCCCATGACATCTCTTTCTTATTGTTGAATCATAAACACTGACTTTACCTGAAACAAGTCATGCCAGCAGTGCTTAAGTTGCTCTGGATTATTTTGTGAGCTCCTTGATGAGTTGTCAAAAACATCTTGGAGAAATTTTGGTAGGTTGGCCTCTCCTGGGAAGTTCCCCACTGTTACATGTTTCCACCACTTGTGGATAATGGCTGTTAATGGGGTTTGCTGGAGTCCCCAAAAACTTGGCTATGTAACCCTTTCCAGATTTATTGATGTCAGTGACTTTGTTTCTCATCCGTTTTTAGATTTCTTCAGATTGGGGCATAATAACTTGCTTTTTAAGATTTCTGTAGCCTACTTTATGCTGTCAGACAAGTTTGATTTAAGTGATTTTCTGATTCTACGGGTCAGACAGTCATCAGTCCTAGGTGTAACAGGTAAAATTGAACAGTAAAAATATGGTTGATTATAATAATTTCATGATTTAATAAAGGTGACAGTTTGCACATACTATCATGTTAGTTTGGTTGAGTTTTTGTATTTATTCAGGTTACATTTGGTTGATATACCAGTTTGTTTGATCTGGAACAATCAAAGCATGTTAAAAAAGCAAAAACAGAAGAATCGAATCTGTAAGGGCTAAATACTGTTTCAACAATCTGTGATTTTATATTATTGTAAGAAGGAAATATATTGGTGTTTTTACTTTCTGTACACTTACTACTTCTCATCTTTGCATCCAATGTTGAAAACTACAAGGCACCCCATTAAATTCCCATAATATAAGGCTTCCAACATTGCTCTAAAAAAAGATATATTTCAGGTCACTAGTCAGTCTGTATTTTTGGCATTTGTGTAATTTTAACATTTCCTATTTTGCTAGATTTGAGAAGGATAAAAACATCAGCATCATGACGGTGGTTTAGCATTCTGGTGATGAGGTTTATTTACCTCCAACCCTGCAGTATCTTTGATTTATGACAACCCTCCTTAAATTTACTAGGAGTATGTCTTACGCAACACCAGAGATCTGTTGAATTGCTTCCTGTACAAGATTTCTATTTCAGTCCGCATCCCATAATGCGCTGCTTTGTCTCCTTGACGACATGCCCAATAATAGCAGCAGGAGAGGTTGTCATGGATATGGTAACCGTAGTGATGCTCCTCATGTGCTCCTGGTTACAGACAGAAAAAGCAGGTAGGAACCAAAGTGCAAAAACTCTTCTCTGTCAGGGACAAAATGCAGGCTGCACTTCAAAATAGTTTGGCTGTACTATGGTGTTTCTTTTTTCTCCAGTCCCTTTCTTCCATCCCATTTCTTCCCTTCGGTCACTTTTCACAATCAATCTTTGTGAGATCGATATGAATGCTTTGAAATCAACAGAATAGTGATGTCTAACCAAGCAATTAGCAGATCGATAAACCTGATTAGACACTGACTGATGAAGGGCAGAGCCATGGACACAGACGTGTTTATACTGAAACAGAAACTTTCTGCTGAACTGAAAGCTTGACAAAGCTACTTTGACAGTGTGTGTGCTGTGAGAAATTTATACAAATAAACATCTGAAAAGTGTGGCACTCAGCCCCGAGTCAATATTGTGGAGAATAACCTTTCACTGCAGTTAAAGCTGGAAGTGAGGTATTTCAGTTATCAGCTTTGAAAATTTACAGAAGAGACACAAATTGTTATCGATTCATCTTTAAAACTAGTTCAAGCTCACTCAGATTGGATGAAGACCATCTTTGAAGATCTATTTTCAAGTCTTGCCACAAAATTCTCTGTTGGATTTAGGTTTGGGCTTTGACTAGGCTATTAAAACATATGAACATGCTTTGATCTAAACCAGTTTATTGTAGCTATGGCTGAATTATTTGAGTTGTGATGTTGGAAATATATCCAGGCATTTGATTTATGTGTGTTGGACAAGGGATGCATCTAAAAGTTGCAGGACTCCACCTTTCAAGGATTGGAGTTTGAGGTTGTTCTTCTAGGGTTTCCTTGTATTAAGCTATATTCATCTTACCATATCAGACTGTTTTTCCTGATGTTCAAGTCTGTCCATAGGATTATCTTGCCATCATCATGTTTCACCATGGTAATGGTTTGCTCTTCAGGGTGAAAAGCAGTGTTAATTCTTTTTCTTAAAGGCCATAAAGTGTGATTATAGTATCATCCATGTGTCCCTTGTATGGACTGTCGCAAACTGAAAGCTGGGCTTTTAATAGTTTTAATTCAACACTGGTCTTTATCTTGCTACTCTTCTATGAAGACCAGATTTTTGGAGTGCAAGACTAATAGTTGCCCTGATTCCACCCACCTAAGCTGTGCATCTTTGCACCTTCTTCAGAGTTACCCTGGGCCTCTTTGTTGCTTCCCTCCATAATGCTCTCATAGACTGGCTGGTCAGCTTAGGTGGACAGCCATATCTTAGGAAACCATTTTATAACCTAACCCTGTTTTAAACCTCTCCACAACATTCTGCCAAACTTGTCTTTATGTTTGTTGGTGTTCATTGTGCTTTTTGTTAACTAAGATTCTCTAACAAACTTATCAGACCTTCACAAAACAGCGACATTTAAGCAGAAATAAAGCTAGATATAGAAGGGCTAAATGGGTGACTTCTAAAAGCAAGTGATTGCAATAGATTTTATTTAAGACTGGATTTTGTTATGTATCCTTTTCGTTTCAATTTGCAATTAGGCTCTACTTTGTGTTGATAAGTCACTCAAATCCTAACAAACTGAATAGAAATTTGTGGTTGTGATCTTTTAAAATGTGAAAACTATCAAGAGGTATGGATACTTCTTCTTGGCACTGAAGGTCTTCCTTCAATAATACACCACAATCTAAAGCAGAGATGGAAAAGACTAGTTCCAAGTTAGCTTGGCTTGTTTTATCATGTGATATGAACAAAGAAATCCCACAGACCATCAATCAGTGCAGCAACAGCTGATTTGTATTTATGGTGTGATTTCGTAAGAGAGCTTTTCAACTCTGAAAAGTTGAAAAGCTCCCTCCTATCATTTATTTCTGTTGTGGTTCAAGTTAACATGTTTCTATGGGTGCTCTTCTGCTAGTTGCTAGGAATGTCTATTTATAGATGCAGAGATATGATCTGTACAGGCTCTTATCTAAACAAATTTGCTCTGTGGTTTCTTGTGCTGGAGAAAGAATCTGAATGGTCTCAGTGGAAATCATGAGTGAATAGTTATGCTTCTGGTGGTGTATGTGGATAGTTTAAACAGGCATATTCGGATTTAAACATGGATTTGCTAAATATTATTACTGGGTGTAACAGTGTGTGCTTATTACCTATGTAAACAGTCTTAAGTAATTTACTGCTACATTTATCATGTCTTTCACACATATATTAAGTAGGTTGCTTTACTCAAGTCTGATCAGTTTCAGCCACGTTACAGCCTGGGGAATAATGGTTTAAAAATTATAAATTATAAATTCTGGTTGGCAACTTCCTTCCATGAGAAAAAACAGTGGACAGAGGTGCCTAAAAGCTTAAAGTTGCTTTAAGTTTTGAAAATCAAACTCAAAAAGTCACAAATAAATGTTGATGTTTTTTCAGAGGTGAAGTCTAATAAATGTATCACTTTACATAGTGGTGAAAGATATTTGGCAGTATTCTACTTTAAGTTAGAATGAATCAATAATTTACACTTGCATGGAAAATGTTTTGAAATGTACTTAAATTAAACAAAACCTTTAAAATTGACATTAATATTTTGTCATCTCAACTTAATATTAATATATTTAATTATATTTAATACATTTGCAACATGTTTCAATCAGAGCATGTGATGCAAATATTACTGTAATGTGGTCTACCTAATCTCTCATACCTTCATAGCACAATTGCATTTATACTGAAATTGAATTAATTCAATTCACATCAATGAATTTATACAGTGCCAATTTAAAAAAAAATCAGACAGGTGGACTGCTTATTAATTCATTTGCTTATGTGGATAATTGATTGGACTGGATTTGATTTAGAGGAACTGGAGTAAACAGACTGAATGGTACACTTTTGAGATTATTATCTAAAAAATGTAGGGCTGCAACTAACAATTATTTTAGTTATCAATTTATGATTAATCGTAAATTGGTATTTTTTTTGTCCTGAAAAACAAAAGCATAGTGCAGACGTGTTTCTATGTCTATGCCAATGAAACCTGTCAAAATAATAATGTAAAAATACAGAATTAAAATATATTTGATGAGAAACTGCTAATAATGTGTGGTGAGGTGCTTCAAGTTATTACCCTACTAAAAGACTTCAGTTTTCATCTTTAACTCAAATCTTAGATTTAATCCAAAATCAGTCTTAACCACTGTATTTTTCTAATTCAGTATTTTGACATTAACTTCTCAGTATTTTTACTGTTTGATGATCATGCTACCCAATTGCCTACTTTCTTCCCCTAAATGAAAGCTTTTCCACTGTCTTTAAAAGGAAATCTACTTTGTTTGCATCTCTCTAAGAATTAAGAATACTGTGTCTTATCTTCTGGTTATCAGGTGGAAATCAATCAAGTGTCCACTGGTTCTTTATAAAATGTGTGTAGCTGATCGTTTATTTGCATCTGTTATTCTGCTTCCATGGTGAAAACGATTCTAAGCATGACCGATGTTGTCAAATAAAAAATCATAGAAATTAATTTTAATTTTATGAGAACAAGAAAACAAAGTTTTGAAACTTTTTACTCTTATAGTTTCTTGCTAAAAGTGCACATAAGAAGTATTTCTAATTTACAATCCTCAGGTCTCTGTGTTAAATCAGGTCAACTTAAGAAAACAATTGATTTCACCTTAGGTTCAAACCAATACCCAATTCATTATTATTATATGACTGTGTGTAAAAGGCTAGCAGTGAAGGGTTGCATTTTTGATCATCTGCATGAAGCTTCAGATGTCCTGAAGGCAAAATGTTGGAAGGTGTTGGTGTTAAATCAGTGAAAGAGGGAAGGACGAAAAAGAGAAAGAGCAGGATATTTTTACTGAGCTAAAAGTGTCCACCTCTGCCTCACATCGACCCACATTACAGCTCAAACAGAGCACGCAGGGAGATGAGAAACTAATGTCTCTGTCCATCACTGTAACTCATAAGTTCGCAGTGAGAGCTTACCACAGGGAGTGGTGTCTGTCTTAATGTCCCCGTTTCTGTCAGACATTCTTCTCATCATTTGCTATAATGACAACCAGAGTGGAGTTAAACCTAATGTGTTTTGTTCAAGACAGTTGTTCTGACAGCTGGGAAAGTAACTTATACTGAAAGAAATAAGACAAAAAGTTAGAAGGGTGTGCCAAGATCTTTTCTTGTAACCAAAACCAAACCAAGTCATTTGCTGATCATAAGTCCTTGTCCAAAAAAAACCCCCAAAAAACAAAATTCAATGTTATGTACATGCTTGAAAATTGAGTAGCTTTTGAATGCAGTAAAATACAACATTATACATATTTCAGCAATATTAACTGGTGCTGCACAACATATTGATTACAAAGCCATTTCAAAGGGTTTGAGACATCAGTGAAATATCAACAATCAATCCACAAAAGAACCAAACACAAAATGTCAAGCTCTGCAGGCCTCAGTTGACATCAGTGTTCATGAATCAACAATAAAAAAGGCTGGACAAAAACTGCATCCAAGGCAAAAACTACTTCTTATATGGCAGGCTGTTTTAACATAAAATCGGTTTCACCACACTTACATTCCAGATGTCTTTAATTGGTTTATGACTAGACGAATTGGTAAGTTAAGATATTTCTAATTATATTTTGGCTAGTATAAATGATGTCATATTTACCATTGAATTGTATGGAGGCTTCAATTCAAGATATCTACAATAAATTACTGACGATCTGAAACATATATTTAAGATATCTACAATTAAATTATGACTACTCATAAAGTAAATTCAAGATATCTTGCTTCTGACTAGTCATAATTCTAATTAAAGATATCTTGAATGACACCATAATTCAACATATCCTAAATGTATTTTTACATAGGAGAAATATAGACTTAACAAGTGCAAATTAAATTCAAGATATCTTGAAAACAAATTATGACTAGGCAAAACTAAATTAGAGATATCTGAAACTGTAATTTTGACTAGTCAAAATTCCTTTTAAGATATCTGTAAATGAATTAGCGATATCTTGAAGTAGACGGATTTTCTGTTTCAGATATCTTAAATTAACATTCTGACGAGTCAGAATGACATTACTGATATCCCGAATTACTATTCTGTCTCGTCAAAACATCACAGATTTATGTAGTATTTTGAAATTTCAATGAAACAATAAAAAATAAAATAAAAGTGTAAAAGATTTTTGAAAATGCACCCATTTTCAGTTTGGGAATGGATTAACAGTTGCACTTTTAGCTTTTCAAAGCCATTTTAAGTGCATTATGTGTGTCAGAAGAGAATAAATGGGAAATTCTTTGCTGATTTCTGAAGCAGTCTTAAAGTTCACGAAGCTTTGCCTTCTCCACATATTCCATACTGCTGAGCTCTTTCGACATTGTGGCATTTTTTGACAATTTTGCGCAGGACATCGAAAATTCTGCAGGCAACTGTTTGGACAGCTCAGTCGCAACATGCAATTCTTAACTCAGATATCTAAAAATGTAATTCTGACTAGTCGTAATTACGTTCGAGATATCTTGAATTGTAATTTGGGGTGTGTGAGCCTTCAAATGACGAATCCGGTGACGTCATTTGAGATATCTTGAAAGGAATTTTGAATTGTCAATATGTAATTGAAGATATCTTGAATTATTATTCTTTCTAGTCAGAATGTGAATCCAGATATCTTAAATTGCCATTCAGGATAGTCAAAATGCTGTTTTGTCTAGTCAAAACTCATTTTTAGATATCTGGAATGTAATTACGGATAGTCAGACAAAACTGATTTTATGTTAAAAAGGCCTGCCATACATGTTAAAAATATCACGATTCCTAAGAGTTTTGGAAAAATATTCTGCCTCAAAGGGTGAAACAACCAGTTATGTTTAAAGGCAGCTTTTTTCCATACAGGACCATGTTGGTTTGGATAGATTTTTTGCCTTAATTTATAAAATTATTATTTAAAAAAAAAAGCTTGCGTCTATCCAGGCTATCTTTGTCTGATATTAAAATTGAAGTTTGACAAAAACAAACAAAAGAAATCTGTAAAGGGGCAAAACCATTGAAACACTAACACGACTAAGAACAAGGCTCTCTTGTTGGGTAATTCACTAGAGTGTAAGTTGTTCTATTCTACAGTTTTATTGATGTAAAGTAATACAGATAGATTTAAATCTCTAGAGACAAATTACAGTCAGGTGTGTGTTTTGGAAGCCCTCAGTTCAGGAACAGTAAGCACAATATTGGAATTATGTAGTGTAGATGTCTCAGCTCACTTGCTTGCTAAATTATTAGGTGATGCAGTGTTACAGAGTGTACAGCCTCTTCTGGGGAGGACTAGCAGTCATGATGGTGTGGTATTCACTGACATTTAGCCATCTGGTCTGGGATCTGAGTCTTTTTCCCTTCTGCCTTCTTGCTCTTGAAGACACACTGGCACAAAAACTGATGGTCAGCACATATTTCTACATCTGGGCTAAGGCTGTTTAAAAGGTGTATCTGTAAGATCTGTGCGACACTGGGGGTTGTGTGATTATATGTGTATTTGCACACTTCCTTGGGTGGTTTATGTGTTTGCCAGCATCATCAAAGAACTGTGTTCCCATAGAAACAGATGTTTCCATTTTCCTCCTTGGTGGCAACATGTGGCAGACTTCCAGCATTGCATTTTCTAAGGTAACAGAAAGGAAGATAATCTTGGTTCTGGCCTTTATTTCTTTTTAATCAACTGTGTTAAATCTATAGTTACAGATATATATCATGTCAAACAGTTAAAGAGAAAAAAGTTTTACTCTTTAGTGCAGCCTTGCACTTTTAATCAAGTCTATTTTATCCTTTTACATAAAAAAAACAGCGTGTTAGATATACCTTAGCTTTTGACATTTATTTTTTCAAGGCTGTTGAAGAACAGATAAATTGTATTCTATAAAATACATTGTAAATTTTAACTTTCATGAATATGTTGTCATTGTTCTGATTCGATCTCTTAACACGAAGGACAGCATATGATTTTGAGATGGGTGTTTCAGTAAATGAGATCATGAGGACCACTATTTGTTTTATAAGCATCATGTATAAAACATCATTAAACAGGCATCACTGATTTGAGGAATGGGCCCATTTGCCATATCTGAAGTACTGAATAAATGCTAATAAAAAAAATGCCTTAACATGTGTCCATATGCCTCAAACTTTTCCAAATTTTGTCACATTACAACCAAAGCATCAATGTATTTTACTGATATATTATGCGAAAGAGCAATTAAAAATAAATAAATAAATTTGATCAACAAAATTGTAGCTCTGGGTATATGATCAGGGTCATTGTAGTGTTGGAAGTCAAACCTCGACCCTGGTCTCAAGTTTGAAGATGCTAACAGTTTTCCTTAAAGAGCTGCCTGATGTTAGCGCTATCCATCTTCTAATCAACTCTGACCCGCTACCCTGTTCATGTTGAGGAAGAGCACCCCCACAGCATCCGCCACCGCAATTTTTTTATGGTGTGGATGGTGTGTTCAGGGTGATGTGCAGTTTTAGCTTACCATCACACACAGCATTTTTTTTTTTGTACAAAAGGTTTGATTTTGGTCTCATCCAACCACATCATTTTCTTCCACATATTTACTGTCTCTTACATGGCTTGTGGCAAGCTGCAAACTGAACTTCTTATGGGTTTCTTTCAGCAATGGCTTTTTTCTTGGCACTCTTCTATACTGACCTGATATGTGGAATCCACAACTAATAGTTGTTCTAGCAACAGTTTCTTCCTCCGGAGTTGTGGATCTCTGTGCAATAGATCTGATTTAAATGCTCAAACTACATATAGACCTCATTTACACGTCATTGTCTATACATGGCCCTGATTTAGCCTTATACATGCATGCCCAGTATGAGGGAATGCAGCAAAATTAACTACTTCTTCTTAAATTTCTGTTGCTACATTCTTGGTCAGTAGGAGGGATTGCTGCTTAGTTAGTGACTTGATGCAATCGAATGGCTTACCTTAGATGATAGAATGGTCTGTTCTAAGCGAATGTATTAATGAATCAAAAATCCATAAGGATCATAAAAAGTCAGAAAAACATACAACATGGCAAAAATCATCAACCAAAACTTTAAAACAGCTTCACTAGATTAAATATGAATAAATTTTATCCTTTTTTAAGTTGTCGTTTTGTGGTAATAATAATATACAGAAAAAAATATTTTTTTTTATTTCTAAGCAAAACCCTAAGATAATAAATATAGTTATAAACATGACTATATATTTATCTTAAATATCTGTGCTGTACTGGTGCAAAAAACAGCATTAAATTGGAAGTGATCTTAAACTTTCAAGCTGCACAGGCTGTGCACTAAGAAGACACTTCTTCATTCTCACCCCAAAGTTCTGTTCATTTTCATAAAAGCAAGAATTGTAATTCACAATTTGAACATAAACACTCCAAACCATGGCATAACAGTGGTATTTATGATCAAATTAATTGAAACACAGGAAGAATTTATGTACAAATTAGGTGACTTCTGGTGGTATTTTGTTTGTTGTGGATACCATTTAAGGATATCAAAGTAAATGGGCCTAATATAAATGTACTCTACATTTTTCATGTCAATATTTGTAAAACATTTAGGAACCCTGTATCATTTTTCTTCAACTTCAAAATTATATGCTCCTTCATGTTGGTTTCTCAAATAAAATCCCAACAAAATACATTGAAATGTTTTATTCTAACATAACAAAACATACAAATTAGGTTTAAAAACTTTTTTAGGCAGTGTCAAATTTACCTATACTGTTTACTACTGTTATCCTCCTTTTGTTCTACCTATTTTATATTACATCAGCTAGTTTTATGGGTTTTTTCCCCTTTTTCTCCTTGTTCTACTCCACCTTTATTCATGCACAGCATTTTTCCAGAGTCACACACAGGTTCCTACTTCATTTTAAGATCTTTTTTCCTCTCAAAACAGCCTTGAAAAATTTGCGTGGTACAAATAGCAGGTTTACGGTTTTGGCATTCACAAAGATGCTGTCTTTTTAACAAATGTCCATATGAACAGCTGGAATAACAAACTTGGTCCCTTGTGTTGTCTCTTATTTATTTATGGGACAACATGATAAAATGGAATCACAGACACACATTTACATGTCAGCAAAATAACCTGTATGTAATGAGGAATGCTTTCAACCCGAAATAAAATGGTTTCTTTGTCTGGTTCGCTCAAGATAAACATTGTGCAGTCAAAGTAAGTCAACACTGCATGAGCTCCAATCAGTCTGAGTAAGGCCAAAAGTATAAGAGCATAAGTGTAAGTGTCTACTCCATTCAGCCAAGAGGCTCAGTTTATTTTCAGTCAGTTACTGCGCCTGGACCATCAATCAGGCCAATTGCTATTCCTTTCTCTTTTGTCACTGTCATCAATATTTCTCTTTTCAGAAAATCATGTTTTTTGGGACAACTGTCAGGTGTGTGTGGACACACGTGTGTATGACGACGGCCTCCCTCTGCTGCACCCCCTGCACCCTCCAGCTCCTGGGAGGTGACCCAGTTTCCCATGATCCAACGCGGCTGCTTCTGCTGCGTTGTTGCCGTAGCGATATTGCGAGGTCCTCTAATGCCGACTGTGACTGCGCCATGAATAATGAATGGAGAGACTGACAGAGTATGAGAGTGTGTTAAGAGAAAGAAAAAAAGATGATGGGAGAGACAGAGAACAGTACACTGAAGTAGTAATAACAGAGGAAAAAGTAAGAAGTGATATTAGAAGAGAGATAGGGGAGGAGTCGAAGAAACAGAGGAATGAATAAAAATGGAAGGAGAAGGAGAACAGAAAAATGAAAAAAATAAAATTCAAAAGTCCTCAAGTTAGAGCTGAAGGACACAGAGAGAGGGAGAGATGGAAATGACGAACAAGCTCGAAGTGAGGTGGACAGATGTCCATTTTTGAAAAACACAATGTGAAAATGTATCCCTCTGGAACATTCAAGGTTAGGTCAACAATAATGATATAAAAACTTTTGCTTCCTACTAAAAATAAAATCGGTTGTCATGATGATACAGCCTCACGGATAGCTAACAAAGACTAGCAGCGCTAACAAAATGCTTTGTGTAGTTTTCAAGCTCACATTGAGAGCAAGTTCTTTAGAGTAAGGCACAAGTAAACTGAGACCATCTTTAGACTTCGGCATAAAACTGTTTGGGATGGTATAGAGTGAGATCAAATGTGATATTAAAGGACTAGTTTGGGATTTTTCTATACAAGGTTTGTTAAAGGGTTTAAGCACTTTAAATCATACTCGCAGCACTATTTTGCCATCTTCATTTTGGCTAAATCCATATCCCTTTAAAAATGCATAGTTTGTATTGGACAGTTTTTGACACAGAAGGTTATGATTACTCAGGAAATAAAGGTAGGTGGCAGTCAGTGGCGCCGGAATAGGGGGGACTAAGGGGCCATTAGCCCCCACACTTTATGGCCCTGTTCAGGAGCAGTCTGGTCCCAGTAGACACTAATGCAAGCCGCACCCAACCGTGACTGACTTCTCTTTCTTGTTCTTTCCCTCGCACTCTCTATCTAAAGACAGAAAGAGGCACAAACAAAACCTCTGACACAGACAAATAATTCCAGGCTTTGTTTATCATTATTTTGCGTGTCCCAAAGACAGACATGGCAGGTCACTAAGCGGAGAAAATGTAGGCAGAGGAGAAGAAGAGAAATTACCTTTTAAGTTTATATGAACATCTTTGAAATAACAGAAGAAAAAAATAGTCATGGGTATTGTTTCACTTCCTGTAGGTAATGTCACTCAGAAACAGCATCACGTAATCTCTCCAGACATCCAGGACGCACAAAACAGTTTTTTCAATTAATGAAGGGCTTCAGAATCAATGGGGTTGTGGGGCACCAATGGGGCAGCATTGATCATCTGAAGGCAAAGAGTCTGTGCAGTATTGAAACAAAATACAATGTGGACATAGCTAAGTGAGTTCTGTTCCACGCAAGTTTCTCCAGCAGCTGGGAGAGGAGCTTTGCACAGTTTTTGGAGGGGAGACAGCCATCATAGCCGGGGGAAAAAAAGGTGGAAGTATTAGCTATCAGAAATCAAGTGCAGCAAGCTCAAAAAAGGAGAATGTGCCAGGTTCGGAGAAGCTGCACTAAAAATAAAATCTCTGAAATCTGCATCAGATGCACTGAAACGCTTTGTGAGTTGCACTCGGTGAAATGAGGTGATCTGGGCTGGCTGCAAGTCGACACCTAGTATATGTTCTGTTACTTTATTTCATACTTGCTGATTGCCATTTATTACATCCACTTTGGCTACTTTTGAATTGTTTATAATTTTGTTTCTGTGATAAAGTAAGCTAAAATTGTTGTTGACCTATAGTAATTTATTTTTGTTAGAGTCCTCCGACGAATTAACAAAATTTGTCTATATGTCAAAATAGTTTCTTTGATGATGATGGTCGACACAGGTAAAAGCTTAATGCATAATTAAACTTTGTCTGTTAAATTAAAAACCATGTACTTTGGTGCTATTTTGGTTTTTTAAAACATTGTATTAAGTATTTCCTTAGTTGAAAACTTGCAAGGTAAATTAAATGAATTGATGGCCAAAATGGCACCTTGTGGTCAGTCTAGTGTTAAATTTCCCTTTTCTTCCTCACCTTCGCGCTGTTATAAAATTATAAGAAAGTAGCTAGTGCGTTTTCAGCACCACAGACATGTGAACAGCTAAGAGGAGAGAGCGACAAACAAACGAAAAGCGCTTTATTTCACTAATAACAGACTTTACTGCTGATAAACAGAAACACCATCTAATCCTCTCTGTGGAAGAAGATAATCTTTATATTAATGCGTCCTGCAGTTTGTTACATAAATGACCATTTTCAACAGAAAGACTGTTGTTGCAAGCTTGATGATTGTGATTGAAAGTATGCTCCGACATTACCATGTGGTTAATGTTTCACTCTTTGATTACCTACTAGAAAAGTAAGGTAATACTTAAAAGACTGAATATTTGCTGTTTACTTCTGGCAGTCTCTATGGTCCTGGCCCCAAATGGAAAAAAAGGTACAAAAGTGAATTTATCCCAGTTTCAGCCTCATCAATAATTTCACCACATATACCCAACAAAATCTGTAAAAGTCTATGTTTTTATTTTAAATGATGGTGCTTTTTTTGTAATTCTGTCAGTTATATCTGTAGTTTTTATATCTATTCTATGCTGGCTGCAAAGGAAATGCCCCTTGAGGATAAAAAGCTTTATCTTGATCCTTGAAGTGACTTTGGTGCTTTTGTGACCCCCTGGATGAGTTGTTACTTTCCTCATCGAGTAATTTTGGTAGGCTAGCCATTACAGTTTTCTTTATTCATAGATAATGGTTCTAACTGTAGCTCAGTTGAGTTCCAAAGCCTTAGAAATGACTTTGTAACCTTTTCCACACTGACTGATGTCAATAATTTTGTTTCATCTGTTTGTTGCATTTCTTTGGATTTGGTATGAGATGTTGCTTTTATAGATCTTTTAGCCCACCTCATGTTGTCAGACAGGTTCTTTTTAAGAGAAGCGTTCTTTTTTTGTCGACTGTTCAGTTATGGCAGAGATGAGGGATGATTACTTTCCTCCTCAGATAAAATTTATGGAAACACAGATTACGTAAGTGGGACAAAAAAGCAAAAACCTAAGGAATGACCTATGAATCTGTCTTAGCACCCCTGTTGGTCTTTGAGAGTTCATGTATTGGAAATGCCTGTCTTCCTGGCAAGTTGGGGGCTATTGGTGGGGGTTTCCTCCTCATTGCTGGCTGGTTCTTTTGCCCGGGGCTTGTGCAGGCATCTTGCTTGACCTGGACTTTGGAACATGGCCGAGGGGTTAGACAGGGGGGTTCGGTACCCTGCATCTCTCCCTATGCCTCCCTGGCCTTGGGGCTGCTGGCTCCTGTGCTCTGCTGCCAACCTCCCTACGTGTTGAGCGTATGGCTACTCTGTGGGGTGTTCCTGGGGTTTGTCTACCCGGAGCTACTGCAACTTCTGGGAGTCAAAGCAAGAGGTTTCTACTCTAGTCACCTAATGCACACACACACACACACACACACACACACACACACACACCCTCAGAAGTAATCCAAAAACCTAAAGGTTATACAAATCCAGGTTCATATTTTATTAACAGACCCTCTCTACTCAGATGCCAGATGCAACTCTGATTTAATAGTCAATCAAGCAATTAGGATACCATCTCCAGATGCCCTTTCTATAAAGCAAAGCTGCCCTGGCACATGTGAGCAACCAGGTTCTTGATATTGTATGCCTGAAATACAAGACAGGGCACAAAAAACTTACACTGATGCTTTACCCTTTAACTAGGGAGGACTTAACTAGGGAGTCAGCTGTGAATGCATTTCCTTTCATGAACCTTTGTGCACTTTGCTTTCATCTCCAGTACTGGTGACTGCAGCATGCACTTGTTTTATGGCGCACACATTTTCTCAGCAGCAGAAAATATACAAACAGGGGCATGTAGAGGTGGCCACCTATCACCTTTCTGCCAGAGCTGTCAATCTTTCAGGGCTTAAAAGGAAGAATGAAAAACATGCAAAATGCCCAGCCATGCTTGCACAACAGATGTTTGGGAGCTCAAAGTATGTCCAGTATCATTTTTCCTAAATTAAATGTTTTATTGAGTGAACTACTTGAGGAGGCAGCTGTAAGTCTAAAATAGCATTCATGCTTTAAAGTAAACCAACCACAAAGAATGACGAATTAGTCTGTCAGAGACTTGGATTAGCAAAAAAAAAAAAAAAAAAAAAAAAAAAAAGGTATGAATAGTTTTTTTGGTACTTTTATTCCTCACTTCAAAAGGGATATTGTAGGTAATGATCTTAGATGCAAAATACCACACCATCCATTTTATATGCTTTATTTGAGCTCATAAGGAAGCATGAGCCCATAAAGAGACCCTTGTAATATAATTGCAGATTAGACAAGCTTTAGGAGCCTGTCATTTTAAACTGCTCATGGCACCACATGTTGCCATTGGCTTTTGCATGTGGAAGTCTGCTGGATGTGTTTGGACTTTGATGTGTGAGACGAAGCCAAAGAATAAGGCAGGTTAGAGCGAATATTTAAAGCTTAAACAGAGACAAAGAAAGGGTGAATACATGGGTTGAATTCCTGGTACCAATTAGACCTGTTTACTATTTCAATTTAGGAGCTATAATATAAGAAAAGGCAGCACTGAATATATTTTTTTTCCCATCTTTTTTACTATGAACAGTCAATAATTATTTATATTAGGAGCCTAATGCTGTTACTGTAAAACAAGGTTTATCTAATATTTAACTTCTACGACAAAATAATTACAGTTCTGACATTTCAAACTGGTATTTCATATTACCAGTAAACACAGTTGTCATGGCTAGCATTTCAAACACTGTAGTCTCCCTGTGTATACACTGTAGAAATGCTCCCAACATTTTCAAACTCAGCATTATCCTTGACAGACAGAGGCCAAAAGATTACAGATAAATCCCAGCACATTAGTGTACTCTGTCATGCCTTACTGTTATCTCCTAAAAGTCTTGCTCTCTTTCACTCTTTGACAGCCTGAGTGAGCCACAGACTTCTCTTGACATGTCATAGAAAAATCCTTTTTTTTTTTAGCTTCTTACAACTCTTCCCTTCCTCTGATTTATTACACTGTTTTTTTAAATATACTGTATTAGATTTACACCTCACTGACACTAAAATAAAATGAGCTGATTCTGGCCTTAAGACATTTATGTGGTACATCTCTTGAGTTAACTGATGGGTAAAAAATACACACAATTTAAAGAGTGGTCATACAAAAAATTATTAAATTTCCACTTAAATATATCCCACAGGCTACTACAGTAATATATGGTCAGCTCCTAAGGTTAATTTAGGCTACAGATTGTCTAGTACTTTGAATTTTGGTGTTGTTGTGAAGTAGCACTTTAGGCTGTAAAAAGATTCAATACTCTTTTTCCTGCAAGTTCAGTGTCTGTAGAATTATTTCATAACCAAGAACATTATTTCACTGTGATGTTAACTATACCACAGCAGTTAAGAATTTGCAGTTACAATAACCAGCTGTTTATGAGCCATAATTTTTTTTAAACTGTCCATCCAAGTAGCTTTTAAAATACGACATTACAGATCTGTGTTGCATTCAGCAGTTTCATGCTGTGTGTGTACAGTACTAACACCGTCAACCTGCCACAAGTATTCATGTTCTGTACTGTGGTCTTTTTTAATGAGCTTCTGCAGCTTGTCCTTGAAACGGTCCATATTTTTTTTTTGGTGCAATGAGATGCTGTGCAGTAAATCTCAATGTCCTTTCAAACTTCAGAGTTGTTATGAAAGGATACAGTTTGTTTCATTGCAGTAGTCAAGGCAAACTTTAAGGTTGCCAGGCAACTTGAGCTACAACAACGACCATATTTGGGTTGTTCTGTTCTTTGTCTTTGCTATGGATTTCCTGTCATTCAACTCTCTCCTTGTGTTTTTGACAAAAATTGCGACATGTTGAAGTAATAACAGATTGGAGAAAGGTTCATGGTCGTTTTGAATGTGAAAATTCGATTTTTGTTGCATGTTTGTTCTTACATTAAAAAAAAATCATTCAGAAGTATCATTAATGCAAAAATATGTGACAACCTTGTAAGCCTAACATTTGATGATTTTCTGCATCTTACACCAATTGATAATTACACAGCTCTAAAAGAAGATGCTTTTTCCACTAATTATACAGTGAAAGGGTAACATGGTAATATGAACTTGAAAGCGCACACTTTCTCAATTTCTTTCCTGTCTTCTGTTTTCTTCTTTTTACTCTTATCTTTCTCCCTCTCTCCACGTCTGCTCCCTGATCTAATTAAAATGCCATCTTGAATTCACTGGCGAGCGCCCTCCCTTCTCCCCTCTGTGCTCTTGTTGCAGTGTAAACATGCTGTGTCATGCTTAAATTCTGAATCCACTGTGTCATGATTTGATTAATCTACTTTATTTGACAGTTAGGATGAGCTTTTCTGAGAATCATTGACATCTTTGAAATTATATGAACATATCTCCTTGAAACCAGGAGGTATAGATTACATTTTACTTACAGAAGCTGGTTTGATGTCCGTATTGTAGCAACATACACTTACCCCACTATCTAACCAGTTCTTAATGTCCCATTTAAGAATACATTGATGAAAAAAAATGCCTGTGGAAGTGTTGAAAAATTAAACCAGATTGTAAGAGGTACTCATTTATTCACACACACACACACAAACTTAAACAGCCCCACTAGTATTACCACCCAACTCTGTTCACCACGTTGTCAGTGTGTCAGCTCCTGATGAAAGCTGACAGACTAACACAGTGTGAAGCTGCATTTCTATTGGTTCAGAGCTGTGATGTAACCTTGTCCATGTGTCAGGTTCACTGTCAAATGAGAGTTAAACTTTATTTAATTCTAATTCTTTAGCGACCTTAAAGTTAGATTTAATCATGAGCTCTAACACTTGCATACTGATTGAAGTTGTCTAGATCCAGGAACCTTACAACCTGCTGAGGGGACTTTCTGCCAGGTGCCTCTAAAAGATACACAGGCATTCATGTTATTACACCTGTCTAATTTTGTCTTTTCTGTCTCGCTAATTGATCTTGTAGCTTCTCCCTTCCTCTTATCTCCATCTTCACATTATTACCTGGCAACAAGCTGGTCTCCTTGGTGATGAAGTCTGGTAGCCTCATATTTACACAGACACTTAATGTGTACATCAACTGGTGCATGCAGAGAACATACATAAAACACATGCTGGTAGTCATGCATGTTTATACTAATAACCAAAGGCATGAATTGAAAACAAAATACATAAAAATAGATTATCACAAACTACGCATGGGTTAATAACCTATACCAAGATTTCAATACCAAGATTTTCTCCATGCTATAATTTTTGTTCCATATCATTTTTCTGTGACTTCTAAAATTTTTTGTAGTTCCAGATTTAATATCATGATCATTTTACCTGTCTTTATTTTTTCTGAGTTAGAGCTACAGGCAAAAAATAAGCATAGGTTATTTTTGGTGTTTACAATATTACATATTGTTTTTGTAATATTTTCAATTATACATGCAGATTATATATATATATATATATATATATATATATATATATATATATATATATATATATATATATATATATATATATATATATATATAACAACCATTTTACTTTAGGATGAATAAAAGCAGATTTTTTTTTTTGAGAATTCTGTTTGCTTTTCCCAGCTTTTACGATTGAGATACATTTTTATGTATCAGCATATAATTGGGGTTTGATAGATTTGTTTGAAATTGCTAGCTTGTGTATGAATTAAGAATTTCCCTTTAGGACTTACACAGCAAAGTTTTTGGTGGTATTTAGAAAGAATGGGAGATGGGCTGTGAGGAAGATGGGCTTGGAAGCTGTTTGTCTCTGAGAGAGAAGAAGATGTTTATCTACCTCTCAGCAGCTTCGCATATGCAAACACACACATACACATTCTCCAAGTGTGTTGGTGCAGCTCTGATTTGTTTACCATGTTTGGCAAAAGAAGGTGAACAACTGACCGAGAACAGTGGGAGGGGAAGAGAGGGAGAGTTTCGTCAGTGTTAAGATGACATTTTAATGAGTCAAACCAGCAAAGAGAGGCATAAATCTAAAACTACATCGCCAAGCATGCTTTTAAGCTTACATCTATCTAGTTCTAGATTTTATCCATTTGTATATCAAATCATTCAAAGAATTTAACATTTTTAAAAAGATTTTTTAATTGTGTATATATCTACATATCATTGTCATTTACTATAGAAAATTTAGAGTTTTGTTTTTTTAAAGCCATTTCAAAAATAAATACAGAAGTTCATTTTGAAGGAAGTATGGAAGAAACAAAGGAAAGACTAAAGAAAGTAAAGAAAGAAGGAAGGTTGGAAGGACAAATAAATTGATGCATGGACTGATAGTGGATGAATGGACAAATTAATTTATGAATAAATGGATAGATGAATGGATGAATAGACAGAACAAAGGAAGGATGCAGAGATGAAAGCCAATAATTTTTAGACACTGGAATATTAAATAATGACTGGAAATATTTTTTCCGTACTCACATCACAATCTTTTTCCATATTTATCCTGACCTGGAAAATAGCAAAATCAAAATCCATTCTTTTCCAAACTGCATAAGAGCCATTCGTGAATGGCTGAAAAATAATAGACACAAATACACAATAAACAAATTTCAGAAAACTACTATTTGGTGTCACACAGTGTTTTTATTTCCACAGAATATGTAAAACCTAGTCTATTGTTGGTTTATTATTGAAACAAGTATGGTGAAATAAAAATACCAACATCTCAGTGTTGTTAAGTTCATTGAAGAGGCCTCTTTGTGTGAATCTTAGTGACATGGATTATTCCAGTGTTTGTAGTTCCTTAGTAGTGCTGGTCTTAAGAGCAGCAGAAAGTTAAACAGCTTAGGAAGGATCAGATGAGATTTGAGTGCAACATGGCAGCAGCTCAGAGTGGCCTAGTCTTTTACTGATTTCTCTTTTAGCTGGTATTCATATCACAGACAGGCTAATTGGAGAGGAATTACCTCAACAAGTCTTAATGAATGGCTAGCAACAGATGCAGAGGGTTCTCCTAAAGCTGAAATGAGGTAAACTTTGCAAAACACACAACTGTTATTTGTTCTGATTTACCTACCTACTCCTGAACCAAATAAGCTCTATTTGCATTGAAAACAGACATATTAACTATAATTAAAAACATATTTTACCCTTTAGTATAAAAGTACAGGTACATGCAATAAAGGCACACAGTCATAAACACACACACACACACACACACACACACACACACACACACACACACACACACACACACACACACACACGTAGACTGTATCTTTCTCAGTTGGCCACTGACCTTGGCTCAGAAGCTGCTATGTGATTGCCCATCTCCCTGTGGTCTCAGTGTTGTATGTGTGCGTGGTTTATGTCTGTGCTTCTCCTGTTGGTGTCCTCGCCTGGTGTTGTAGTCCA
The DNA here is from genome assembly GCA_014839685.1 of Anableps anableps. Taxonomy (NCBI): domain Eukaryota; kingdom Metazoa; phylum Chordata; class Actinopteri; order Cyprinodontiformes; family Anablepidae; genus Anableps; species Anableps anableps. The sequence goes on along the minus strand of CM026087.1, from coordinate 11,530,948 downwards.
TCTGTCCAGGCTGCCAGCCAACTAGACCTCTCTGCTTACTTTCTAGTCATTTCATCATGATTGCTGTTAAAATCGGTGTGATGGAAATGATTCTTTGTGCCACTGAAAATATACTTCTGAACTTTACTACTTTATTCTTATGATGCAACAAAAGTGTATATATATATATACATTAGGATTTTTTGGCTTTAGTGGCCTTTATTTGATTGTTAGTCAACAGGAAAGTGGGTTGTGAGAGAAGGGGAAGACATGTGGCAAAGATCAACTGGCTGAGACTCGAACCCGTGACAGCCAAGCCAAGGACTCTGGACTCTAAACCACTGCCGCACCCTCAAAAGTATATTTTATTTGACAAAAAAAATGTGGTCACAAACTTTCCGTGTTTGTGTTTTCCTTAACATGGAAAGACTTTATTTATTTTGCACATTACTGAAAAAATCCCCACCTCTGACACTACATAACTTATTTTCAAATAAAATACTGAGTCATTTCTTTAACAAGTAAATAGCTGAAAAACCAACAATTTGTCAACCAGCACCAAGATTAAATAACTCTGAAGCTCTTCTCCAGAGCTTTAAAGCTGGAATCTGTGTTGTCGAATAGTGGTTAAAACTTTCATCCAGAAGCAGAAAGAACTGGTCTAAAATGTGGATGTACAGAAATGTCTGTGAGTACTTGGCATGCACTTTTTGATGGTTGAGTATCTGTGGTGAACCTGGAGGTGGAATGGATGGATAGATCCAGACACCTTACAATCTCCAACAAAGCAAGCACAGGAAATACAGTAGATGGAAAGATTTGCTTGTGTATAGACTATTAAGGATGCACTGATCAGAATTTTTTTGGCTAATTTCTAAACTGTGTTTTGTAAAACTTTGACCTACCAAAACCATTTTTTGTCAGATTCCAATTTCTCTTTAAGAGCTGAAAAATATGAGGACATAACTGTAGCATTCAAAATACTTTTTTCTGCCTTTCTAGCTGTAAGCAGTTATTAATTATGTATTTTGTGAACACAGGTGATGTCACACTGTGTGGTTATGAGAGAGAGGTCTTTGTAAACAGGATTTTACTATTATTTTAAAACACATACAAAATATTTATAGAGTTTACATTTTAAACTGCATTCAACATCTGGTATTAGTGAATCCTGTGGTTTCTGCGACTAGCATTACTTAAAGATTCTTGATGAGCCGTCTCTACAAACCTCCTTACTATAACTTAGAGATTTCCAAAAGACTGCCAACATTCCCAAATCCATCATGCTCCATAACAGAAAAAGGATAAAACAGAGCGACTTTGTTGCACTCTGTTCAGCCTTCCTGTTATCCATTTTCAGTCCTGCTCTCTTTCACTCACAGCCTGAATGAACTATAAACATGTCTTGACATGTCACACAAAATACAGATTCCTTTTATATATTTTATATTTCTGTGCCTCTTCTGATTTCTTTGTTAAACACCTTGCTGATACTGAAAATAGCTAACTTTGGCTCTTCTTAACTCGGTAACAATGTCCACTCCAAAGATATTAGTGTGATATAGTAGTGCTAATAAAAAAAGAAAAGGTCTCATTTTTGGGTTCCTGAAAATCTGTTCTGGGCGGATGGGGACTGTTACTGGTTACCAGCCAAATTTAAATGCCTCTGTATGCAGAATTTATTTAAAAATATTTTAATTTTCTTTGACCTAATAATATTAGGAAAGTAGAGCAAACTACTCATTAGCATGGTTCAAGTTATTTTAACCCCTTTACAGAACTCTTGAGCAAATGTGTAGGAACAGATTTAGTTTCCTCTGATTAACTATCAATAGGTTTACGTTAAATTGTTTACCAAAAAGTTCTACTTGTTCTTTTGTTTCCCTTCTGCTATACGTTTGATATCACTGACTTCAAACCCTGATATAAAAATAACACCTTAAGTCTTTGTGTTTTATTACAAATCATTTTCTCAAATGTCTTCCTTTAAATGCAGTTAGAAATGTGGGAATCATTGATTAAGTCCTGCTATGATGCAGCTGGTAAATTCCAGAGAAACACCATCCCAATTGTGAAATACATCATTTTGTACGGATGTTTTGCTCCAGGAGGGACTGGTGCACTACACAAAATAGATGGCAATGAGAAAAGAAAATTATATGAAAATATTGAAGTAACATCACAAGATTAGAATGATGATTCAGGAAGTAAACTTTTGAGCACTAATGGGTCTTCCAACCTGAGTTATCCCTGATCTTGATCCTGTAGAAAATCTGTGGGCAGAGCTGAAAAGGCATGTGTGAGCAAGGCAGCCTATAAACCTGACTCAGTTACACCAGTTCTGGCAAGAGGGATGGGACAAAACTCCAGCAAACTATTGTAAGAAGCTTGTGGACGAAAACCCAAGGTGTTTAACCAAAGTCATACAGTTTCCAAAGCAATTTATTCAAATACTAAAGAAATGTATGTTGAAATATGAGTGAAAAGAAAGTTGAGAAAACATATATATATATATATATATATATATATATATATATATATATATATATATATATATATATATATATATATATATATATATATATATATACATATATATATATATATACATATATATATATATATGTATATATATATATATATATAAAAAACCCTCCCAAATTTTTCTGGCATCTGACAAGTAGAAATAATTTTTGTTATTCTAAATTAGTCAAAACATGACAAGTTTAGTATGATTTGATGTGAGAGAGTGAGAAAATAAGGGGTTATGTGTTGTTTTAGACAGTTTATGTGAATATCCAGTGTCAACTAACAAATAAGAAAATAAATCCAGAAAAGAGCTTTCACTAGATCAATCAACCATGAGCTGACTACCCTCATACGCCAGGTTCTCAGCCAATAGCTCTATGTGAATCCTCTTGTTGGTGATACAGATATTTTATGTCAATGAAATTGTGTTATCCTTGGTATATGTCTTGTGAAGGAAACTTGCAAAATTAATTGGACAAGCTGCAGATAGCAAAGATATCATCTAAATATGGTCATAGCCTGATGTGTGTACACACAAGAGAATCATACTTGATCCACTGAGTTAGGTGCCTTTTTGTAAGATAGGATGATTCATAGGTCAGAGTTAAGTGGTTTAACAAACACAAAATGCCCAATCCTCTGGAAAAAAGTCATTTACAAGGACCGCACTGCAAAGGAGTAAAAACATAGCCAAGGTCCAAACAGAAAGTTAAGAACACTTCTTGTTGCCTGGAAGCAAAATATAAAAATACTGTAAGACCTTGGCAAAGTAATGCAGCTTATAATTTCAAGATTTTGCCCCTTTTTTAGGATGTGTCTCTGAATAGCTGAGAAGGTGAAACATAACAGCACAAAGAAAAGTCTGATTTCACACTGAAGTTCATTTTTGCAGAATTTTGAGCTTTTGAAGAATTGCTGTCAATTTCAAATTAGATGCATTTTGTTGTGACAATTATATTTTGATCCATAAGACTTTTGAGCCTTTAAATGTTTAAGCCTTTTTCCGTGAAATACTGACATCATGAAACTTACCTGCCACATATTTACGAGTCAGTTTGGCTTTCCTTAAAGTGCAACCTTATCCTCTGGCAATACAACCAATGAAACTATGTTCAGACTTTTGGCTGTATGTCTTAGGGATCATCCACACTCATATAAATACTCAAAAACACAAATAGGAAAAAGTAAAGGAGGAATAGGAAGATGCAGCAGAGGAAAGATTGAAACCAGAAGATGGGACAGAGGAAGGAGAAAAATGAAAAGCAATGAAGAGGGAGGTATGTTGGGTTTTATGTGAGGCTGACCTAGATAGACAGAGAGGATTGGACACACTTTGTGTCTAGAGAGACACTGTCGCAGCTGCTGTGGACAGTGTGTATGTGAGGAGTATGTGCATATTTATATAGTGTATCTTTAAAGAGTATATGATATGCTCTTCTGTATTTTCATCAACTTTTTTAAAAAGTTAACCAAATATAAACTTATACGGTTTTCAATCAACAAGTGCATCTTTATAAAGTAGAATACTACTGAAAAGTTAGTTTCAGTTATTTAAAATGTGAAACTCATGTATTATATAGACTCATTATACACACAGTCCTTTTTCAAGTGTTCTTATCTGTTAATTTAACCAAAAATTAAAATTAATCTGAATTTCCTCACTGTGAGACAATAAAGGATTTCTATAATAAATTACACAAAATTCAGCTACTTCAATATTTTCAGCATTACATAAGATTAAAAATGATTATACAGAAATGTTGGCCTCTTTAAAAATATTTCCATTTACTGTTCATTAAAAAACTTTAATAATTGATGGGAGGTCATTTTGCATGAATTACTGCATCAATACAGCATGACATGGAGGAGGTCACCCTATGGCTCTTGCCGTGTCAGCGACTGCTGGAGAGTTGTCCACTCTTCCCCATCAATGTGTAAGCCTTAACATGGTCCCAACTTAACATTTCTCTATTAAAAAAGAGAAACTGTATTTTGTGGTTTTCTTTTAATTGTAAGATATATGCTTGTGTAATGTGTTATACATCATAATATCCTGTCATTGACCTTGTGTGTTTGAGTGTAACAGAATGTGTATTTCACATCTTATAACTTAATGTAATGCATTGCAGCAATAAACTGTTACAAAAGGCTTGTGGGTGGAGTATTACCAGAAAGGTGACGGTTAAAAATGATTAAAAGCATGAGGCACACAGTTACACATGCAGAGACACACACTAAATATAAAATATACTAAGGAATAAATGCAAAGAAAAACATATCATTACTGGTAAACTGATTATTTACAAAAACTGCCTTACTTTAAAGTAGATGATGAGAAAAGCTGCCAATAAAGGTAAAGCTGCCAGTTACTCAGTACTTGAGTAACCATTTGACCATTTGACCAAATGCTTTTGTAACATAATAATTGTTGCATAATTGTTGCATAATTTTTTGGATGACAACCTTTTACTCATACCTTAGTAAAATCATACTGAAGCAATGCTACTCTTACCGAAGTACAATTTATGGATACTCTGATCACCTCAGTTAAAATCATTTTAGTATGACTTTCATCAAGGCTCAACATGACACAAAAATGTGTCCAGAATATGCCGCACACAACTGATTACTCATGAAAACTGACACATTTGCAGCAATATCTCAGGAGCAAAGCTGAACTCGTGGTTTTTCTAAACTTCTGAAATTGCAGTGAGCACCATCAGGGCCATAATCTGGAAGTGGAAAGAATATATTACCATGAACCATCCATGACTAGTTGCTCTTTACATGATTTCTGTCAGAGGAGTCAAAAGAAAAATCAGTGGAGTTCTACAAGGACAAATAACCGAGGACTTAAAACAGACCTAGAATTAATAGGTCAAGCTTTTCAATTAGAAAGTAATGCAATCAGTTGCTCTTGCTTTTATGTAAGACAATGACTCTACACAGAGCCAAGAGGAGTCTTATTTTGATTTAAGAGATGAAAAAACTGCTAGAATTGTCCAGTCAATCATATTACTTTAATTCAGTTAAAATTTAAGAAACAATCTGGGTGCATAAAACGGGCCCACCGGACTGACAAAATATGAAAACTGTTTTTGAGGAAGAATGGCCCAAAATCACACTTGAGCAATGCATGCAACTAGTTATCCATACAGAAAACACTTTAAAGTTCCCAAAACCTCCTCAGCTCCCCTCGCCATCCTCTGCACGGCCATTTTCTCTGGTGTATTGTTGTGTTGCTGAGATTATGAGGATATGGTAGGAAGTGATGTTTCTTCAAAAAGGGCAGTCTGTGCTCACCCCATTACATGAGCCCTGTGGTGTTTTTCAGTTCGGTAAGATCAGCACACTTTTTGCATTTTTGGTTTAATTTTTTTAGTTACTTTTCAGAAAACACCTGAATTGTAAAAAATTCTCCATAACTAGGTTTTAAAACTAATTACAAACTGAAATGAAATTTTTAAACTGTATTTGCATGTTTTTTGCACTCAAAGCCTTAACGAAACAACATAACTTAAAATGACCAAAAGAAATTCAGCATCATTTGCTCCTTCAGCTATATCCTAAGAAACAATTAGGAATATTTCTATTGTACTGGGACATTTTTAAGCCAGTCTTGGTGAAGGATAACATGTGCTGACTATGCTAGTAATCTGATAAAAATTTGTTTGAACTGTGGTCAAGTCAAGTTTATTTGTTTTGCACATTTCAGCAACAAGGCAGTTCAAAGGGCTGTACATCATGAAAACATAAAAAACATCATAAACACATCACACCAGTTGTGAAACTTGTAACAAACATTACATTTTCTCAACTGCCATCATTAAAAACATCAACACACATCAAATATGTTGGTCAGTGTTCCAGTGATTATGGGTCAAAAGTAACTCTAAACAAGTGGGTTTTTAGCCTTGATTTAAAGGTACTCGGTGTTTTGGCTGTTTTGCAGTTTTATGGAAGTTTGTTTCAGATTTGTGAAGCATTGAAGCTGAATACTGCTCCTCCATGTTTAGTTCTGGTTCTGGGGATGAAGAGTAGACCAGAACCAGAAGACTTGAGTGGTTCCCTGTGTAAAATGTATACTTTTATTAGGAGAACCACAGTTCAAATAAATTTGATCAGATTAAGAATTGTGATCTGTTATTATTATTATTATAGATTTAATGCTTGCCTTTCCTTTTCTATATTTTTTGAATTTCCTGTCTTATTCCCAAATCTAAATTACTAACCAATCACATATCCGAAACTGAAGTGAACAGGAAGTTCATCATGGTTAAACATGCCCATCGGCTCTTGTATGTTCCTCCATGGGAATAATTCAGAAGAGAGGATACAACTATGCGGAATATGGTGATGCATAATGGGGCAGTAATCTGAATATTTCAACAGGAAACATTAGGAACACTTTCTTCTTTTTCTTTCAGAATTCTCTCCTTTCTGCTTTTCTGCAGTCTCCTGTGTCTGGTTTTTTAATTTTCCACTCAGGGTTACTGGGGAACAGTCATTAGAGTCATGGCGACAGACTTTACTTTGAGTGCAAACACATGGTTTTCTTGTAGCCTGATATGCAAATGAAATCAGAGGGTAGACAGCTGGGTCAGGCAGGACAGATTACACACAACCATGTATAGATCCACAAACTCATGGAAACAGTTTTTTTTTTTGTTTGTTTTTTTTTGGATTCCTGGAAGGTTGATGAAGTTGGTCCAGCTCTAGTTCCCACTCTGTGGTTTTTACAGAGAAATACATTCTGCACTTGTATTATTAGTGTCAGTCTTGCAGTAATTGTTAATGCATGTGTGTATCATAATCCTTGTATCCTTGTATTCTCACTAACTGAATATGTTTTGAATTGAACTGCTCCATTGTAGCTCTTGCTGTATGTTTAGAGTAATGCTGAAAGGTGATCCTCTGTTCCAATCTCCAGTCTTTTGCGGTGTCTAGTAGTTTTTTTGAGGATTGCCCTGTATGTAGTTGTACCCAATTTCCCACCAACTCTGACCAGCTTCCATTTTGCTGCTGTAGAAAGGATCAGCTCCATGAGAGGCTCATATCCCGACTGAAACATCTCCACAACTTTATTCCTGACCTGACCTGCTTGTTTTTGATGCAGATTGTTCTCTGATGTTCTCTAAAAAAAAAACACCTCTGAGGTCTTCCCTGGAAAGCTGTATTTATACTGAGATTAATTTACACATAAGTGTAAGTGTAAGTATTTATGAATTAGAAGACTTAGAAGACTAGAAGATTAGAAGACTTCTAAAGGCAACTAGTTCCAATTATCAAAAGAAAAGTGACTAAATGTAACTGTAAAATTTTATGCATGAGTTTGTGTTGGCCTATCAAATAAAATCCCAATAAATTACATCAAAGTTTATGGTTGTAGAGTGACAAGATGAGAAAAGGTAATAAATCAAGTTTTTTGTCCAGCTGCATGTATTATAAAAAGATGGGATAACATAAAAATGAAAGACAAAGAGGGAGACTCCTGCTTTGAGTGAGTGTGTACAACTTGCCAACAGAGACTATTTAATTCTATTATTCACCACTTGAAGAAACAAAGGCAGCTCAAGGTTTAAACACTTTGAAACAGACACACACACAAACACACAAGTTCCACCTGGATTTTTCCTCTTTTGGCTGACCATACTGTGAACTTGGCTAATCGATAATCCTGTAAACACAACAACACACCTATACTGTTGGCACAAGCATCCTCTATTACTAGGACAAGCAGGTATATTCTGTTTTATCTGCACTTCATTTATGATTTCTTTACATCTTTTACCTTTAAACTCTTTTCTACTACATCGATCTTTCATGAAACCTTCTACTCATTGTTTCTTTTTGTACTTGTGTGTCAGCATTGGGTTCTTGTTCTCTTATTTATAGCAGTGGTACATAGCAGAAACGTGTGCAGAGAAACAATGTTTAATTTCAGCATTGTCAAGGAAACCTAAGCTCACGTGAAGTTTCTGACTACATGTTTACAATGGCAATAAACTCAGTCAATTAAGCTAAAAATATCTACAACTTTTATGTTGCCTCAATGAAATCACATAAATCTAATCAGTCAGAATGGAATCTAATATGACTTTAACATGTTTTATTATTCATAAATAATGAATAATAAAACATGTGTAGCAAATAGGTATCTGTGGGAAGTTCTACAAGCTAGGTAGACAGGCTGTTTGTGGCTGATTTTCAACTTTTGTAAAGCTTTGTCCTGCCGATGCCCATTTTAATTGATTCTAATGTCTCTTCAACCATTCATTGTTTCATTAAGCAATGCATTTTATTCAAAATGACCCAAAGTTATAGAGCCGCCTCTCTCTGTATCACTGGAAATTTACTAATACAGTAAAATCCTCCGGTACTGGAAAAAGGTTTCTGTATAAATGCTACCCAACTGAAAACAAATAGCTTCTTTATAGCTTCTTCACGTTTGTTTTTGCACACTAAAAAGAATTAATGCAAAAATTATTCATACCCATGACAGATTTAGATAAAACAAATATATGTATCTAATCAAGAAGTTTGTTTCTGATAAGAAATGAGAGATCTCACAAAAAATTATGTTGAAGAGCTATCAATTAGAAAAAATATTATCTGTCTTATTTACATATTTTTAAATGGTAAGTCAAAAATTCATTATACCCTTCCTAATAATTAGTGGAAAAATCTTCACTGACATTTCATCAATCAAGCTTTTCGTATAGTCACAGAATAGCTTTTTGCATGTTTCCACTGGTATTTTGATCATTTCTCTTTGGTGACTTTGAAGGCCACCTTGCATCACCATAATGTTTAGTTTCCCAAAGATTCTCTATCAGATTCCAGTCAGGACTCTGGCTGGGGCACTTAATGTTAATAATACTTATAGTCATAAGAAACATGTTGGTAAAAAATGAAAGAATACTTTAAATATCAATATGAATCTGCTAAAGGTGTGAATAGTGATAGGCTTAATTGTATAATAGTGAACTATATATGTATCACAAGACATTCATTTAAAAGTAAACGCCGCTGCTCGTGTTCTCACTAAAACCAGGAAAATAGAGCACATCACCCCAGTTCTAAAGTCCTTACACTGGCTCCCTGTCGCTCAGAGAATAGACTTTATAATACTTTTGTTAGTTTATAAATCATTCAACATCTTAGCACCAAAATACATTAAAGACCTGTTGTCATTGTGTTAGCCTTCCAGACCACTCAGGTCTTCTGTTTCTGGTCTGCTCTGCAGCCCCAGAACCAGAACCAAACATGGAGAAGGAGCTTTCAGTTTTTATACACCACTAATCTGGAACAAACTTCCAGAAAACTGCAAAACACCGGAAACACTAAATTCCTTTAAATCAAGGCTGAAAACCCACCTATTTAGAGCTGCCTTTGATTAGTAGTGAGTAGAACATTGAACTATTTTTGCTTGGTGATATTTGCTTGATGATCCTTAGGATTTTGATGCGTTGATATTTGCTCAATGATTTTGATGATTTTCATGTGAATTTGCTTGATGATTTGGCTGCATACTTGCTTGATGTTTTTGATGATTTGCTGTATACTTGACTGATGTTTTTATGATGTGAAGCACTTTGAAATGCCTTGCTGCTGAATGTACTATAAAAATAAACTTGACTTAATAACTACAATTGTTTTAGCCAAGGACTGATTTAACTGTGCTAATGATCTTCTTCTTTTGAATTATTATGTTTCATTATCAAAATTATTGTCACCTGCTGGTATGGCATGGACTTTTGATGACATCACTTTTGATTGACTCTTACGGAGTCGAGAAAGACTGTTTTAAAAAAAAAAAAAAAGATGAAAAAAACAACTTTAACACTAAAATGTACTGTCTAAAATTAATGATTTCTAATTTCCCAGTGGGCCAGTTACTGGTTAACACATCATGCAATGTATTGGCCTTCTTTAGATAACTTTTTACCAATTTGTATTATAAAGTGAATTTGACTGCTTGGTTATATAACTAGGACTGCATGTGACTGACATTGGATTGTGCTGAATTGTTCTGATTATATGCCCTCCACAACAGAGGAGAAGACAGAGGTAAATAATGGTGGGGTGTGCTAGTAGCTCTTCTAAATGTGTTTCTATTTGTTTATGGTTCTGTTTGTTTGTGGTTGTTTCTAATTTTTGTACCCACCAGTGTGAGTGATAGAATTTGTACTTTTACTGATTGCACCTTATAGAAGACATACTCCTATCATTGTACAGTTTCTCTGTACATTGACAGCAAAGTAGTTTGACTTGAATTGAAATGGAATTGGACCTGTTCATCTTGTAAAGTGTCTTGTGATGACTTCTTCAACTAATGCTGAATACATTAATTGAACTCAAGAGTTGAGTTGGTGATACTAGTTAAACTAAAAATAATTAGATTTCCAAAATGTCTTATTCTGATTACCGCTTTACAGTTTCAGTCTTTTCTTTTGAAATGGTGAAAAAGTTACAGAGTTTAAAGTAAATGCTGGGAGACGCTGCTCAGATAATACTGAAAAGATTTAACATCACATTATATCATTTATGTCTCGACTGTCATTTACTTAGATGAGAACAATAGTTGGTGACAAGCTGCAGATGTCAGCAACCGAGCTGTCAGTGATGAACAATTAACTCATGTGTTTGGGTCTGGTGCATTTATGTGTTTTCAGATAGTATACACTCATGCACATGCACACTCACAATAATGCTAAATTTACAAACCTGTTGCCTTGGAAACACTGAAGTAGGCTCTCTGCCATCTAGTTAACACAATGGAATTATAGCCACGTGTGTGCGTCAATGTGTGTGTGTCGGAAACAGCAGTGAAACTGTGGTTGTGCTCTCTCCACGTGCTGTGTTGCCATTATGTTGTCTCACTGCCAAGATAGTGATAGCTTCAAGATGTGCAAGAGAGGCTAAAGGGGAAAAATGGCACAAAGTGTACGAAATGTGAAATAAAATGAGGCAGAGACATTTTGCTACTGCTTGCTTGACTGAAACCAAGCCCCAAGAATTCACAGGAGACTCACAAATCATCGGCACTGGTTTTAAAAGGCAAAGTTAACCTTCTCCAAGGAGACCATTTATAATGAGCCACAGTGAGCTCAGTGCAGTTACATAGCTTTATTACACAAGCAAGATGTTCTTGTGTCTGCCTTCAAGACAGTTCTTTGAAAAAAGAAATAAAGTTACAAAAATTATATGAGATGGCTCAAGGACATCTTTGTAAATATTTGATGGGATATTTATTTTCATAAAAGTTGGAAATATTTGTTTTTTTTAATATAAACTGAAAACTTTGAATTCTGTTTGAATTGCTTAGAGAGAAAAATGTAGAAACAGTTTTTGGCATTTAAAAATTTTGATTTTCAAAAATTGCACAAAGAAGGAAAAAATAAAAATGTGGTGTCATCATCAAGATTTTATTGAATAATGACATAGCAGATGACTTCACAAATGCTACAGATAATACAACCATGGGGCTGTTTTAGCAGATTTGCTACATCTGGATGGAATTCTCTTCATCTTGTCACCATTAAGTCCTAGGTGTGGACTGATAAAACAATTTAGAAGAAAAAAAAAAACGTGTTAAAGAAAAATAGGGCAAAAAGGGAAGTCACTTCAAAATTTACATTATGTTCAGAAAATATAAGCAAAGTCAAATGTCAGGAAAGTATTTCAATGTTGGAGGCAGTGATATTTACCATTTGAACTGAATTATTGAATTGTTGGGGGTTTTTTTAAAGGGAGATGTTGCCTATTTTTACGGAATTCAAAATTTCTGCTGCTTAACAGTCCACTGTCTTTGCTGTATGAGCTATTCACTTTTAATAGGGAACAAATCTATGCTGTTGGCAGACCACCTAAGAGGACTCACTTTGTATTCTATGAAGCAATGAAGCTCACGCGGATAAAGTCTAGCATCGTCCTGCTAAGATGAAAAAACATACCTCTTGCAAAAATGCTGCCTTAATGGTAATTATCTCTGTAATTCAAACATGTGTCTCTTCATTGAGGAAACCTTTACCCATAGGCAGGTAAATTTTAATAATAAAAAGCCAGTTATGTCAAATATTTTTACATTATTTGAAATAAGTTTATTAGAAAAACTCTGCACTTAGATATAGCTTAGGTATAGATTCCTTCATTGGACATGTAGTTTCATTCAGTTTTTCATTTCAGAGTGCTTAAAGTGTTCGGTAATAGCTGAGCACAGTGGTAGGGAGCTTAAACACTGAGTATAAAGAATGAAAGTGTCAGGGTTAGTCTTTGGGTGAAAAAGTGAAATAGACCCACATTGTTAAGTGTTTAGTAAAACTACATGAATCTTTCTAATGGTGGACTGCTTACCAGTGAAAACTGTTTTCAATGTGCCCATGTGGTTAAAATGACTATTGTGTCATGCTAGTTTTTCTAGTTTTTTTAAAGTAGTTTGCTGAAGCCTTTCTTAACCTGGCTAATAGCATCAAATTCAAAACTTGTTTAGATTTGCTGGATTTACTAAAGGGTTCAGACAAAAAACAAATACAAGTTTCAAAACGTTTTGCAAAATAATAAATAATAATGAGTTTGATTGTCCAGTGTTGTGGGATCTGGAAAGAATGATAACTCTTTTTCCTGATTAGTCCAAATCCTGGTTGTGGTGTTCATGAAAAAGGTCTAATTGTAAGAGGGGATGTAGTTTGGGAAACTCAGGGTCTCATCCTTAGTTTTTGCAGAGAATGTGGTTCTGTTGGCATCTTCAGACCATGACCCAAGCATGCACAGGAGCGGTTCAAAGCTGTGTTTGAAGGTTGAGAGCCAGCTCCTCTGAGGCCATGGTACACAAAGAGAAAAAATGGATTACTCCCTCCAGGTTGGCGTTCAGTTCCTTTCCTTTCTCAAGCGGAGGAGTACAAGTATCTTGGGGTTTTGTTCACGAGTGGTGGTAGGATGGAGCAGGATCTGGATAAATGAATTGAGGCTACAGTAATTTGGGCATTGCTCTGGTCTGTTATGGTGAAGACAGAGCTGAGTCTAAAAGCAAAGAGCTCAATCTACTGGTCCATCTACATTTTTACTGTTACATATGGTGATGTGATAAGGATCATAATCAAAAGAACAAGAACCCAGACACAGGCGACTGAAATGAACTAACTTTGTAGGGTGGCCAGGTTCACCCTCAGAGTAGCCTGGTAAAAACCAGCCCATTGCTCTATGCTTTGTTTCGTACAGAGGATCTGGGCTCTCGACTAAACGATCGCTTCCTGGGGGTGTGGACTCTGTTGAGGTTTTAAACGTTTGGATATGATTTTACCCAATCACTAACATTTAGCCGTCACATATGTAGAGTGCCAGCTCGACCGTGAAGGAACATAGACATAATAAAGAACTTTATTATGTCTATGTGAAGGAAGCTACACTAAGAAGCTTACTGGAAATTACGTGTGTTGTAAACAACCATCCCTCACTGCGAAAAGAGAAGTGCCGAGCCAATTGAGATGCCCGTTAATATTAATTCAATATTTGGAAGTGTGGCCAACAGGGATTGAATGGCTTCATTCACTTCCTCTGCTGCCATTGCCAAACTACAAGAAGACTACGATTCTAAAACAGTGCAGAAAATCGACGTCATTGTTCACAACTTCTCCTTCTGTTCGCTGATTGGTCTGGTTGAAATTCTCCCAGAGAAACCAAGTCAGTGGGAGAAAGCCCAGACTGTGCTGTGAAGTGAGATTCAAATTGAGCAGAATTCTGCAGGAAGGCAATGGCCAGGCTACCATTTGAGACAACAAAAGGAGATATGTCATACAAGTGAACCTCTGAGTAGAGCTGCTGCTCCTCAGTTGATGTGGATCAGGCATCGAGTCAGGATGCCCCCTCTGTACCTCCCTTTGGAGGTTTTCTAGGCATGTCCCACTTGGAGGTGACCCAGGCATATGACACCACATCAGTGTACAGATTCATAAATCTCAATCATTTAAACATGCACAACTGGGGAGCAGAAGATTTACTGATCTTTAGTGTTTGTGTCATTCACTCACCAATGCAGTACCACACAGCGCAGTTTTACAGAATTGTAGGACACAGAAAGAGAGGTTGGGGGGCATGTAGTTTAGTAACTGCATGAGAAGTATTGGGCATGTATTTAGATTATTGTGTTTTAAATGGTTTGAGGTTTTTGGACACCGATGGGCATTTGTTGACCTTTTTTAAAAGCACATTCCATTTTGGCCTGTAGTTAAGGTATAAGTACAAAAATACACATTGAACTTAAGGTAGATATTTTGTGTTGAGGTTAGGATTTTTATACAAAACCAGAGAAGAAAGAGTGGAAACAGATGGATGGAAAGAATAAGAAAGAAAGATGGATGGTGAAGTAAAAGATGGATGGATGGATTCACACCTATTCAGACTGCATGGTAACCCTGGTTTTATCAGTTTTTATACATGTTATATGAATTTTCTGAGATGTTTCATGTAAACTGATTTTTGAGTAATAGGAAAGCTTAAATCTTTCCCTGCTCGGTGCATTATTAAAAGACAGACTCCATCAAATGCTCATCCCAGCTGAAAAAACCCAAGCTGCATTGCTAGATCTATAAATATGATTTAGTGCCCCTTGAGCACGGTGGTTAACCTCTGTTGCTTCAGTCAAGGGCACCATTCAAGGCTGAAGCACACAAGGTACTTTCTGTGAATCAGTGTGTAAAATGATATGCTCTGGGATTTCCATTTCTAATCTGAGAAGATACCTGTAAGATTTCTTGAAAAGCTGAGCCTCATATTTTTCTTAGGCACAAACACTTTTAAAAAATCTGCATTCTAAATTCAAGAATCAATAAACCAAACTTGCATACATTTCACTGTAGAGGCAGCATTGCTTGGACATATACATTTATCCTTCAACTTTTTCCTAATCATCTGTACATTTTCTTTTAGTAGTGTTTAAGCAGAGGTAGCTACATGTATTTGTGAGTCCAAGGCCTGTGAATCGTGCTTCTAGATTGTTGGAGGATTACATGAAGCCCTATAGATCAATCTGCTGAATGTCTATTAACCTCTGTGCTCTTTGCTGTGCTTTTAGTGCATCAGGAGAACCATAAAATCCCGTTTCTAGCTCCATGGAACTTCCAGCTCTTTCTGATAAACACACAGGAGGAGAAGGCCACATGATAAAAGAGCAGTGCTGAAGTGTTTGCATTAGAAATTAAGGGAGGGAAAAACAGGTGCTCTTCTTTGCATCTAAGGCTTCACAAACATCCCTTCTTGTATAGTTTCCTCAGCACCTGCTCTTCCAATTGTTTGCACAACCTCTCTTCTTTTCTAATGGTAAACATTCTTATCTGCTGCCTACCTGTCCTTTCCTCACCTCCCCTATCCTGACAGTCATCTTGGCTCCAGGTGGCCAGCAGAGACCTCGCCCTATAGGCCAGTTATTCCTGCCAGCTGCAAGGAGATTGATGAATTAGAGGTTCTATGGCGGCTCCAGTGAGGTCTCTTAGGGGGCTGACGTGGTGGACAGGCTCCATCGAACACCATGCAAGCAGAACTAATAGGCATGCCCTGGAGGGAAGGAAGAAGAGGTGTGCGTTAATATAGGTGAATGTACTTGGTAGATGAACTGATGAGACAGACAGAGAGATGAGAAAACTTGGAGAGGTTTTGAGCAACAACTTGTTTAGCTATAGTTTCACTGACTATAGAAGGTTGTTGTAGCTGCTGCTAGGAGTGGCAGTACAGTTCATGAGCAGGATGATTTACGATGAAGATGTGTCACAATAAAGGACAAAAAGAGAGGATGATCAATTCTATTTCAAATGCTAATGCTCTGACAGTTTGGTCATATGCTAATGCCTATTTATGCGAAGTTCAGTGTTTCCTTCACATGTCACGCCATAAGAAAAGACGACAAGTTCCTTAAACACCCTTCTCACCTTCAACCCTATTCCCACCTGCTTGTGTTTTTATTCCTCAACTCATCCTCATTTCAAGCCCCATCTTACTTTCTGCTTTCTCCTGAACATTCTGTCCTTTGATTATCCTCACAATTACACTCAGGCGGAAAGACAGGTGTCTGTTTTTCTTTAAAATCTGTCCAGCTTGCAGCAGGTCCAGGTTTGTCCACTGGAAAGTGCATGTATGACCTAGCCACTGTACACCTATAAGTCACTGTGTCCAGACGAATACAGTTTGTCCTCTCCAGGGAGGCGTGTCCCTGTGTCTTGTCAACCTCATGACATCACCCTCTAGTAAATCATGAGGACACACTGTCCTACAGATGTTCTTCCTATATAAAGGGATATTCATGTTGCTATGGTGACTGTAGGAAGTGTTGCATTGTAAGCAGGTGAGCTTTATTATTGACTGAGATTATGTTTTTACGTACCTTACAATTAACATTATTGTATGTCAATCATAATGATTAAAGCTCTAACATGACTAACCATAATATTTTAGTTTTTATTTATTTTACTTCAACCTTAAAATACTGGATGTTATTTCTCTTTCACTCATGAGCAAATTTTTTATGTGAAACTCAGCATAAGTACTTATCTGAGCATCAACAGTATGAATCCTTTCCAAGTTTTATAAAAATGTAAGTTATACACTAAACAAAACAGATGCTTGTTGTTTGTTGCCATATTGACAAATTTGTTCTAATTTTCATCCAATTATTAAAAATAGAAATAGAAAAGTTAAATACAAATTAATGGCAGTTAATCATGTGAAAGAATAGGACACCCAATTAAATATTCAGTTCCCATAATGATCTCTTTTACAGGTAAACACCAAAATGAACATTGTTTTACTCAATCAGCAACACATTACAAGTGTTTTCTAATTAAGCAAAAACTTAGAACACTCTACCCTCAAATAGCAAGTCTTACCCCTATTGGCTGCCTCACTCCTCTCTTTCAAGTGTGAGATGTTTGAACAGCATCTTGCATGTACTGCTCATTTCAAGTTACCCTACAGCATCTAACTAGGGTAAGATCCAGGCTTTGATTCAGTCCAGGACTTCCATTTCTTAGTTTTCAGTCAGTCATTGGTGTGTTTTGGATCATTGTAATGTTGCAGTGTTCAGTTCTGCTTCCACTAAATAACATTTACCTTCAATTTTTATGAGGATGAGCTGTTACGATACATCCAGCTCCATGCTTCACAGCTGATATGAGGTTCTTTTCTGGAAATACTGTATTTGGTTTAAGGAAGAAAGGAAGGAAGGAAGGAAGGAAATAAAGTATGGAAATACAAAAACAACTCTTCCAGACTGTAGTAACCTCGAAGATACTTCTATTGCAATTTTTCATCCTTTTTGTTTCATAGCAGTTGTGTTAATTTTCTCTGTATTTTCTAATCCTTACTTGCCACATAAGATACTCATAAGGTATTCCCATCATTTGAAAGTGAGCACATCTGAAAATCAGATTAACAATTTGAATCTAAATAATTTATTTGGCATATTGGCTAAAATATTATATGTAAAATTTTACCTGCTTGTGGAGAAATTTTAGGACTATAGCAGGCCATGTATAACCCAAGCTTGATAAATTTAGATGAGGAAAATAGTTTTGTTCAAAAATGTTCTGCAAAGATGTTTTCATATGCCAAAAAATGTGTTTTAGTGAAACAATTTACTTTTGGTCTGTAAAGTACCATATCATATGTGCATTGACTTCTGGTCAAAATTATTTGTAAAATAACAGCAGTTCAACATATTGGATTGTGTCAAACAAAACATTGCAAGCAGAAGAAACAAAGCCTGATAATGACGAAGGGATGGAATGTGAGAGCTGGTCAACATGCCAGACTCAGCGGGAGTTCAGATCACAACACTGGGTAGATAGTTAATGAGAAGCCAAGCAACAAACACATCCACTGGAAGACAGTATAATTTAGGCACCTTATACACACAGGATACAAAACTGGGCCAATCAAAACAAGTCGATAAGATATAATGTTGGAGAGCAAACGTACAAATTGCCAGTGCAGGAATACACAAGCAGATACACAAAGCTCAAAGATAAAGTTTGTTAAGGAAGTTGAGATAGAGAGGCCTAAACATAAACAGAGAGAAACATAATGGAAACCTTTGTGAGAAACGAGCATTTTTCAATACGTCAGCCCTCCATTTTTATACATCTGGCAGATTCAGATTTAAAATGATTTTTATTCAACCAAGAAGTTTGTTTTTGATAGGAAATGAAGCTGATATCTCTAAGAAAATAATAAAACAATTTTAAAGGAGTATCAATTTTGAAAACGAGGGAAGGCTGTGAAGCTTTTGTAACATTTGCAGACGTTTCACCTGTCATTGAAAAGGCTTCTTCAATTCTGATCTGAACTGCAGAAATCTTTTGGATCAGAGGTGTCTTCAAGAAACAAGAAAAGCCCAGTTGTCTTCTCCTTAAGCACTTTGAAATGTCATGTTGTGGATGACTGAGAATCTAAACCAACATATTTGCATAATGCCTTTTTCAAACAAGATATTTTTCCTGAGACAATGCTTTGTCAGGGTAGCAGCACATGTTAGCACATGTATGTAATGTATCTTTCAGTGTTATGATTCATGTTTGATCCTGCCCATGCTGTAATTAGTTTTCATTCTACTCACCTGTGTCACCTGATTGCTGATCTGTGCCACCTGGGCCCTGCTCTACTTAACTCCTCTCAGCCCCTGCCTCCCTGCCAGATTACCGACAGCCACGAGCCAGTAGAAATCCAGCGTTTCATGCCTTGCCTTCTTGTGTTTCTTCGACCCATTTCCGTCCACGGATCTTCCCCTCCTGCCAAGCCCGTTACGGATTCCTTTGGTTCTGGATTTCTGGACCCTGACTCAAGCTCCGCTTCACGACCACCGAGTATTGCCTGACCCTCTAGTTAAGTTTGCTCTCTCTGCCTCTCCGTGTATAACCTCTGCCTGATTATCGTCTAGCCCCTGGTACTGCGTTGGATTCCCTTGTGGAGACCTTCATCGATTCTTCCTGAGCTGCTACCAGTTCCTGATTCTAAATAAACTTGTTTTTCCTTTACGTACTTCTGTGTGTGGTTGAATTTCCGGGTCCTCCCAGTGAGTCCTTACAGAATAATCTGGCCACTATGGACCCGTCACCCACACAGGAGTGGCGTTCATGTGTTGAAGACGCTATTACCCGCCTGGAGTCAAACATGCAACAAATGATGAGCATGCTTGATAGGATGTCCTCCCTTCCCTCCCCTAAAGGAGCCCCTTCTCCCAGCCTCAAAGCCGCTACGTCTGGTTTCCAGGTCTCACCCATTTTTGAGCCCCGCCTGTCTCCTCCGGAGGTGTTTAAAGGTGAGCAGAGTCAGTGTCGTCCCTTCATTACTCAGTGTGAAATAATCTTTGAACTTCAGCCGTCATCTTTTCCCTCTGAACGCGCTAAAGTAGCCTATGCTATTTCCCTCCTTTCGGGAAAAGCCAAATTATGGGGGACTGCAGAATGGCGGAGGGACTCCCTCATTTGTTATCGGTTCCAGGACTTTTCCAAGGAGCTAATCAGGGTCTTTGATCCTGTTCTGCCTCAGAGGGAGGCTGCACGTGGGTTGCTCAGACTCAAACAAGGCAGGAAGCGAGTAACTGAGTACATTATCGATTTTCATGCTCTATCCTCAGGAAGTGACTGGAACGATGAGGCACTATGTGATGCGTTCTATCAGGGTCTCAGTGAGGAGATAAAGGATGAGCTGTCTACCCGAGACGCTCCCAAGGACCTGGAGGAACTGGAGACCCTGGCCGCCAGAATTGATGCTAGGCTCCATGAGAGAAGGTTGGAGAGGAGTTCCCTCAGTCATACTTACCATGTTGAATCTGTTCCCAGATCACAGCCACCAGTCACGGCTCCACCTTTGAGTTCTTCACCCACCTCTCCGGGAGAGGAGCCTATACAGATTGGTCGAACTCGCCTGTCCCCACAAGAGAGAGAGCGGAGATTTAAGAGAGGCCTTTGTTTCTATTGTGGTGGAGAGGGTCACCTACTTAGTCGGTGTCCTGTAAAAGGCCAGGCTCAGCAGGAGGTAAGAGGCTCCTGCTGAGTCAAAAGCGATGGCAATCCTCTTCATTCTCTGTTCAAGCCACTCTCCAAGCTGATTGTCAAACCAAGCGTCTCCCAGTCTTTATAGATTCAGGAGCAGATACTGAGTTCATGGACCGTGGTCTTGCCGAATCTCTGGGCATCCAACTTTTACCTACCTCTAAGTGTCTTGAAGTTTTGGCTATTGATGGCCATGTACTTCACCAGATCACCCATGAAACGGGTCCCATTAAGTTCAGTATTTCTGGGAATCACCATGAACTTATCTCCTTCCTGATAATAGAGTCCCCTGGTCTCCCTGTCATTTTGGGGGCTTCTTGGCTAAGAAAACACAACCCCCACATTGACTGGGTGAAGGGCGAGGTGTTGGGTTGGTCACCATCTTGCCATTCCACTTGCCTCTTAGCAGCTTCGGTCCCTTTTTCTGTCCCTATCTCGGGACAGGAAACCTATCCCGACCTATCCAAGGTACCGGCTGTTTACCATGACCTTCGGGAAGTCTTTAATAAGCATCGCGCCACTTCCCTTCCACCCCATCGGCCCTATGATTGTGCAATTGATTTGCTTCCTGGAACCTTTCCTCCCAAAGGCCGTCTATACTCCCTCTCCGGCCCGGAGGATAAGGCCATGAGGGATTATATCTGTGACGCAATCAAGGCAGGCATTATCCGCCCTTCATCCTCTCCAGCTGGTGCAGGTTTTTTCTTTGTGGGCAAGAAGGATGGTTCTTTGAGACCCTGTATTGACTACAGGGGATTGAATGACATCACAGTCAAGAATCGTTACCCACTTCCCCTAATGAACACTGCTTTCGACCTGATTCAGGGATCCACAGTTTTTACCAAGCTCGATCTCAGGAATGCCTACCATCTAGTCCGTATCAAGGAGGGGGATGAGTGGAAGACGGCTTTTAACACTCCAACCGGCCATTATGAATACCTGGTAATGCCCTTTGGCCTATCCAACGCTCCCGCAGTGTTCCAAGCTCTAGTCAATGATGTCCTCAGGGACATGGTCGGTCGTTTTGTTTATGTTTATCTGGATGACATCTTAATTTTCTCTAAGGATCTCACTACCCATCAGACTCATGTCCGTTCTGTTATTCTCCGCTTGCTGCAGAATAACCTGTTTGTCAAGGCAGAAAAGTGCGAGTTTCACAAATCGTCCACTTCATTCTTGGGTTTCGTCATCTCTCCTAACAGGATTTCCATGGACCCCAGCAAGACGGACGCCATCAAGAATTGGCCCTGCCCACAAGACCGTAGACAACTTCAGAGGTTTCTGGGGTTTGCTAATTTCTATCGACGGTTCATCCGCAATTTCAGTTCTGTTGCTTCTCCACTTCATTCTCTTACTTCATCCAAGTGCAAGTTCGTTTGGAGTAAGAGTGCTGCAGAGTCCTTTGACCACCTTAAAAAGGCCTTCACCTCCGCTCCTGTCCTCCGCGCACCGGACCCTTCTCGCCAATTCATTGTAGAAGTGGATGCTTCTAACTCTGGGGTGGGAGCCGTACTCAGCCAGAGAAACACTGATGAGAAGATTCACCCATGTGCCTTCTTTTCTAGAAAACTGTCTTCTGCAGAGACCAACTATGATGTCGGTGACCGGGAACTGCTGGCAGTCAAACTGGCCCTCGAGGAGTGGAGGCACTGGCTCGAGGGAGCTAAGGAACCCTTCGTGGTCTGGACTGATCATAAGAATCTGCAGTACCTCAAGTCTGCTAGGAGACTTAACCCCAGGCAAGCCAGGTGGGCTCTATTCTTCAGTCGCTTTAATTTTTCACTATCTTACAGACCTGGGAGTAAGAACACTAAGCCAGATGCACTCTCCAGGCTGCATGAGACTATGGAGGAGAGTCAAGAGGCTAAGCAGGTGGACTATGTGCTCCCCTCATCTGCGCGGCTAGCAGTTTCCAGGCTAGAGCTAGAGCAGAGAATCAGAGAGGCCCATCTGCAAAGCCCCATCCCTGAGAGCTGTCCTAAGAATCGACTATTTGTCCCTGAGCAGCTAATACCTGAGGTACTATCCTTTTGTCATGCCTCTAAATTTTTCTGCCATCCAGGAGTCACTAAGACCCTAGCTGTGATCAGGAGGTGTTTCTGGTGGGAGACTATGCTGCAAGATGTAAAGGAGTTTATCAAGGCTTGCAGAGTGTGCTGTCAGGCTAAACCATCCCGTTGACCACCCTCTGGGCTTCTGCGGCCCCTCCCGGTTCCTCACCGCCCATGGTCCCACATATCCATGGATTTTGTTACTGGTTTACCCACTTCCGATAACCATTCTGTCCTCCTCACAGTTGTGGATCGATTTTCTAAGATGTCCCACCTGATACCACTTCGCAAACTGCCTTCGTCTAAGGAGCTGGGAGCGGTTCTGGCCCGTGAGGTGTTCCGTTTGCATGGTCTACCTACTGACATTGTTTCTGATCGAGGACCCCAGTTCATTTCTAAATTCTGGAAAGAATTTTGTGGTCTCCTGGGCATCACAGTAAGTCTCTCGTCAGGATTCCACCCTCAGTCTGACGGGCAAACGGAGAGGGTCAACCAGGAGGTGGAGACCAAGCTGCGCATGCTCTGTGAACATGATCCCTCTTCCTGGTCACAGAACCTTCCATGGGTGGAGTATGCCCTCAACTCACTCCCTTCTAGCTCCACAGGTCTGTCTCCCTTTTACACAGTTTATGGCTACCAGCCTCCAGTCTTGTCCCTTCAAGAGAAGCCCACTAGAGTTCCCTCTGCTCATGCCTCTGCTTTGAAGTGCCAGCGGGTATGGCGCCAGGCCCGCAGGGCCCTTCTAAAGTCCTCTGCTTTATGTTCTAGATTTGCAAATCGTCGCAGAGTTCCGGCACCCACTTACACCGAAGGTCAAAAGGTCTGGCTGTCCACCAAGGACCTTCCCTTGCGGGTTGAAAACCGGAAGTTAGCCCCTCGTTTCATTGGACCCTTCCCGATTTCCAAGGTTATCAACCCAGTGGCTGTCCGGCTCCGCCTCCCCAGGACTCTCAGAGTTTGTCCCACCTTTCATGTGTCACGTGTTAAACCTGTTTTCTCTTCACGGTTGGTTCCCTCCTCCAGGCCCCCTCCTCCCGCCCGGATCATTGATGGGGGCCCCGCTCACACGGTGCGCCGCCTCCTTCGCTCCAGACGTTGGGGCCGGTCCATCCATTACTTGGTGGATTGGGAGGGATATGGGCCTGAAGAGCGCTCCTGGGTGCCGGCCCGACACATTTTGGACAAATCCCTTATCAGGGAGTTTCATCGTTCCAATCCTGACCAGCCAGGTGGTCCTTCTGGAGCCGGACCTTGAGGAGGGGGTACTGTTATGATTCATGTTTGGTCCTGCCCATGCTGTAATTAGTTTTCATTCTACTCACCTGTGTCACCTGATTGCTGATCTGTGCCACCTGGGCCCTGCTCTACTTAATTCCTCTCAGCCCCTGCCTCCCTGCCAGATTACCGACAGCCACGAGCCAGTAGAAATCCAGCGTTTCATGCCTTGCCTTCTTGTGTTTCTTCGACCCATTTCCGTCCACGGATCTTCCCCTCCTGCCAAGCCCGTTACGGATTCCTTTGGTTCTGGATTTCTGGACCCTGACTCAAGCTCCGCTTCACGACCACCGAGTATTGCCTGACCCTCTAGTTAAGTTTGCTCTCTCTGCCTCTCCGTGTATAACCTCTGCCTGATTATCGTCTAGCCCCTGGTACTGCGTTGGATTCCCTTGTGGAGACCTTCATCGATTCTTCCTGAGCTGCTACCAGTTCCTGATTCTAAATAAACTTGTTTTTCCTTTACGTACTTCTGTGTGTGGTTGAATTTCCGGGTCCTCCCAGTGAGTCCTTACATTCAGAAACAATTGTACTTTCACAGATACTCATTGCACTTGACATACAGAACTAAATCACCCACAAGTAAATTATGGGTGCTGGCAATGAACTCAAAATGAACATGACATTGTATTGTTTTGCTGTCACACACAGACATATGAATACAGCAGTGTTGTAGTTCTTTTCAATGGTTCATTGAGTTGTACATGCTACAAAATCAGTTGACAGGCACTAAAAAATGTCCACACACAAACTTATGACACAATATGCACACCCCTTTTCCTGCATTTGCACTCCAGCTGAATCAGTAAAAAGACGGGCAGCCTGATGCCTTTTCAAGAAAATTCTAGTCGTCAGCACCATACTCCTTCTCTTGGTCACAACACTTTAAAAGAACCCCAAAACAAAACAGACAAAGAAATCATGCACAAGCTGCATCTGACAGATCACTGCAAGACAACAGAGCAGCACCTCTGTTTGGTTGTCTTACTGCTTTGACAACTTTCTCTGCAGAGATCAATACCTGGTGTTTGGTGGTAATAAAACACTTTGAAAAATCTAGAATGATATTTCTTCTTCACACTGCTTCTGCAAAACATTTTCAATATGTGGTTTCATATCTAATTATATGTAAGCTGATATATTCCATAGTTTTTCTCCTAAATCTGGGACTTAAATTTGTGCAAGGTCCAAGGTAGTGAGGACTGTATGTGAGGTCCATGTGCATGCTTGTCTTTCATGTTGTTAATTATGGATATGGGTTTACAGGGACCAAAGCCACATACAGTGTGTTCTCCACTGAGAATAAAGATAAAGTGTAGGTGGGGTGTAGGTGCTTTGTGTTGCCTTTGAGCTGAGAAATTCATATGTGACACACAAACATCACAGGACAAACATATTTCCCTCTTGTTTTGCTGTGTTCTCCAAGAACTTTTGCATACAGTCAGAGGAAAGAGAAGCATTGCATACATAAGATAATAAAAACTCATAACTGGGAATTATGTGGTTTTGTTTTATCAATATGCGAAATGATCTCTTGAAAATTATGCTGGCAAAACTACCTCAATAAATACTTCTGCGTTTCAGAGCATACAAAATGCACATGGCAAGAGATGCAATCGCATGCCAAGTTTAGCATGAAATCATTATCGAGCTTAATATGAAAACACCAGGATAGTGTTTGGGTGTCAGTGCAATAAAAAGACATAAGCAGTCACAGCAGGAGCAGCATGAATGATCAGAGTAAGAGAAACGGCAAGCTTGTCAGATTATATAAAATGAGTCAGCTGATACTGATCAGCTGAGGCTGTCTGCAGCTTCTGTGTTCTGTATAAACTAAAGAGATGCACTGCAGCTTCAATCGCCTCCTCTTGCTTTCTCTCTCCAACATATTTCTGCATCTTTTAAACTTCAGACATTTGGAAAAAAAAATAGTACATCAGTAAAGCATTTATTACTCAGAACATTGAGTTCAACCAGCTCATCTTTTGATTAGGCCAACAACTGGCATCAAGGACCATCTGTGGTGCTTGTAACATCTGCACATGCACTTGCATTGAATGGGAATTAGGTGAATGGTGTGGAATAGTGCATTTTAAATGGACTATTTAGTAATTAAAGCTGCATTATGTAACTTCTTTAATATTTGTTTAAACTGTCACTATGTCATGGCAGTATGAGAGATAATCTGAAAAAAAAAGAAAAATCAATCTCCTCCATTTGGTTCTCCCTATGGTCCTACAGCCATCTAATATATATTGATAAATTGAAAACTTGACTATCTAAAAAATGTTTAAAGAACAATAAAAATGATTTCTCAAAAATAGACAAAGTAAAAGCACTGTTTCTATCTGCATCACACAATAGCTACAACATAATTTAGCTTATGAACACAGCTATTAATAAAAAGTTTAACCAAAACATTTACAGCATATCTTCTTCACTCCTTTGCAAGACAGGTTATAGATCAGTAACTTTCTCTGCAAGAAGAGCACTATCATTTTTTTCTACACAGGGGTGTCAAACTTCAGTCCTCAAGGGCTGGTGTCCTGCGACCTTTAGATATGTCTCTGTTTCAACACACCTGAGTCCAGTGGCTGAATTACCTCCACAGCATGCAGTCAAGTCATACAGAGTCCTGCTAATGCCAGTTCAGATGTGGTGAAGCAGAAACATCTAAAGGTTGCAGGCAACTGGCCCTCGAGAACTGGAGTTCGACTCCTCTGGTCTACTAGATCATTTATAATGAAATGAACGCCATGTCCAATTTAAAATTTGAAAGGAAAAAGGTTCTGATCCTCTGATATGTCGTAAATTGTTAAATCATTCATTTTTTTTAATTGTAACATACTGTAGCCTAAGAAGCCTTTCTGTGGACAATTATAAAGTATTTATATCAGGATCAGAGGTGATGTCACACCATGTGTGAGAAATCAGTCAGAGCTAAAGAGCTCTGCAGTTAAACTGAGTTCCATGAATAATTTGTAAACAAAGACAGCATGATGACATTATAAACTGTTTTCAGTTTTTAAAATCAGCAACTACAATGATTAACACAGTTAACATTGCTAACAGCAGTCCCTATGTGCATTTCATGTAGTTAGTAGAGCTTTGCCCTAAATGTGGGATTTTGCCAACAATTTTTATGAGAGATTAAATTGGATGCTTAAAAAAGGTAGAACACACAAACTTTGTTCCAGTTATCAGCTATTTTCTAAACTGTAACTCGCCAATGATGCAGGGTGAGAGAGACAACATGGCATTGTACAAAATACAGGGTTTTTGTTTTCCTGAGAAGCTGTTTATACCATTTGGGCTTCCTCTATTTTAATTTTTAAACACATCACTGAACCTGAGAACAGTCATCAACACTGAAGAAACTTTCACCACGAAATGCATCGTCCGTGTTACCAGGTGGTGCTTACGTGGTATATGGTGCATTTACTGTTTAAAAAAACAAAGACGGATTTCCAGTTTGTGACAGAATCAAAATTAATCAGGGCTAATTCAAGTGTACATTAAACAACACTCAATGAAGTTGCAAACCTGACTTGAACATTCAGAGGTCTCCGAGCAACCCCAATTTCAATTTCCACATTAGCTGCTGCACATATAAAATGTAGTGAAAGTTGGCCATACAAACCACTTACTTGCATTTCTGATAATTTGTGAAAAATTAAACCAGCAATGTAGATAATACTGTACAATCTCTATCTGTGAGGACGGTACTTACATTGGTTTTGGGTTTTATGATTAACAATGGCTAATCACAATAGTCAGCAAATCTAATCAGTTTTCTTACAACTAGAATACACACAATTTTCCAGATCCAAGTTCCAAGAAAAATTGCACACAGCAATAATGAGTATTTACATAATGTTTTATTTTAAACTAAAAATTGGACAATCACATCAAAATATGCCTTAATTATGCTTAAACAATGCCATAAACTACCAAATCACCATTATCATTGCAATCTCAGTGGCAATAATGTCCCTGCCTGGATGCAATATTTCATAGGTTTTACCATTTCATGTCATCCATTCAAACTCTGATTACCAATAATATACTGGGCCAAATACATGGACTTTAACTGTCTTTGATCCTACATCTGATAGAGATCTATATAAACAAGATACCAAAGCTTATGTAGACAAATGAGGTAATCGTGACTAAGACAAATCTGGTTTAATTGCAATCAAAGTCATCACAATTTGTAATAGTAATATTACAATTGCAATTATTTCCTAAAATTCTTCAGTCCTAAACTAATAGTGCAATTACTTTTTACAACATTTTTTTTGTTTTTTATAAGATGTACAACTTTTCCAATTCACTAGGGTGAATTAATTTTCTTAGTGTTGGAAAGCTCTGAGCTGTAAACTCTGATTTAGACATTTTAAATCACATGTGTCAAACTCAAGGCCCGTGAGCCAAATCTGGCCCACCATAGCTATTTATGTGGCCCTCAATACTCTACAGGGGCACATAAATAGAACTTCATGATAACAGTGGTGTGCTTATTTGTAGAGTGCCAGATTACATCAATGTGAAAAGATGTTCAATATTATTTAATTTTAAGAAGTACTCATTGAATACAGAAAAAGCTATAAAATTTGAACAGTTTAATAGATAGTTTTATTAATACATTCTCCTACAAGCAGCCCTTTGAGGACATTCATGATTTTGGTATGGCCCGAAATGAAAATGAGTTTGACGACCCTGTTTTAAATGATACGAAGCAGGAAGCAGCAGTTGTCTGTTGCACAGTTAATGGGTCACCATTTGAAAGAGATGGATTACCTTGAACGTAGCTGGAACATATCTTAGCCTTAGCTTCTTTTTTTGACCCAAACAAATATCCATAATGGGATCTAGGGGGCATGGCATACTACTCAACTAAATGTGCATTGCATCATTGTAGCCAAGCAATCTCCATTTCAGGCAATCAGACGCTGCCATTTTGTCAAAGCTCATGGTATCTTTGACATATTCACAAGATGTTCTTTGGCATCAGTGCCCTGACACACCAACCATAGCAGCGTATAATTCCTTTTAAGCAAATACCTATCAGACACACACAGACATGTTTCCTCACTGACTGTCATTTTTTCCTTGATACACAATTTGCTGCAGCATTTTCATAGGATTTCTTTGTCTTTTTCTATCTATTTTCGGTTATTTCACAATCTTGTTTAGCCTACAGCCCTCTCTCTAAGATCTGAGAGCACTCACAATGTACAGTCAGTTTAATTGAATCTCCTTCATGCAAATATTAGGAATGCTTTAGATCCGATTTAACAGAGACTACCTTCGAATGTTCCTTTTTATTTAAATAACTTTATTCAATCACATCAAGTCTCAGATTTGTGTCACACTCCAGATTTGGTTATACTGCTCTTTCCCTACCAGATCAATATAACTGATTCTAAACTTTTTAAAATGAAACTACATTTATCTATACGTAAAATATATAACAGTGGAATGGGTAGATATAGCTTGGAAAAAAATGTTGGTGAATCCTAATAAAACTTCAGGGTTTTCTTAGTTTGGGTCAGAAACATAGTAGAAGTTCACAGTTCAACAAAGAAAATTCAGAAGTTGAAAAACTGAAACTGAAAGATAATAAACACATTTTATCCATTCCCACCTTGACCATTTGAGGTGTTAATTTTTCTGTTGCCCATCTGTTGACCTCAGTCTTTCCCATCTTGTCATTTAAAATGCTCTTTTGTTGGAAAATAACAGAAGATAAGTTGGCAGCCATTCCTGTTTACATTAATTACATTATTTTTCAGTTTCAAATTTGTCTTTTTAAAAGTTTAGTTTGTCTTTTTATAGCTTGCGGATTGCAGTTTGAACAGTGCTACTATGGTAACAGCAGGGGAGTGGGTGTTAGCAGCTAATCCTGTTTGGGTGTCATGGTGACATTGCTATGGCACCCAGCAGAAGAGCTACACCAGCTTCCTTTTCTTTAATCATATTTCATCAGTGAGGATTTACTAGGTTAGAGGGTAAGATGCTGGGTTTTCTCACAAATCCGGTGTCACTTAAAGTGGTCACAGTCTAATGCTACTGTACACAGAACTCCTCAGTGTCAACATAGGAACATAGACCTTTTGTTATAAACCTTCTGCTTGCCTACTGTATTCTTGTTAAGCAGAATTTTCACCTCTGCACTAAAAACAGGCTTTTACTCTTGGTTGTTATTTATTTGGTCACAGTGCAGGAGTATTTTAGCCATAGAAATGCATTTTCAGAAAAAAGCAAAATATCTGTTAGGATTTTACGGTCTTCAACTTCAACGTTTCAGTTTTACAACCCTCAATTATTTAGTTCATTTCACTTGTATCTGAGGCTCCTTCAATAAAAAAGCACAATGTATAGGGGTAAACTGAGTGAAAATAGGCTAAAATCATTTATGATACATTTTGTAGGTGGCAAAAGCCAATCTCTTAAGTGCTAGCAAACTTAATTATAGTTTAAACTCCGCTACTGCCCTGTACAAGGTATTGTGTCGATAGCTACAGGATTGATATTTTGATTTTTTTTTTTAGATCCATAATTGATCTGGCTTTTCTGAAGATCACCTGGTGTTGACGTTTTAAAAATTCCCTTTGCACCCCTATGCAGTGGTCTCCAATTACCATGACGGCTACTATAGTAATGTATAGTTTACATTATCAAAATCAGTACAGTTGAGCCAAATATTATTCATACCCCTGGAAGATTTAGATTTAAAATTACTTGCATTCAACCAATAAGGTTGTTTCCAAAAGGGAATGAAACATGCTTCTTTCAAAATATAATATAACAACATAAAAGTATTTGTGAAAAAGTAATTTCTATTTTTATTGACATTTTATTGATAGTGACATTTTTGCATGTTTCCATAGGTATTTTTGACGATTTAGCTTTGGTAATGAGCGCAATATTTTTGAAGTCCGAGAAACAGAATTTCAGTCCAAATTCTTGTTCATAAAACCTGTGTTGCATTTTTGGGCATGGAGATGGATTCCACGTCCAATGAAAAAACATAGTCACAACTGTAGGTATTTTCTTGTTGTATTTCTGTTTCTACAGTTTCCCCGTATTGTGCTCTGGTCTCACTCCAGTGGACACTAACCAGAGGGGGAAATGATGGAGCAATTCTTAACAGTCTCACATTTACAGGGATGACTGTTTCAGCACACCGTGGAGAGATAGAGTGGTGTGCTTGGCTCTGATAGGAACAATTCACCATGGACAGAGAGGGAGGCAAGGGAGACGGACAAAGAAAGAGGTGGTTGATGTTTTCTTTAATTTGTTTACTTGAAACCACATTTCCTTCTCAGAACTTGAAGGATTTCCTGTTTTAGAAGTGATGAATCCATTCTGAATGGGAATGTTTTGCAAATCAGCGCTTCGATGTCTAAAGATTTACCAAAACTAGACCTAATATCCATGTTTCCATAATTTTGCCATTTTTCTTTTCAAGCCTACTTATTTAACCAGACAAGCCGGAATTTTTCTTCCATGCAACTTAGATCTTTTAATATTCAGACACAATATATTTAGGATAGTTATGTAGATCAATTTGCCTCTACACTGGTTATGATTAGATATCAGTTTATCAAAAAGAGTGGCATCATAAGCAACACACTCAGACTTCATACAACTTGATACTTCCCAAAATGGCTGGTGCCATATGTGCTGTAGAACTGTAATAAGGACCACAGATTCATTCTAAACTCAATTCTGTATTAAATAACTTTGGGTCATTCCAGAACAAAATAAACAAAATTTAAATTGGGCATCTTCTTCTCTTGCTAATTGGCAACCGTCGTTACAAAGATCAGTTCCAGTTCTTCAGGTTAATCTTCATTATGTTTTACAAAAATGCAATGGGGTAAATATAGCTTTTTTTTTTTTTTTTTTTTTTTTTTTGCAATAATTTACAACAGTTATTTACATGCTGAGTTGAATGTTCTGAAAAAGACGAAGATGTTAAATGTTCATGTGTTATAATTAGGGCAAGGGATAAGGATTTGAATTCATAACCTACAGTAATTCTACTTTTAAAACAGACTAGATTGTATTTGTTTGATGTGAAGATGTTAAAAACAGTAATTAGACTTGTGGACATCTCCGGTGCCCACTTGCAAGTCTAATCATATCGATCTTATTTCATTATAAAATATTTACTGTTTTGTCTTAAAGATGTTATTTTAGTGTACTCTTTCAGTATACTACCATATGCTTTTGTCAATCTTCGCCACCTATCAGTCTGTCTTAGCCACAACTGCAAGATTGATTAAAGAGAGATGCTAGATGACTCACATGTACACACACACGCCATTAGTCATGCACTGAGTAAGAATATAGTAATCCATCCATACTGACAGTTTGAAAATCAGCAACACTGATCTCTATGTAAAACACTGATCTGTGTGGTTGTTTGTCATTTCACTTCATCTCAATCTTTACCTCTGCAAGGAACTCACCTGCATGTTCAAAAGGGTGTCTGTATAAGAGGACAGAGATGAATTCCTAATTCAGGACTGTGGTGGCGTGCATGTCCATGTTTCCAGCATCTGTCTCCTTGCGTGGTGAGGCAGCAAAGTCGTGATAAGTCAGACACAGCAGAAAGCAGAGCCGGAGAGGTAGTTTGTTACGACTGAAAAGACAAAAGGGAAAATGTTAGCACAGATGGATGAATGAGGAAAATGAGAGGAGGAAAGATGTATTACTCTTTACTTCGATCTTTTTCTTGATACATCTTTTTTTTTTTTACAGTATACTGTATCAGAGTATTCTCCTGCTTTTTTGTACCCTTGAAAGGGAAATGTGACAAGTCATCTCGCTTTTGACAAATGCAAACACCCACAGACATGCACATTTACACATATATACACATATACCATCTGATTATATGAGATGATTTATAAGCCTATGTACTTTTATTTTCAGATCATTTACTGTTTTCCTGTTGTCCATGTCTCTCTTGCTCTCCTGTTTCTATAAACATTGTCTCCTGCTTTCAACTCTTCTTTATTTGTAAATCATTTTTTATTTTTATTTAGTTTTTACAGTCTCAGTCATAGATACACAGATCTGTTATAGAGCCTTGTAAACATATGTTACAGTCACACACTCAAGTGCATTTCAAAAGTTAAATTAAAAGTGGGGTGAGAAGTCTTGGCATGCTCATTGCTGGCTTTAGACCCGTCATGGTATCTTCAACCATGGCATGGTTGACGTGGCAACCAGAGGACCTGCTGGTGGACACCAGTGGTGATAAAAGATGTCAAGCTGAAAGAGGAGGTCTTTAGGGCTTGCTTCTCCTTGGGGAATCCTGAAACAGAAGTAAAAACTCAGGCATGGGAAAAATGCTATGCAGACATTTAGTTGGCCTCAAGGAAGTTCTAGAAAACAGTTTAGTGACTCAGAAAGGGGAAACAGGGACCTGATCCTGTCTGCTGTGGTGAAGAAATTGCTGAGTCAAAAAGAAGAGCTCTCAATTTACCGGTTTGTCTATGTTCCGGCCCTCACCTATGGTCATAAGATATGGATCATGACCGAAAGAACAAGTGGCTGAATTGAGCTTTCTCCAGAGGGTGGCTTGACTCAGCCTTAGAGATCGGGTGAGGAGCTCCGTCATCCAGGAAGGGAGCTCAAAGCAGAGCTGCTGTTTCTACGCACTGAAAGGAGTTGCTTATGGTGGTCAGGGCAAATGATCAGGATGCACCCAGGGCGCCTCCCTTTGGAGGTCTTCCAGGGATGTCCAATTGGGAGGAGACCCCGAGGAAGATATAGAACTCACTGAAAGGACTATATATCTCGTCTGTCCTGGAAACACCTTGGTATCCCAAAGAATGAGCTAGAGGATGCTACCATAAAGAGGGATGTCTAAGGTTCCCTCCTGGAACTTTTGCTCTCATGACCCAATCTCAGATAGTAAGATGATGGATGACTGGATGGATGGATGGATGGATGGATGGATGGATGGATGGATGGATGGATGGGCAATTCAAGCACTTGAATATGCTTTGATTTAACTGATTTAATTTCAGCTTTGGATGTATGTTAGGTTCATTGTCCTGCTGGAAAGTAAACCTTCAGCCATGTCTCCAATCTTTTGGTGCCCCATAACATCTTTTCTTCTAGAATTGACCTCTAAATAGCTAAATCCATCTTTCCATCAGCTCTGTTTAGCTTTGCTGCCATTGCTGCAGAAAAGTCTGATGCTGTCATCACTAATACAAATGCAGGCCACATTTTTCCAGCTTTCTGTTGTACAAATATTTGAAAACCTCTTTCTCCAATTTCCCAATCATGCAGTTGTGTTGATTTATCACAAAAATCAAACCAAAACACACAATGAAGTATGTGGTTGTCCATAAATTCTCATCAGCTTCCATGTTTCTGTAAAATAACCACCATCAACCCCCACCCCACCCCCGCATAGCATGATGCACACCATGCTTAGTCATGGGAATGGTGTGTGCAAGGTGAAGTGTAGTTTTAAGTTTTCCCCCACATATAGAACACACATATAGAACAGCTGTATTGATATTGAGATTAAATTACACAAACATGGACTGTATTAACAAATAAAGTGAATTCTGAAGGCAGTTGGTTGCACCCAATTTTATTTTGGAGTACTAAGGTCTAAACACCTACCTACATACTGGCATAGATACTGTAGAGGTACTGATTGACCCTTAAAAATGTCAAGATACACAGAAAACAGTATTTTTCTTGTTTATAGTTGGTTTATTTATTTATTTCACCTGACAATGACAATAAAGGAGAAAGACAAAAGCCGTTTTCTATGTACTGCATTAAAGAGAAGAACTATTTACAAAGACACCTGACAATATATCTGGAGTTCCAACTCATGACACTACTAGAATATAGCTTAGCTTTAACAGACTTTCCTAATCCATCCTTAACAAAAGGTTTTGCAGAGAGACAAGTTCTCCTCTTCTTAAGTGTCTCTGAAAAGCTGATGGTTCCATGTCCTCAGTGAAGGGCAAAGTGTTAAAATGGAGAAATTAGATTTCTTCTTTATGGCTGTTAGATGTGATAAACTCTGAAGAGAATTGCTAAGTGCTCAGAAATTCACAGCTGATTAGCTACAGCTATTTTTTTTTGAGTGAAATTGCCTCCTTAAAGATATAGTTAAAAAAATATTTACGTTTAAAGTTGAAGGCAAAATCAGGCTTAGTCCAATATTTGAAAAATAAAACAATAAAAATAGAATTGTGTTTTTTTCTATTATCTTGTACATATTTCTAAAAGAGAAACTTGAGTTTTCAAATGAGCAGGTTGATATGACAGAATAAACTGGTGGTCTAGGACTCAGTGAAACTGTTACTCTGCCAACATGTTTTCATTTATTGGAACACAAGTTTGATTGCACTAAAGTATCAATTTATTGTGCGTATAAAGCTTAAACATTTTGTGATGAGTCCAAGTTCTTTCATCATTTTTCAAAGCATGAAGATCAGACCAGATTCAGTATTCAATACAGTCCTTAGCCCTGAAACCGTTGACCTGCTCTATTACAGCTTCTTGGTTTTGGTACATTAGAAGTTGTTTGAGAACCAAACTTCAAGACTTGCATGCCATGACTTTGGACCCGACTTGGGACCTACATGCTTTTACTTGGGACCACCTCTGCTATATAGTAAACCATTTCATTTAGGCCTGTTGAACCTAAAGGAATCGGGGGGGTACCACCCTGTAAGGACTGAAACTGGACATCACCGACCAACTGTAGTGCTAGAGCAATAACAGAGTGCAATAGAATGCAATTACAAATCTACTGGAAGACTGACCTGTTTTGCAAAGACAAATGGGTAAACATTTCAAACTCTATATGTGCAAATCAGACAGAGACTTGCATATTTATATA
Organism: Anableps anableps; assembly: GCA_014839685.1. Lineage (NCBI taxonomy): Eukaryota > Metazoa > Chordata > Actinopteri > Cyprinodontiformes > Anablepidae > Anableps > Anableps anableps. The sequence continues at coordinate 11,495,177 of CM026087.1, read as the reverse complement.
TATATATATATATATATATATATATATATATATATATATATATATATATATATATATATATATATATATATATATATATATTACACTATTCATTACAGTTGTGATAAAGTGTGTACAAGGAGGTCACTGCATTAACCTATATTTAGTACGATCAACTGGTGGCATATGGCTGTGTGACTGGGAAAACTGAACAGGCACAAACATACAATTTCAAAACAGTACAAGAACTCTGTTGTTAGCATATACATGTGGGCCCATACAGCAGACACACAATAGGAACTCTAGATGCTGACAGAAGAGTAGTAATTAGGACTATGTGCTGTGGATATTCTTGGTACAGTACTGATCAGTGTCATCTGTCTTTGTGTGGAAAAAAAATCTGCTGCTGCCGTAGCCCAGTTTCTATGGAAACCTGTCGGCACCCATCCTGGTCTCTATGGTAACTTCATGTTGGCACCCACTGAGATTGAGAGAAAGAAAGATGAGGAAAAGAAGGACAGTAGGTGACAAAATAAGTGAGGGAGTGGGACAAACAGTGGAGTTGATGGTGAAAAAAGAAGGGGGAAATAAGAAGGTAATGGTACGACACAGGAAGAAGATGTATAAAGTTTGATCACAAAGTTTACCTCCACTCCACATTTGTTTGTGACCAACAAATCTGAGGATATCATTCCTTTTCTTTAAACTTGAATATTGTTAGGTCAGATAATCACATGAGCTGGAAAGGTTGGCACAGAAAAAAATAGCTAGGTAATTTATTTGCATTCAGCTCGATACTTTATGTTCAGAGTGCATTTTTTCTATGATTACACTTGATTTATTTTGGTTTTGTCATTTGAATAATCTGTCCATACATCCATCCATCCATCATTAAAACCCACTGAGCCACCCTGGGTGACTCAGCAGGTGGAGCGAGCGCCCCATGGGCAGAGGCTGGGGTCCTCAGCGTGGTTCTCCTGGATTCGATTTCCGGTCTCAGGCTGTTTCTTCCCATTTTCTTTCTGCCCTCTTTCCTGTCAGGCTGCTAATCATGAAAGGCCACTAGTGCAAAAAAAAAAAAAAAAAAAAAAAAAAAAAAAAATCTTGGAAAAAAATCCCCCCTAACAGCAACAACAATGCTTTTGGACTGTTTGAGACAGTGAGAGACCTGGAGAAAACCCACATATGCAAGAGAACATGCAAACTGGAGGTCTCAGTTTGCATGTTGTCTTGCATATGTGGGTTCTACTACAGCCTTTTTCTGCTCACATCCCCCAGAATGCTGTGCGGTACTGGATCAGAGTTCTGTGAAATTACTGAACATTCTGTTGGACGCATTTTCTTTTGATGTTGCTCACATGTCTATTGTAATATATATTGTTATTAATTTATTGCCCAGCCCTAGGTTCAAATGTAAAGCGTTTTGAGAAGTCATGGCTAGAGCACAAAGCGCTATAGAAGTCCAGTCAGTTGATCACAACAATAATACTAACTTTTATGCTTCACTACGTATATTCTTTCTGCATTTGTAATGATTCACTCATCTGCACTTGCTGAATGCTTGAAGTGGTTTCAGCTGATGACATCCCAACCTATTTTTTGATTAATTTAGCAAATAAATCATGTAATAATTTAGGGGCATTCATTGTGCATTGATCTTACATTCCCAGGTGGGGGGAATATATGGAAAAAATTTCATGAGATTGTGGCATCACAGCCAAAGTTGCGTAGCCCATCTGGATGCAGTGAAACAATGTGTAATCTACATCCTATATTACACATACTTCATAGATGTGATAGGACTTTATGTTCCACTAAATGCATTTCATCTCATGTTTAAACCCACATAACACGCATTTTTAGATACGCCAACATATATAAAAGACAAGAAACAGTATGACAGCAGCTTACAGTCTGATGAAGGCTTGCAAATGGTGAAAACCTAAAATTAAACTTAGCCCAAGGGCATTTTTTCTATAAGGATATGGCATTTCCTGTACTCCTTTTAATATATTTCAGAGCATTAAAAAATATATACATGTTACAGTCAAAAATGAAATGTAAGCCTATTTTTATTTTAATATATCTGTGTTGCATGATGACATCTCATTCCAACACAGTATGTATGTGTAAGAGAGAGAGCCACCAGTAGCTGTTTCAAATCCACTGCTGCTCTGTGCAGCACACAAATAGAGACCCTCTTCAGAGCCACAATGGTTGAGAAAATTAAATGTTCACCAGCTGGCTGAGACTACAAAAGAGCTAACGCTCACAATGCTCAATGTAACAAGAGCAGAAAGTCTTTTATATACCAGGGTGGTAACCCAAAGTCAAGCCTGCTAACAAAAGTCCATTAGGTGTATTTTGCATGCAAGTTTAGAATATACTTTGAGAGACATCAAAAAGATACATGGATTTGTTAACGGACCACTTTTTTTTTTCTATAATGCATTTAAAATGCAGTTGTAAATGCAACTCGAGTTACATTGCTAAACTTTCTTTAGCATCAAGTTGTGATAAGCAGTGCTGTACATCTACTCTCTTAAGGTGCTGAGTTCTCACTAGTTCCCACTAGTATGCAGAAAGATAAGAGCCTAAGACTGTGTTTGTCACAGGTGAGTGGGCCAACACTCCTGTTGATAATCCCAAACTATTAATCTGTGTTCTATTGAAAAATATTTCTTTGACATCAAATCATCTTAAAGAGAGGCAGACTTTTCATGGATATTGTTAGCTGGAAATGCAGGATAAGAACCTACCAGCATCATTAAAAAGGACCATAATTTCCTCTCTGAAATTGTTAAAAAAGTTTATATAAATGCCTGCTCTGAACCACCAACTGTGTCTGTAGTTCAGTTTGCACATGATGATTCAGGATGCTCCATCTGCTTCTTGCTTTAAAATTAAACCTGATTATGTCCAAAGTCAGTACTGTTTCAAGAGTCCAAAATATATCCATCTACAAAGTTGCTGGTGACTATGTGCTAGTTTGCTAATCTAATTCTGTTAACAATCTTAGTTTGATGTGGTCCCGATCTTTGGGCATTTAGAGTCACTCTAAGATTTTCTTTTTATTTCCGTCTTTGTCCAGTGTGCCGAATGTAAAACAGAAGCACACTGAGCATTCTCTGCAACTATCCCAAAAAAACAGACATTTTTGCTGTTTTGCTGCCAGTTACCAGCATTATTTCTATTTGCTAAATTCCAGAATAAAATTCTTAAAAACCTTTCTATTATTTTCTTCAGACTGCTTTAAATTGCATGACTTAGGTCAAACATCAAGTTTCTAAAAACAATTTGCTTAAATTTTAGCCCATACCTTTTACCTTGTAACCACTCTCTTACTTCACAGTAAGGGAGTGGCACTTCACAGAAAGGATGGTGCTCTCAGGCACCAAGCTCCAAGCGTCTCCTTTTTTGCAAATTGTAATGTTTTTTATGTTGCTTTTGGAGTAATGACTTCTCCCCCACTGAGTGGCTCTTCAGCTCATGTCGGTACAAGTTTTACTGTGGATAAATACACTCCCTCACCAGCTTCACACAGTATCCTCACAATGTCTTTTGCTTTTGTTATGATGTTGATGCACACATTTTGTACTAAAAGACATCAGTCTCTGGAATACAGAACCCAGCTCCTTCCTAAACAGTACGATGGGTTGACAATCCCGGGCTGTATATGCATGTTTCTAATTGTTTGAACAGATGAATGTTGCTTCTTCAGATAACAGGAAATTGTATCCAAGAATAAACCAGGCCCGTAATTCTCTTTTTGATATCTTGATTTATGTATTTTTCTTAAGCTTCTATTTAAACTATTTCTGTGAATCAGAATCTTACAAAGCCATTAAATGGTCATTTTGACAGCTAAAAGGCATTTTAAACTTTGTGTATGTAAATTTGTAAATCTTACAAAAGTAATAAAACATTCATCAATCTTTCCTGCTCATTATTCTGGCATTTACAAATCTAATCCTGCCTAATACAACGGGGTGTCAAACTTAAAGTACCTTCAAACTTGGAGCTCATAATAGTTTACACTAAAATTTCCAAATGAAGTCACAAGCTTGACAGCACTTCTTAGGAGAGGCCTCACACTGATGAAAAGTGGTGCTTTAACATCTAGAGATCGTTACACCCCTACTAAATATATAGTATTTACTCACTGACAGATTTATTTACTAGAAATTTTGAGTAATTGTTTCTTTGTCCACATATATATGTGGACAAAGAAATGTGTGGTTTGGACATGATGAATGGACAAGTTCTGAAATAAAAACGTTATCTTTGAAGTACCCTGCTGCTTTGTGTTTATGTGTGAGTAGCTGGTGTTCAAAGTGCCTGACAATCACACACAGCAGCAGAGTATGATGGGTCTGTGGGATCTTTCAAAAGCAGCTTAATGGCTAATCCTGTCTTCCAGCACACACACAAACACATAAGGTCATTTCAAATGGAAACAAAGCCTCTATGGTAGAATGTCAATACTATAATCTGATTGGTCTAGTTGATGGATAGGTGGTTTGGTTGACCTATCACAGTTAACTCAATTATTGCTCCCACATACTCACCTTTTGGTTGTTCTGTCTGCCTTCTTCTCCCTCTCTGTCTCTTTTAGTCTGCCTCTATTCCACGCACCTGATTCTCTCTCTCTCTCTTTCAGTCTCTCATCTTTTATCTCTCATTCCATCCCTGTCACTAACCAAATTAGTAGTGCCCCTTATGGATTTTCCCTTTATGGATCTGTATGAATGGAATGAAAGGAGGAAGGGAAGTGTGTGTTTGTATGTGACAGGCTAAGCTGCTCCTACCAGATGTTTTTCTTTGTTTTATTCTTCTGAGCGCCACGCTGTCTGCCTGTCACCAGCAGATACACGGCCTGGGTGTGTGTATCCATGTGTGTTTAAGAAAGAGGGAGTTATGGAGAGCCTTTGTGAGAGGGGAGGATATATGTGTGTGGATTTGTGAAGTTAATTACTTCCACATCAGCACCGTGTGTGGTGAAGGGTCATCAGAACAACTGACGAATATTAAAACAAAATCAGTTATGACAGATTCTGAAGCTGATACAAGAATATCACAGATAAAGAAGCCTAATGATTAAAGGAACAACTTTAATCTATACCTTTAAATTGGCAATGAGAATAAAATCATTGGTACATGGTAGTTTTCTATTTCTAAAATATGCAAAAGCAATGAAAAGAAACATATTCAGGTTTCAATTACATTGTCTAAATCACCCAAATCCTTCACTGTGTGAGGGAATACTTCCAGATGCCAGATTAATCAGGAATTACAAAAATAAGAGCGAAAAAATGTGAACCAGAGAGGCCTTTGTACAGCTAACAATCGTTCAACATTAAATCATGATGTGCTGTTTTCATAATCTCATTGCAGCGAATACAGGACCACTTCTTGATTTAGACCCAACACTAGTGTGGTGGAGTCATTCTCCATGCTCCAACACATTTGTTTGTTTTCCCTGGAAATGCTTTAGATTCAGGTCAGCCCTAACAACCGATCTCTGTCAAACTTGAGTCAACAAACGTCAACACTGACTGTATATCAAGGCTGCTAATGTATTTGTTGACTTTGATCAATAACAATGACACCAGAATAATTGTCATCATAATTAATTCAGCAACTTACAATATAGATTTTATTTGTCTATTTATTTATATGAACAGTTTGATTTTACACTTAGGAGACTAACCTCTCATAATGTGTACAGTGGATTAGATTAACATGGCAGTGAGTTTCCTCCTTTTTACCCCAGCTTTAGTTTGAACTTCAGGCAGAGATGGATGAATGGATGGATGGTGTCACAGACTGATGGATTGGTCTTGGACAACATTCAACATCTTTGTTTATGCCACAAAAAATGACATATGAAAAAAGACATGGACTGACCAACTTCAAAAAGCTATAAAAACACTTTCCAAGATTTTCACTGTCTGGAGGGAATGTGTCAGTTTTATTTCCCTGCGCTAATAATGCACTCAAGGTCAACTATGTTTTTTACTTTGTAAGACACATACTGACAGACATAATAACATTGTATTTTTTTCATATGGTGCTATGCTAGCATAACATTTGTTATTTGTGCAACTTTTGTGAAGTAGAACAGAAAAAAAAAAAAAAAAAAAAAAAAAAAACATCAGAGCAGGAATAGAGGCTGTGCTTGTTGCTCCCATTATTGGACAAGTGATCATTAGTATTGTAGAACAGCTTGCTGCCACAGAAGCTTAGAAAAGCAGTCATGTTAAATTCTCATGAGCACCAATTATTTTTATTCCGTTTGCTTTCTCATCCTGTTCACTTTAGGCAGATAATTCCTTAGGTTAGACTGTTAAAAGTATTTTTCCTAGTGTTGCAGAGAATGCAACTTTACTAAGGTTGGGGCTTAAGGGTTCGCCGTAATTTTTTCTGCCATTGAACCATATGGTTCAACAGTTTGGAAAATTAAATGTTGCAAAGAGCTGGAGCAAAATCACTCTGCTAGAAATATATATAACTGTTTGGATAAATTTGGAAATTTCAGCTGCTTTGATTTTTTTTTTTTTTTCTTTTATTGCCAACTCTGTCAGCTTGTGAAGCTAATATTGCATACTTGGACACTGTCCCTCCAGGTTCAGGTCTGGCTGATCTTTCTCAGGGGAACAGGCTTAAGCCTTGAGGGACCTGGCTGGCCCTCTGTCCCCAAACCTCTGGCCCTGTATGCATGTGTGTCCATGGGAAAAGAGTGGGATCGAGAGAGGGATCAGGGGCTGAGACGAATGAGTGGATTGACAGATGTAGCTAAATATGTTTGATTAACTGACATAACTGAATACAGAACATTCATGTTTTGTAAGGCTTGATCTAGCTAAAAACTAACAGCTATAAAAGAGATCTGACAGATAATTAGGTGGATGATTAATTGTTTACAACTTATCCAAATAATCAAAAAGTCGTATGATCCTACGCTCAGAAAGCCATATCAGGACATTTCTCAGGACCTCAGGCAGGAGGTCGTCACTGTGACAACAATCTCTGAAGAGCGCTGTTGTAGAAATACTGGTTCTGAATGTCTACGTGTGTGTGCATGTTCATTTGAGCAGCAAACAGTGGCCATGAGGGACCGGAAGATGGCTGCTCTGATTAAACAATCAAAACGTTTTGAATTTGTACATGGCCACAAGTTACATAAATATATGTTAACACAAAAAAAATAATCAAACACACACACACACAAACCAGAAGCTTGATTCACATCAAGTGAACATCTTGTGCAGGCTTGTGCAGTCTATCAAACTCATAGAGGCAGCACATAAAGTGGTCAGCACTGCTGGTTTTCCCAAGTTTTGAACAATATGTTAAGTTTTGATGTGGAAATACAAAAGATGTTATGATTACAAGGGATCACACATATCAGGACAGATAGGGTACCTTTATGCAGAGAAATATTCAAATGTATAGACTTTTTAAAATTTTATATGTTTTGGAATTTCTTATTTGATTAGAGCAAGCATTCATTAAAAACAGCATTCCTTTCATTTACTGTTCTCTCATGTTCTATCATCTGTCTCCTGCAATGCCGCTACTCTGATAAATTAGTGAACCTTGCCATTTTTGTGTGTCCACAGGAGCGCGTGGAGTATCTGTTCCTAATCATTTTTACGGTGGAGGCGTTTCTCAAGGTAATAGCTTATGGCCTGCTCTTCCATCCCAACGCCTATCTGAGGAACGGCTGGAATCTGCTCGACTTCATCATTGTAGTAGTAGGGTAAGTGAAAAGAAATGACAAAAAACCCCACAAAGTTTTAGAAAGTGTTGGGAATGTTTTGGGTTACCCAGTATAAATCCAGCTGTTCTGTGAAGGCCTCAGAGGTTTATTAGAGAACAGCATCATGAATTGTATCTTTACATGTGTAAAGCTGAACAAGGCATACCTCAAAACAGTTGCAGCTAGAGGACTCTACTTACTGATAAAGTGACTTGTGAAGGCAATGAGGTACACTACAATTACTTCAGGAGTATCAAAGTAAAGGAGTACTACTGTACACCACACTGAATAGAATTTGTTTTGTAAAAAATGTTGAAAATCAGGCATCATTTTCCTTCAATTTCACAGTCATGTACTACTTTGTGTTGGTCTATCACAGATAATCTCAATAAAATACACTAGTGTTTCATGTATGATTGTGTAATTAATTAAATGGATTGCAAACAAAATATAAATGGAATCATTTAATTTTTTTGTGGCTCCTGATGATCACAAAAAAATTCCCAAATCATCAAAAAAAAAAATTTGTTTTACATTATTATTTTGGCTTTTTATGCTTTCCAAGTACACTCTTATTCTGGCATACCTTCCAAATGATATGTGTTTCTGCCTCTTAGAGAGGATGAATCACTGTAGCCAACTCAGCAACTATGTCAACATATGTGTCTTTTCAAATTCCTTTAGTGACTTTAAGTTATCGACAATTCTAGCTAATTTTCTGACCCTTCAAAAGCATGTACTCTTCTCACTATTCTCAATGAACAGTGAATGTTTACTTTCCATGGCAGCAGAATGCTACTTCCCACTTGTCGTATTAAATAAGTCACTGTATTGTTATATCTGTTTTTGGTCTATTTAGAGAGTTAATATTGATTATGTGCATAACAACTGTAACTTCTTTGAGGCTCTTAGATAAATCGGATAAGGTAAAAGTTAATGTGCGTCAAGGTTATTGACTGTATTTCAAGTGCAAAAGATGCATTATGTTTTCCAAACTTAATGAAAATAGTTTTAAATAATCATGATTTCAACACTGACCAAAAATAACTGTAATAAGAATTTTGTCCATAATTAAGCAGCCCTCATTGTAAAGTGACAAAAAAGGAAAAAAGAAAACTTTAAAGGGTATAAATACTTTTGCAATTCACCAGTGATTGAGTTTTTTTTTCCATATTATAATAAATACATTCTACTACAGATGGCTTTTTGTTTGGTAACATAAGTTTTGTGTTGTTCATTGTGAATGCAGATGAAAGCACAGTAAACTTGGGCCTGCAGAGTACTGGTGCAGCTTAAACTGATTAGCTTGTGAGTTGCTGATAGCAAAGCTCTGCTCTGTTTTTTTTTTTTCTTCTTTTATCTGAAACTCAGCAACACAGCCTATCTACTAAACCCTCTTTGCTTTATTGTGGGTCTGTGTGTGAATTCATGCCAGTTGAGCTGTGCATACAGTGTAGTCTCTGTATTACAGCCAGTGGACCTGACAGATACATTAAAGCCATAAAAATGGCCTAATTGAGCATATATATATGTGTGTGAGTGTGTGTGTTTGCAAGAGAGAGAGGCAGTGAGGAAGCGGCCTGAGGGGAGGCTTCACCAGCACAGATACAAACACTCTAAACCAGTCTTCCTCATTGCCAGTCAAGTGTTCACTCACATTAGACATCGCTAACTAAACGCATTTGGCTCTAGCTCATTAAAAAAAAAAAACAAACAAAAAAAAAAAAAAAACAAACAACACACACACACATACCAACAACATGGTACCACTGCCCCTGGCATAAACACAACCTTTACCACTCCAGCTATCTACTCTCCTCATCTGTCCCTCTGTTTGGTCTCCTTGTGCTATATTTAGGATTTTATTGTGATGCAGTATCTTTATTTTGAAGTGGGATGTCAAGTGTTTCAGTAAATGGTGTTTTCTGTAAGGACTCACAGGGAGGACCCGGAAATTCAACCACACAGAAGTACGTAAAGGAAAAACAAGTTTATTTAGTATCAGGAACTGGTAGCAGCTCAGGAAGAAACAATGAAGGTCTCCACAAGGGAATCCAACGCAGCACCAGGGGCTAGACGATACAGGCAGAGGTTATACACGGAGAAGCAGAGAGAGCAAACTTAACTTGAGGGACAGGCAATACTCGGTGGTCGTGAAGCGGAGCTTGAGTCAGGGTCCAGAAATCCAGAACTAAAGGAATCCGTAACGGGCTTGGCAGGAGGGGAAGATCCGTGGACGGAAATGGGTCGAAGAAACACAAGAAGGCAAGGCATGAAACGCTGGATTTCTACTGGCGCGTGGCTGTCGATAATCTGGCAGGGGCTGAGAGGAGTTAAGTAGAGCAGGGCCCAGGTGGCACAGATCAGCAATCAGGCGACACAGGTGAGTTGAATGAAAACTAACACAGCATGGACAGGACAGAACGTGAATCATGACAGTTTCCCTTGCAACAGCAAAACATGGAGTTCAAAGGTTCTCATTTTGTCTTATTCAAGGAAAATTTCAGAGATATTTTGCTTTTTTGGGTAATTTAACCCATGGCTTACCCAGGCACTAAAAGGTTATCTTGTCTTCCAGTGTTTCACCAGAAAGATAAATCTGGTTCAGCTGCCATTAAGACTCTGCTTATTTGCTATAGATGGTTTTCAAGAAGAGGCCCTACTTCTGTCTTCCACTTATCCACTTTCCAAATATTTTAAGCACACACAGCACAGGTGTGCTTAAAAAAAATGTGTGTACTTCAGGGCCCTAGAGTATGACCAATTTGGTCACAAATGTGACCTAATTTGTCAATAGTGTGCTTAAAAAAAAAAATCGGAGGTTGCACTGGTGCAACCAGTTATTCAAGAAAAAATAAAGTCTTTGACTTGTACCCACAGTTAAAGGCTGGGTACAAGACTTTGAACAATTGCTCAAGACCACTTTAAAGCATTACGAGAAAGTCTAGCACCTTGGAATAACAGTATAAAGAAACAATGGTTAATCCAAACTTTTAGTAAAGTATTACAGAGTCAATGTGAAAAATTAGGACACCCTGTGAAGGCATTTGGTCACATGGACTATCATTATCAATTTTACCAATTTTGAAAAATCAAAGTAATATAAATCATCAAAAAAGTTTAAAAAAAATTAAAAATACAATTTCTTGTGAGGAATACATTATGAATCATCAACATCCCCCCTCCCCTTAAATGGTTAAAATCATGCACATCATTCCTCGGCATTTTGAAGGTGGTTTGCCCGATTTAAACCTCAGGCATGTGAGTGAATGTTATGGTGTGATCCAAAGAGCTGTCCGAGGTCTTTAGTAAAAAGACTGTAGCAGCTCATGAATCTGCTAAGGGATTTTAGAAGATTTGCAAAGAATTTGACATCAGCCTCTGCACTCTGCAGTCTAGTTATTACTTTACAATCTAGCCATCTAAGCAAGTTCACCTTGAAAACAGGCTGTAAGATGCTAAAAGAAGTCCCCACAATGCCCAAAACTTTTCTACAGGATCTATAGCATGCGCTTGCTACTGTAGATGGGAAAGCACAGACATTCAATCGCAAAGAGAAAAGTGCAGCAATCATGGGAGATGTGCAAGAAAGAAACCTAAGATAAACATGAAGGCTAGAGTTAAGTTTGACTGAGGCAACATAAACAAACACCAAGATCAAGACAAAAATGTTTTTAAACAGATGATTCTATTAATGGATTATTTGAACTCCAGAACATAGCATAAACTAAATAGAGCATTCCAGGAAAAAAAAAATTATATAAACATGGAGGTGGATGTGTCATTGATTGTGAACGTTTAGCTGCTCGACAACCTTGCCAGCTCACCATGCATTCTATCGTGTATCAATAGGTATTGTAGTAAAATGTGAGACAATCTGTCAAAGAAATTAAACCAGACGCAGGAATTAGACCTTACAACATGATAGTGACCCAAAACATAATAGTAAATATGCCAAGGAGAAGCTTCATTTCATTGAGAGGCTGTTTGGTGACTTGAAACAGGTTGTCTGGGCAAGAAAAAACCTCAAACTTCTCACAGCTGAAAGTGAGGAATGGGACAAACCTTCCACAGACCAACGTCAGACACTGAAAGATGGCTACAAGAGGCATCTCACTGAAGTTATTTCAGCCAAAGAGGGTAACACTAGCTGATAGAGGAGAGGGTGTCCTAACTTTTTTCTCAATAAGAAAACAGTTTTGCAGATGTATTTTGTTTATTAAAGGAAAACAAGGCATTTATCTGGAATTAAACCACTTTCTTTTTCAGAGATCAATTAAAAAAAAAAAAGAAACAAAGAAGTCAGTATTAATGGGGTGTCCTCATTTTTTTATGTGACTGAATGTGCCAAATGTACCTAAGATGTTCTAAATGGAAAACAACTTTAACTGAAATGTTGTGAAACAGACAAACAGACACACTCACGATTTGAAATATTCAGCTGTGACAGGACTGTCTCTCTTTACGTGCATGGCCGAGCGCTCAACCTCATTTATGTGTTAAACTGCCAGCGTGTATCTCTACGTGTGTGTGTATGTGTGTGTGTGTGTATAGATGAGAAGCGACAAGACTTCACTCCCTCTGGAATATTCACCATATGGGTGAAAGAGCTTGTACCTGGTGCTGAGCAGCCTCGGGACTCGTGCACCCGCTAACACATGTGTACACACATACATGAACACACAGTTGCTACAGGCCACACTGTTGCTGACACATACCTAAGAGGTGATTAGTGAAGGTTCAGTGCATGTGTGTGTAAATGAACAGGTAGTCCACTGGCTTTTTCTTGAAGACATGCTTTTCATATGTTGCCATATTTTTCTTCTCTCCTTTTTTTGAGAAAAGCTTAACTTGAATAAGGTAACCTGCCAGAGAAATACAACTACTGGCAGGTAAACTGTGAAATACAATTCACATTGGTACAAAGCACTTTTCTGCTGGGAAAATATGCATTATGCCATAATAAAAAAATGGCACCATTCTCAATTTATTTTGAAGAACATTGACTTCAAATTGATCATATTTTGCATTATACATCCAAGCAATGTATTTTACCCTTAAAGGTTATTTTATAGTTAACCTTTAAGTCCATATAGTTATAGTTAACTGTATGATTACCATGAAAAAAAAAAGTAATTTTATGAATTTATTATTTAGTTTATTATGTTACATTATAAACATATTAATTAACTTGTTGACTGATTGATTGATTGCATGGCATTTAACTTGCAAACTTAACTTGCAACATACTTTAACTTGCAACTTAAATACATGCAAGTTAAATTCTGATTATGGCTTACAACTAAGGAAAACCTCAAATTTGGTTTCCCAGAAAATTAAACTAATGACCAAAAACTATACAAGGATTTTTAATCCAAAAATTGAATGGCCTACCAAATCAAGGTGAAAACTGATGACTTGACAGTTGTCTAGCAGACAGCCAATGAAATCCTCCAAAAGGAGGATAAGTCACAAAATGAAATTGCTAAGGAAGCTGGCTCGTCACAGAGAGCTTTGATATGCATATTAATGGAAAGTTGAGTGGAAAGAAAAAAAACTGTCATAAAAAAATGTGCATGTCAAACCAAGATAACTGTAGCTCTACATGATTCTGAAGCAAAATCCATTCAAGAGTTTGGAGGGGATACACTTTTAGTACATTGCGGCTGGAATCAGAGCTTCAAGATCCTCCACAGACAGTAATGTTCAGAACATGGGCTATAGCTGTCACATTTTCTGTATACCACTGTTGAACCAGGACTCCTGGACAATGTCAGAAACACCTTATGTGGGCTAAGAAGAAAAAGGCTGGATAGTAGCTCAGTGGTCCAATGTCATATTTTCAGATAAAAGTAAAGTTCACATTTAATTTGGAAATCAATGTCCTGAGAGTCTGGAGGAAAAGTGCAGAGGCACAGAATCCATGTTGCTTGAACTCCAGTGTGAAGTTCCCACAGTCAGTGATGAGTTGGGGTGCCATGACATCTGCTCCTGGTCCAATGTGTTTTTTAATTTTTTTTTCAGTCCAAAGTCAGAGCAGTCATCTACCCGAACATTTTTGTGGACTTCATGCTTCCCGCTGCTGGCAAGCTTTAAGTAGATGCTGATTTTATTTTCGAGCATTACCTGACACATACCCCCACTGCCAAGATATGACTACCTGCTTTAATACCTATGGTATCATTTTGCATGATTGGCCAGCAACAGGAAGGCGTAAAAGAGGAAGGTAAGAGACAGAAGAGCCACCAACTGATGAGCTAGAGGCAGCTATTAAAGCAACCTAGGCTTCCTTAACACCTCAGGAGTTCCATAGGCTGATCATTATGTTTATGATGATTTATATACAAACCTTTTCTCCATCACAGTGGTATTGAAATTTTAATGACTATAATACCTCACAAGCTGTTGTCTCTTTGTGAATGTAAACAACTGATCCAATATTTGGTTGTGGATGTATACAAGCCTTTATGTGCTGTTATGCAAACACTCTAATTAATAATTAAATGAAACGCTGGTGTTGCTAACTCGTTGATCCTCGACGTGCTCGTCAGACTCTGAAAAAAAAAGGCGTGCTTCCCACCCAGACACAGAGTTAATCAAATGGAGAGGCTGAGAGAGAGCCAAAGAGGGCGACATGTTTTGAGAGGCCCTTTCAAGTGGCCATTTCATCTCTGCTAATTGATAATTCTCCATGACTAACACACCACTGACTGGCCTTTGAGCTTAGCTAGCTAGTGTTTTCTAGAGAGTCTTAGCAGCAGAACCAGGAAAAAGGGGGAAGACTGCTCAGCTGGATGTACATTAATTCAAGCTTGTCAGCCACTTGATCTAAAGAGACATCTCGAAACAACAACAACAACAACAACAGGGATAATGGCTTACTGAAGGCAACAGCAAATGAAGGGCAACAGCTCTCTATTGAAAATTCTATCTCTGCTTATTTGTTTATCAAAGTTGTAATTTGTGCACTGATCTGTGAACACCTAAATAACAGCTACTGTTGATCTTGTCTTATTTATAGACACATTAATTTTTAAAAATTGATTGAGTTGTTTTTTTTTTTTTTTTTTTAAATGAGGCTTGACAAAAATCCAGAAGTTGTGTTTCTGAATTATTTGCCTAATTTACTTATTTCACTTGTTTTTGGCATCTCCATTAAAATCTTGTCTCTAATCATGTCGGCTAAACTGCCTTTCCAATAATTCACAAACCAATTAATTTGGTATTGTTCCATAAATATATACCTCAGTTTGGTCTATGTTTTTACCTTGACTTTGATCCTATGAAGGAATTCCAGTTTGGATTACCTGCATGCCAGTCAGTTCCTTAGATTGGGATCCTAAAAAAAAGGGTGAAAATCTACTGTGAAAATGTAATACTGTGTGTTATTATATTGCTTTTTTACAGTAGTTAATAAAATCATAATTTTTAAAATTGCTTTTTGGATTTCCTCATTTCATCTTTGTTTAAATTTGTTTGATGATCAAAACAAAGCAAAAACGAGTAAATCTGTTAGGGAAAAATTACTTTTTCACAGCATCGCAGGCACACACAATCAACAGAGACTATCAATGCAAATATGGGAGAGAATTGACAAAGATGCTCAATTCATTCATGAAAATAAAAGATTCTGATATTTAAATATGATTTTTTTTGGGGAGGAAAAACTTCCTCATTCATTAATTATTAAGCAAATTTTATTTAGAAAGCACATTTCACAGATAAATGTTACAAAAGGCTTCGAAAAGACAGCATAAACATTACAGCATGAAATTTATTTTAAAAAATTATTAAAGTTTTTTTTTTTGGACCCCACTTTCTGCGTCTGTCTCTATGTCAATTATAATTATGTTTGAGCTTTTTGCAGTAATATTTAGCGAATAATCTAAACCACTGTGATTTGCAGATTTTTATTTTTTGAAAGAAAGAACATTTGAATCAAGCCATTGCACTCAGTTCCAACCATGAACTTTCTGATAACGTGTTTCTTAGTTTACACAAACACACACATGAAAACAAATCGTGAAGACATGCCCATTATTTTCTACATCTTTCTTATCTTAGAAAGACACAGAGAGAACAGATCAAACATTTTCTATTGTTCTGCAGAAACACCAACTAATTGAACAGGTCTTATTTCCTCTGTTGCGATCTCTCCAAATTTCTTTCAACAGGGGAGGTTTTAACACAGCTGTACGGTGAGCTTTAATTCCACACCCTGCAGTGTGCCATAGTGTCTTTGGGCAAGACACCATGCCACACTGCTCCCTGATTTGCTTATCAGTGTATGAATAAGAATACAAAAGAAACTGCTGTATATAGAAAGAACTACATGTGTCATTGGGTGAGTAAAAAGCTCGTTGTAGATATGAGTGTGTATCAATTACCAATTTTGATTCCTATATTGGCAAACATGCTTGTTTTTAAACATTAATACAAATTAGTGCCAAATAAAGTGAAAAATAAGGTCACAATTACAAGAAATTTTTCTACGATTACTTTCTTCTGATGTCTTCTTTAATGTGAAAATGTAATTGGATTCGTTATATTCACTGACGTTACTGCTCTGTCCCACAGGTTATTCAGTGCGATTTTGGAGCAGGCCACAAAGGGAGACGGGGCCACTCCGATTGGAGGGAAGGCGGCAGGCTTCGATGTCAAGGCTCTGCGGGCATTCAGAGTACTAAGACCACTAAGACTGGTCTCTGGAGTACCCAGTGAGTACTAAAAATTGGGGGGATCAGATGTGAAAGCTTATTGGGTGTGGTGGGGGGGGGGAAATGAACCTTATATTGGAGCTGATATCGGCGCCTGATGCCACACACCAGACACACTGAATTTGTCCCGTCTGAAAAATATAGACATTCTGTGGAACGTGCCTATCAGCCTATCTATTGGACTACAGAAATCAATAATCTAGAATGTTATGTGACACAAAAGGAACTTGAACTGTTAGTAAAAAGGATACAAATGTGCACTTTTCTCTATTTGTGCACAGCCAGACCTGTGTCCTCCGATGTAAAAGTCTGTCCTGTTCAACACATTATTCATGTGTGCCAGGTGATAAGCAGGCTGCTACACTAACATGGTCTAAACTTTATTACTTATAAAATAATTCATATGTGGGTGAACTCAACAGTAAGGAATCAAATAGCTTGTTCAGAGAACTTGGTAAGAAAATGTATTGTTTTAATTTAGGTTTTAATATCTTTAATAAACTGTGCTGTGTTCCGTAAATGAAGCTACAAGTTCCAGAGCCTATTAAAGTTTTCTGGATCACTGATGGCAGTTTTGCAGTTCAGCAAAATTATATTCAACTGCATGACACTTTTCACTGCAACAAATGTAAGCTTAACTGCTTAATTTGAATGAGATATGAGTAGCTTGTTTAAATGCACACACAGAACTGACATATTAACATTACTTTTACATTGTCTGGATGTAATTGTGTTTTGAAGGAAAGTTGTTTGTTAGAGCTACATACAAAGCTTGCAGCAAGTGCATGGTGAATTCATAACAAGAACAAATAAACAAACAAACAAAAGTAGACTGTATACGTGATATACTAACCTTAGTTAATCCAGAAGTCTACATTCACTCACCATGGACATTAGTTTCACATAATTCAGTTGTGTCTTAAAAGCAGTAATTTAAAAAAAACACTAATTTAAATATATTTAAAAGTATCAGTTTTCTTTGCAAGCTTTCATATTCATAAACCTTGGAGTAGCAAAATTCCTTCATGCTTAACTTTAAAAAAAAATCTTATATAGTATTCAGTATTTGTCCGTCAGTACCCAGCTTTGTGGTACACTCACTATACAATCACTTCCATACAAGTGTCCGTCCTGATATGTGGCTACATGGCCTTAGCCATTGTCTTTGTGCTGCAGGTTTACAGGTCGTGTTGAACTCCATAATCAAAGCCATGGTCCCTCTGCTCCACATCGCCCTCCTGGTCCTTTTCGTCATCATCATCTATGCCATCATCGGCCTGGAGCTCTTCATGGGCAAGATGCATAAGACCTGCATTTACAGCCATTCAGGTAGGTGCATACACAAATTAAAAGGCAAGCAGGAAGAACAATATTTTGTGAAGATAACAGATAAACACTGGCATTTAATGTTCTGCTTTTACAGTGCCAATAAAAGTTTGACTGTATATTAACTTGATTCTGTAGTCAAAAGTCATCCATCAGAAACATGTGGCAGAAAGAAAAAGAGAGCACAATCCTTAAACAGTTCAATTAATAATTCACAACATCATTTATTTTTTTGAGTATGAATGATTGGAACAATTATCAAAACAGGAGCTGTCATAAATGATTGAAGCAACTTTTAGTACAGGTTGTTAGATGGAAATGGACTCAAGTGTTGTTATGGTGATGTTATTGGCCCCAGGAGAGGCATTAGCTTTGCATGGGTTAAGTGGTGATACACCATTCTCCTATACATCACCCTGGAGAGTTTATTTTGTATAATTAGTTTAACACTATTTTTCACATTGGCTGGATTTGTTTTATAGCTCCTCTGGTCCAGTGGTACCTTAGACTAAAAAATGTTTTTATCATTAAAAAATACAATGCTAAGATAAAGAATTACCTCCATATAGATTTCCTCTGTTTTTGGTATTTGGTCACATTTACATATTTCACTTCATGAATTAACTGTAATTAAACATGCCTGATTACTGCCAGATGTGCAGAGTCAAAAAAAAAAAAAAATCCTTAAATGGTACCTCTCTGATGACTGGAAGTAGGCGGAAAGTTGTCAAAAAGCAACACACGATAAACCGATATACATAAATTCAAGAGATGTAAAGCCATTTTTATAGGTTTAGGAGTCCAGCGAACTTCAAGGAGAGTCATTACCCATAAATGGAACAAACATGTAACTGTGGCCCAACAAATTACTCCAAGATATATATATATATATATATATATATATATATATATATATATATATATATATATATATATATATATATATATATCTGTTGAAATAATTAAGTGTAGCCAAAAAATCAAAACCAAGAAATCTGTAAAGGGGGGAAATACATTTTCACAGCACTCATTACAGGTATATCTTGATGAACTTTACAAATGGTAATGCGGAGTATAAACCCTGCCTCAACTGTGTTAGCAAAATTATTTCATGATTTTGGTTCATGCTTTTGTCAAAAAAAGGAACAATTTAAGTGGGTAATATTATACAAATATCCAATAAATTAATTTGATGCAATAATTTACCATTTAGTTTATAAAAATATAAATCTGTTTTGCTCTCCAAACAGATGAAAACCATTTATGCATTTTTATTTTGATGAACTAAATTTTACTTTTTGTCACAGGCACAAATGCAGAGGAAAAACCAGCCCCATGTGCACCTGATGGAGCTTATGGTCGGCACTGCATGCAGAATGGAACAAAGTGCCAAGTGGGCTGGGAGGGTCCAAATGATGGCATCACCAACTTTGACAACTTTGCCTTTGCCATGCTAACAGTGTTCCAGTGTATAACCATGGAAGGCTGGACGGACGTACTGTACTGGGTGAGCCGTTTACCACAACTGTGATTTATGTTGGTGTCTACAAAAGTAGGAGAACTGCATTGAAACTGATCAACAAAGGGCCTTTTAGAAAAGAAACTAATGTACTATAATATGTATCTGTAGCAGAAAGGCAAAGATTCATTACAGAATGAGGCATAACACACACACACACACACACACGCACACACACACACACTGAGATTATATCTCAGTTATATTTCTGTGTAGACAAAGCAGTGTGTAATTGAAGGTTCATATTCATTTGGAGGATGTGCAAATTCTTCATTCAGGTGTTAAGTAGGCATCTTGGTGTGCATATATGCAAATTATCCACAAGAATGTACAGCAAAAAGGAGGATGCCTGGTCTTCAGTCACACTTAGACTAATAAATCAAACATTTTGAAGGCTAATCCTTAGGTTTATTCAACCTCTCAATAGGTCATTTGGGAACAGATGACCTTATATGCAACTTTGTCATATTTTTAGAAGAAAGTCAACTATAACTTAGAAAGTATTTGGTATGTCTGGTATGTATAGCTTATATTCAACAGTGCTGCTCAAAGGCATAAAAACTAAGCAGCTACATAGGACTCAAAAAAAACTACAGGAGGTTCCCAGGACCACCAGCACTAGAACTGTCTTTTATATCAGTGGTCATCATGCAAATTAAAACGTGTGATGTTTTGTGTAATCAGTTATATTTGCCAGGTTTGTGCACACAAACAAGGAATCTGACTTCTGTTCCACTTTTCTCTCAGTGAAGGCAATGGTTAAAATATAATATATTGAATTTGTGCAAATGTTCATGGCATCGACCTGGGCACTGTGACGGTTAAGTCTTCATCATAGTATAGTGTAAGCCTGTGGTGGCTGGTTTGTGAAAATAGAGCACCGTTCTGAAGGTAAAAGTCTAAACAGTTTGTGTCCAGGATGTGTGGGATCTGCAGAGACTTTAGTTGCCCTTTTCCTGACCCAAGATCTTTACAAGTCCTGGATGGAGGGAAGGTCAGCCCTGATTATCCTCTCTGGAGAGCTAATTGTTCATTGCAATTTGGACCTCTTCTGTAACATCACCACACCAGCCTTCATTCATATAAAAGCAGAAGGGTGTGGAGAGTCCCCACTGTTGAAGCTTCAAGAGTGCATCTGCCTGTTTATCTCCTCTGTATCTCCGGTAAATCCCATAGATACTTGCTGCACCACCAACCAATACTTTAGTGAAGTTTGGGTTGAGAAATGGACAAAAATGCTTAGAGAGGACTGTCTCTTATTCTAACTTTAGTTTCCCCTCTAGTGAAAGTGACCACAGAATGGTGGCAGAGAGCTGAATAATCACAAAAATAATACAAAGTACAAGAGAATGAAGCACTGAGGCTACCACTCGCTGCGCCATCTTGCTTTAGCTTTTAAGCAAAAAAACATTATAAAAACTAGCTTGATTTTTTGAAGTTATTTTTTCAAAACTAATTTATTTTCTGTAAATTTAAATGCTAGCATGTATTTTAATATCCATACCACACAAAAAGTGTGTGTGTAGTGTATGTGTGTGGGTTGTTTTTGTGTGTGCACATGTATGCACATGGAGCAGGAAGCCTACAAGCTCTACACCCCTTCTATTGCTTTTCTGACAGCAGCAGCCTGCAGTTACATTCAAACACAGAGAATTTCAGAATAAATAAGGCTAACTATACGTCTGATATATTTGTATTTCATCAACATTGTCATGCACTTTCTGGATGCATAAATATATCAGAGAATATCCAGCATCCATTGCTGACAAAGCAAATCATATAAACTTCTTTGTCCACTCATTTTAAATAAAAGTCTATAATAGACAGAGCTTTAAAATCTACATAGAGGTTGGTTATATATTTTTAATTAGTAAAAAAAGTAAACATTTGAACAAGTTTAGTTCTCTGTAAATATGTTTACATCCAAAGCACTTAAACAGTTAGATACCGACTGTATTCCTTTAACCTCAGCCCCGTATCTGATCAGTCCCAAATTATATATTCCAGTGCATTTCCCATAAATTCATGTGCTGAAACAAATCATCTGTCATAAATGAGTTTGCCTTTCAAGGTCCAGTTAACTAAAAGTAACAAAGCAACTGTTTAAACACATACCTTTAAAAGGAAAAGAGCTAAACGTTAAACAGCTGCAGCAGATGTTAAGGGTTCTGTTTTAAAGGGGTTGTTTAGTCAGATATATGATTAGCTTTGCCTTCAAACACAAGTTCAGTTCCAGCTCTTTTTTAACATGCATGTTTTTTCCCTCTTTCTACATTTCCTCTTTTTTAAACTTTAACACACTTTCTTTGCTGGACATCTGCTACCTTGACCATTTAGTTATTTTCTTTTTTTATTTGTTCCAAAAACTGTCATATATTTTCCCCTCTTATTCTAATCCATCTCTTCTTTCTATCTTTTTAATCTTAACCTCCTTGTTCCCACTGTTAATCCTCTCTTTTTTCTTCTTTCCCCATTCCCCCTATGCCTCTCCTCTCCTTCAGATGCAGGATGCTATGGGCTATGAGCTGCCATGGGTCTATTTTGTCTCTCTTGTCATCTTTGGCTCATTTTTCGTTCTCAACCTCGTTCTGGGTGTGTTGAGCGGGTAAGAGCTTATGCTGTTGTCATGTGTGTACGTATGTGTATTGTGTGTGCTGTGCCTATGTGCATTGTTTTAGATGTGGAAACTGATTATGTATCAAGACTCTCTTAAATAACTACATGGTATAAAAAGTCATTAAAAAGTCAGAGATGTGCAAATATAGCCTTCCACTGATTTTCTATTACTTTCTCTCTAAAAGAGAATAGATGCATGCAAGCAGGGGTATAACAACATCACATTAATTAGATCTTTCAGTATTAAAATCTCACATTAACCAGTCGGAGTCAGCCTGTGACTTCTTCTAGGGAAAGAAGTTTAGCCTATTATTAGGAGCCCCAGATAAGGTGGTGTGTTTACGACAAAGATGAGTTCTGGCCCTTCACTCCACCCACCTTTTGTACCTTTGTAGTTTGGTTACCTACCAGAAAACAACTGGTGTTTTGATCTTTCTATGATCTGCTCATAGTGTACCATAAGGAAATGTATTTATGTAACTCTAACATAAATAAAATCTAAAAAAAGGAGGTCACTATTTTTGCCTCATTTGGGGTCATAAGCTATGTTTGTAAAACGAGCGGAGATAAGGAAAACTGTGGATGTTAGCTTAGGAGTGCTTACACAGTTTTCACTGCAAGTATTAATATATGTTAAGATATACTTGGTGTTTGAACTGTTATAATAGGGAGTAATAGGCATTCTCAGAGCAGGTCTCAAGTTTTTGGGAATTTTGGCTATATGCGGGTGGCTGTAACCCCTCACCCCCTTGAATACCAGGGGTTCACTGTATGGTATTTATTAAAATAAAATGGAAAATAAAAACATTACAACCAGCTTAAAATGATACAAGCATGAAAAAAATATACAGACTGGTCAAACCTGAATTGACATATTCTTTAAAAACCAGCTACTGAGTTTAAAAATTTTATTTCGTTAAAAAAAAAACAAAAAAAAACAAAAAAAAAAAAACAAAACAAAAAAACTAGCGGTTCCTAGCTGAGCTGGACCAATCAGTAATGTGTAGCTAATTTCTGATTTTTGCTAAGTTTGCCTCATAGGTACTAAGCTGGGTAAATATTACTTTAGCATGTAAAATGCAAGTTCATAACACCTGGAATATATTGGTTTACAATCTTTACACTCCAAACAGTCCTTTGTGACATGGTAATTGCAGACACTGAAATTGAGATAATAATATATTTGCAATATACTCTGCAGCCTTAAAAAGGGCACATTTTTTAATATCTGGCATTAGCATCATGCTAATGCTAGATTGGGGGGGATTATGTATCTTCCAGGCAAATAGTGTCATTATTTTGTAGCACAATCAAGTTGTGCTACAAAAAAGCACAATCAATGTTACCTTTAGTTGCTTTATATGTCAAACATGACTTAAAATAAATTTTGACTTCCCAATTTGATGCCTTGAAATTGGCCTCTGTCTCTTTAAGAAGCTCCTACTCTTTCTGGCACTTTGCTTCCAGCACATCATCACCACAGTGCTCCTACATTATCCCATGTACCACTGTTCTTAGGAGCATTGGAATGAGACGTAGTTAGTACGATAAACTCAGAAAATGCACAGTTCCACCAGGTGTTTGCTAATTGCTGCTGCCACTAGTCTGGTGGAGCTGTGTGGGGAAGGTGCAGGGGGGGGGGTATTCTGTGAGGCAGAAGCTCAGCTGGGGACTGCAGCTCCAAGGAGGAGCTTTGTGGAAATAGGCAGCGCTTTATATCCTGGTCACCAATATCAGCAAATCTTGTGAAATTCCATGTTTTGTTGTGGATCCTATTTTGCTTGTTAAATTCTGTGATTCCATCCACATTTTCCACAACGTTGAAATCACAGAGCCCTAATAATCTCGATTCCTGGCCATAAAAAAAATACAAACTCATTTTCTGTACAATGATAATGTACAGTGAAAAAAGCATGAAATCCATTTATACAAATTGAACCAAAATTATCTTTAAGTTTTGGTTAATGCTTTTTCACATTTTTTGCATGATTTAGCCAACAGACCTTTTGGGGAACCCAAAAATATGGTCTAAGCCCTTTTGGGCTTAGACCATATTTTTTTTGTCTCAATCATGGCTAAAAATAGACCCAACATTGACTCATGTCTGAATGAGGTCAACATATAGCTTCAACTTCGAAATACAGTGTGTCACTCAGTGGGCTGTAGAGTATGTAGACTGTTACTTCAACTGTGAGATTTCCAAAAGGCTGTCAACATTTTAAAAATCCAGCATAGTGTATGACAAACAAGAGACAGAACACTGAAAATTATAAAACAGAGCATTTTTCCCAATATGTTCAGCTTTCCTGGTATCTGCTAAGGTTTGTTCTGGGTCAGCTCAACAATTAGTTCATTGGAACAGATGTCGCCAAGATTTGTATAAATTTGTATTACTTGGCAGAGAGACCCTTTTTCTACCCTGAAAAACTCAGGTATGAACAACCAACATTGCAAAACCAGTTTGGGATGAAGGAACACGGTGACTATTTTGCACCAAAGTCAAGTTCTCTTTGGTGACAGCCTCGATGAACAGTCAACATGCCTCCATAGAAAACTGCTTTGATATATTTTCTTACAACTTTTTTGTTTCACCAAGCTTCATCTCAACAGCTAGATTTTTATTTTTCTTCTATCAAAAACAAATTCCAAACCAAAAAGGTTTGTTGTAACAGCTCAGGTCGGGTGTGTTCAAGGAACAGAACAAATGTCAAAATTTGAGTTTTCAAGCAGTGCATTTTTAAGTCACCGTTTTCCCTCAAGCACTAATAGAATCTCATGAGCTGAATGTATTGTTACACCAGCATTAAAATGACAACAGTCTCTTCAGACTAGTTTAACCATAAATCAAGAGGTAGTTAATTAATTCTCCTTTTCTTACCACTTAGTCTTTTGTCACAAGCTTAGAGGAATAACACATGTGCCCAGAAATAGCAAAGATGGGTCCAAATCTATCATTTTTATGTCAGATGGTTGTATTGGGGTCACATCCTGTCACAACCTGTATGTGATGGACACGTGGACAAACAAATGCACCCCCAAGCAAACTTTGTTCTTTCAGTTTGACTACACCCCCATTTTGTTGTTATTCATTGCTAATTGACCTCCTTGTTTTGTTTTCGTAGTCCCATAAAAATGAAATTAATCATATGTTGTGCACATGAGGTGTATCTGATAGTATGAAGGGTTATATAGTTTCTGTATGTTTGTTTTTCTTCTCTAAGTACAGTTCCACCTTGGTGCTTTTTTACTCTTCTTTGCCAAGTCACACTGTTTTAGTGCATGCATCTCCTGGTCTGTGGACACACGGGGGTATAAATAATTCACCCCTCAGGTCGTTCATTGAGGTGGAACGCTAAAAAGTCTTGCAGTGCAGGGAAAACACAGGAGGGTGGGGTGTGTGTGTGGGGGGGGATACTTTTGAGGCAAGACTGGAGTCTGGAGGAAATGTGGCATTAAAGATAGAAATCATGGGAATTAATTATGAAACACTAAACAGAAACTGCATTTAGTTATTTATTTTAGGATTTTCCAGATCTCCCACAAATAATAATCTTAACAATTATAATAAAATTACAACAATGGGTTACATAAAGATTCCATTTAAATATAAAACTTTTAATCTAATCAACTATGCAACTGAAACTAATTTGATTAAAGATATTCTTGATTATTTTTATTCCTGAATTAAATTATTTTAACATGTTGGAGTCCTGGAGAGTTAACATTTTGTCATGAGGGCTATAATTATATCTAATCCTTGGGAGTCTTGCTGCACAGTCTGTTCATGTGTCTAACTAAATAAAGATGTTTTTCCTCAACAGGGAATATGCCTGAAAAAAATAACGTTTATACAGCACTTTCAGACAGATAGTGATCTTATATAAATTACAAACTCGAAGAAATGTTGTTTTTCATGTGAACTTTTTATAACCTCATTCACAAGGTTAACTCATGATATTTGAACTAAACAAATACATTTTTTATTTTCAACATCCATGTTGATTATGTATGTTTTTATTCTAAATATATCCTGCAAAAATGAAATTACTCCATCTGTTGTGATTTTTATTTTTAACTCCTTCCCTTGCTCCCTTCTTCTCTGCCCTTTTTATTCCCATGAATGTCTCTCCCTTTTATCCCGTCATCTTTCTTTTTTATCCTTCTTCTCCTTGGACCATTTCCTCTTCCATGCTCCATCTCCTAGGTGAATGACGCAGTAGATTACAGGTGGCCCTGGGTCTATTTTGTGACCTTAATCATCATTGGCTCCTTCTTTGTGCTAAACTTGGTTTTGGGGGTGTTGAGCGGGTAAGGGCGGACAAGAGATGATTTAAAACCAACTTCTCCTTCCTGCCTCACTGCTGTGTTTCTGGGGAAAATGGGGAGTTTAGCTAATGGTCTCCTGGCTCAGAAGATCTTTATTTATTTTCCCTCCCTGTCTGTTACTTATGCTGATGTTTGCAATAAACATGACATGAATGTAGAGGCATGCATGCGTTTCTGTAATAAAGAGCCTAGCGAAAGTATTCACACCCTTTAAATTTTTCAACAACAAACAGGGCTACTAAGCAGTGATTTATTTTAAAGTATATTCTTGTGTTAGAATGGTCTAGTCAAAGTCTATACTTATAGTCAACTGTACACTACTTTGTGTCTTATCAAATCTTGATAAAAAACAGAATTTTGTGGTTGTAAGGTGATAAACTGTGAAAGGGCACAAGGGGTATGAATAATTTCACAAGCCAGAGTTGATTTGTCATCACAGCCATTTACAATTGAGAGTCAGGACCTTTCCCAAGTGAACAATGTAAACTGCTGATAAAGTTTAGCTGATTGTAGAAGAATCGCTTGTGCTTCTGCCACAGAGACCTTTTGGGTATTGTGTCTCTGTTACTATAACGCTGCTGTTTCTTGAAAATAGCACCACTATTATAAAAAGCTTTGCCCTCAGCACTGCTGTACAGGCACAGAAATCTGTTCTCCTCATATTAATCAAAGAAAGAAACCCAGTGATAAAAAACCCAAAATTTGTAGACTCTTTAAAGGACTGTGCTAAACATATAATTATGTGATCCACTATACCTAAATTTGGCATGACTATAGCAAGTGCTTCTACAAATCAAATTGTTTTTGAGTGTATAAAATCGTGTAAAATTCGACTTTATTTCTTTCAGAACCATTTATTTTTTGTTTGTTATGATGTCTGACTCGAAGCTTCTGGTTATGTGCAGGAGAAAGTATTAGACTTCTATCTGGTTCAAACAGCTTGGGGTTAGTTTGGCGTCCTGACTCTGTCTAACCCTCTGAGTAATGATGCTGTCAGCACACTACACAGCCTGACCTTTTACCAACTGGTTTCTCATTGGCGTCTCAGGTTGGCATTATAACTAATTGCTAAACAGGAACAAGAAGAGCTACAGTGCAATTTGGAGACCAAAACATTGAGTGTAACTCAGGGTATAATGCTACATTAAAAAGCAGAACAAGGTGATGTGAATTTAGCTTAAAGAAAGACAAAGGAAGAAAAGGGCCAGGAAAAAGGAACCTAAAGGCGGGGCAAAGAGAATAGAAAAATGAGCAAAAGAGCCTTAGATTTCCCAAATGCACACCTATGAAGTATATACAGTTGAAACCAACCATCTTCACATACACTAAATAAAAACACAGATCATGATGTCATGGCTTTTAAAAGTTAATTCATAACATTTGATTTAGGTGGCGACACATTTGTGGAGGAATTTTAATTTTAAATTTAAAACACTATTTGTGTTAGATAATGTAAAATAAAAATAAAAAAATCAGAGGAAGAAGCCACAATTCCAAAAGGAGCATAAAAAGCCACAAGATAATTTGCAAATCCACTCAGGGACAAAGACCATAAATTTTGAAGACACTGTCATAATAAAACTATACCTGAAAGTTTTTGACCATAAAGACCAATTGAGGAAAAGGGGAGAGGCTTGCAGCATCATATTTTGGTGGTAAGCTGCAGCAGGAGGGACAAGTTAAGCTAAAAAAAATACTTGGCATCATGGGGAAAAACATTATGTGGAAATATTGAAGCAACATCTCAAGACATGAGCCACGAAGTTGAAGCTTGGACACAAATACATATTCCAAAGTGCCACTAATCTTAAGCATACCACGAAATAACTTATAAAGTTCTGCTAATTTTTCTGTCAGTTAGAAAATCATCTATTAAAGTAAAAATGTTTCATTCTAATTTTAATTACAGTTATGCCTGAGCAATTTGGCTGGTGGTCTGACTTAAAGGCTGAGTTCTGTCAGATGTATTTTAAAGAGTACTGTGCAACTAGAAGCAAACCCAGGTTTGAAACCCCAGGGCACAATCTCAGTATCACAGGAGGCTTCAGATGTCCTACATCATGTGTTGTAAAATAAATGAAAAATATATTTAAACTTGTTGCAGTTTCTGCAAGAAGCTCAACTGTAAGAAGATATTGAAATTAGTTTATTTTATTTATTTATTTTAAGATGGGTTGTTCTTTGATGCATATTTTAGGTGGCTACAAATAAATTCATTCCTGTTGTGTTTGACAGTGGTTTACTGTTGAGTAGTCATTAGTGGTGTCACAGTTTACATCCAGTGTGCTTGGCTTATTGATCCAGCTCCTGCTAAGTACATCAATCAAAACTGTTTGTACTGGACAGAAATTAAATACAAATCATTGACAGACTGCTGCTACATTGGATTTCCTTTACATGATCAAGCCCAGCCAAAACAATTTGCAGTTACAATTTCAAAGAACAGTAAAAGGTTACATATATAATAAAATCTTGTTTGGCAAATAATTTGTAGTCATAAGGAGGACACTTGACCAATTCCTCAAACACTTCAATCATACTCTGTTTACTTGAAGAAAACTTTTTATTTTAACATATTTAAGGTGTGCCTTTTCTATCTGGTTAGAAAGAGTAGTTAACTAACAAACTTCAGGTAGGCTTTCACAAGTACACAAGTACAAAAATGACTTTAAAATCTCTGGAAATAAAACAGAAATAATTACAAGGGATGCACGATATATCGGTATCAATGTTGGTATCGGCCGATGTTAGTCATTTTTTTAATATATCGGTATTGGTCCAATAAGTAAAACTGGGCCGATATGAACAGCCAATGTTTATTTCTATCTTGTTGCGGTTTGTGTATGTAATTCAGGAGGGGAGGGGGATAGCCATGTAGTATTTGTTTGGTCATGTGACAGTGATAGTAATGCAGCACTGGATGATGAGGAGTTTAATTGTACCAGAGAAGCAAGGCAGAGTGGTCACTTTTACATGGTGTCTAAAGTCTAGGGAAACCACGCTAAATATTGGTAAATACTGCCATAACTGCAGAATTAATATTGGATATTGATATCAGCCTAAATTTTAATATCAGTGCATCCCTACTAATTACTTTTCGACTTAGAAAATTAACCTGTAACAATAATAGCTCACTCTTTGAGTCAACCTGGACAAAAATTATATAAAAATCTGAAATTATATTTAATGTAATAATAAAATGTAACAATAAAATAAAAACAAGTAGCAGTGTCACAAAGACACTTTAAAAAAATGTGTATACTTAAGTCTTTAGTTTTTTGCCTTCAGTCAGCAGTTTTTTTCCTCCTCAGTCAATTCAATAGATGAACTCACTCAGCCTTTTTATAGTTTTTGTGTCCATGAGACCTATGGGATCTTTGGCACCTCTGTCACACACAGAAAAACGAATGCCAGCTATGTGCACAGTGCACTCTGCCACGCTTTTGTTTAGACCGAGGTGGTACGAAGGAAACTTATTTATTTTCACTTGTGCTTTGACATCTTGTACACATCAGCTACAGCGTGGCAGCACAGCCCGCTGTCTGTCCTGTCTATGAACAAATAAGAACCACCCACTTGGCAGCAGCTTTGGGAGGATGTCAAATGAAAGAAAGCCTGTCATATTACAGCCATCGCACCAGTCAATTTAAGTATGGCTATTGGTTCCCTGAAAAACGATGAAAAACCAGACATTTTCATCAATCAATGAAATGTCCCCCAGATGCCCTGGACAGAACATGAAAAGTGGACATTTCCAGAGAAACGAGGATGTTTGGTCACCCCATAATAAAAGTTTAAGATGCTAGACGGAGAAAGTATGATTGTTTCATAAACATTGAGAGGCCAGTCAGATGAAATTCAGAACAAAAGGTCTTCGAGACCTAATATCAGCCATCGACACAGTTTCACCTTTAAATAAAATTACTTGATAAGGAAGTAAGAAGTTGTAACTAGAACAAGTCCTTGAGACATTCTGATGGCGTCTGCCCAGTCCCACAATAAAGGTTTTGTGCATCACACCTGAATATATGAAAAGTGCTCTATAAATAAACTTTTATGAATTGATATTTTCTATGCTAACACCACCTTACCTTATCATTAGCAAAAATGCTAATATGCTAAAATATTCTTAAAGTCATGCCAAATTTAGAAAAGATCTGTTGTGCTTGAGAGCAAATAGAAAGACAACATAAAATGAATTATTCTTTAGCTTTTTAGATATTTTTTGCTACAGATACTTTCAATTTTATCTTTTTGTTGTAGTTTATTCAGTGTCATTGCAAAGTAGGTCTACTTGTCCCCTTGAGAGTTTTTGTCCATTTTAGTTTTTTTTTCCATCATTTTAATGTTTTGGATCATCAAATAAATTTTTATATCAGACAAAGATACCTCACAGCAAATGCAAGATGCAGTTTTGACAATTTATTTTACTAGGGAAATAAAGTTATGACACTGACTCTGTTTCTTATCTGCTCTTGCCTTTCATTAGATTAGAGCATAACATGTTACTTTTACCCTACTTCATGTTGTCAGACAGGTGTTATTTAAATGATTTCTTGATAGCAGGAAAGTGTGGCTAGGGAAGTTGAGCGTTGCGTTCTAAAAAGTGTGATGATTTTCAGTTAACTAATTATTGGAAAAATCTATAACATTAGATGTGACATAAAAGCAAAAACATAAGAAATCTGTAAGCTTGACATGAATTGACTCATGGAAACCAAATTTCATTGAACTGTTTGGACCCGATTTGATGGAAACCCATCTTTGTCAAATAAATAACTCTAAGCAAAGCCTGTAAATGTAAATCTAAGTAAAATCCATATGCATCTACAGTTCTTGTGATCAGTACTGTGTGTGTGCGTGTACAGGACTGTGGCCTCTACAGGGAAAGGCTTTGGAGGTAGAGATGAAGCACAGCAGAGGTGGAACATTGAAGTTGTTATTTTTTAAAATATCCAAAGCCAAGTTCCTCTTTGCTTTGAGGTTCTGCTTCAAAGCTGACTAATGGGAGCCTAAAAGCTCAAGTTTTCCATTTCCATTTGCACACTAACCTCTTTTCTCCTTCACTCATTGCTTTTTCCTCAGCAGGTTATCCCACCTCCCTCTACTGTAAGCTGCATTATACTAGTTAACACAGTAATCTCACATTTGCCTAAACTTTCAGCCTAGATTTTCAGATTCTTCTTCTTGTCTTTCGTTTCCTTGTTCCTCTCTTCCCTCCTGATTCAATACCCCCCATCCCTTTACCCTGCCTCCCCCTCCCAGAGAGTTTTCCAAGGAACGAGAGAAGGCCAAGGCACGTGGTGACTTCCAGAAACTACGAGAAAAACAGCAACTGGAGGAGGACCTTAAGGTGGGCTGCTGTGTTTGAGTATCTAACTCGCTTATTAGCTGAAGTGCAGAGATTAGTTGCACTTTATGGCTTTTATCACATTCTTAAACACTGTGGTGTTCTTTCACCTCTTTCAAAAAATATAAATAAAACACTACTAAGCTTCACAGTACAGTAATTAATACTTCCAAAGTCACTTTTAATGAGAACATTTTCCAAATTTAAAGGAAGAGAAATTAAATTTGAATTGTTTTTAAAAGCTAAAACACTGATAAAGTTACTTCAGCTGCAGGGCCTCGCAAAAGTATCTGCACCCCTTAAATGTTTTCAATGTATTTCATGATCAACACTATGCAGAATATTGCTGTAAAGGAAGGAAAATTAAAGATGAAAATTTTAAAAACAGAAAAAAAAAGAAAAATATGAAAGCCTGGCATGCATATGCACTCAACATCCACCCCCCCCAATCTCCCAACCCTCAACAATTTCTCTTTAAAACCCTGCAACTGTTGTCCAGTTAGATTTAGGTTTGGACTTTGATTTTTCCCACCATAATATGTGGATATTCTTTGATGTAAGCCATTCCATTGTAGCTCTGGTTGTTTATTTAACATTGTTGGCCAACTACAATATGAGAACCGCTGTCCCAGTTTTTTGCACCTTCTGCAGTTTTTACAGTTTTCCTTTCAGCTCCAACAATTGTCCCATCAGTTCTGAACAGCTTTCCTGTCACAATAAAAGTCAAGTATCCCCACAGCATGATGCTTCCTTCATAATGTTTTACTGTGGGGTAGGTGTGCAGGGTCATGTGCATTCCTAATTTTCCACCACACGTTTTTCATGTAGGCAAAAAGATGTCAGTTTTGGTCTTATCTGACCAGAGCACGTTTTTCTACGTGTTTGCGTCTTCTACATGTGTTCCTTGAATGACCTACGTTAATACAAAAATGGAATTTCTAATGGCTGTCATTTAACAGTTTCTATCTTATTTCTATTACATGTGACACATCCAGGTTTTCATTTGTAAAAACAAAAAAATAAAAATAAAGAAAGCAATATTTATTTTGCACTTTTAGTTGGTCTATCATAAAATCCACTGCAAAATGGAAACAAGCTCAAAGAGAGTAAATACTTCCGTAAAGCACTAACTAATTAATGCTTTCTTTTTATTATTATCGCCGGATCCACTTTTACACCTGTTGACTTATTCCCCCCGTCTTTGTGTTCATGTGTCCAGGGCTATTTAGACTGGATCACTCAGGCTGAAGACATTGACCCAGAGAATGAAGAGGAGGGCTTGGACGATGACAAACCCAGAAACCGTGAGTACTGCAGTACAATATGCAGTATCAACCAACAAACAGGGCAACATTTTACCATGATCTGGTTGCTTGGTGTAATTTTGTGTACATAACTTTAAGTGCAATACAAAGTTGGGAGAAAGGTTGTGTAAAAATATGGGTGTGTATAAGTTCTTGCCAGATCTAGTTGTCTCGGTCCAGTCTTCTTCAAAGCGTAGCAGCACAGTTTGTTAAAAATCAACTGGCTTGCTGAGTGTTGAGTGTGTGACAAATATAAATACTATCTGCTTGCTTTGCTTGAAAGTCCTCTAGTGGTTTTAAACCTGTTTAGATATTATTGGAATGTGTCACACTATAGCTTATAGCTCATGGTTGCATGGTGTTCCTCTCTCTCTCTCTCTCTCTGTCTCTCTGTCACACACACACACACACACACACACACACACACACACACACACACACACACACACACACACACAATTCTATGCACCTATGCATTCATGTGTACATTCTGCAGGTACACATCCTGAGGAATAAGTGCGCTTTGTTTTGACAGAAATGTACACAACAAATTAACACCCTGTCTCAATCTACAACATGTCTGGAAAGAGAGGCAGCCACACAAGGCACGTTTCTCCAGGACTAATCCTTGCCTCAAGAAGTGGAGAAATAGAGCCTCCTAACCTGGAAGTCTGACATCAAAAGCTTAAATTCAACTCATGAGAGTGACAGTGAGAAAAGGAGAAAGGGTCTTTTTACAAGCTTGAATCACAGCTTGGAAGCTCTTGAAATGAATGAAAACTAATTACAGAGAGACAGCATAGATTGTCTGCACACATCTTCTTTGCCGAGCTGGTGATTCAGACTTGAAAAGGAAAACAAAACACTGATGACATTATGGGTGGAAAAGAAAATTGATTAATCTAATGATGATATTCGCTTTCTGAGAATCCCAATGACATGGTCTAACAAGGAATAACCCAGTTTGCAAGAAAACAAAGCTTCATGTGTTACCATTTTGTTTGTCCATGCCTATCAGGCAGAAAAAATCAAATCAGCTAAGGTTAAGGTATTTGTCTCTAATAAACAGTATGTTACCAATTTAAAAAATGTCACATTTCAATATTAACATGTCTGTTTCCTCCCAGATTAATAAATTCATCTTTACTGTTGAGACAAACCCCCATTTCTACAAAAACAGCAAGAAGAAAAAACATGCAGCTACTTCAGACAAATTTCTAGTTTTTATTGCTGTGCAAACAGATACAGTATTGCAATGTGCATTATGAATTTAATCAAATGGCATCACTTAAGCCATTGAGTGTCGATGAGCTGACAAAATGATGGACTTTATGATCCAAAGTTGTACTTCAAAAGGATCAATCATATTTCTGTTTGTGAAGGAGAAAAATCAAGTCACTTAATATTTCAATTGCTTTGCCTCCATCACTACGATGAATAGATGCTCCTGATGGATGATAAATTGGACTGTTGCTGCTGCCCTGAATATTTTGTACAGGACAGTTTATCACCAGAACACTTTTCCAAAGAGATGATGGGAGACTTTATGACAAAAACTGACAGACAAAATGGCAAAAAATACCCAAACAGAATTTGTGCATGCGTGTGCAAGACATATGCCATTAACCATTTATCAACAGTGCTTTGTAAAGCCCTAGCAATTTTCCACAAAATGTTTTAGGTGGGGATGACATATTCAGCGTGATGTGTAGATTAATTATTTTTTTAACCAACATAGTGTTTTGCATATAGGCAAAGCACTATACATAGAATACATACATAAGATGTATCTTTAATATATTCTGTTACATTGATGTTTGTGGTTGTGACATATAAAATTTAAGGGGTACTTCTGCAAAGCACTGTATCATCCCATCTGTGCACAACAATGAATAAATGTGTAGACTGTGCATATTACAGTGGGCTTTTGTAGGATGAGTGACTGTTGGTGTTTACTGTGGATACACCTGCACGAGTCAGTTGCTATTGTCATCATATATTTAGTAGAGTTTCAGCTATGATCATATGTGCAGTGTGTGGATGAATGTTTAGAATCATTCAAAATGTCCACACCTGACAGTAATTATGTTACTTAAAGATGAATGGCAGATTGTTCTCAAGTAAAACTGCAAACAGTTCAATTGGCAAAACCATATCCTGATGAGTGTATTTGTCAGAAACAGAAATTCCTTTCTTGTTCTCTTTGCTTAAGGCTTTGTGTTGATCCACCATTTTCTCTAAAACATCCCAGGGGCTTATAATTGGATTCAGCTAATTGGAAATAACCAGAGTACTCAGTTTTGTGCTAATGATCTTCAATTTTTTTTTTTTTTGTAATCGCTGAAGTAGTGATTATCACAGGTCTAATCATTTTTCTGTCTTCAAGCTTTGGCTTACTTCTACAACATGGTCTTTTGAAAATACTGAGTGATTCTAAAAGGGAAAAAATGCAGAATTAAATAGAACTAATGCAATTACTGTATCTTATGGCGTCATCTCAGCAGTTTTGTATGTGTCCTAAGTCATCTCAGAAGCCTATTGCATATACTGGGCATTTTTTTGTGACTTGCATGCTCTCATCCTTTGCCATCTCATTGCATGCATTTATCTTGACATTGCCAGTGTGTTGTAGGAATTTCTCCAGTCCACCTTGGTAGGAAAACCAGAAAGCTTATTTGGTTCACTCACTCTGATGATTCGCAGGGTGTTACGTGTTTGCATTTGTGTGTGGTTGTGACATGTTTACATATGTATTTATTAGACTGTGACAAAAGATGTTCTAAAGAGCATGAGTTCTTCAAGTTAGCATGACCCATAAATAATACATTTTCTATTTAATCCATGTCTTGGGAGATACTACATAGTTAGGTAGTTAAAACTAGATTTTTACTACACTGTATGAAAAGGCATTCCATTTTTTCCTCACACTGATATTGAATCAGAGTATTTTTTTTTCCAGTTTGGGTCAACTGGGATTACCAAAATTATTTCATAAATGCCAGAATAATGAGAAACTTAAGATTTTTTTATTGCTTTCATCAAATAAGGTACAATTTCCAGAAGCCTGAAGCTACCACATTTATCTGTTCAAACAATTATGTGTAAGTAGAAATGTTCAGGAAGGAGGCAGACACAGTATCCCAGAAATGAATATGTTTTGGTACGAAATGTGCAACTGAACCCCAAAACAAAAGCTAAAGACCTTATGAAGATGATGGCTGAAGCTGGTAAGCGAGAGTCATTATCCACAGTAAAATGGGGGAGAGAAGGAGGGATCATTTTGGTGGGACACTTTGGTATCCGACAGCATTGAGATTATTTATATTAGTTTAGAAAATATATTCTAAAGAAGCCAGCTTTATTTTCCATTTTCAGTTCATTTATTATGCATTGCTTACATTTGGATTCTACTCCTAAAACTTGTTGGATACATTTCTTTATGGACTACTTGAAGGAAACATCGGCGATAAATAATTATTACCCATTTACTTTGAAGGAGAAGGTGTCAGATATTCACTAAGATCAGTATTGGATGTACAAGGGTTGTCTTCTGTAATAGGTATCAGCTCAGAAATTTAAGATGACTGGAAGTATAAAATAACTCTGAAAACTGGATCAAGTCATCATCCTATTTATACTTGACTTCTTCACTCCAACTAAAAGTGGTTACTTTCTATTATGAAGTATGCTGCTACATATTTATCAGAAAGAATGAAAAATGGTTTATTAAAGAGCTGTGTATCTCTGTGGATGTAGTTGTGCATATGCTTAAAATGGGGCAAAGAAGAATCTGGGTTTCATTTATCCTCATCGCCTGCTATTAAGTGAGCTTTAACAATTCTGCAGTTATTGGTTAAAATAAATGTGTGTGTCTTATTGCATCACTTTGCGTGCTCTGTTTCTTGTTTAGCTCCTTATAATGTCTGCAAGATTTGACATTATCTTTCTACCTTTTACTGTACCAGTTTTTAAATGGTTCTGTGTTATATTATGATTTAGAAGACAATTAATCCAGAGTGTGAGAGTATGTTATAGAATGAAAAAAATACAATAGAAATAGATAAAAAAAAAAGAAAGAAAGGAAACAGCAATATCTCTCAAAAACGCCAAACCAAAACCAGTGTGTAGCTCTCAGTAAAGGTTTAAAGTCAATTTCTCAGATTTCATCAACAGAAATCCAGATATACTAACTTTCTGACCTTTATTCTGTGTCTTTCTCTCAGTTTCTCTCTACACTGAACTACAGAAGTTCACATAAATAAAATAAAAATCAAAAGACTAAATGGTGCAAGAAAGGGCAGACAGTGCTGTAACCATGTCATTAATTGTTTTCAAATTAAACTTATGGTTTAAGTGAAGAAATTAGGTGTTAGTGTAATTGTTTAAAAAAATGTTTTGGGGTTTTTTTTGAAATTGGTTTCTGACCCTGTAATTATCTTAAATTTCCATTTAACATGTGTGCATGTCTCTCATACTGTCTGGAGGTGGAAGGCTGATGTGAAGCTCTCTCTCTCTCTCTCTCTCTCTCTCTCTCTATATATATATATATATATATATATATATATATATATATATATATATATATATATATATATATATATATATATATATATATATATATATACATTTATATACATTTATATACACATGTGTGTGTTTGTCCTGTTGAGCCGTACTATGTGTCCCCAGGTAAAGGTCGTCATTTTCTCTCTCTACGTGGAGCCGTGAAGAAAAATGCGGCTTTCCTTCGTAAGGCGTGTGCGTTTGTCTGCATGGACCGATAAAGATTTTACAGATCCTAGAACTGCAAGCAGACTGCAACCTCTCTGCACTTTTTCTATGCCTAAAATCTTCATTTATTTATATTTTTACCTTCCTTACCTCTTTAAAAACTCTCCTTCCACTTAAGCAAGCATATTTTTGACCCCTTTAGAGCTTCAACCCCTTAGTATGTAGTAAGAACCTCTCGACACTGTAAATTTGTTTGTTCTCAATGTCTTTCTTGTGCCATTTGCACATCTACATCTAAATGATAACTGCTCATTTAATGAATATTTCAGACCCAAGCATTATAACATTCTAACTCTTTTGTTCTATGAAATTTTACCCAAAATGGCGAATCCTGCTGCAGGCAAAATTAATTCTCTTTATTGGCTTTTGCAGTGCTTTGGGGCACTTAAATTTTAATTGTTTCTTGTGAAAGTTCTTTGCAGTGTAAAGGGAGACAAAGAGAAGAAACAACTTTACCGTTTTGACAAACTTTATCTGAAAGGAAACGGTTTGCCTGATTGTCTGAAAACATAAGAGGTGAATGTTATCATCGAAAACTAATGCAGAGCACATATAGCACATGCAAAACTATAGACTTTCTTTGCTGATGTGATGACATAATCCTCTTCTTGTTGTTTCAGATTCCTTTCCTTAAAAGCCCCTGCATTATTCCAGGCTCTCATAAAATAAAAGATAAAAATTTATTCAGGAGAAACTACAAGGTTCTTGACAACTCACACTCAAAGTTTCATATATAGTGCCTTGCTAAAGAATTCATATACCCTGAAGTTTTCCATGTGTTGTCACATTATAGCCAAAAACTTTAATGCATTTTATTGGGAATTTAAGTGATAGACCAACACAAAGTAGTGCATATTTTTGAAGTGGAAGAAAAATGAAGCACAGCATTTCCAATTTGTATGCATACAAATCTGAAATGTTTGACATGGATATGTAATCAGACTCACCTGAGTCAATACTTGATAAGACCCCCTTTTTTCACAGTTACAACAGCAAGGCATTTTGGAGTACAGTGGACCATGCCTATTTGCAGTTTAGTATAACATAACTCCAAATTATTTGCAGAAAACCCACACT
Organism: Anableps anableps; assembly: GCA_014839685.1. NCBI lineage: Eukaryota > Metazoa > Chordata > Actinopteri > Cyprinodontiformes > Anablepidae > Anableps > Anableps anableps. The sequence goes on along the minus strand of CM026087.1, from coordinate 11,456,410 downwards.
TATTTGCAGATATTTTTTTTAGATATTAAAAAAAAAAAAGCAGTTTGGGAAGCTGAAATACCTAGACGCAGTACTACTTGATACTATAGGCTGGCGTTTGCAAAGCAAACAATCCAGGAGCACCATTCATTTTCCCTAAGGCAGATTGGCTGTACCCACAAAAGTGGAGATGAGGAAGACTGTGGATGTTAGCTTCTGCAGTAGTGCAAAGACAGTTTCCACGGTGTTTATGAATGCATATTAAGGTATATTCGGTGTTTGAACTATTAAAATAGGTAGTTATAAGGTATTTTAGAGTATTCGTGGATTTTAGCTATTTGGATTTTAGGCTATCCCTAACCCCCACCAATACTGGGGGTCCACTGTACGTCTATATCTCTACCCTAGTCTTTAGTCTTTTGTAGCATCTAAGGTTTTCTTACAGGACAGCCATGTGTTTAGCTCCATCTCGGTTCCCCATCTTGTTAAGGAAAAGCGTTCCCAAAGCACGATGCTGTCACCTCCATGTTTCACAGTGATGATGGTGTGTTGAGTGCTTCAGGCAAATTTTCAACAGTTTAAATCTTGGTTTAATACGACCACAGCACTTTCTCCCACACGTTTGCTTGTCCCCTATATGGCTTGAGGCAGACTGCAAATGGGACTTCTTATGGCTTCCATAAAGGCCAGATTTGTGGAGAACACAAGTAATACTTGACCAGTCAAGAAAGTCTTCCCATCTGAGCTGTCAATCTCTATAGCTCCTTCATAGTTCTTTCACCTATTGGCTGCTTCTCTGATTCTGCTCTCCTTGCCCACCTGTCATCCATGTCCTGGTAGGTTTGCAGTTGTGCCATACTCTTTCCATTTCCAGATGATGAACTATACAGTGTTTTCCAACAGGTCCAAAGCGTGAGATATTGTTTTATAATCCAAGCCTGCATTGAACTTCTCCACAACTTCATCCCTGACTTGTCTGGTGTTTTCTTTGATCTTCATGATGCAGTTAGTTTGCATCAGTTAGTTTGCATGAAAGATTAAAATCCCTAACAAGCTAAGTATTTATGTACCTATTAAGTGACTTTTACACACAGTTGATAGTACTGGATTCTGTTTAAGGGTATTATAAAGGTATAATTTTCTTTCCACTTCTTAATTATGCTCTACTTCATGGCATTCTATCAGATAAGTCCAAATAAAATAAAACTGAAGAATGAAACATGTGGTTTTAGCCAGACAAAATGTGAAAAAGTTCAAGGGCATGTATGATTTAGCAAGGCACAGTCTGGTTGGCTAGCATGTGCTGAATATTGACTGTTGATTTTTAAATGCTAACAAGTGTTCAGGGGACTTTTTTTTTTTTTAACTGTGATGATAAAGCTAGTAAACACCCAAACTAGACTGTATTTTTACAGGTTAATGGTTCAGATACCTGCATAGAAGAGTAGGACAGGGGGATTCATCAGCTTACATATTCATCCATGTATTTTTGAGCATTTGGCACAAGTATAAATATATGGTTGCTGGTTTACAAATACGTGGGTAATATGATAACCACGCCTGTGCAGAATCTAAATTGAAATTTTCAGTTACCCCTGGATTGTGGCAACAAATACAAAATATTGTCAGAAATAAATGTAAATCAACTCATTTATATCAATAACTCCTTAAATTGCATCATAAACCTGCATTTTTAAAACCTGCACATTTGCTTGAAACTGGGAATCAATAGTTAAGAAATAAAAAACATGGAATTATCATGATAATGAAAACAATTTTATTATAGATTGTGTTGCCAACTGAAGCAAGCTTGAAAAATTAAAAGAAACTGTCTTTTCGGGGGGGTTTTTTGTTTGTTTTGGTTTGTAGGAGTTCTCAGTGTTTTAGACAGAGGTCCATTTGGAGATTGAAGGAGAATCAGTCTTTACACAGTTTCTACTACTCTGATAAAAACACTGGAATAGCCATGCTTGACCAGCAGGTGACTACAAAATGAACATTAATGGCATTAAAATTTTAAAAAGAAAGTCGCGTGCATGGCTACAACAATGCAAGGCTCAAGATTTGAGAGATTTTCTCCTACCAATTTTACCTTGTGTTTTCTTTGACACAGTTTCCCCTTTCCTCTCAGTTATTCACAGATTCAGCTTACATTTAAGATTTAATGGATACAGAATCAGGAGAAAGTGAAACACACTGAAAAACTCAGGACAACAACTCAGCTGGTGTGACTCTTCTCACCAAAAGCAATAGTGAATATTTGTCAAGTGGGTCATTTGGCCATGAGCTCTAAAATTCTTCAGATACCCAATCCACACAGCTACATCACAAACATTTTTTTTTTTGTCTCCAAAACCTAAGTTGGCATGTGGACAGGAAATGCGAATGCAGCAGCAAATCTTAGCTGCTTTGTCAATAATCCACATTAGCTGGGCAGGGCCTGAGAATGGTTTGAGTGCAATCTACTGGAGTTAGTCTTTTCATAACTACTCTTCAAAAATGGAAAAACTATTCGTTTACGTGACTATTTAGAGAGAATAATATATTATTTTTTTGCTTATTTTTCTTAGATAATTTTGAATGATCAGCCTGTGAAGTTGGGACATGTTAAATATCATTATCAACAAATTCAATTATTCACATTATGTGTGCATTCTCCATAAAATCTATTTAGAATTTCCCAGTCTCCAAAAACAAATAATGTGTAGTTACATGATGGCTTGATGGCTTTGCATGCTTAACAGGCTAAAGTAGAGTCTAATCCTATTTCCACTAGAAAACATGTGACCCCTGTTTCCATCATGTCCTTTTCTGTCTCTTCAGACATGTTTTACCCTCCTGTGCTCTGTGTTCATTTTCTTCATTTCTTGTCTCTTTGTACAAAGTCTTTGGGGTTTTCTCTAACAATAGGTATTAAACTAGTTCATCGCTCCATTGAGGGGAAGGCACCGGGCTGCTTTTGAATAGTATTTGAAAGGCTCAAGCCTCAGGAGAAACTCGCAGGCCACAAGTGCATTTAACCAAGGAGCATAGCTGCAGGAGGGACATGTCGAAGTGAGGGAACTTACATCATGTTAGCAGCTAAGGCTTTAATGCTCACAGAGACTGTACAAGATTTTTCAAGAGTGAACCTCTTTATCACCGATCTCTGTCAATGTACACTTATGTTGAGATATCATGGTAACAAAGGCTTTACAAGATATTTTATGTTACAAAACAGTTTGTAGATTAGTAGATTTCCTAACAAACTAATAGTTCAAATGAAACAAAACGAAATGTAGAGAAATATTGGTGCAAATAAACAGCAGGTTAAAACCATTATTGCAAATAGAGATGGAGTTGAACTCTATGACAAACCGTTATTGTGAATTGGATATTTTTTGAAGTTTGCATATTTTCTTAAGCATATAGAGATTGGGCATATACCGCTTTTGGTAAGAAGTTTATATACAACCTTAATGGGTAAGAATGTCGTTAGTTTTTGTTTCTAATGATTTGAACTGTTTCTTTTCTATAGTGGACTCGATTATGTAACACACAGCTTAATGAATTTTAAAAGCGGGAATTGACTGCATACGTTTGAATTTATTTTAAATACGCTCTATAGGTTAAAAAGCATATCTACAGGCTCAAATATATGCATACAGGACATCCTCACTAATATGTCTTTAAATGTCTCCTAGCAGGTTGCACTTTCTGTAGCCGTCAATAAGGTTCTGGCAGACTTCTGGCAGGTTTCCTGCCACAAACTCAATATTTAAAGCTGCAGTTTGTAACAGATAGCACTGGGAGATGGCAGAGGAGCCTGATTTTTTTCACAGATTATCTGTCTCATACTATACTGTCACGACATAGTGACAGTTTTAACAAACATGTAAAAAACACATTTTTTTTATAAAAAAATTACATAGTGTAGCTTGAAGCAGAGTCCACCATGTTTCTGCAGGGATTGATTTAACCATTTAAAAACCAGACTAGCTGCTGGTTTGAGTTGAAATTTAAGAATTTGGATGTAATTCTCCTTTGTTATTCCATTCTTTTTGTGTGATGCCCCTGTACTACCAGCAACACAAACCCTGAGCTTGATGGTGCTTCACAGCTGATACAGTATTTTAGGTTCAAAAGCCTTATTTTGATTGCTTTTAACTTTCAGATTTTTAAGGGTTTTTTTAAGCTTTTAACCTTTTTTTGTTTTGTTTTGCTGTAGCCAAAAAAACTCAATCTTTGTATCATTTGATTAAAATCTTTTCCAGAAGGCATTTAGTTTGTCCTTGAAGACAGCTGCAAACAAGATGGTGATTCCTGGGATGTTCCTCATCACTGTAACTATCTCAGCACTTTTATCTCAGCATGACAGTTTGGGTCTTCTTCCAAACTGTGGCAAATTGGTGCTTTATCTAATTGTAATTCTTGTACTCATGGACAATTTTGTTAAACTGATTATGTTGGATGCTGCAGTTCTTTAGAAATGATTCCAAGAGACTTTTCAACTTCTCTAAATCTCCAGTTAACTTTCTTTTATCTTCATTAAGGTTCTTGGCCTTTCCCATTGCTCTTTATAGGCTAGCAAAGTGAAAATACCATCTGTAGATAATGACAACAAACTAGAGGTTAGGAGGTCTCGTCCTTGTCAAATGGAAAGACAACCTAGAACCTTCACCATCATTTATTAAGCTATGTACAATTTTAATGTAACATGTGCCATTGTGTTTGAAATAATAAAAAAAAAAAATCTGCATCAAAGTCTTGCTTTTAAAATCTATTAAAGTTGTCTGTTGTGTAATAATTATATGCTGGAAAAAGAAAGTTTAGATAAAACTTTAAAAGCCCAAAATTACAATAACATACATGCCAGTGATGAGTGCAGTGAAACTGATGACTGGAACTCTATGTGTAGCGTCTGATTCTGATACCTGCAGGGTGTAACAATAATTTCTGAAGTGACAATAAAGGAATGCAGCTCATTCCCCCCAAGCAAGCCTGAACTGACAGAAGCAATAAAAGCAATGGATCATTTCAAATCAGTCTCTCAACCAGCCATCTCCACATTCTTCCCTTCCTTTCTCACTCAATCTTCTGTCATCTAAGCCTTCTTTAGTGCTTACATTATTGTCTCCCCGTCCCACTTCACTGTTATCTGTTCGGCCATCCATTTTGTACTTTTTTTGAAATGGATTTTTCCATTATTACCCATGAATATGTTTTATTTTTCAATCTCTTTCCCCATCCTCTCAATATTAACTCATTCCTCTATCCTTGCATATCATCACTCAAACACTATTTGATTTAAAACAGAAAAAATTACGCAGTTTGAATTTTTTTCCCCTGATTAACAAAACACAGCTTTAATAGCTTATTTTTTCATGAATTCTTCTTCATCACTTGCATTAATAACTTAGCATTTCCTTCTAATTTTCACACACTAATGTGTGAACTATATGATAAGGAGCTTTTTTTAAAAAAAAAAATTACATTATAAATACAGTTAAAGACCTTGCAAATGCCTGTTCAGCAAACAGTATCTTCATTATTAGTGTTGGAGAAAGCTGAGAGTTTAGTCCCTAAGAATTACACTATTTTGATTGTATCTAGGAAAGAATACAGCCTTGCAAAAGTATTTATACTATTTAAACTTTTTATGTTTAATCATGTTAATACCACAAACCCTAATGTGTTTTAATTGGATTCTATGTTGTGGATCATCACAAAGTTGTGCAAGATTTACATGTATGGCCATTCTATTGCAGCCTTGGTGAAAAAGCAAACTTTTTGGTCGACAAAGCTGATAGAGATATACTTTAAAATATGCAGCTGTAATTGAAGCAAAAGATGGTTCGACAAAGTATTGACCCAAACGGAATGCAGGCAACTGATTGTACCAAGTTGTATTTAGGAGTATTAGAGTGATGGGGAGCAACAAATGCACTCCACACTTAGCAGACATTTTAAAAATAGAACTATGTACCCTATTTGTTCCTTTTTACAATTATTCACTCTTATTTGGTCTATCATGGAAAATACCAATAATATACAGAAAAGCTGGTGGTTTTAAAACATTGAAAGGGCAAAAAAGTTAAATGAGTATAAACACTTTTGGCAGCTACTGCATACATGCACTTAAAGCATACATTTTATTTCCAGGTAAACATTAAACCCCCTGCACACTTATGCTGCCAAAGACCTTTTTTTTTTCCTGATTCCTCCTCATTTTTTTCTTTTCTCTTTACCCATTCCTCTCAGTGAGCATGCCAGCCAGTGAAAATGAATCAGTCAACACAGATAACGCCCCTGGGGGAGACGTGGAGGGGGAGACCTGCTGCACCAGGCTGGCGTGAGTACCACACCCTCTTACACACACAAACACACCTCTTCTTCAGCTCTCTCAATCACCAACCATCATTCCCATGGAGGACTCCTCACCTTGCCTGGATTTTTGTCTTTTCTACTAGCACTGCTGTGTTAGACATGGTGCAAGTGGCTCGGCTTGCCTCTGTCCTTCCTTCCTTCATTGATCTAACTAAGCCAGCTTCAGTCTTATAACTCATTGTGTCATGCAGGCATTCATGCACTAAAGGTTCTTGAGGTAAAGTAACAGTAGGTCGTCAATACACTCCATACAGATAAAACTTTAATTAGGGTGAAGGTGGATTTATCTGAAGAGACAAATAACCACATGTTCTGTTCCCACAGGGGCCGTTTTTCATTTTCAAAGTTTATGACATGACCTTTGACTGTAATGACATTTCTAGAATAATACTGCCGAAACTTAATGTCTAAAAAACATTTTTTAAGGAGTTTTCTAGATTTATGTATATGGGGACATCATATTTCTCTCTGTGTTTCTGAACTTTCTCTACCCTACTGGAGTGTGGCCATTAAAACGCTTTCTTCCTCCCCTGTGGGAGTTCACAAACAGCTGACTCACTCACTCCTGCTATCCCCTGACGCTTTTCTTCTTATTTTACGTTATTCAAACAAATGAGCTGCTTTCTTTCTTTGACGCAGGGCCGAACAGGAGCCGTGACCCCCAGAAAGCCTCTACTTTAGCATGCAAAAGCAAATACATGCACTTACAGAACTGCTCATTAATCAAACAGGTTACAGAGTAAAACTAAAAAAAAAAAAAAAAATCTATTGACCGAAGTTAAAAAGTACACTTGGATGGTCATTTATCTGTACCCTCGCTGTTCATCTGTTCTTATGTTTTTGTTGTGTTGTTTATGTTTATTTGTATATGGTCAAAATTAATTAACCTGAGCATAAAAACTAAAATATAAAACAGATATAATAAAGAAAGATCTATTTAATATGATTTCAGTTCATGAGTTATTCACATTCATAGAAGCAAAGCCTATTTAGAAATCAAACCCTTTGTGTATTCATTCACCTATTTATCCATTCATTTCTTTATTTATCCTTTTGTCTATCCAACGCTTGGTCCATTTTTCATCCCTCCATCCAGTCAGTTTTTCTATCCATCAAGCCATTTATCCATCCATCAGGTTTTTCATACATCCATCCATAAATCAGTTTGCTTTTCAATCCATTTATCAATTTTCACATTGGCCAATACATTTGTTTATCTATTTATCCACCAATTTACCCATCCACCCATCTTTCAATCCATTTGTTTTGACATTCACCCAACCATTTATCTGTTTGACCACTCAGTCTGCCCAATTATCAGTACTTCTTCCCTGTTCCATATTTTACACCTGACTTCTGCAGAAATATCTGCAAAGAATTTAAAAGTGAATTTTTTATATATATACTTTTAAAAAATGGCTAAAAATGATTGAGAAATTTAAAATTTGGATCAGGGAACATAGACTATTTTGAAATTTTGAAATCTTGTGAAATGTTAAGAACCCCAATTTACAGACAAAACATGATCTTCCAACATGAAGATGATCTTCCAAAACATGATCTTCCAAATTAGCCAGTCTGGGTTATTTTAGATTTCAAACTCAACATTCGTTGTCATATTCAGTCATCAACTTGGTTTCATTAGCCTGATTAAAGGAATGTTATGACATTGATAAATAATTGGCTTGACATCAAAGGGTTTTATAAATTTTCATCTTAGACAAAATAGTTGTTTGTTTAGAGTTATTTAAGCTCCATCAAGCTAATCACTTCAATGATTGCTTCAGGAGACCTAACAGCTCAGCGCCACTCAACTTAGTTTACACAGAGGAAACAGTCAGGCACAAAATCATATCAGACCATAACTCCTTTATTTTGTGCAAAGGTTTTGCTTAAGTGGTCACAACATGGTTAGCAAATCAAATAAATTATGTGCTATCTTGAATAACTTTGGGAGTTTTAGGAGAAGATTTTTTTTTTTTAATTTCTAACATTTAAAAAAAAAAAAAAGAGAAAGACCTTCCTAAAAATTTACATTAAATTATTTTCATCCCAGATATTGAGCTTTTCCAGGGGAATTTTTTCCCCATTTTTTTTTTTTTTTTTTTTTTTTTTTTTTTTAAATGAGACTTTCAGTGTTTGTCAGTTCTTCACATTGCCAGCAGACAGGCCTTGGGGTACGAGGTACTTCAGCACCTGCTGATCTCTTCACTGAGATGGACACATGAAGGGAAGTATGCACTGTCAGGTCCCATATCCAGCCAGTCAGTCATTCTGTTCGTTCTTTCAGGCTGTCAATAAGACGCTTCATTGTTTCCGTCAGCTGTTCAGTCAGCCAGTGAGTCAGCTGCTACATCAGTTCATCTGATTTTGTCAACCAAACCAGAGAAAAAATAAATATATCTTACAAAAAATAGATTTAAGGTGATTCGGTAGTTTTCAATTTAATTTTGTGTACTTAGGTACTTGCTATGGACATTTTTCTTTTTTCTTCTCCTCTCTTCTCTTCTGTCAAAATGTCCTCCATAATATCTCGTCCTCAGTTCTCCTTGTTGTACCTTTTTCCTGTTACAGTGGTGGACAATCAACAGACTTTTCTTGCATTAATAAATTGTGTTTTTTGCACCAGGATTGACTGAAGGAAAATCAAAGTGTTTTCTTTTGACTGGATGCCACTGTTTTTTGTGTACTGTACATTATATATATATATATATATATATATATATATATATATATATATATATATATATATATATATATATATATATATATATATATATATATATATATATATATATATATTTAAGAGAGTGATTTGCTCAAAATAAAATTCATAACAGCAATGTTCATTTTGTTGGGCTGTACCCAAGATCTGATGTGGGTGCCTAAGAATAATCAATTGGAACATTCAGCAAACATTTTCTTTGATCATCTACAACATCTTTTGTTGTTTTGCCTAAAATCCTTACCTGTAAAATATGCAAAACAAATGTAGGTTGATCAAGAAACATATTTGCTGTAAATCTTTTTCCAAAAACAAGGGAAACTGCATTTCCTTTTATCTTTTTCAAATCACCTCCGTCATGTGTTTTTTGTTTGTCTGTGTGCTATGTGTTTTTGTATAATCCATTTTGTTTTCTGTGTTCCAGAATTAGGATCTCCAAATCCAAGTTCAGGTTAGTACATGTTTACCACAGTCTCCTAATGAAGTGGTACTTATTTAATGGCTGTGTGTGTGTGTGTGTGTGTGTGTGTGTGTGTGTGTGTGTGTGTGTGTGTGTGTGTGTGTGTGTGTGTATTTAGGCTGGTGTACTACTTTATAGAAGGGAAAAAAAAGAAAACTAAAGTCTCAAACTAACATGATCAAACTAATAGAAACTGCCTGTAGGTTCTGCTAAAGCTCACTAATTATAATAATATGATCAGTAATTAATTATATTTGACTATGATTATACAGCAGAACAATCTGCATGTATTCTGTATTTTCTTTACCTTTTAAGCTGAAGTTGATATCAGACATTTACACATAGCCTTTTCTTTTTCTCAGTGTCTGATTTAAATTAGACCACAAGATTCTTGTTTTAGGTCAGTTAGACTTACTAAAGTCATTCTATTTGCCAAATGCCAAAACAATTATTTGTATTTATTTTGTTGGGGTTTTTCTTTCCTATTTTTAATTTCAGAAGTTTAAATACATTTCCTTACAATTTATTACCATTTCATTCAAACTATATGACTTGTCACAAATGTTTTGGACTTCCTAGTTTAAATTTTGGCGCGAGGGTTAGGGACTACAGGTGGTCATAAAAACTAAAATCTGTAAATACTTGAGATCTGCTCTAAAAACACTTTTCACTACCTATTTTAATTGTTCAAATACCAACTATATCTTAATATGCACACTGGAAACCTTCTTAGAATTACCAAAGAAGCTAATATCTATAGTCTTTCTCATTTCAGCACTTGGGGAGACAGCCAATCATTGCCAAGGAAAATAAATAGTGCTCCTGTATTGCCTGCTTTGCAATTGGTAGCCAATAGCTTGTCAAGTAGCACCATGCCCAGGCCTAGGTGTTTTAGCTTCCAAAGCTGCATTTTCTTTGAAATATTGTAGATATGTTTTGTGGGAAAAATGAACAAATAGGAGGGTTGTCAACAAATAATTTTGAGTCACGTTCCACATAAAAATCCACAAATAGGTGAATCTGCAAATACAGAACTGCAAATAGCCAGGGGTCCATTGTACCCACAAAACCTATTGATGCCATACCCATACTTCCCAGTAGGAATGGTGTTCTCAGGCTTGCAAAGTCCCCCCTTTTTCACCAAATGTGAGGATGATCATTGTTAGTGGTGTTCTGATTGGTCAGTCACTGATTATTATCCAATTTCTGTGAAAAAGTATGTGATCGGTGTTCGCCAATCAATGTATTTTGTTGCCAATCACAAAACCCAATCACCTGTACCTAATACTTCGCAGCCTGTAGTCTGGAACTTTTGCACTGTCTGTGAAAGTGAAATGAAGTTTGCGTCTAGCAACACATGCGATGGAAAAATAACTCGAGTGGGGAGGACACGGTTTAAAAAAACAAGCATTTGATGGAGTATGGTGAGTTATCGAGGCTCACTGCAGAGAATAAAAAAAAAAAAAGACACCTGGAGCAGTCAGACAGCAATTAAAGTAGGACACAATTGCCAACACTCGCCCGTATGAGCGTGACAATTAGAAGGGTAAGCAAATAACCCAAAAAAATCATTTATCTGGCTAGATGACCAGCCCTTCTTCGAGGTGGAAGACATTGGGTTCCGCTGACTGCTCTCGCTGTTGGACCCCCCACTACATGCTACTGAGACATAATATTTCACAGACATAGCCCTCCCCAAGCTCCACAAGACAGTGTATTCTCACATCGAACGTCTCCTTAAAGCTGCAGTATGTAATTTTTATTATTTTTAAAAAATTTTTTTTTACATATTTCCTAAAACTTTAACTATGTCATGACAGAATAACATGAGACAGATAATCTGAGAAAAATATTGAGCTGCTCTGCCTCCTCCCTGTGGTCCTACTGCCATCTCTAAATAAATGTGACTTTATGGTTCCTTTTTGCCAGATCACGTAGCCAGTTGCACTTATAACAAAATTGAAAAATTAACAGCCAATCCATGTGATTGGTATCAGTGATCGGCACTCATTGGGGATCAGTATCGGAATCGACAACATAAAACCTGATCAGAGCATTCCTTGTCAGTAAAACATCATAGGACATATTAAAAATTAAGGTATTTGTCAATGAGTGCTCTTGAAAACTATAATCTGGCTTTTTATGTTGATTTAGGGTCATGATTTCATCCTCTTTGAGTGACCTTTAATCCCATGTCGGAACTAGAATCATTTTACTGTTGACTATGACACATTTAGCAACGTCAGCTACGGTCTTTAAAAAGTATCTTGCTTTTGTTTAGGGGTTGATATAGATGTTTCGCACCAACACAGCTTCAGCTCTGGGACACAAAATCCATTTCTTCCCCAACAGTATGATGGTTGGACATTCCCATTCATACTTGCATATAATGTTTTGAACAGATTAATGTTGCACCTTCAGGCATCTGGAAACTGTTTACAAGAATGAGCCAGCCTTAGTTTTTATGTTGTTGATGTTTTTATATTTTTAAATATATCTCATCTTTGGTGCAGCCGTTGTTATTATGAATTGCAATACAAATAAAACTGCCATTGACATTATGGAGGTCCACAATTCTCTCCCTGTTATCTGACTGATTTCTTTTGAATTTTCCATGATCTCACAACTTCACAGGTGGGCATCCGCATAACTCAGATATAAATTCATCCATCAGAGGCTTACAAAGAAATGACATCATCATCTGGGCTTTCCCATATTATTCACACACAGTAGTCTTAGTCTATGTAACCCTCTGACTATGAAGATACAAATAAAAATACCTCAGAAAATGTCTAAGTCATTGTGTTGGCATTTGGCAAAGAAAAATAATGTTGGTAATTCTAATGAATAAAAAAAAGTAAAAATTTAGTCTAATTTAATTTGACAGTGAGGAAAAAAAGGGGTTACATCATTTTACACAGTATAAACATCTGGTTTCAGCTGGATGTTATTTGGAATCCCTCTTTTCAGTTACAGAGCTTAAACTACTTTGATGTAGCACCATACAAATGTGAGAGTTTTCTATAATTTAATTTTCTGATGTTTTCTACATCTAATGACATATCCAAAACAAAGGTTTTAAATAGATGTTCTCTATCAGTGAAGAAAATATTCATAAAAGATGACACTAAAAGTTTTAGCTTAATTGCAGAGATGATTACTGCATTATTTAGAGTTAGGGTCTAATGTGCTTGTGTTGTGTTGTGAGTTGTGTCTTGTGTGGGCCATAACTGAAAGCAAACAGAAATAGAAATTAAATCCTGGTAAGAGATATTTATATATTTAGCTTAGTTAAAGGACTACAGCAGTTCATAAATACTCCTTTATTATTGTGTGGAAAACAGGGAGTCAACAACCAATCGCAGATCTGACAATTTTAAGAACATGGTAACTAATACCTTGTGTGGTAACAAGGGGGAATGCAAAAAAGTGGAAATACTTTACTCACAGATTTTGGACCTCCTTGTACGTGATGGGACTTGAATCTGGTAAAGCTAGAGCAGATTTCCGCATCCACAGCATCATTCTCTGGAGTTTGTTTAGTTAAACTATTTTATAGTTGGCAGATGGTGTATTTTTACTGTCTCCACCATCTTTAACTTCTTCTTCTTGTTTGTGACACATGCTTTAACCCTGCTTCTATAGAAAGCTGTTTTGGTCATTAATCATGTGCTCTACCAACTACTGTTGTCATAACCATGCCATTTTGGACGATCGTTGCAAAATAGCTGCATTCCTCTTCTGTGGTTGAAGTACAGTCAGTGAGATGAATCTACGCCACAGATGTGGGTTGATGCATAAGCTTTTCATACTCCTATTAAAAGTGTTTTGGCACCCTCTAGTGATCACATTGTGAACTAAACCTGGTTCATATACACGGAAGTGCGCACAGGGCAGGTCGCACGGAATTTGTTAAACTCAATAAACTGTGTAAATCTGAGGAAGGTTTTGCATTAAAAAAAAAAAAAAAAAAAAAAAAAAATATATATATATATATATATATATATATATATATATATATATATATATATATATATATATATATATATATATATATATATATATATATATACACCTGATTATTGATAGCTTCCACAACTGATACATCAGAACAGATAACATGTGACCTTAATTCTAAAAGCTATTTGTAATTTTTGAGTTTCGAGGTTTATCATGACACTAATGGAATCCATAGAAGTCAAATTACTATTAATTACTATAATTTTGGTCCAAATGTAAAAGTTATTCAGTGTCTAAACCTGTTTTCCTATTGCAAAGTAGAGGATAGCAGTCCCTGGAACTTTGCAGTAAAATTAAAGCTGTGGAATGTAACTTTGCACTGCTCCCTAAACAACCAATCAGAGCCAGGACGAAGGTCTTAGCACTGTCAGTCATCTTCGTGTTTGGCAGCTAAATGTGCTATTGGTGAAAAAACAGCTTACCATTCCAGGAAAACTGTTTATCTGCTGTCATTGGTGGCCATGCTAACTAGCCTTAGCATTAGTGGCAGGATATGTTGTGGTGAAGAAGCTGTAACTTAGCAGAGAGCAAGGGGGAGTGTGTGAGCAGTGTACATGAGGCACTAAGACCCTCCTCCTGGCTCTGATTGGTTATTTCTGACTGAGTGGTGTATTTCTCCATTTAGTACTGGGAGCACTGGAAGAAGGCAGAGCAACTTGATTTTTTTCATTTTATCTGTCTTATGCTGTCATGACGTAATTATAATTTTTGTAAAATTTTTGTAATCTTTGTAAAACTAATTATGAAATAATTTGGGTTTGTTTAAAACGTTATTTATGTATACTAGGTCAGAAATTCCTTCCTTGCAATGGAAGGAACATATGAGGACTTCCTAGGAGTTCTGTACTAGAATTCTTGTGATGTATGAAAAGTCCTGGTCAGAAAGAACTTTGTTGTTGCTACCTTGAGTGAAAGAAAGACAAAAACTATTTTCTTGAGGAGTATGTATTGGCCTTTAAACATGAACACATGCAAAATGTTTATGTACGAAGCCACTCGTTACAACCAAGCTACCATCTCTAAACACAGGAACTGAGGCTACAATTCATACTGGCTCACCACAATTGGACAACAGATTAGAAAAATGTTCCAATCAGACTTGATTTCAGTTGTGACACAGATTGTAGGGTCAGAATCATGCATAAAAATGATGAAGGCATGGATCCATCCTGCCTTGCAGCAACAGTTACAGTTATGGGCTGCTGGTTGTGCTTTAATGGTTTGGAGGATATTTTCTTGGCATTCTTTGGGTCCCTTAGTAGCAACTGAGATTTGTGTGAAACCCAAGGCCTTAGTATAGATCATCTCATGGCTACTTCCAACAGGATAATCCACAGATCTGAAATAATCTCAAGATGGTTTCTTGACCATTATAATAAGTTGAAGGTTATTGGAGCTTTCCAATGGCCTCCATGGTATGAAATGCAACTGAGATGAAATTGCAAGATGCTATCAAGTCAATAAGGAAAAAAATCTCTAAAGAGATGTTTCCATCACCCTTTTGAATCCATTTTGAATCTATATCACAAAGAAATAAAGCATTTCTAACAGCAAAATGGGGTCCAAACTGCCACAAGGAAGATATGCCTAATAACATGACCACTGAGTCTAGACCGAAACAGGATCCAGTGTTTTCATAAAGTAGACTTATCCTATTTGGGTGGGATTAATAGATGTTTAAGCATCTATACAAGTAACAAACCTCCTATATTGTCATTTCAGAGATTATTTCTAAGGGCAGACATATAAAAGCAGTTTCATTTGTACTTCATTGCTGCCACTACCAGAACAAGTGAATCACCTTATATTGCCTTCAGATGTTTTCATATCACTTACTCAGAACAATTATGAAATTACTCTGGAAAATTGTTCCTACATGGGAGATGTAAAATGACCCTTGTGTGACCCTTTGTGTGGGGAGTAGAGTAGATTGTTTGCGAGGCGTGAAGCTGACAATTATCAGAAACAATATACAGAAATTTTCACGGTGGACAGAGAAAGAAAGTGAAGAGGAATTAATCCACACAACCCGGAAACAATTAAAGAATTTTACACCATTTAGGCTGTTTTTTCTTTGGTCAAAAACACATTTTACATTTGTAGATAAAACACGTTTCATTTTTAATGTCTGTCTGCAATCATTTTTCAAGAACAAGTGTCTTTTCCCTCTTTTCTTGAAATGGTGTATAACTCTGCAACAAAGCTCTTCATGTTTGCTTCTTGAATGAAACACCTTTGATGATGACTAACACTGTTCCACACCTCTGCTTTAAGAAAACAGATAGCCACAGGATATGGGGCTGATATCAACTCGATTCTGAGCACTAACCATTTAACTTTTTCTTCCTCTTTTTCCTCCTCTTCTTCCACCACTGACTACCTTTCCCTCTTTTTTCACTGCGGGTTGTTCCTTTTTTCCTCATTGGTGCCATATTTTCCTTCATCCGGTTCCATGTTTCACTTTTTGCTCTTTCATTTTCACTGTTTCCAACTCTCTCTCTCAATTTCTTTCTTAAACCGCCCCTGACCTATACTATCCAACATGTTTCCTCTGCTTCTGCCCTCTTCCATCTTTCCTCACCCCTCAATCTGCCCTTCTCAGCCGCTACTCTCGGAGGTGGAACAGGTTGTGTAGGAGAAAGTGTCGAGCAGCAGTCAAGTCCCAGGTTTTCTATTGGCTGGTCATCTTCCTGGTTTTTCTCAACACCCTGACCATCGCATCTGAACATCACAAGCAGCCTCAGTGGCTAACAGATGTACAAGGTACATCGCTCACAATGTACACAATACATAGAAACACACGAATAATAATGAAAATATTTAGCTCAAAATCCATTTTTCTTCACTTCTTCTAATTTTGTTCCTGTCCCTGCAGATATAGCAAATAAAGTATTACTAGCACTCTTCACTGGTGAGATGCTGCTAAAGATGTACAGTCTTGGCCTTCAGGTAAGTGGTGGCAATACATTACAATCACTAACTTCAACGTATTTTATCAGGAGTTTATGGGATTCGACCATCAAAGGTTGCATATTTGTGAAGTGGAAGGAAAATGATAAATGCCTTTCAAAATTAATTAAACTTGAAAAGTCTGTCATGCATTTGAATGTAGCAACCCAATGACAAAAAGACAAGGCTAAATAAAGAAATCTATTGCTATTCTGTCATGAAATTATGGTAGAATTGGTAGTGGGTATACACTTAAATCCACTGTTCAGTTTTTGATCAATTTTACCCAGTATTATGAAGAGCAACTGTGGAGGCCCTAATGAGCCCCATGTGGCTCCGAAGCTGCAAATAGCAGATCTCTGGTCTACCACATATAATCCCAGTAAAGTAAATTGAGGTTTGTGGTTGTAATGTGACAAAAAGTAAAAACGTTCTTGTTCATGACTCAATTCCTTCCATCTTCCCTTCTCTCTGCACTCCACAGGCATACTTCGTGTCACTCTTCAACAGGTTTGACAGCTTCGTAGTGTGTGGAGGAATACTAGAGACCATTCTAGTTGAAACAAAGATCATGTCTCCTCTTGGCATCTCGGTGTTACGCTGCGTACGCTTGTTGAGAATATTTAAAATAACAAGGTCATTGCGACTTTTACAGCATCTATTTTAATTTACATTTAAAAGCAAACTATAGAAGTTCAGCTTTACATTTTTGAGGTAAACACAAACTATATATGTGAACTTAAGACATATACACCTCGATCTGTGCTTTCTTTTCTGTAGATATTGGAACTCTCTCTCCAACCTTGTGGCCTCCCTACTCAACTCAGTTCGCTCCATTGCCTCCCTGCTGCTCCTGCTCTTCCTCTTCATTATTATCTTCTCCCTGCTGGGCATGCAGCTCTTTGGGGGGAAATTCAACTTTGACGACACCAGACGCAGCACCTTTGACAACTTTCCACAGTCTCTGCTCACTGTGTTTCAGGTAACAACACTGCATTTTTTTCATATTGGTGTCCATTTCATCTCATCTTTTTATGCTTGTGTTTAAGGTGATTTATAATGTCTTCATGCTGAACCAGTCTTTTTAATTTTTGTTCTATGTTCCACAGATTCTAACAGGAGAAGACTGGAACTCTGTTATGTATGATGGCATCATGGCGTACGGCGGCCCGTCTTTTCCTGGCATGCTGGTTTGCATCTACTTTATCATCCTCTTCATCTGCGGAAACTGTATCCTTTTCTCTTTGCAGACCACATAAGAATCATACAATCATGCTTATGCACAGTGAAACTGAACTGAGTGGAGAATCTGTTTTCTGCCCAAAATACATTTGTTAAAAAGAAATGTGTGTATCACTACATTTTTGCAAGATTTGTACTGGAATGATTTGTGACCAGTCTCGCCTGCTGCACAATCTCATCTATCAGGTATATATTTCTTACATTACCACTCTGAACAGACATCCTACTGAATGTCTTCTTGGCCATCGCTGTTGACAATCTAGCAGATGCTGAGAGTTTGACATCGGCTCAGAAAGAAGAGGAGGAGGCGAAGGAGAGGAAAAAACTAGCCAGGTAAGAGAAAAAACTGAGAAACTGAGAGAGGCAGCAACTGAAAGTATAGAGCAAAAAAGAGACATATTTTATGTCTTGCAAACATCAAAAGATTTCATAGAAGTAGAGAGCCTGAGAAATTTGGCAACTCTCGACAAACAATATTTGTGTAAAATTTATATATATAGATTAATTACGCGGATGGATATTTTTAGCCATATAGGCAATAAAAAAGAAAAATTATGTTTTCTCAAAAAAATTTTAATATTTCAAAAGATTTATAGATTACAGAAATGTTGTGGGATAGACAATCATGAATACGATTGTTGACTTGACAGCTGTCCAGCACACAATCATTGACACACTCCACATGTAGGGTAGGTAAACCACAAACAGCCATTGCTAAAGAGGGCTGTATCCAAGCATATTAATGGGAAGTTAAGTGGAAGGAAAACTATGGGAATAAGTTTAGCTCTCAGAACATAATGGGTATAAGCAAGGTTAGGAAGACATGATCTGATGCTGGAGTCATTGCTACAAGACCAACCACACAGACATATCCAGAACAAGAGTCTACAACAGTTGCATTCCTTATGTTTAGCCATTCCTGAACCATAGGCAATGTATCACTGTGTTTGACAGGCCAAGACTAATCTAAACTATATACTATACGGTTTAAGCATACTGTACTTGGTTGGAGGCCATTCTACAGAAATTACTGCATCAACACAGCGTTGCATGGAGGTGATGAGGTCTGCTGTGGTATTTAGTAAGACCAAGTTTCTTTAACAGCAACATCTGATTCAGTAATTTTTGCAAAAGGAACCCAGACCAGAGTGTATATACTTCAGAATATATGGCGTTAGTTCCTTGCAGGATATTTCTGTAATGAATATCCTTTATCATTGGTACTGAAATGTAAGAACCAGAATTTGGGGGTATATATATATATATATATATATATATATATATATATATATATATATATATATATATATATATATATATATATATATATATAATATAAAGGTCTTTCTCAACCTCTGAGCTCGGGTCCTCTACTAGAGGCCTGGGAGCTTGAGGGTTCTGCGTAGTATCTTGGCTGTGCCGAGAACTGCGCATTTCTGGACTGAGATGTCTGATGTTGTTCCTGGGATCTGTTTTAGCCACTGCTCCAGCTTGGGGGTGACTGCCCCGAGGGCCCCGATGACCACATATATATATATATATATATATATATATATATATATATATATATATATATATATATATATATATATATATATATATATATAAACATATATAAACATCACTGGGTGTAATTAAATATATGGGTTTAGCTTTTTAAATTGAATTAATGAAATGTTTTTTCTATAGATATTCAAACTTACTGTGATCCACCACTATACAGGAAAATAATGAAATTTTCTGCCTATCACTTCAGCACAAGATACTTTTGTGACTTTAAATGTGCCCCATTATTCTGTCTTTACTTATTTGTTCTAAAGTGAACACAAGCAAATCTGTAACTTAATCGGAAAAAAATAAAGTTCAAAGAAGATAAGATGCTCTTTCTTTATCAGGCTTGCCAGTCCAGAAAAGCGTCAGGACAATGAGAAGCCACCAATAGAGGAAAAGAAGAGTGATAAGATTGAGCTGAAGTCTATCACTTCTGATGGAGAGACTAACACTGCAACCAAGGTACTTCCAGACATTAAAAACTAAGACTGAAGCTACAGACTTTGGTAAGTGCAAACATGAGCTGATGAATAAATCTGTGAATAAATCTGTCTTTTGTAGATCAACATGGATGACTGCTGTGGAGATGAAAATGAAGAGAAGAACCCATATCCTGCAAATGATTACATAGGTAAAGTGCACCATTGAAACAATATGAGTAAGAACACTTACATAATTTAATCTATAATAGTTTAGAGGCAACACAACTCTTTCTATTCTGAGAAAATTGGTCTAAACCAAGCTGTCAAGCAATTATGCTTTTTCTGAAATTTTGGTAAAAAAAAGCCTTCCTTCCTAACATAAATATGCAATATTACCATCTCTCTCAGCTGTTTCTCCTTAGTTTCTTTTAATCTATTTATGTTGTTTCTTCTTTCTCTCTTCTTTAACCCACCCATTAGGAGATGAGGATGAGGATGAACCAGAGATGCCAGTGGGCCCGAGGCCGCGGCCACTCTCTGACATCCAGCTAAAAGAGAAGGCTGTTCCCATGCCTGAGGCCCGCGCCTTCTTCATCTTTAGCCACACAAACAAGTAATTGGACACTGTTGTTCTGCCTTTCATTTGTTTTCTTCTCCTCTTTCTCTTCCTATTCTCTTTAGTATGGTTCAGTTTGTTTTTTCTCCTTTTTCTCTTACAGATTCAGGGTTCTGTGCCACAAGATCGTCAACCACAACATCTTCACCAACCTCATCCTGTTCTTCATCCTGCTCAGCAGCATCAGCCTGGCAGCAGAGGATCCGGTCAAGAATGACTCTTTCAGAAATCAGGTGACAGACTGAGTTATAAACATGGCTCCCAGATACTTTGCCTCTTTACCTCTTTATCATCTTACTTCCTATTCTGTGCCCATGGATTTTGGATTACATAACTGTCCATTTCTTATGTTAGTTAAGTATTCTGATGAATATTTATTGAATATGCTCAAATTTCACTCTTTTTTTTAAACATTTTTTAAAATTACATCATATGTCCATAGATTATGGCTCTGATCCTCATTTGGGCCATTTGACTCTTAAAATATAGAAAATATAAAGGATAATGACTTCCTGCTGGGATATCATAGGCAATCAGCCATGCTGATTATGCCTCTGGGAATCAGCATGCCCAGTCCCCCACTCTTGCCTGCCGCCTGACTTGCATGGTTCCCCCCTGAAGGTGGGCCCATATAAAGGGGTTTCCTGCAAGTTTTCCTGGCTAAGTCCAGCTGAGCTTCAAGAACCACTTGCTGGTGAGCTCCCCCACAAGTCCCATGGTCTTCTGAGGTTTGCCAACAGCCGTGGCCTGCCATGAGATAGGCATATTTAATCTCCTATAGTCTGACACCTCCTCTAAAGCCAGTTTGCTATTGTACTAGTACTATATACTAGAAGCCTAAACCTTAGGACAACATAGCACCTGTGATCATAGGGTGTAATTAAATTGCTCTACCATGTTAACGTGGTGATTCTACAGTGGTTAGCTCCTTCAAGTCTAACGTTATGGTTCAGTAACTAAAAATGGTAGTTTTTCCTTTCTTGGTTTGTGGTCAGTCTTTGCCTGAAGTAAAGCATCTGAGAGTATAAAGTCTGTTGTGGTAAAGAAACATCTAGGAACAAAAAAAAAAAAAAATAAAGATTTTGATTTACCAATCCATTTTTGTTCCAGCTCTCATCCATGGTCAAGAGATATGGAACTTGACCAGTGCAACAAGATAATGGACTTGGCCTTGACAAGTATAGAAGCTTGATGTAGAAAAGTAGGTGGTGAAGTCATTTGATTATGATACCAGGCATTCCTATAGAGGGTAGAACTGTTGGGCAGAACCAGAACTTGTTGAAGGGACTTTACAGATCCCTTCTGGATTAGAAATTTCTTTGGATCCCTCAGAATAAGCTGGAGAGGGATCCCCGTGTTTCCTTTCTGGACCTGTTACCACCGAGACGTGATCTTAGACAAGTGAAAGATGAATGGACAGACAAACAAAAATTGCACATCTTATTGCTATGATTTTTTTTTCTTTTTTTTTCTTTTAGTGCTGTATGTGTATATTTTAGCCTGTGTAGACAGCTCTAGTTAGAGATTGTTCTATCTTGGAAAAACAACTGTTCAAATACATCCTTAAAGACCCCAAAATAATATAAAGTGCATTCCCTTAAAGATTGCAGTTGAACTTCTCATTAGTTTAACAATTTATGCACAAATTAAACAGATTTCCTTGCATCACTTTTAGAATTGGTGCATTATCACATAGTTATTCTATGTTTCTTTTGCTTTTTGAAATATTTCTAGGACTTTTTTTTCTTTGTTTTGTTCTTTAGCTTAATCTGCCATTGTGATTTGGACCTTAGGCCCACCACTCACATGAGGCCAGATAAGACATGCATCAAGGCAAAGACTGATGTTTTTGTAACCATCATTAGCAACCCACACACATTTATTGTTAACTAAAAGGATTATAGCTGACAGCAGCATATAGATGAACTAAGCTGTTTGTGTCTGGCCTGTTATACTTAATGAGATTGCTTCCAGTACTGTAACTATTAATAACTTCCTATTAAGTAGATATAAGGAAAATTCTGAAGATGTTTGTTTTTTCACTTTAGAGCTTGTTTTCTTTACCCTAGCAGGAAATATAACTATAATCTTTGTTTTGTACACATGTAAATTGCTTATTTGACTTCAGTTAACCTTCAGTTAAACTAGAATCTGTCCTGACGTGTATTATGGGGTTTAAGTGCAGTGTTAAAACAATGTCTTTAGTCTTAAAGTGTTGTATTTTCATGAGATGGGAGCAGAGACAGTCTGCCTTAAGCACAAACTCTAAAACTACAAAGTCATTACAGTTTGTCCTTATCAAGCAGCTGCATTTTTTAATAAAGCCTCTCTGTGTGTTGTTTATACAGCTTATTATTTATTTAATGTTTATGGTGGTAATTGAACCATGATATAATGGAAAGGCTGAGCACCATGAGTGTTTTATCTATTCATGTCCATTGTTTCCTCTCTCAGTCAGAAACACAAGTCTCCTGGGGTCAACAAGGATCTGTTTTAGAGTAGTTCCCTGGCATTGATACACATTATCGTTAAACAGGCTAAGGACTTAACCTTTAATGCATTTTAATGTGTTTGCCTTTTTCTCTGTCACTTTTGGAATAGGTCTTGTTCAATGGATCAATGCTTTGTAATATTAGTTTATGTGGAGTCATCCACAGTGCTCTTTTTGATTGTTGTCCCCATTTTAGTTGATGATTTCCCTTTTTTCTAAGTTAAATCAGAGTACCTAGAATTCTTTAATTAGTAAAATGAAATATGACATGAAACAAAGGCCTCTTTCTCTCAGCAACTCTTAAAAATGGAAAAGACAAGAGAACATACCATTAAAGTAAGGAAAACATGTTAATCTTCATAACTTAGGAAACAGCTACAAGAATATTGCTACTTGCCTAAATTTGCCTTTATTTAGACTGGGTTCAAAAAACAAGACTGGGTGAAAATGAAAGTTTATTTTTCCAGCTTGGATAGTAAGCCATAGGGCTGCATGAAATCAGGAAAACATGGAATTGTGATCCTATTGTTTAATATTGCAAGGATGATATTGATTATAATTTACCAATATTTCTTGAGTCACTTCTTCCCCCCCCCCAACATTTCAGTATCCCTACATTTTCTGCTAGCATTAGCATCGTAGCCACTATAGACATACATCCAATGGAAGCGTCAAGGACAGTTAGAGTCCATCCAACTCGCCAAAAATATTATTTGTATGCAAAGTGTGAATGCATGGTATTTAAAATATAATATCCTACCAAAAATTTCATCTAAGCAATCTATTGCACATACAACACTGCAAACACTGATGTTGGAATGACAATTGTGATTAAATATTTTATGCAGCCCTGGTAAGTAAGAACGTAAGAAAGCAAACACTGAGGTAAGAAAAATCCTCATTGTTGGAGAAGTTCAATTTTCATTACTTTTTTCCTGTTTTTCCAGAGTTTTAGCAGTTCCATGAGAGAAAAAGAAAAAAACAAATATAAATGGTTTCTGTTTATTCTTGGAGTTTATATACACATGATATACTAACAAAAACAACACTCCCTGTTGTGCTTTCAGATCCTTGGCTATGCAGATCATGTCTTCACTGGACTCTTCACCATTGAGATCATTCTTAAGGTACTGTTTACTAATGATAATGAATAATATGGCACCTGTCAAATATTGACCCTTTGACATACTGTGAAAATGATTAAAACAAATAACATACATTTTTGTATACCCCCTGTTCTTTGCACAATTGTTTTCTCTCAGCCACATTAGATGGTTTTCAAGTATGGACGACCTGTTTAAAGTCATGTAACAGCATCTTTATTGGATTTAAGTCCAGACTTTAACTAGGCCACACCAAACCATTTTCTTTTGTTCAGCCATTCAAAAGTGGACTAGTTGATGTAACTCAGATCATTGTCGTTTTGCATAGC
The DNA here is from genome assembly GCA_014839685.1 of Anableps anableps. Lineage (NCBI taxonomy): Eukaryota > Metazoa > Chordata > Actinopteri > Cyprinodontiformes > Anablepidae > Anableps > Anableps anableps. The sequence goes on along the minus strand of CM026087.1, from coordinate 11,432,157 downwards.
CAAAGTTAGTTTAAGCTTAGGGTCAAAAACTGATGGCCGGACATTCTCCTGCAAAATTTTCAGCTAGAGACCAGAAAAATATGGTTCGATCAATTACAGCAAGACATCCAGGCCCTGGTTGCCCCAGACCATAACACTACCACCACCATGTTTGACTGTCAGCTTGATGTTCTTCTCTGAAATGCCATGTAAGGTTTATTTGTTTTGTTTTTACATTTTTTACATTAGATACAATGATATGCAGTTTCCAAAAAGTGAGCATTTTTGTCTCATTAGTCCACAGAAGACCTTTTACAAGAGCTCTGGGGACAAACAAGCCATTTTCTTTGTGCTCTTTTTAGTCAGCGGTTAGAGGTTTTTGCTTTGAAACTTTCCAATGAATGACACTTTTGTTTCTTATTGCTTAATCATAACTGAAACAAGTGAGACTTGCAGTACTTTGGATGTTGTTGTGGGTTCTTTTATGACATCTTAGAAGAGTAATTGATGGGCTCTTTGAGTAATTTTAGCCACTCCTGGGAATGTTCACCCCAGTCCATGTTTTCTTGGATAATGACCCCTACTGTGGTTTGTTGAAGTCCCAAAGCCTTAGAAATGACTTTAAAACCTTTCCCAAACTGACAAATGTTTCTAACTTTGATTCTCATCTGTTCTTGAGTTTCTTCATATTGGAACACTTTCTCTTGCTTTTAAGATCTTATTTACTTCAAGTTGTTGGGCAGATTCTGTTTAAGTCATTGCTTTATTCTATAGGTCTGTACTGTCAGCAATCAGGCCTAGATGAAGCAGAGGCGGTTTATGATTTAACTTTTTCACATAGGGCCAAGTTGCTTTGAATATTTTTTTCCCTTAATAAATAACATTTGACAGCTGATTCTGTATTTACTCTGGCTATCCCTATCTGAATTAAATGTGTTTGATCATCTAAATTATGTAAAACATGCAATTAAAATAATTCCCCTCATGTTGTTAGAAAATATTTTTCTGTTTATTTGCAGATGACAGCCTATGGAGCCTTCCTCCATAAAGGTTCATTCTGTAGAAATTATTTCAACATTCTGGACTTGGTAGTGGTCAGCGTTTCTCTCATCTCTTCTGGAATACAGTAAGTGCATCAACAACTTTTCCTTTGCATGTTTTACAGTCATAAAGGATAATGTGTATGTAATCACAGTTTTGTCCAAAGATACCTTCATCATTATTTAGGAAGCAATGCAAATGTAAATCAAGACTTAATTGTGCTTAATTTTCTAACACCTCACAAAAGATTGGAGATGACTGCATGAGTTGTAGTGCTAATTCACCTATATTTACCGGTCTGACAACAATTTGTGTTTGGGAATTCTGCCACGCTTCACGTTTACCTGAAATTTGTCACACAACATTACCTCAGAACCTCTATCCCTTTGTGATGTTTATTAAAAAGATGTTTTCTGCTCCTTATTTTCTGCTTCTAGTCAAATAACTCCTTGAATTGCTGTGATGTTTAATATGCTATGCTACACTTTCTGTCTCTAATGCTTAATAGACTAGACTTCTCGACGTAAGTCCACATTAGTCTGTATTGATAACCCCTTTAAAAGACCTTCACCTCAACTGTGTAAAGCTGTCACTGTTTTGATTTGATATTTCTATGGTCTTGGAGAGTTTAGTTGGTCTCAATTAAAACTTGATTTAAAAAAAAAAAAACCTAAAAAAATTCCTGTTAGATATAGTATTTGTGCTTGGATGTTTTATAAAGAAAAACTATGACTTGGTGTTAATTTGTGTCATAATAAGTATTCGCAAGCAGCCACATAATTAGTTTTTGACCATAAAATTTGTTTCAGTTGGTAAATTATCCTGGGTCTTGGATAAATTGAGCTGTCAGCTATTTTTTATTAATGTCATGGGTCAAATTCATTTGTCCTGTTTCTGAATAAAGGTATACTCTCCTGGGCTATAGAAATTACACGTGAATGTAAAACTCAGTGGGTTTTTTGCCTGTTAAAGGTAGTGAGTGAGTGTGTGGGATTTTTCATGAATGTATCACAGTTGAATTAATTGTGATGGTGCTGCATTTTTATTGTGCCTGTGGCTCTTACAATATAGCACGTTTTTGTCTGTGAGGCACTTTTGGCTCTTTGATCAGAATTTTAGGTGAATGCAAGTGCACACATAGCTATTTTGTCATGATTTAGTAAAGGAGGAGCAGAACTAACTTGGACTGGTGATAAATATACTGAACAGTAGATTGCAAAAGCAATAACGCTCCTTGAACTTTTTATTTTTTACATTTTGCCACATTACAAACGCAAACTCCAGTGTATCTCTTTGTGATTTAATTCCATAGATCAAATAAGATCAACATACTGGGAAATCTAAAAAAAACAGAGTATCCTGAAAAAGTTCAATATTTAGAAAGTGAAACTTTTTATTGTATTGAAATATTTCAAGTCTTTATTTCTTATGATTTTGATGATTATGGGTTACAGATAATAAAAAACCCAAAATTCAGCATCTCAGAAAATTTGAATACTGTGAAAAAAGGTGATTATTGGAAACTCATGTTGTCACACCCTAATCAAATATTTATTTCAAAACACCTGCAAAGGTTTCCTGGGACTCTAAATGGTCTCAGTCTGGCTACACAATCATGGGGAATGCTACTGACTTTACAGATCTCCAGAAGACAGTTTTGTGGTTTACCTTCCACAAAAGGTCATTACTAAAGAAGCTTGCTATTCATGGAGTGCTGTATTCATATAAAGTTGAGTGAAAGGAAAAAGTGTGGTAGGAAAAGTTGCGCCAGCAGCACGGATAACTGCAGTCTTGAGAGCAAGCAAAATCCATTCAAGAATTTGGGGGAGTTTGACATGGAATGGACTGAGGTTGGAGTCAGAGCATCAAGAGCCACTACGCACCGACAAATCCTGCATATAGGCTACAAATGTTGCATTCCTTGTGTTAAGCCACTCCTTAAGCAGGGGCAACATCGGAAGCACCTTACCAAAGCTAACACTAAGGAGAAAAAGAACTGGACTGTTGCTCAGAGATCCAGTCAAAATGAAAGCAAAGTTTGCATTTAATTTGGAAATCACAATCCCAGAGTCTGGAGGCAGAATGGAGAGGCACAGAATACACGTTATTCTAAATCCAGTGTGAAGTTTCCATAGTCAGTGATGGTTTGGGGTGCCATGTCATCTGCTGATGTTGGGCCACTGTGTTCTCTGAAGTCTACAGTCAATGCAGCCGTCTACCAGGACGTTCTAGAGCACTTCATACTTCCCTCTGCTGATAAGCTGTATGGAGATTCTGATTTCATTTTCCAGCAGGACTTGGCACCTGCCCACACTGAAACACTGGTAACAAAAGCTGGTTTAATGGCCATGGTGTTACTGTGCTCGATCGGCCAGCAAACTGGCCTGACTAAAGCCCAAAGAGAATCTATGAAGTATTGTCAAGAGGAAAATGAGAAACTCCAGAGCCAACAATGCAAATGACCTTAAGGCTACTATCAAAACAACCTGGGTTTCCATGACACCTCAGCAGAGCAACAGGCTGGTCGCCTCCATATCACGACAGATTGATGGAGTAATTCATACAAAAGGAACTCAACCAAATTCCTTTTGGAGGCCAAAGGAGTGAACGAACTTTTCAGAAGACATTTCTGTTTAAAATATCCTTTTTTATTGATCTCATGTACTATTCTAATTTTCTGAGACAATAAATTTTTGGTTTTCAATATCTGTAAGCCATAATCATCAAAATTACAAGAAATAAAGGTTTAAAATATTTCACTTTGGGTATTAAATCTATACAATATACAAGTTTCATTTTCTGAGATAAGCAACAAAAAACATTGAAACTTATTCATGATATTCACATTTTTTGAGCTGTATCTGTAATTGTGAAAATATAGGAATTAGGAAAATATTTTATTTTTTTTCAGGGGGGTTGGAAATGAAATCTGAAAATATATCATTTTATACTCTTATTTACTACTTAGATCACATCTAAATACAATTGGTTGCAGTGGATTTTATTTAGTGGCATCAGAATACAGGGGATTGAAAGCCATGTATCTTTTTAAAATATATCTTCATATGCCAAAGTAACTTATTTGCTCGTTTTTAATAAAACTTTATTGGTGCCAATTTCTGAGATGTTTGTAGTCCAGTTGCTTTCATTTTTATATATAGTTGAAATATGCTGAATCTTTTAGGCCAATCAAAATTAAACCTTTGGTTGTGATTTTTCTAGGTTTGCAATACATCAAAAAAGTTTTTGTAGATGTGACTTATGGTTTAGATCTTAAACATGTTGACCTTAATAGCAGCCCTGCCTACAAGTAGATGGTTGAGTGTATTCATTTTTATGCACCGTTATGATGATACCCCTAAGTATAGTGCAACCAATTCCATTTAGAAGTTACCTAATTAGTAATTAGAGTAAAGAATGCTATACACTATACTTTTCAGATATTTCTCTAACACTATGCATCATTTTCCTTCCAGTTTCTATTTTTTTGAGAAAATAAACAATAAAATACATAAATGTTGGTAGTTGCAACATGATAAAACCTAAAAAAATTAAAAGAGCATGAATAGTTTTGCAATGCTCCATATATACACTGGCAAATTGGCTTTTTGTGTGATCTCTTTAAATATGGTCACAATGTGACATCAACAAAAATTGCAAATATTTCCAGACATGAACGTTTTTTTTAGAATCCTGGCCAATATCTTAATATCTTATGGTCCTATTTGTATTTTTGCTTTTCTTTTAGATGGATAGAGTACTTCTTATCATCAGGTGGTTGGTAAATAGTGTTCTTCATTCCTGTCAGCCCGCTCAACTCAGTCAACGTCTTAAACCATTACAATATAAATGCTTTTGACTTTTTTCAAAGAATGTGCTATAACTCAAGTATATCCTCACAGCTGGTTTGACTGTGATATGTGGCTGATAACATCCCACTCCACGGAAACTGCCTTTAACTGCTTTCAGACTTTTTCCTTCCTCTGTAAAGAGTTGCACAACAGGTGTTTTTATCCTATTTTCTCTTTTCAAAAGTAATGTTTCTCTTTAAGTCACTCCTTTAGCCACCTACGAAGTCACCCCTTTGAAAATTTATGTTGACATTTTGAATTCTTTTAACCTTTCTAATGTCGAGATGGGCTCTTATCTAATCCTAATATAGGGATTAATTAATTAATTAATTAATTAATTAATTAATTAATTTTGGGTGGAAAATGTAAATAAAATGATCTGAAAATCCTCTGTATTAATTGGTATTCACTGGGAAGTTTAACTCCCAAGTTGAGAGCATTTTAGATGTGATTTGGAAAACGAGTGGGATTTCCTCATAGGTGTAGTGTACTAACTACTAATAGCAATACAACCAGGTAAAAATGTATTTCTGTGTATTTCATACATTCAAATTCCAAAGGAAGGACAGAGCATGCTCACAAATAGGGAATGCACAGCACCATGTATGAAACTGGTTTAATAAAATACAAGCATTCAGAAGAGCTAACAAACTGTTTCAGTATGTTGTTTTTGTGCAGCAGCCAGTCTGGATACTTCACCAGAGGCTGCTCTGCAACATCCAACTTTCCCAGTTAGAATCCAAACTTTAGCAGTTATTCTCATTGTTTTTAGGACAGCCAATTCAGAAAGTCTCCCTTCTAATCACAAACAGAACATGGCCTTCCTTTCAGCTTTTCTAGCTTAAATCATTGATTGGTTATGAGCAGAGGCAAAGTAACATTGTGAGAGACTAAAATTAGAGTAGAAGACTAAAAATTAGAAGTTTACTCTTATTTTTTGAAACAAAATCAAGTGCACATAACTATGTTTTTTACTATTTTACCTTTAGGCTCTCAATATTTAAAGATCCTATATGCTCCATAGCGAATAGAATTTGAAAGCTCAAAGACAAAATAAAGCAACTTCATGTAATCTAGTTAGCCTTCCTTTTGCTAAAGCTCCCTGATGTCCTTGTCTGTATGGAGTTCTCTTCAGTTATATGTAAAATAAATTTTACAGTTTTATAAGTTTACCGAGAATAAATTAAGAACTATTTTGTATTTACTCCTAATATCTGAAAATGGCAGAATATTTACCAGCAACAGGCTTCTATAACATGCCCTATCCTATCCATAAATTTAAACTTTAAGTATCTGCCAAAGCATCTACTGATATACTGCGAAACATCTATTCACATACAAATAATGGGAGTACTATGTATATTTTAGTGATTAGGTACTTAACATTTTTTTTGGCTTTATTATTAGCCTTAAACATGACCTCCAACAACACAGGATCACAGAGGCTGGATCCATGAATAGATCGGTGCCCTTAGTAAACATCCAATTCAAAAAAGTATACTTATGCTGGATCTGATACTGATATTGGATCAGTTCAGATCAATCCCATCTCTAAAATAAAGTAAATAAGTTGTATTTTTACAATAACACGTTGACCTTAAGAGTAAATTATGCATTGAAACCTGGTTCAATTCACAAGAGGACCAGTCTTCTTGCGATTTCTAATCAGTTATTGGATAAACTCAAAATGTCAACATAGAAATTTGGTTCCTTTGTAGTACGTACAAGCCATTCTTTTTTGAGCACTTCCTTTAAAGGTCAACACTATTTGACCGTCGGCTTGAACTGACACTCTTTTACAGCACAGAACTTCTCTGTTTGCTTGTAAAATGTCTTGTGTGTGTTTATGTTGGTCTCTTCATGTTGTACTTCTGTGTTCTTGTCCATGTTTAATCTGTGTTTGTGTGTCTGTATTACATAAAAATTGCTGCTAAAGTCTCTTGTGAATCATACTTGTTAGAATATTAAAAATGACCCATAATGGGTTATAGTTTTAGTAATAATTCATTACATTTGGCCTTAACAGAAGATTTGCATTTGGCTGTCTGAGATCTGAGTGCTGAGAACGTTTCCTAATTTTTATGCAATGTTTTAATGATTACTTTGTCTCATTGGGTCATAATGCAAAAAAAAAAAAAAAAAAAAAAAAAAAAAAAAAAAAAAAAAAAAAAGTTAGCCATCTGTATTATTAATAGGATCATCCTTTTTTGTTTGTTTGTTTTCTGTTTGGGCTAAAAAAAATTGCAGATAAGCTGTGATGAGAATTCTTCCCAAATGCAGGCATTTTCCTGTGGAGATGTGTTTGGTTTGTTTGAGTGGGTATTAGTTTACCACAAGACTTTTTTTTCAGGTCCAGTGCAATTAATGTTGTAAAGATCCTGAGAGTGCTGCGAGTGCTGAGACCACTGAGAGCCATCAACAGAGCCAAAGGACTAAAGGTTCACATGCATGCAAAGAAAACATAAAATATTCTCCTAGTTCAAAGAGATAAACATCTATACATTAACTCTTATCTTTGCTGTGATTTTTTAGCATGTTGTGCAGTGCGTTTTTGTGGCCATCAGGACCATCGGCAACATCGTCATTGTCACTACGTTGCTCCAGTTTATGTTCGCCTGTATTGGAGTGCAACTATTCAAGGTAAAGAAAACAGACAAGGAGAGCAAAAATGTTGACTTAGGTTGTAAAAAAAAAAAAAAAATTAAAAAATTAAAAAATGGTCAACAAAAATTCTGTCTTTCAAACAGGGCAAGTTCTTCTACTGTAGTGACAGCTCCAAACAGACTCAGGCAGAGTGCAGGTATTAGAACGCTCTTTTATCGTGCATGGTATTTTTTTCTCTTAGACTAACGACTGGACAAATCATGTGTATGCGTGCACTTTTGTGTTTTCAGAGGTTCCTACATCATGTATAAGGATGGGGATGTGGGGAAACCAGAAAAAGCCCTGAGAATATGGGAGAACAGCGACTTCAACTTTGATGATGTCCTGCAGGGAATGATGGCTTTGTTTGCTGTGTCTACTTTTGAGGGCTGGCCCGGGTGTGTCTCTACCAACATACTTACATTGCCTTACAATAGTCTTCATAGTTCTTGAACTTTTTCACATATTTTCACATTAAAAGCACAAACTTTAACATATTTTATTGGCATTTTATATAACAAAGCATTCCATAACTTTGAGGTGGATGAAAAGACATCCATGGCTTTCAAATTGTTTCCCAAACAAAAATGGGAAGTTTGACATGTATTTGTATTCCATCCCTCAAAGTTAATATGTTGAGCTACTTTTTGCTGCAGTTATGATTTTGTTTATTTTAGGGGGTATTTGTTAAAATTTTGAAAGTCATGTGTTAGTTTGTTTATAGTTATGTGCTTCTTTTTCTTTGGTCTATTACACAAAATACATTAAACAGACCAAAAGGGAAATTTGTGGTTGTAAGGTAGCAAAATGTGAAAAAGTTCAAAAGATACGAATATTTTTGCAAGCCACTACAAGTTTAACTTGTCCCTTTATAGATCTATCCATCCATCTCCGATCATTTAATCAAATTTTTCATGTTCTCTCCCTACTCTGGTCTGTTAGGTTGCTGTACAGAGCCATAGACTCTCACGCTGAGGATGTTGGTCCAATCTACAACTACCGCGTGGTCATTTCTATCTTTTTCATCATTTACATAATTATCATCGCTTTTTTCATGATGAACATCTTCGTCGGTTTCGTCATCGTCACATTCCAGGAGCAAGGAGAGCAGGAGTATAAGAACTGTGAGCTGGACAAGAACCAGGTATTGTTTGGTTGGGTCTACGGGCACTTAAGACATTCATACTTTTTATAGTGCTGTAGATCAGCATTATAGACAGGGATGACAGTGTGACAATAGGGGACCATCTGGGATTCTACAAAGTCAAACATGAAGATATGAAATGCAGGTTGTAGCAATAACAGGATTCCAAAGTCATGAAATTCCGAAACTGCCATACAGGCCAATATAAAAGATAAAAGCTCACCTATGTGGATGTGTGTCACAGCGTCAGTGTGTGGAATACGCGCTGAAGGCTCGACCTCTCCGTCGCTACATCCCCAAGAACCCTTACCAGTACAAGGTGTGGTATGTGGTCAACTCCACCTACTTCGAGTACCTGATGTTCACACTCATCCTTCTCAACACCATCTGTCTGGCCATGCAAGTGAGTCACACATGTTCACAGACACACGGCACCCTCCAGAATATTCGGCAACCCTGATAAAGAGCAAAAAGCCTTTGAAAATGTTCACCTTTTATTGCAGTAGTATAATCTCACGCTATTAAAAGAAATTAAAACTCATCCCTTTAATCGAGGACACTTATTCAATTGGAAAGAAAATCCCAAGTTAAGAAATGTTCTTACAAAATTATTGGTTCCACACTTTGTTTAGATTATCCATAGTGCTGGTTCCAATTTAAATTCCAGTACAGTTTAGCAAAATCCTCATGTCTGTTTGCGGGAAAGAAAAAAGGCTATCTTCTATCCTATCATCACTCCAAAAACATCTAACAGTTGTTTGCAGACTATGTGACCCAACGATGACACTCTGCTGCAGTTCCCTAACAGTGAGCTTTTAAGATTTCTTTTTAGCCCCCTTACAATCTCCCTCAATGTTTGTGGTGGCAACATAAATTTAGGGTCGTTGGTCCTGCTCTAGTTGTTATAAACATTTTAAAGTTTATTGACTGTAGATACAGTTAACTGATGAGTAGCTATTTTCTTCCAGCCATTTGCTGACTTTTTAAGATCAACATACATCTACCTTATTTGAATGGCATGTGCTCTTGTCTTTCTCATTGTGAAGAGTTGTTAAAAGGAATTGGCAAATATTTCACATCACATTTATGTTCCAGGAAACATAAGTTATGGAGTAAGTATCAATAGTCCCCTAGACACTCTGTGCAACTGCAAAATTTTAAATGATAAGTTATTAAAGATATTTTATCAGAATTATTTGGAGTTTCAGTGAGTGTGCTACTGGCGATTTTGTAAGAAACAACTCTGGATATAATAAGGATTTATGGACACTAATTAAATGTTCTGAAATCAAACATTAGATTTTTCTAAGTTGTGTCAAACTGAGATTATGCTAGCTATTGCAATAAAGACTTTCTTGTATGAGCCATAATTGTGGAGGGTGCCGCATCTAGTGCTACTGCCAAAATTACAATCCTCTTTGAGGAAATTACTGATTCTGCTGTATGTGTTTTTGCAGCATCATGGGCAGACCAAAAATTTCAATGATGCAATGAACATCCTCAACATGCTCTTCACAGGACTGTTCACAGTAGAGATGATCCTAAAACTGATCGCCTTCAAGCCCAGGGTACGTTCAACAGTACTTTATTGTAGATTTGAGAAATATGTTATATTGTGATATGAATATCAACAAAGTAAATAATAAGAGATTTATGAAGTTAAGTGTTCAAGCACTGGATTTTATTGTGCTCTGAATGTTATAGTGGTTGCTTATTTCATTCACAGTTATAATACAGTAACTATGGATAGCAGAACAGAAAGTGGACAGCATATTCTAATCTCATTGCTCCCTTGTTACCTCACTGTGGTTGCTATGTAGCTGCATACATTCATTGGTCCAGGCTAATAATCCCCTTGTGTATTAGCAACTCAAACAGTAACAGATGGGAATGCATCGCTCAATTACAGCAGCGTTAATGGAAAAATCCCTACAAACAATCAGTAGCATACTTCTACCTCCTGAATTAAGAGCTCAGATTTCAAATGTGGGATCTGTACCATAATGTTTTCAATTATAAGGTATCTTTCATTAAAGAAAATTACATTTAGCATTTCAATTTCATCTCATATGAGATACTGTATGTAGAAGAAATGCAATGGTGAAATCTTTTAAGTGAAGCTACTAATCCAGTTTTTTGTGTATGAAGCAATTCTTTACACTTTTAAAACAGTTCATTAAATCCGTAAATTTCTTGTTGAGCTTTTAAAAATGAAAAATGATGATCCTGCAGTACTGTCTAATATTAATGATCTAGTCAGACAAATAAATTTAAGCCTCAGTGTATTTTATGCCACAAAGATCCACAATGAGAGAGAATAATTTTTAGGTTTTTGGACTGTTTATCATAGTGAGTTGAAATATGTGTGCAAAAATGTATCATTATGTTTAGACCTCTGAGGTTAATCTTTATTTTAAATCAAAGGTGAGCAAAATGCCCTTCATGAAATATAAAATACATCAAACCCCTGCCTATTCAGATTTACTTATTTTTCAGTGGAACGTAGCTCAAATTTATTTATGGAAAATTCGCCTATTCATGGATTTTTCAATAGAGCATATCCAAAATTATTGAAAGAAAATGCAGCTTGGAAGGCTGAGAGGCATAGGCACAATGCAACTTGACAAGCTACTGCTGTTTTAAGAGGGGGTCTCAAGTATTTGTGAGTTTTAGCTATTTGCTGGGGGCTCTGTGTATGCTTATATGCATATCCAACTGTTTTGTGTGACATAACTAAATCTTTCAAAGCCATTGTAAGAATTTCTGCTAATTTTGTACAGTTTGACAATCACTGAACTATTAATGCGAAAAAGGCTCAGGTCTACTTTGCAGGTAATCTTGGAATCGGTTCCAGCATATAATCCCTCACTGGACAAGATCAGCTGTATTCCATCTAATTTATTGTTTTTCCAACAGGTTTTCTAGCCTACACAAGCCAAAAGGATGTCTTAATGTTTTAAATGGCTTGTCTTATATTTTTGTTGAACTTGGGGGTTATTGTATTGTATGTTTCTGAATTTAAGCAAGTTTGTGAAGAGCTGTAATGTTTGATGACTCCTCCCATTCTTTGTTTTACAAGTCATGTGTGCCTATGATATGTTTAGCTTGTTAGCTATAACCCATCCACTCATTATTATTGTAATAAAATGCTAATATCTCTTTTACTGATTTTTAAAGTGGAGTTTACTCAGGTTTTCTAAAATTGACTAAAACCACAGTACCTAAGCATAGTTAAAAGAGCTTCTATTTACAGTGCTTTTATATACAACATAGGTGGACAGGTTATGTTATGGTGGCAGTTCAAAAACATATGGTGCCTTACAAAAGTGTATATATATATATATATATATATATATATATATATATATATATATATATATATATATATATATATATATATATATATATATAGTATCACATTACAACCAGAGGTTTGTATTTTATTAAGATTTTATGTGTCAGACCAACATAAGCTGTCAAACAAGGTAAGGAGGAGACCATTAATTAGAGAGGAAGCCCTCAGGGGCTCATTGTAGCATTGGATAAAATTAACCCAAATTCCAAGCTTTAAAAAAAAAAACTCATTGAGCACTGTTCAATCCATTGTATGAAAATGGAAACAGTATGGCACAACTGCAAATCAGACAAGCAAGACATGGCTGTCCACATAAACTGATAGTATGTTAAGTGAAGCATCCACAAGGGCCATGATCACTTTGGAGGAGCTACAGTGAGCCACAGCTCAGCTGCAACTTTTAGTCATGAAATAGCAGACATGTAGACAAAGCTACTCTGATAAAATGAGAAAATTGAACTTTCAAGCCTACTTGCAAAATGCTGTAAAGCAGAAAACTAAGAATGTGAATTGGCATGAGCAAACTATTCCTTTGGGGAAATATGGTGGTGGAAGAATTAAGCTGTGGGGATGCTTTTTTTTTTGTTTTGTTTTTTACCAGGCACAGGGAAGCTGGTCAAGGTTGACCAAAAGATAAACTGAGAAAGTTTGTCCGAGGTTGTCAAAGCAACAATTAAATGATTTAGAGCAAAGGATATTCATGTGTCAGGATGGCCAAGTCAAAGCCCAGTACTAACTCCAGTTAACAAGACTTGGACATTTATGTTCAATCAATCAGTCACATAAAACCCTTATAAAATGCATAAAATTTTGTGGTTGTGATGTGACAAAGTTTAATAAGTTCAAGGGTTTTTGTACTTTTGCAAGGCACAGTACATAAGAGCAGTCCAACACACCCTCCTGAACACATCCAAAATTTGATGGTAACATCTTGCTCTTTTATGTGGCAGCTCATCAAGTTGAGTTGATTTTTTTCTCGAGTTTCTTCAGTCCACTATACAGCTTCATACCACCTTAAGGGGGGCTGCAAAGTGGCAGCAGATGTTGTTTTCCTTCTAACATACCTTTCTCACCCTCCTCCTCTTGCTCACCTCATCCTGTGTAGGGGTACTTTAGTGATCCCTGGAATGTGTTTGATTTCCTCATCGTAATTGGCAGCATAATAGACGTCATTCTCAGTGAGATCAACGTAAGTACGATGCCCCCCTTTTCGCTCTCGTTGTCTCTCCTCCTTCTGTCCCTGTCTCGTGTTTCTTTTCTAAACTCTCCTTCCCCTCTTCTTGACTTCTTCTGTGTCTAGCTGCTGTTTCTGTCTTTGTCGGCCTTTTTCTCTTTCTTCCTCCTTCCTCCTCCTCTTCCTTCATACTTAAATCCAAGATGGCCACTGCCACTAAGGGGGACCCCTTTCGCTCACCTTCTCCCGGCCTTATGGCTTCCTAGACAAGAAAGAAGAGCCTTCGCAGGCAGGGTTCAGTCTTAAAGGGTTTATCCATTGCGCTCTCCTTTGCTCCACTGTATTTGAAATGTTGTTGGGTTATAGATTTTATTTTATTTTATCGCACATACCCCTCACTAACTGAACTAACTCACTGACCAATCACAAACAATCTCACACAGCTTCTTAACTCCAGCAGAGGGCACTTTTTCATTGTTGTTGTGATTTTGTTCCTGACTGTGGTTCTTGATGACATCTCCTCTCATGGACAAGCATGACCAGCCGCTGCTGCTCCTCCTCTGCTGTCCATCTCTTTCAGACTGCCCCTTCTTTTCTTTTGTTCGCCGTTGAATTTTGTTGATTCTTTCTCTCTTTCCTCCTGCTCAGAACTCCAATGCTCCTGTATGTAATGTTTTTATCTTATTTTTTCTCCTCTCTCCTTTGATTTCTGTTGTTTCCATCTTTTTTTTATGTCTTACGTTCTGTCCTTTTCTTTGTTCTTCTGTTTTCCCTTTTCTTTCCATCCCCAACACAGCATTATTTTGTTGATGCATGGAACACATTTGATGCCTTGATAGTTGTGGGTAGCATTGTTGACATAGCGATCACTGAGGTTAACGTAAGTAGTCCAACTCCCTCCCTCCCTTCCTTTGCCTTGCCTGATCTGCCATTCCCTCACACACAAACAGACCGAGCGCTGATTCCTATCTCTCAAGCTTTCAAATGACAGAGTGTTTGAACTTCAAAGACAGCCATTGGAACTCATAGATGTTGCAAAATCACACCAAATAACATTTTCCTGATGGGTCACCATTACTCCCCTAATTTTTCATGATAAAAACTGCATGTTCTGCAACATATGTTCCCCACTGTTCTCTCCTCCTTCTCACTGCCAATTGTCTGTTGTGATTCCTAAATATTTGAAAAAGCTTCAGATAGGTACACATGCCTCGGTCTGCTGAGCGTTGGTAGCATCAAAGACTATTGCATTTATCAATAGAAACCTTTTGCATTTCTCCAGCACTTGGTTTGGTTACACATTATTTGATCTTTCATCACTGCCAGAGGGAAATACGAAACATTACCCTGGCATGATGGACACTGTATAGCATGGCAGATACAAAGGTGGCATATCCAGGCCCATTTCTGTGTCGAATGTTTTCCGAACAGATCGACACAAGTGCTAAAAGCATGACTTTTCAGGCATTAAGGAACAAGGAAAGATATTTTCCATTTGGACCTGAGGATTGAAAACCCTCTCAATTCATAAATTACTAGGAAAACTCTAAGTTTAAATGAAGGGGAAAAATACAAGTTGCTTTTATCATAATGTGCATACATGGGGGGAGAATTTGATCCATAAATGGATTTACTCAGAACCCCATGAAATTTATGCAAATGTATGCATGACTTCATTTAATATCGGCACGGAGGCTCTATGGTCAGCAGTGGGGCTGAATAAAAATGAATTCCCCCAAAGACAAAGTCAAATGTTAAGTGTCTCTACTGTGTTTACACATTAAAGAATATCGGTTGCTTTATTCATAAGGTACTGTTTGTTAAGGGGGAAGATAAAACCGCATGATGTCTCTGAATAAAATTTTAGCTTATTTTGCATTACAGTAAAATTATTTTTCCACTATATTCTGCCTGGTTAAATAACCAGTTGTATTAATATTTTCTCAACAGTCTGGAATAATAGCTGTTTGAACCTTGTAATGAAACTACTTATATTTGATGCCTTTTTTAGACTGCAAACATCCAGAAAGTCATCATCGTCATGGCCACAAATAAATTCTTCACATGTAAAGTTAACAACCTGCATGTATAAGACCTTGCAGATGAGCGCAAAAGCCACAACACATTTGAAGTGGAAATCTACCCAGTCAAATCACTTTGACATCTGACAGAGGAATAGTTGAAGAAGGATGATAAAACGATAAAAAGAAGATACAGTGACATGACAGGAACAAGTTACTTACTCTGTCCTGATGCCGTAACACATTTTATTTTCCAACCTCCATACATAAGACATGGAATATACTAAATAATTCATTTTCATGATAGGACCTGATGTTTCACAACAGAAACATCAGAAATTAATGCGCTTAATTTCTTCAAGTTTAAACCCTCATAAACATGTCTCGAGATACACCAACATACCTGACAGAGGAAAATTTGACAGCAGCTTTAACTTATGAAAACGAAGTTTCTTACAGTCTGGTTATTTAACTTAAATTAGCTACTAAGACATGGCCAGCTTAATTACTCTAAAAATGGTAAATGTGTGAATGAAGAATGGTGCAACCTTAACTTATTTAATACATATAAAAGTTAGGTTAACCACTGTCGGGCAAATATTATACAAAGGTAATAAAGAAAACAGGGATGTATGTACATTGCTAGCTGAAAATCCTCCCATTCTCAGATATTAGTTTCATTGAGGACAAGGAGCAAGTACAGAATGTTCGTGACACACCGGTATATTCCCTTGAGAGAAAAATATGTTTTCCCCCAGAACACAGAAGCTCCGGCATACAAATAAGGCTGGTTTATCCCGGTAGTGAATGAGCTTGGCACTTTTTCTCATGGCTTTAGAAAGGGAATACATTTGCCCCCATGAGAGACTGACTAGGCTGCCTTTAAAAGACACAGGATCATTTCCCAACTGTATCTGGATATTGCATGTTTTATTCAGCTTTTTACCAGCACTTTTTGTGGGAAATTACTGCTAACAAAATCCATTTTTGGCAGAATGCTAATTTAAAATTAATATAAACTTTATAAACAAATTGCTATAATAACAGTTGGAGTTAGTTTAAAAGAATAAAAAAGCCACCTTAATGTCGAGGTTTACTGGGCCAGTGATATAAACCTTTGTCATCTATACAGTTCACTGATGTTGCACTGCACATTTTGGTTCGAATTGTGCACTTTATTTGACTGATTTGGTCAGTTTGAGAGATTAATTGATTGATTTGGTTAATTGAATGAGAAATCTTTTTTTATTCTTTTCTTTAATCAAAAGGCATGCACAAAATCTCTTACCTTTTCCTTTTTCCCCCACTTAGAGGCTTTTAATCATTTGGGTGATGAGTATCCCAAGCTACACTTTTTTTTAAGAACTCCGCATTCCAATCCTGAGAGAACTTACTGTTTTAAACTAGGACCCTGATAAATAGGCATTTTAAATGTTAGCCTGCCACTTCATTTCATTAGTCATAAGCCCAAGTCAACTACAAAGCAAAAGAAATGCCTTTTTAAAGTGCAAAATGAAGTGTCGTGACAGACTAGCTTTTTAAATGTTATCACTTTGTCTTTAGTAAATTATTAAACGGCCAAAACATCCCATCTGGGTGCGCCCACTTTCCCGCTCTGTTGGGTGCTCGTTGACTTAGATTAGCTGAATTTTTTTTTTTTTTTTTGGCTGTTAAAAGAAAACATATATCCCTAATGCTGGGCCTCTAATTCTCCCCCAGCATCCTGCGGGTGCTTCTTAAACCTTGTCTGGATTCTTTTACATTTTACTTTGGTTTGTGTAGAACTAGTATGAACAGACTGATAGTGGTTTGCTCTGCGTGGTGTCTTGCAGAGGATGCCAGTTATGGATTGCATCTATTTCTCTTTCTCTTTCTTTGGAATGCTTCCTCCTCTCCTGCCTTTCTTATCTTTCTTCTTTTCTTTCTGAGCTTTTTCAGTTCACTTAATCTTCTGTTGGTGTTTAAATCTCTTTACCTTTTTTCTCTCGTCGGTCTGTGGTGCTGCTTGCTCACCTGAAATGCAAGCAGGGTAACATGGGCTTTCCTTTGTCCTCCTCCTCACAGCTCAATCAGCTAATAATTTTATCATCATTAAATATCATTTAACATATTTTTCATGTAATAGTTTAAAATGTTCTCACAATTGGGGAAACTGAGGACCTTAAAGTATAAATTTGAAGAGGACACCCATGTTACCCATGGAACTGACTGAATTTTTGCTTGAAAATTTAATGTGCAATGTGAGAAAGCAGCTCAAATTCATTTAAATAAGCTCATAAATCCAGAGAGAAGCAGATAGAATCACTCACATCTGCACAGTCGTTCAGCCTGAAAAGATAACTGTATATTGGATTGTTTGGTTTGTTTCTGCTATATTTGTTCTGGTTCAAATTTCACCACATGTAGCAGAATGTGGATCAGAATTATTAAACTGAAAAATTAAGAACATTCATGGTATATTTTAGTTTAATTCAATAATTCAGTTCAGAGCCATTGCCTACATACAGTTTTCATCCTTACATACACCCATGCTGGCTCTAAAACTGTACAGAACCCTGTTAAAATGCAAAGTTTTTCTGATGTAAAAAAGCACACTTTTATAAAAAAAAAAATTTTTAAATATCCACATATATATTGTTCAATTCAACTGATAAGCAAACTATTTGATTGGATATAGTTACATAAACAGGCAAACCAATAAACCGATACTTGGGTAATGCACATTTAGATTCAAATTTAGAATTCGATCTTCATTTCATCCTTTGGTTAAAGAGAATCTGATAAAGTGCAGATGAAGTTCAGCAGTCTTAGTAGGATTTTTCTAGCTAAAGCTAAGATTTGAAGGAACAAGTGATCTTATTGTACAAACATTGCCTTACTGGCTAAAAAGGCTAAATTACTTCACTAAAATTGATTGTTAATAGTACAATAATAGATTTTTTTTATTTAGGATACAAGTGTGATCATATAGTTATGTGTTTGGCCTAGTTAAAATTCCTTCCTCCCCCCAATATATATTTTCATCTAGAGTTCCCTGTTCTTCTTTTTACTTCTTTTGTACCATAATTTCATAACGCCTTTTTTCTGACTTTCCAATTTTCACTTCCTTTTGTTTGCTGCTTTTCAATTTATCTTTCCCCCTTTTTATTCCCAGCCTTAAAGACAATTTTTAATTGCTGCAGTTCCATTGTGGGAAGGCATTTTAACATGGCCAGTTCAAACATGAGTCACACTAAACATCTTGCTTATCTATGGCTCCAGTTTGAAATGCTGTAATCCCATGGATGACCAGCAGGTGTCTCCCTATAGGCTATGATTTCCAAGTCTCAGACAGAAATAGTCTTAAAAGAAATTGCATCAGAATAAACATGAACCAATTCTTATTTACATTGAAAGCCCCCATTAGCCAAAATAATGACCTAAGTGAAACTAGACACATTTAGTAAACATGTAATCTCAGTAATGTAGCTTCAGCTGGATGGAAGAAAATACAATAACTTCAGGGGGGCTACATCATACATGCAGAGACATCTGTTTCAATGACATCTGCCCATAAAGACACTGACAGCTCTATCAATCAAGAAGTATTTGGGACCTTAAAGCTTTGGACCGATGTGTTCCTCGCAGGTTCTACATATTTCAATCATCCACTACTTTGATAGGAAGGGATTTTATGTGGCCTTGGGAGATGATGGGGGCCATCTGCCTATGCAGCAAGCTCACACACAAATCTCCCTTTAGGCTCAGATGAGATGACTCTTGTCACTGATATGTGAGGGTTGATCAAAGTCTGAACTCCTGCGTTGTGGTTTGTGGGTTATTTAGTTTTTTTTCCACAAACACGCACAGAGAGGCATGCAGGCGCTACTCTGGTGCTGATCTTTGTTGCCTTTCCTTAAAGCCAGCTGACTCGTCCTCGTCCTCCTCCTCCTCCTCTTCGTCCTCCTCTTCCTCTTCTTCCTCCTCTCACCCCCATGTGGTAAGGCCAATGGTACGCCCCAACGGTAACCTCGTCCGCCTCCCTACCTCCTCCATCATCTTTCCATCCCTCTTTCCTTCTTTCTATCCCTCTTTCTGATCATCAAAAGCATTCCGCTTCCCATTCAGCGTGTCATCTTACTTCTGTTGCTTGAGCTGTGATCCTCTGCAGCATGCTCAGTTATATTCTTGTTCCTCTTGTTTACATTGTGAATATATATATATATATATATATATATATATATATATATATATATATATATATATATATATATATATATATATATATGTGTGTGTGTGTGTGTGTGTGTGTGTGTGTGTGTGAGTGTACGATTGTGTGTGCGTATGTGTGTGTGGGGTAAGGGACACTGCATTTTGCAGGTCTAGTATATCTGGAGTTCTGTGACTTATCTAAATTTATTATTGTGTTTCTTACTGTGGTAACTTTTGTGCTTTCACATCGGTCCAAGTCATCATGATCACGCTATCACGCCGCCTTTTACTCTTCTCCACTGGTCATCCATCTATCTATCTATCAGCACTGCCTTAAAAAGTATTCATTTTGTCACCTTATAACCACAAACTTCAATATATTTTAGACTGATTTAATGCCTTAGACCAACACACAGTAATAAACAGAAAGGAAAAGTCTGGTTTTTAACGTTATTTACAAATAAAAATGTCGATATATAAAGCCCCCTTTATCTGATACCATAAATAAACTCAAGTAATTGCCTTTAAAGGCGATTTATGAATACAGCTGTTCTGTGAGGGCCTTAGAAGTTTGTTAGGGAATGTTAAAACAAAGATAAAGTTGTTGAGAGGTTTAAAACAGTGTACCCCGCCTTGACCACCCCACAGAGCACAGCTCCAAGAAGCAGCCAAGAGGTCCATGGTAACTTTAGAGAGCCTGCAGAAATTCACAGCTCAGGTAGTCGAGTCTGTTGACAGGACAATTAGTTGTGCACTCCACAAATCTGCCTAATGTAGAAGAATGGCAAGAAAGCAAGCCAATGTTGGAGAGAAGCAAGTTGGAGTTTGCAATAAGCCATGTAGGGAGCACAGCAAACATCTGAAAGAAGTTGCTCTGTCAAAATTGAACGTTTTGATATAAACAAAAAATTCTATGAAAATAAAAAACTCAAGACTCTACACCACAGAGGAAAACAGCATCCTCAGTGCTAAATATGGAGTTTCTATGTTTCATGTTTCCTATGTTTCAGCAGGGACAGGAAAGCTGGTCAGAGTTGATAGAAATATGGTTCAAGTTAAATACAGGGCAAGGCTGGAGGAAAACTTGTCAAGAGGCTACAAAAACCTCAAGACTGAGCTTCACCTTCCAGCTCAACAATGACTACATATCCAGCCACAATGGAATCGTTTAGATAAGGGGTCTCCAACTCCAGTTCCCAAGAGCTTCTGTCTTACAGCTTTCTGATACATCTCTGCTCAAACACACATTGAATGTAACAAATGGGCTCTGATTAATTTGATTATATGCTTTGAGCCATTTGATTCTGGTGTGTTGGAGCAGTGATGCATCTAGAAGTTGAAGGACAGGAGATCTCAATAACTGAAGTTGAAAGAATCCTGGTTTAGATCAAATAATATTTAATAAGCTGACATGGCCCAGTCAAAGTCCAGACCTGAATACGATTGAGAATCTATGACAAGACTTGAAAATGGATGTTTACAGAGTTGTTTTACAAATAATGGGCAAAAACTTTAGTCCTCAGATGTATGTCATTGCACTGAAAAGTAGATCTACAGAGAATTAACTAAGGGGGAGGGAGTCAGGATCATTATGCATGCTGCAATTTTTAGTTTTAATCTTCAAAAAAAAAAAAAAAAAAAAAAAAAAAAAACAACAACTTCTGCTTCAAAATAATGCACTACTTTGTCTTGGTCTATCACATTCCCGATAAATGACACTGAAGTTTGTGATATTAACGTGACAACATGAGGAAGAGTTCTTTTTTGCCAGGCACTGCTTCTGTCTATGTTTCAGCTTCTGAATTTGTCTTTTTGTTTGTATCCAATTAAATCAAAGTATTTTTCATCTTCAGCCTCTTCTTCTTGCTCTTCTCTTCTTTCTGTCACACTTTCTGTTACTGTACCTCTCCTGCCCACTTGCCCAACTCTTCTATTGGTGCAGTGGCGCCCACTGTGGTCCAGCTGTGGTATTACTTGCAGTGCTGAACTGTGATTTTTACTCCTGAAAAGGATGCATCATTTTCCTCTTATCTGTCAGTGGAGTCTGGGACAACCTGTGATCAGTTCTGAAAAAACAGTTAACTTCCAGAGTTAAAAAGTGGACAAATTCATTAAATTAAAATGTTAACTTTAAGGGTTCGAGTTTTAGCACAGAAAACAACCCATAATTTAAGTCAGTGCTATGTTTAAAGATAACATGTAATATCTGTTGTCCCAAACTGCAATGAGATGTGTGGAGAATGACCAGTTCTTTGTAAGAGCACACTGTGTGTTCTCTGTGGGATTAACATAAGGAATTGATGGCTTCTTGGAAAAATACAAATGGCAAAACAGAATCAGGTTTCAGACAGGCTGCTGTGTTTTATGGGTTACATTCAGATTGTTTAACACTTCCGTCATTTTTAGTTGTTTTTTTATGTTGGTCTTAACTTGGGTTCCCACCTATTAATTACATCCTTAGTCATATTGCATCTGCAGCTTTTACTGCTTGTGATATACAGAAATACTGATACTGCATTTTATATCTTCCCTTTGTCACATAGAGCAAGCGGGAGGAGTATAAATAAATAAATCTGTATTAGAAAAGCACTCAGTCAGACATCTAAATATTTAATCACTAGTTAGTTCCTGTGGGCATTTCCAGTGGTTTTAAGATGTTAGAAACAAGGGGCCAACTTAGCATTTTTAAAATTTTACAAAAACAATTTAAAAAGACAAAATTCCCAACGCAGGCCAAGTAGTTAATTGTTTAAAAGGTAACTTCTGTGCAGTTTAACAAAGTTTCATTAAGATCCAAACAGATAAGGGACATGATTATGTTTGAATAGCTGCAATGTGTTCTTATTCTCCGGTTGGGATGTATGATAATTAGCTAACAGGCTTGGGCTTTCTTATTGTATCTCCTTGAGTGGTTTTAGTGATTTATGGACGCATGTACAGGTGCATCTTAATAAAATGGAATGTTATCAAAGACATTATGTCAGTAATTCTATTCAGATAATCAATGCAAAGCTGGCTGATTAAACGGCAGTATATAAGGAAAATTAATGGAAAATTAAGTGAATAGAAAAAGTGTTTTAGAAAATGGTACTCAAACTATACGGATAATGGAGCTTTATCACAGTGAAGCAAAATCCATTCAAGAGTTTGGGGGAGATTCACAAGGCACTGACTGTCTGGAGTTAATGCTTTAAAAGCCACCACACAGATCTAAGATGATCTAAAATGGTCTTCCAGGAGGTTTAGATTACTTCATTCTGCTGACAAGCTTTTTGGAAATGCTGGTTTTATTTTGCAGCTGGACTTGTTCACATTGACAAAAGTACCAATACCTGGTTTAATAACCATGGTATCACTGTGATACCATGTCTGGCCAGCAGATGCACCAGACCCAAACTATGGGGCACTGTCAAGTGGGAGGGAAGATACACCTGACCCAACAATGCAGATCGAGGTGAATGCAGCTTTCAAAAGAAACCTGGGCTTCCTTAACACCTCAGCAGCACTGCAGACTAATCTGCATACCAGCTGCACTTATGAAAAACATTGAGTGTTTATACGGTGGAGTATATAAACATACTTTTCAGGATTTTTTAAATTTTTTTTTTACTGGCGGTAGGTAATACCCAAGTTTTCTGAAAAACTAAATTTTGAGCTTAACTTTAAGTCATTATCACCAAAAGTAATAGAAATAAACTCTTGAAATATATCACTCAGTGCGTAATGAATATAAGTTTCACTTCTGATGGCAACCAAATTTATTAAGATGCACCTTGTACCTCTCTAAGTCGCAGACTTGTGGTCAATCTTAGCGGCTGTAAATATAAAGAAGCTTAACTATCCAGGTTAAAAATACGGTTTTGCAGAGAAGAGCCAGAGACATTTATAATTAGGAAGGTGCTGGATAATTTTGTTATTTATTGCTTGCCAAATAATTTTTCCATGAAGTCACATAAATATAGCATGACTGCCCGATTCTCTCCCAGATCTCTTTTCTTGTTTGATTTTGATGGGATTTCCTTAGGACGCTGATTTCCATTTATTAACTCTGTGTGTTTGTGTGTGTGTATGTGTGTTATGCATATTTACATCTACGTCTTCGTGTTTATGGTAATATGCATACAAACGACCTGTGTGGTTCACGTCTTTGTGTACATATGCATGTCTGTCATTACCCATTTATACCTGTCTGTGTGGACTGTGTGTGTGTGCGTGTTTCCCTTCCCTATCAATTTGCATGTGTTCCCATGCGTCCTGTGTTTTTTTTTTTCCTCTGAAAAAAAACACCAAACCCCACCAAAAGGGACTTCAGAATTCTGAAGAGAACGCCAGGATCTCCATCACCTTCTTCCGGCTGTTCCGCGTGATGAGGCTGGTGAAGCTGCTATCTCGCGGGGAAGGGATTCGGACCCTGCTGTGGACCTTCATCAAATCTTTCCAAGTGAGGGGAGAACCGGACACTACATGCTAGAGAAAATGGCGGGTTGGGTTTATGCAGGGCACAAGTGCTAATCTAACTCACGTGGCACTTCGTTATAGAACTATGGTCTTTGAGGATCTGAGATTATATGGGACAAACTTGACAACTTCTCCTTTCCTTACCTTACCTCATCCATCCACATGCTCTGCTCTTTACTTTGCAGAAAGTCATGGAGATGGGATGAGGTTCGGATTTCAGCAGGATAGTTAGGGAAATAGGATGAAATTATAAATACTTTATTCTGCTTTTTCCCCCTCTCCTCTTCTTCTTCTCTATCTTCTTGCCTTCTCAATTCTTTTAACTCCTACACATTTTACTATCACTAACTCTAAAAGCTCATCATTTCCCTGTAGGCAAGATAAGCAGTAGATAAGTTCAACAAAGCACCAAAAAATCTAAATCATTTGATTGACTTTGAGATAAAGACAAAAAGGAATCTGTTCTCTCTCTTGTGTTTGGTAAGTTGGGCCACTTCTTGTTAGAGTACAACCAGGTGAACTCAAAGAATTCCAATACCTGACTATGGGTTTGAAATAAAGGGTCATCATAAAAATGTTTTACTCCTTACAATAGCATTATAATGCATAATTTCCACATTTTTAAAAAGCATATATAATCATTTTATTTTCATTTGTCTTCAGGTTGGTAGCTCAGGAAATGGATATTAATTTTTACGTGCAAAATTAAAAAAAAAAAAAAAAAAAAAAAAAAAAAGCAAACACTGATCATAGGTATTTATTTATAATGGCCCCCCAAGAAGAGAGTAGGAATTAGTAATGTCTGGGGCTTGAATGTAAGTTCATGAAAGTATCAATTTTCATGGTGATTTGTCCAGTGAGAAGGATAAAGTCAAGTGAAGCATTGTCTAAGAGTGTTAGCTTGGAGCCCTAACAGACTGGCACCCTATCCAGAGATTTAAAAGCACTCTGTGAAAAGTTGTGTCTGCCTCTGAATCACCACCTAATTGAATGAAGGACTAATGTCAAAAATTGTAATCCAACAATCTACAATTCTGGCACCAAAATGTTTTAAACCTTTTCTGGCTCTATCTATTTACTCCTAAATAGGTTTTAAAAACAATGATTTGGCCTGACGAACCAATATACAGGAGCCACTTTAGCCAAAAGCTCAGCTGTTTATCTCTGGTAAAGCTGGTCTGGTGGCTGAAGTTTAGAGATCAGCTCCTAGCTTGTTAAGGTTTTTAACTGTCGTCAGATGATTTCTGCTGGATTGTTTTTGGTGCTGTGCCACTTCAGATTCATTCACTCTTACTTCCTAAAAAAAAAACAACTAGCAATTATTAACCTGTTATGAACCTATTATTTATAGCATAACTAAGTGAGAAAAGGGAACTGAAAGTGAATGATCTGCAGTCTTAGTGAGTGCTAATTCTAAATACTTGGCACTGATGTTTCTCTCCTTTTTTCAGGCTCTGCCCTATGTAGCTCTGCTTATAGTGATGCTCTTCTTCATATACGCTGTCATCGGCATGCAGGTAAGCTGTTCCCCTTGCTACCCTGAACCCTGTCATCAGCTTTCTCCTTTCTTCTCCTGTAGCAGGTCTTCATGTTTCGTCTGTCCTCCTGGAGTTGGTCAAATCGTCATTCTCCACTTCTTTTGACCACTGTGTTGTTCTTGTTTATTTTGTTGCCCTTATCCTGTATTTTGTTTGCTTGTACAAGTTGTTGTGTTGGTTCTTTCCCTCTTGATGTGGAGTTGCAGTTTGATTTGATTTGCCGGAGACAACCGCCCTCTAATTCTGACGTCCTCTTGACAATGCTGACATCATTTGCTGAATGCTGTGACTATCCCTCTTTCCCCCTCCAATCCTACTGTGCAGATGTTTGGTAAGATAGCCCTGCGGGACCACGCGCAAATCAACAGGAACAACAATTTCCAGACGTTCCCTCAGGCAGTGCTGCTGCTCTTCAGGTTAGAGCGATTAGAATGATTCGAGAATATCATTGTTTTAAACTTTCAGAGTTTTCTTTGTTCCTATCTATGACCCCATTGTTCTTCAATGTTCTCTAAAACATCTCTAAAGCTTTTACAGCTGTATTAATGCTGATATTACACACAAGTGGAATGTATTTTCAAAACAGGGGGCTTCTGAAGTTAGCTGTACTCAGTGTTTCTGGTTATCAGAGTATGGAGTTGAATAAAAATGCATGATGCACTATACAGATGTTTATTTGTAAGCTAATTTGAAAGGCATGCTTCATCTTCCTTCTTCTTCACAATCATGCACTACTTTGTGTTGGTGTAGCTCATAAAATTACAATACACTGAACACTGTTGTAGTAATGCAAAAATGTGAAAAGGTTCTCGTGGTATGAATAGTTTTGCAAGGTACTGTATGTTCAGTGAATTATTTAAGAAAATGAAGTTACTATTGCAATTGTTCACACTTGTGTTTACTTTTTTTTGTCTCTCTCTTTTGCTATTTTGACCTTAATATGTCTATTTGTGCGTGTATGTATGTTTTCTGCATACATCTTGACACATGATTTTTTTTTCTTTGTATATTTAAATACTTTTGCATGAATCTGCATGCTGCATGTTTGTGCTTCTGTTGTGTTTATCAGATGTGCAACTGGTGAGGCGTGGCAAGAGATCATGCTGGCGTGTTCGCCCAATAACCCGTGCGAGAAAGGGTCAACCAATGAAAACAGCACAACCCATGACGATTGTGGCAGCCAGTTTGCCATCATTTACTTTGTCAGCTTCTACATGTTGTGTGCCTTTCTGGTAAGTACAGAAGAGAAAACAAAGTGGTTTTCTGAGCAAGAGAAATTTAATTAGTTAATGTGCAAAGTGCATTTTCAGTTTGTAATTTTGTAGTTTCAAAATTGTAATGTAATTTACTAATAACTGGAATCAATGAGACTGATTTTGCCCTGCTTTTCCAGATCATCAACCTTTTTGTGGCTGTAATCATGGACAACTTTGATTATCTGACACGCGACTGGTCAATTCTGGGGCCGCATCATCTTGATGAGTTTAAGAGGATCTGGGCCGAATACGACCCAGAGGCTAAGTAGGTTTAAAATAAGCAGAAATAAAATCAGCATCAGAATAAAGATGTGGTCATTTTTACAATGAGACTTCTTCACGGTTTTCAGGGGGAGGATTAAACACCTTGACGTGGTCACCTTGCTCCGGAGAATACAGCCTCCCCTTGGCTTTGGAAAGCTCTGTCCACACAGGGTGGCGTGCAAGGTAAAATAATTCATGCAAATTTCTACACATCATCTGTAGGATATAAAGCTGTGGACAATATACAGAACATTTTAAGAGATAATTTAATATGTAGTAAAGAAGAGTATGTGTCAATAGTCACCAAAAAATTTTGTTATGCACAAATTCCATTGCTTCACTGTTAAATCTTTTGTCAGACCTTTCTATGGTATACAGGAGTACAATAATAAACATTTTATAAGTTTGAAAGGCTTTTATGGATGCATAAATGGTATCATGATGCTTCATTGTCATAATGACACAGGAATCGTGGTCAGTCCTTTTTCCAGATGTCCCAAAAAGTCTGAAAGGGCCTTCATTAGAGAAAGAAACTGTACCCTGGTTTTCTGCAATCCACTCCTAGTACTTCCCCTAGAATATCAGCCTCCTCTTGATAAACTTAATGTAAACTGCTCACTTCAAACAACTGAAGCAGTAAAGTTTGTTTAGAATAAACAAGACCAAAAAAAACATTTCCATCAGCACCAAACCTGTTTGTCACAACTGAATGTCTTCTCTGTATGACTCATGGCTGTTTGGTCTCTTGTAGCGCCTGGTGTCAATGAATATGCCTCTGAACAGCGATGGAACCGTTATGTTCAATGCCACACTGTTTGCTTTGGTCAGAACAGCACTCAGGATCAAGACAGAAGGTAACAGACACAAACTTTACATAGAAGAGCAAGTCAAGCTAGAAAACATGTAAACAATGAATTTTTAAGACAGAAGATAATTCAGGCACTTTGTTGCTCAAAATAATAAAATAATTTTTCCAACGTCATTTAGAATGTAAAGTTTAAATTTTAATTGACAAGGCTGCTTTTGGAGTAAACGATCGTTATGGGGGTTATAACACTAGATTATGGCTGTTTAAACTGGGTTATCTTTGGTGTTTTTCCAATATTCAACTGAAAAATGAAATAATGTCTCTGCATCCGGGTGCTAGCAAAAAAATGTTCTAAAGAATTGTGGGAGTGCTCAAGATCTCATGCCATATTTAAAAAAAATGTTAATGTCCCAAATATACAAATAAAAGGGTTTTTGATGTTGTGAGGCCTTAATTGTAAGTGTGACAGTTTCTCTTCAAACATACTGTATGCGTGCTGTGTTTCATTGCTTTAAATTCTTTGATAATAATAATAATAATAATAATAATAATAATAATAATAATAATAATAATAATAATAATAATAATTTATACTGTAACAAGAAGTACACAAATAATTTATTAGAGTCCTTGTGGATAATTCCGGGATATTTATTTTCGAGCCCATATAAACAGAAATGATGGACATTAACATAAAAATAAAATATCTGAAAATAAAAACCAGTAGCACAATGACACTAGTTCTGAAAACGGAGTACTGTATTAAAACCTAAAGTGTATGTAAATGTAAATAACTCTCCTTTTTTTTTTGGAAACAGATGATTCACATAATTTTGAATCATCATTTTAATTATATTTGAACAAAATTGCCATTCTGACCCACTCATCACCAGTAGATGGTGGTAATACACATCAAATAGCTGTTCGCCAACCGCCAATAAACTCACAAAGAAGACGATAACTAGCTGATATTGTGCAATGCTCCAAGCAGTCGTGAGGATGCGCAGCACCAGGGCCACTCTGCGCCAAACCGACAGGTGTGCAATAGGTGCTTGGGGGCAAAGAAATGGTGTTAGGTGCTTAAGTAGTTCAAACTTGCTACTATCCAGTCCCTTTCTTCATCCCACTGGCATGAAGTGCGGGAAATGTAGGAAGTGGTACACAGGAGTATGAAATCTCAAACATCCCCTGACAGTGCACTCGGCTTTCGAAAGCGTTGCTCAGCATGACACGAACCTGTTGGTTAGGGGGATCTATTCGATTTACAGGGTGTTCTGAATCTATATTGAATGGGAAGAAAAAATTATTGTAATGCACTGATGAATCACTATTTTTACCCACCCCTAATATCCAGGTAATCTGGAGCAGGCTAATGAAGAGCTAAGAGCAATTGTGAAAAAGATCTGGAAGAGAACCAGCATGAAGCTGTTGGATCAAGTAGTGCCTCCTGCTGGTGGTCTGTATCCTCCTTGATATCTATGTGATTTCTCTAAAACTGCAGTGACACATCATTTTAAAAATTGTTTAAATTTAAAACTTTTTAATTTGTTGTGCAGATGATGAAGTAACAGTTGGAAAGTTCTACGCCACGTTCCTCATCCAGGAATATTTCCGCAAGTTTAAGAAGAGGAAAGAACAAGGACTCGTGGCCAAGGTGCCTCCCAAAACTGCCCTTTCTCTGCAGGTACTCACAGGAGTTCAGTGTTTTGTTTTGATGAATGGCACATAAAAAAGGGAAGCAGAGACTAAGCAGCAATTGATGGTGTTTGATCTGTGTGAAGGCGGGCCTGCGGACACTTCATGACATCGGTCCAGAGATCAGAAGGGCCATCTCCGGAGACTTGAACGTGGAGGAGGAGATGGATAAAGGCATGAAGGAATCCGTGTCAGCTGCATCTGAGGACGATATCTTCAGGGTAAAGGTTGGATACACACACCCCCACTCACTCTCCAAAAAGAGAGAGAGAAAAAGAGACGATTGTCACTGGCTTGAGGGTCCATCCATATCAAGATACATGCCTGCATGTGCTCAGTGCCTCATAGACAATTAAGTAAGCAGCATGCCCCACCAGATGGCTTGGCTCCCAGCTATCACTAAAGTCTGCTATTAGCGAACATTGCATTTTCTATGTTATTTACATGTGCAGAATTACTTGATCAGATTGAAATGTATTCATGTATATGGGCACAAAATTATTAAACATTATGTGTGTTTTCATGCACCAGGCTTCATTCAGAATAAAAGCACTGACGTGCAGAGTTTCCCCTCAAAATACACACTACTTTGTCTTATGAGCACCCAGAATGGACCCACACCAGGTTCTAATAACAGTTCAGATGTTACTGGCCTCCCTAATTAAGCAACAGACTGAGCAACACATGCCGTTTGTCTTCCTGCGCGACAGGATGGGAGATCGGGAGAAAATAAACATCCTTGAAAGTTTTGACCATAACACACTGGTTTTAGACCACTTTTACTTGCCCAACATTGTACTTGGCTACTGAAGGCGGACACACATCTCACAGACATAGGGCAGACATGCAAAGTCATATATATATATATATATATATATATATATATATATATATATATATATATATATATATATATATATATATATATATATATATATATAGAGAGAGAGAGAGAGAGAGAGAGTAACACAGACAAATTTTTGTGACTCTTCGCTTAAAGTTTGAGTTACAACCCTTCAATTTTCAACATCGTTCCAGGTTTTTTAATGCTCTACATAGGTTGCACTTATATTTTTACATTGAAAAAGTGTACTTCTTAATAACAAAGAGACGAAACTGGATCAGTGATTTTCTTCTTTCTGCACAAGTAGCTGATCAGAAATAAAATGACAGACTGTGTTATCCAAGTTTTTTATGTTGTAGTGCTTACGCCTTTCCTTAAAGTTTTGGCTTTTTTGATGCTTTGCTTGATTAATAACTGATGGTCTTTGCTTTGCATTTCCATGTAGTAAAAGGTTTAACGTTATAAACAGCAGAGTTGTGGACTTGAGTCATCTGACTCGAGAATCGAGTCAGACTGGAGTCACAAATTTAGACTTGACTTGATGAGGACTTTCACACCGGTGACTTGTGACTTCACTTTGACCCCTTTGACTTGAAAAGACTTAATCTGTAAAAACCAAACTGAAAGTTTGCTGGAAAGGAAACACAATGGAACCGCTGCACACCCCCTGCCTTTTACCAATATTTCTACCTTGTGTTGCTACAACAAGCACGCTCCATCTACAGTGCTGTTTGCCCGCTTTTCTTTTTTATTCCTAGAAGACAATTAAGACTATGACAGAAGTAAAGATGTCCTGTTATGCTACGCTATCAGGTGTGCATTACATTAAAAAAAAATAGCTGCTTCACCCAATCAGTGGGCAGGCTGCTATACAACCTCACTCCATTCCATCATAATTTTCACACACCTTCAGTAAGATTTTAAATTCACACATAAGCACGTATCTTAGTCTGGAGACTGACGGAAGGGCTGCCAATGGCTGTATTGCCCTTTCGTATGGGATGCCAGAGCTGCCATAAATGTGTGATGTGTGGTCATTGTGTTGGGTGATGGACACAGTACATAATGGTCCAAGATAGTGAGCAATCATGATGTCTTGCTGAAGTAATAATGGAAGTGTTTTTTCTTAAAAAAGAAATTTATGAAAGACAAAAAAAAAAAAAAAGCTAAAGTCGCAAAGAAAAAGTTTCAATATCATTGTGTTATTTCTCTTTATTATTTTTAAATTTGTTAATGTTTACTATGTTACAAATGTGATGATTACAATGCTTCACTATTATGTTAGATTTAATTATACAATTAGGCAAAAGTATATCTTTTTTTCCACATGCCAAATTTGTAAGATACAAATGTTTTATTTTTTTCAGATAATCTACTGTATTTTACTAATTATCACTTGTGGATTTCTTTATTCAGTTAGTTATATTTAATAATTTCCAGATAGTTTTTGTAATTTCTCATAATCCCCACATCGAACTTAACAGAGAAATGATATATGTCATTTGCTTGTGCAGACTACAAGGTGATCAAAGAAAAATTAATTTGAATTAGGGCTGAAAGATAGAGAGCCATCTAACTTTTTGACATTTAAACTTACAAAAAGAATGATGAATTAAAGCTAATCAATGAACTAATGTATGCTTAATGTTAGCTTAACAACTAAGTTCTTTGTACTTGCTAATTCAATCACAGAGCCTGGAAAGTCACAGGTTCCAATGAGTACATGAGAGGTCTCTGAGCTTTGAGCCTGAACTAGAAACAAAATTAGTGCACCAAGCTGGATAGTATCTTGTACATAAATATGTTTTTTCTGCTCAATATTTTATAAATTTACTGAATATTTTGTTTATTTTGGGTAATATTTACCATACAAAACATCTGCACTGAATTTCGGACAAAGTTCACCTGTTCTTGCTGGTTTTGGTAAACAAAAACAACTATTTAAAAAAAATTAAAAATCTCAAAATTATTGTTACTCTGATTAAATTACTACTTAAATTACTTGAGACTTCACTCAGGACTTGGGTGGAGAGAATTGAGACTTACTTGTTACTTCTAACACAATGACTTGGTCCCACCTCTGATAATTAATAATTACTGTGCATTACAAAAGTACCAAAATTGCTTTACTTTTTTCACGTTGTGTTCTGTCACAGCAACAAACTTCAGTGTATATTATTAGGACTTTGTGTGATAGACCAACACAAAGTGGTGGACAATTGTAAGATGTAAGGAAAAGAATAAAAAGTTTTCGAAACTTTTTTGCAAATAAATACCTGGAAAGTGTGGCATGAATTTGTATTTTGTTCCCCTGAGTCAACATTTTGTTGAGGAGACTATATCCCAGTACAGTTACAAGCTTTTGGGATATGCCTCTACTAGCTTTGCACATACTGAATACAAACAAGTTTTGCCCATTCTTTACAAAATAGCTCAAGCTCAGTCATATAGGATGGAGAACACATGAAAAAAGCTATTTTAAGGTATTGCCACAGATTCCCATTTAATTTAGATTTAACCTTTGAATATGCCATTCCAAAACCTGAATTACTTTTGAGATAAAGCATTACTTTAATTAGATGAATTGAATCACTGTTTCTTTGCATTAGATTTTATTCACAGGTTCAGAGTAAAGGGGACTGAATACAGATGTATTTTAGATTTTTCAGACTTTATTGTCAAAAAGTGTTTGAAATTATGCATTTCTTTACTTTAACTCCTCTTTCACAATTATGCATTGTTCTGACTTGGTTTCTAAAACAAATTCTCATCAAAATACAATAAGGTTTGTGGTTGTAATGTGACAAAATGTGAAAAGGGCAAGGGATATTTTTACTTTTGCAAGGCACTGTATCACTAAAATATAGATTGTATGTTCTAAGATATATTTGACCAGTTCTCAGAAAACTTTTCTATCCCAATTATTTTCCACTCTGTCTTTTTACACAACAGCGAACAGGAGGCTTGTTCGGCAACCACGTCAACTACTACAACCAGAGCGACGGCCGTGGGTCCTTCCCACAGTCCTTCACCACTCAGCGTCCCCTGCACATCAGCCAGAAGGGTTCTCCGTGTGAAGGTGAAAGCCCATCCCACGAGAAGCTGATGGACTCAACCACGTTCACCCCTTCATCTTACTCCTCATCAGGCTCAAACGCCAACATCAACAATGCCAACAACACTGGAATGACTGGAGTGACAACCCAGGGAATCAGCCGATTTCCAAGCCCGTCCATAAGCACCGTGGATGGGCACACAGGCCAGCCCCTCACACCCATTCTGCTGCCAAGATCAGCATGGTGCTTCCCTCCAAAAAGGTGTGTATAAGACAATCTTGAAATCCTCATGATAAAGCTAACTGCATCTTCATGCGACTGTCGCCCTCAAAGCTTTAATTTCTTTTTTTCATACTCTTGCCTTTAAAGTCTTCCCTCAATATAGAAAGTTAACATAATTAACAAATCTACAATTCCCTCCAGACATCAATGAGTCCACTATTTTCTTCTCTTCATCACCTGCTTTCTCTCCTTCTCTCTTGTTTCTATTGGCAAGCAGGATGTTTTATGACACCCTCATGCGGTATGTTGCCAGGGGTCAGAGAGGGAATGTGTGTGGGTTCTGTTAGCTTCCTGAGTGCGCACAAAAAAAAAAAAAATCTTATGATCCTTTACAAAGAAGCATAGCTGTCAAGGTGCAACAATGACACTTGCTGCTATGCACATAATGCAGTAGTTGCTATAGCAAAAGCCAGGCTTCGCAGTGCAGCTTTAAAGTCAGCTACCAAAGCCAGAGATGGACTGTTTGGTGCAGCATGCCAAAACCTCTCCTGTCGAGGGCTTCTGCTGCTGCTCTTTTATTGTACATCACAGCAGGTCTGGGTTAGACAGAATAAGTTTCCCCATCTGTGGAGAAACCTTATTCTTACCAGTTCTTCTAATCAAACTTAAAACCTTAGAATTTGTCAGCACTGGTCTGAAATATACAGCAAGGTACGTTCAGTACTTTGGTCCAAAATAATTCACAGCATGTTCAAGGGATATAGGTTTGTACATTATATATATATATATATATATATATATATATATATATATATATATATATATATATATATATATAGTATATTGCATTTGTAATTATTTAATACCAATTCACGCAATTCAGTGGGATGGGATACACTTCAGTTTATTCCAATGCAATCCAATCCATTACATATTTCTCAGGGGAATAGTGATGTACCTGTTTAATCTGAGATAAAAAGGAAATTACCTAGTCAAAAGATAAATTACTGCCAGTCAAAGTAAGTGACTGGCTAACAAATTAGTTTCTCAGGCACTCTGGTCCACTAAGAACAACTTTTATCCTGTCTAAATTTAATCTGAAAATTAAAATTCATCCAGGTTTTTTCTCTATAAAACATGTCTGTTATTTAATGAACGGAGGGTCATCAACATAACAATGGACATTTATTCCATACAGAGTGAATGCAAATACAGTTGAAACTGATGTTTACATAAACATATAAAAATATATAATAAACTATAAAAAATACAACATTTTTACCTCACTATCTGACATTAAAATCAGGTTTCAGCTAAGTTAGGATGATCAAAGTTCTCCTTGTCTTGATAATGAGGTTATGACTTTTGGAATCTTCTGATGGGTTAAATCACAGCTCTTGAGTTATTTTGAGAGAAACCTGTGGATATATATTTTAAAGCACACTTCCAGCACTCTTTTTGTGACATCATGAGAAAAAAAAAGAAGAAGAGAATTGGGGACTCTTCTTCCCCAATTTCCAGATCCCTGAAGGTGTGACATTCATCTATTCAAACAACTAGATGTAAGTGTAAACACCATGGCTAGCCATGGAACAGGGAGATGGGTGCTATATCCCAGAGATGAATGGGTTTTGGTGCAAATGTGAGTTTTAACAAGAGAAAAGGCTGTGCTGACTACAGGATTTAAGACCATGTCATTATCATTATCCACAGTGATACCAAAATTGGCTGAAAGGCCACTTAAAAAAGAAGAAGCAGTTTCTCTAGAAGCAACATTAAAAAAAAAAAAACACATTACAGTGGATTCCAAGTGGTCATGGGGGTTAGGGACCACAGCTGCCCATGAACAGCAAAAATCTGTGAATACTTGAGACCACCACTAAAAACGCTTATAACTGCTTATTTTAAAAGCTCAAACACCAAATATACCTAAATATGCATTTCCACGCACAGTGGAAACCATTTGAGAACTACCATAGAAAACCTCCATATCTGCTTTCTAGGGGGTACCACCAATCAGCACCAAGGAAAATGAATGGTGCTCCTGGATTGGCCGCTTTGGACACGCCAGCCAATACTGGTGAAGTAGCATATTGCCTACATATTTCAGCTTTCTAAGCTGCATTTTCTTTTGAATATTTTAGAAAAAAAAAAAAAAAAATCAGTGAAAAAGTGAATTTTCCACTAATAACTTGGAGTTACTGTCCACTGTACAGTTTGAAAAACACATAAAAGACAAATTCTTAACTTTGTAGTCTGAAGAAAATAAAATTATAGAATTCAATTGAAGTATCATGACAAAAAAACATTTTATGAAAATATTAAAGCAAAGACATCACACAGGAAGTTAGAGCTTGGGTGGAAATGGGTCCTCCAAACTGACAATGACCCTAACCAAGTTAGCTACAAAATGGCTTAAGGACAACAAACTCAAGTTAAGTTATATATGTTTTGGGAGTCCTGACCTAAAACAGGAAAAACGTTTGACTGATTTAATGTAAGCCAGTGAGAAAAAAAATGTTTATGTATCGTTTTATACAATGTATGTAAACATCTGGTTTCAACTCGCTAAAAGAATTGGGCCATGCACTGAACCCTGTGGTACTCCATACCCTATCTGTTTTGTGGAGTGTATTTATCAGGACCTTAAACTGCAAACTGTTAGATAAATATAATTTAAACCAGCCTACAGTATATTGTGATCCGTTGGATCAAATGCAAGGTTGAGATCTAAAACAAGTACACACAGAAGTCTATTATTGGAGGCCATGAGATTGTTTATTAGTAGCTTTCAAAGGAGCAATTTCTGTACTACAGCAAGCCTTAAAATCCTTATATGTGTTCTGCAACTGTTGGTCAAGTTATGACTATCTGACTGGTAATGATCTAAATATTTTTGAGTTGGATGGTACATTTTCTATAAAGTTCTAAGTAGATATCTGAATGATTAAATGACCACATTAGAAAATACTTTACCCAAATAGCCCCAGCACCAGAAAGGCTTTAGGAACATTAAAGTTCCTAAAAAACTAAGGTTTATCAATTTCACATTGCTCTTTAATCTTAAGACAGGTTTATTTATTAGCTTTTACTTTTACCCCAAATCTGATTAGGTGATTTATTACATAAAAATAAAAATGTAAGCTTTCTGAGACTTTGTGTTTGATTTGTAGCCACAGGTCAGGCTTCATTTTAAATTAATCACTCATCGGAAACGGTTTTATTAATGTTTCACTTGAACACTGATCTAACCCAGAATTTGCTGTGGAGTCCTGAAATAGCTGACATTTTATTTTATTTTTCTTTACCAGAATGTTCTCAGAAGGTATTTACATTTTGCTGCACAAATAAGAAAAAATAATTTCTGCATTTCAGAGTTCATTTTTTAAAATATATTCCAGACTTGGTGGGTAATTTCAAACACTAAGGCAGATTGTAGGAAATTTGTTCTTTTAAACAAACACTCTGGTGAAGAAGAAAAGAACTGAAATTTAAATGTCAGAATGTTTCCTTAAAGCTGAGTTCTGGAGTATGAAACAGATCCAGCTGATGAGAAGACATCTTTGAAAGATTTTCTTGATTAAAAAAAAAAAAAAAAAAAAAAAAAAAAAAAAAAAAAAAAAAAAAATAGTGCAGTCCATTGTGATGAAACAACTGACAGCCGTTGACTTATTGACTCTGTAACTTTTGTGTAAATAATGATGTGCTTTCAACCTCAAATTAGAAAAACATGGATCCAAGATATTACATATTTTTTTCCAAGCATGAGAAAAGCAGGAAAACTTAAGAAAATAGGATGGAATTTTAAAACCAAAATGGTAACACAAATGGAG
This sequence comes from Anableps anableps, assembly GCA_014839685.1. Classification (NCBI taxonomy): domain Eukaryota; kingdom Metazoa; phylum Chordata; class Actinopteri; order Cyprinodontiformes; family Anablepidae; genus Anableps; species Anableps anableps. The sequence continues at coordinate 11,394,784 of CM026087.1, read as the reverse complement.
ACCCAAATACTAGTTTTCAGGAAGAATGAATCACAAAAACACATCCGAAAAGATTAATCTTTGGTGTCCTGAGACACAAAAGAGACTGTTTTGAGAGACAATATTTTAAAAGCATTTTTGATCCAAACCAAATCTGCTTCAACTTGTCTACTGTTTTGCACTCAAATATAGTCAAAATAAATGAAATTTTAGATTTTCCATATTTAAACTTTTTCTTCAGTGGGGTTGCATTTAATTTATTTTTATGATAATGAATTTATTGTTATGCTAATGCTGTCAGAGCCTTTGCCAGTAAAAATCAACTCAATATTACTCTCTTCTATGCTTTTCAAAGATGTCTGAATTTCAGTCTGGCTATCATTTCTCATATTCCAAGTGTTGTCTTTAGTGCTATTCACCTTTTTGCTTCAACAAAACAGCCATAAATCCCAGCTGCTTCTCTGCAGGCTTGTCCTCTTCCTACTGTTCCCCAGATAAAGTAGTGAAGCCACTCCAGGTTTTTAAATCCCCCTCCTCTGAAGCTCATTGCTGTTTTGCTAATCAGCTGCTTTTTATGTGTTTACATATGTTTCTCAATGTGCCTCCATCTGTGATGTGTGTCTGTGTTAATTTTGTTTGTGTTTGTTTGCTGTGCTTGTTTGGTTGCTGGCCAATTTATTTGTAGCTCGGACTCGAGTGACAGTCGTCTGCCAATCATCCAGAGAGGGGAGGGGTCAACAGAGGAGACGTACGATGAGAGTTATGGTGACGACAGGGAGTACCAGGATGATGAGCACTCACTTTCCTCTGACATGTACTACTGAAAAACACTCACAGTTTAGCCTTCAGCCTGAATCTGATCAGAACACAAGACTGATTTCATTTCTCCTTGTGTATTTGTTTGTACCTATTAGGTTGGTGTATCATGATGAAACATGTAAACAGCTCACTCCTATGGAGGAAGCAGAAGAAATAGAGGAGCAAAAAGGAGGAGGGTGGCAGTCTCCACGAAGAGTCTTCCTCTGTCCAACTACCCTGGGTGTGTACACACAGATTCATGGACAGAAATTTCTCCAACCACATTCTGCGTAACTACACAGGCTGTAATTTGTACATTTGCACTTTTGTGATTTGTGTGTTAGCACGGAGATCTTCCTTCCATCTGGAATGTCTCCGGAGACAGTCAAGGCCAGATGTCTCCCAGAAGACTGCTGTACCTTTACATCTTGTACATCACCAGGTAGTAAACATATACAATACTATGCAAAGGTCTTTAGTAAGGCCTTATTTTTATATTTAGCTCATTAAAAACCAGACTTTGCTATAATCTTTTAAAAGTACTCTTGTGCAAAAGATTGGTTTTCTCTAAAGTTTTCTTTGGACTTTGGCTGCTTTTTTGACACATTTTCAGCCCTGTAGGTAAGGTAGCTGTGTCAGGTGAGCTTGCTTATAGATGTAACATTTGCAGTGCATTGTTTAGTCCACCTTCTTAATTTTTAAGGACACCCTGCATATTGGCAGGGTCAGGTACAAAGATTAGGGAGAAAAATCAATGAAAAAGCAATTAAAACCCAAAGAAAACAGGGAAACATATTCTATATGAGTGCTGATCAAGGCCACTTTCAAAGATTACAAAAAATCTGGCTCCTTGGAAGCAGGGAAAACATCAGAGATTTGAGTAGTACTACATATTACAGCCTGTATTCTCCCATAAATTAAAGATCACGTTCCTAGAACGTACCAAGTATTTTCTGGAGCTTACATGGTACTCACACTGAGCACACTAAGTACCTTCCTGGAATGCTTAGAGAACACCAACTACTTTCTGGAGCTTTCACTGTAGTTTCCCTAAAGTGTCCAGGTAATTTTGTGAAACTTTCACTGATCTTTTCAAGTTTCATGGAATATCTGGGAAAGTAACTGGTAAGTTCCAGGAGAGTACCTGGTAAATTTCAGACACCCCCTGATAAGTTCAATGAAGAGTTACAGGAATGTACCTTGTAAGTTTCAGGAAAATCCTTGTTAAGATGCAGAAATCACCTAGAACATTCTAGTTAAGTATCCAGGTACCTCCAGGAATTACGTGGTAAGTTGCATGAACGTTCCAGGACGTTACTTGATAAAAGTTACTTGTAATGTTCTAGTAAAGTGCCTGGCAACTTTTATGAAAGTCCCTGATATTTTCCAGTAAAGTAACTGGTGAGTTCCAAAAAATGAATGGTGAGTCCCATGAAAGTTCTTAAAAAGTACCTGGTGAGCCCAGTACTTTTTAAGTTTCACCAAATGTTTGGGGAAATTTTAGTCAGAAGTTCCTGTTAAGTTCCATCAGAAGCTCAGGAAGGCATCTGGTAAGTTTCAAGACAGTAACCTCTCCCTTTTAGGAAAATACAGGCACTATTCTATAGTGCTAATGCAATTTGGAAAAATATTTTAAAAACTGTACTTGCACTGTAACTGTCTTTTTGCCCCTCGTCTCGTCTCTTCCAGGCTTTGGCAGTGGCAGGATTGAGTCCCCTTTTGAGAAGGAGTCACTCACCTACACTGTTCAGCCGGCTGTGTTCCACACCTCTAGCCAGTCCCACAGGTAGATATCAAAAGCCATCAAGATGAAAAAAATAACTGCCTTTTCTTAAAATGCAGTTAGACATATACAGTCTCCACATTTAGCAAAAGGAAAATAAACAACTGAAACCAGAATTTGAATGTTTTTCCCCTAGTAGCAAAACATTGCCCTTGTTCTTGTTGTTATAGGTTTTTCCTCTTGTCTTTGTGTTTGCAGACCAATGCAGTGATGCCTCCTACCAGCGAGTTCCCTCTCTGAGGCTAGAGGACTCTAACTCTCATGAAAAGCTCAATACCAGCTTGCCTTCTGTAAATTGTGGGCCCTGGTAAGTCATATTCCATTTAGATAGTTTAATGTTAAATAACAGTAACTGACTCAGAAACATAGACTCAGAAATTGTTGTTTTTAAATCAAATAAATGCCTTGCGCTTAGGTACAGTGACAGTAATGGGAACAGCCCAGTGGCCAGTCCTAGCCCCACGTCAGTGTCCAGTCAAAGAGCACCGCGGCCAGTGTCACTCACTGTGCCATCGCTTTTGGGGAAGGACCCCAGCTCACTGTCTCATGGCAGTGCAGGCAGTCTAGTGGAAGCGGTAAGTCTTTACTGCATCTCATCTACATTTATTAGCATATATATTGAAGGAAAACAGTCAATGTCTTGTGAAATCTCTTGATGTGACAGACCAACACCAAGTACTGAATAATTCTGAAGTGGAAAAAATTATAAATGGTTTTCAAAAGTTTTTAGCAACATCTGAAAAGTCTGGTGTGCATTTGTATTCAGTCCCATTTACTTTGATACTTTTAAATGAAAACCTTTCCAACCAATTCTCTCCAGAAGTCACTCAATTAGTAAATAGAGTCCACTGGTGGGTAATTTCTGAACCATCAGAACCACTACCAAATACTGTTTGCTGAAAGTTTCATAACAATATTTAAAAAGTTATGGAATTATGCAATTTTTTGTGATTTTTGGGTTGTAACTCCTTACATGTTTCAATGTACATTGAGGGGCAAAATTATCCTCAATGCCATATATTTTAACCTACTTACATGATCAAACACAACTTCTTAGTAAAATTTAACATAATTCTTAACTTTTATCCATTATACACACATTTAAAATATTTTAAAGAAATTTATTTCAACATAATTTGTCTTAAATACAATACTTTAGATTAGGTTACACCTGTGAAGGTGCTGGTCAACTGATGATGTGAGCATCACAACTATAATTATCAGGTTATCTCTCAGCAACAACAAGAATATCAAAAATGCACTGATATCCTGGTGAGAAATTCCTTTATTCCCATATTATCACTCACTATGAGTCCATAGTGCAAATTGTATATTTCTCCCTGAAAAGCTATGGTTCAATGAAGCCGAACAATGTGACTACAGGTGTGTGTTTGTTGGCAAGGTCAAAGCTGTTTACATTCACAAATATCAAGGCTTTTAGAGGGATGGAGCAAACTACAGTGCAAATCCTGGGGTGGGGTGGGGGAGGACAACTGTTAGAGGCTGCAAAACACTCGAGATTAGAGTGGTTCACTCTTCCATCAGGACAATGAAGATAAACAGCCAGAGCCACGGCCCAAGAACCAGAGTTTAATCCAACTGACAATCTTTGACAAGATTTGAAAATTGGTGTACACAGATGCTCTGAGTTTGAGCTATATTGTAAAGAATGAGTAAAATCCTAACTCCCAAAAGACTTGTAGGGTTAATTGCAGCATGAGGTGGCTCTACAAAGTATTGACTCGGGGGAGCTAAACAGAAGTGCATGCTAATCATTCATAATTCTCCTTTCATTTCATAATTATGCATGACTTTGTGTTTTCCCATCAGATAAATTCTGAATAAAATATACTTGTGGTTGTAAAGTGAATACTATGAATACTTTAGCAAGGCACTAACTCTTCTCTCTGTCTCCTCCCTTTCTTGTCTCCTTCATACACTTCCTTTCAAAGGTTCTTATATCAGAAGGTTTGGGTCATTTTGCCCAGGACCCTTCATTCATTGAGGCAACCAAAGCCGAGTTGGCTGATGCTTGCGACATGACCATTGAGGAGATGGAGCACGCAGCCAGCAACATTCTCAATGGCAACAACACCACAAACCCCACATCAAGCACCTCTTCCACCTCTCAGCACAGCCCTAACGGCAGCCTCCCCTGCCACAATGCAGCAGCAGCAGCTGCAACGCACAGAGACCGAGTTGCCGGCCTGAGTCCCGGCGATTCTGGGGCAGAAGTTGGAGGGGGCAGGGGCTACATCCATGGTCCATCCTCTATAGAGGAGCGACAGGAACTGCTAGCTCGAGGGGGAAGGCGAGAAGAGGAGGAGGAAGAGGCAGATTTGAGGGAAGAGAGGCCCCACAGAAGTTCAGCTGTGGTTGCAGGAGCACGACAGAAGAACAGCAGGCTTTTGGAAGATGAGGATTTGGAGTGTGTGACGAGCTTGTAGGTGCCGCCTCGGCAGCTTTGATCAGCAAACTGGTCCCTCTGGTGCCATCAGAGGCTGACGTTTGTCAGTGCTGGTGAACAGTGCGGCAGCTGGTTGGCTCACTCTGTCACTCTGGACAATGGCGGCCAGCGATGCACCTTTAACACAACAAGACTTTGTCGGGTTTAACTGAGTTAGTATGTGTGTCTGCAGTAAAGTATACCAGACTATACACTGAGTGTGTGCTTCTGTGTGTCTGTGTGTGTGTTTTTCTCTATTTGTACTCGTATGTGTGTGTTCACCACACGTGTCAGAGTGTGGCTCTAAAGTGCCTCACAGTTTTATCATGTCCTCAACCTGGGATGAGCAGGAAAATGGAGACAAGCAAAAAAAAAAAAAAGACAAAGGACAGACTGAACAGAAGAAAGATCAAACAAAGAAGCAGGAAGTCCTTTTATGGACTGTATGTTAATGTTTTCATTTCCTATGCCTAATTTAGTGGTGTGTTATTGTTGTTTGACTGGCCGCCATGATGCCAGGTAGGGGTACAAGAGACCAGCTCATGGAGGGTCACTTGAAGATTACCATTTGACCGCAGCCCACCTGTGGTCAAAGGTCGACTCCTTTGTTCAACGATGATGAAGCGCTGTATTGTGTAAAACGGGGGCAAGAACTCCCTGTTTAAATCCCATTTCTCCTCCTCTTCCAAAGCTACGGGAACCTGGAGGACAGCTGTGCCAGTCTGAGAGTGGATTTAGGGGGTGCACCGCCCCCAGCCAGGTGTGGGAGGGAGGATTGGAGGGATGGTTCAGCAGCCAGAACAGGGCTGTAACAGGAAGGGGGGAAACTTCCTGGCCAACAGGGAGCTAGCTGGCACTTTTTGCGCATCTGGTCAGTTAGACTCCAGCATGAGACAAACTCACCTCGACGTAGCTCCACCCCATCCACCCTTTTCCTCATTTGGCTCCCCTAAACAGGAAACTAAAGGAGCGACCGGTGGCTAAACAGAGACAGAAAGCCCCCCCTTCTCTGCCTCATACCTCACTGTTCCTCACTCCTCTCTCTATCCTTCCTCCCTCTCCTTTGCTATCTTACTACCACTCACCCCTTATTGCTGGATTTCTTTGCTTTCTTCAGCACTTGAGGAGGCATATGTCTGTCATGCAGGGCGACCCAGATGGTAGGGTGGAGGGAAGAACGAGAGTGACCAATTGAAAGAAAGAAAAAAAAAAAAAACAAACAAAAACACTTTGGTCATGGGGGTGGGGGGTTCCGCAGCAGATCTGCCGTCAATCAACCTCACTTCCTTCTCTGGGGCACCTCCTCTTCCTGTCAGCTTGGAATCCTGTCGGATTTGCTGCCACACACTCTTTCTACAGACCGTGCCCACTATGTATTTAACAGTTCAATATTGTGCAAAACTGGCTAGCCATGACAATATTTTGTTTTATATTCATGACATTATTGTTTTAATTTATCTTTGATTTGTTTGCACAATCGGGGTGCTGGTCTTATAAATGTATTTTTGCTCGGTTTATTTTTAGGAAAAATTTTTTAGAGGTTTTAAGTATCGAAGCAGGGCGTAGTGTGTGCGGGCGAGTGCATACCTATAAATGTGCGTGCATATGCGTGTCTGCATTTTAGTACAATGTATGAGTGTGTGAGATAGTGTGTGTGTGTGTGTGTGTGTGTGTGTGTGTGTGTGTGTGTGTGTGTGTGTGTGTGTGTGTAGGGGGGTCTTTCTCTCTATCTGTATGCACCTTTTACAGATTCTATCTATTTATTTATTTATTTTTTCCAGAAGAGAAAATCTGTCAGAATGTGTGTGTGTGGTTTCTTGTGTACTATAAAAAGCTGATTTTAAGCCTATACAGTAAATTAAGGTAGCATTACAAGTATGTTATGTGTGCAAGAGAGGGTGTGTCTGTGTAATAATGGGCCTCCTTAACACAGGGTTACCGTGGACAGGCATACTTCCAAAGCTTTGTGGTTACTTTAGCATGGTTTTTACTTTAAAGAGAAAAGTCTCACTTTGAAGCCATTGCATAGCTTTTCTTTACTGCCCCATTTGGATATAGGTTGGGGTGAGGTCTGCGGTCAGATCAGATTGCTGATCAGTAAGTGTATTTATTGTATTTGGCCAGAGGATAGGAAGCCTTTTATGTAGGGATGTCCTGATCCGAAGTATTTGCCTCCAATAAACAATCCAAACAATTTAAGAATAGGCATTTTGCCAATACAGGATCACAGTACAAGTCATCAAGATTAATGCCAAGTATATGCCAACAAAACAAAATCAGTATTTTCAAATTGGCACTTTGTTATAAAGTAATCATCATGAATAAATCATGAATTTACAAGGATTAATTATATTTTCTTTAGTTCCACTTCCCCAGCCACACTCAGGCACAATTATTTTCAGAAATCGCATAAATAGAAGCTGTCTGACGACACAAAGTAGGCTAAAATGTCAAAATCTAAAAAAATAAAAATAAAAATTATTAATTGAAAACTGCATTTTGTATTCACTCAGGTAATCTTTTTTACTGATATTAAGAAATCGTTGGTTATCTGAAACATTTAAACGTGGCAAAAAAAAAAAAAAAAAAAAAAAAAAAAAAAAAGCAAAAGCGTTACAAATCTGTAAGGTGACAAGTACTTCTTAAAACTCTGTCCTGTATTGATTTAAAAAGGGAGAAATTCTTTGTCAGTTCACTTATGATTCAGTATTTTAGGAGGATGTATGGCAACTTTATTTAACTTACTGACGACTCTCCTGACACGTTAGCATGCTCTGCTCCATTTTTCTTGACAGCCCCAGATATTTTGTCCCTAAAGGAGTTCCTGCAGAACCATCATATGTTTTTTAAAATACATCTGACTTGGCACATACAGATACAGTCTTCAATAAGCTCACATTTTGCTTATGCTTACATTTTCATGCAGAGCAGTTTGCTGTAGTGCTAAGCTAATGCTAGCAGGTTTACTCTCTGTTCTGTTAAAAGCTGTTTTTAATGTGGCTTGTAGGATATTCCAGTATGGTTCATTGTCTTTGAACCAGACTTACATAAGACGTAGTTCCTCTGGTTAGAACACGTAAAATTCTACCTGTAATTTTTAAAACAGGCTGTGCAAAAGGGATATAGTAAAATGACTGGTCTCAGGAGTTGAGCTTAGTGGTCGGACTCGGGACATCCCTAATTACTACAGTTGCACTTGTTCTTATTCCTAATTTCTGAACGACAGAATTGTTGAAATTTATACTGCCACAGTGACACATCCCTGAATAATTAGGGCTGGCGTCCAGTTGCTGCAAGACTTCCAATAAAACCTCTTTGTTTGAGACTCATATCACATAATATTTCATTCCCTCAAACACAATAGAGAAACATGGATTTTCAGAGTGATTTCATTAACTGGTTACATTGCTTGCTGGGTAAATTGTAATACAAGCAAGAGTCATTTATCATGTATGATTGTGCTTCAGGTAAACTGATAATTTGGTCACCTTGATGGGAAAACTGCTACAAGTTTTTTTTCCTCTTGGTCTCTGTAATAAAAACTATACAGCAGGTAAATTTGTTTTTATATTAAATTCACATTTATTACTAAACTGTAAAGTGGATCCACTTGAGGAAAGGTCATAGCAGATTGTGCTGTGAGAAGCATCTTTTTGAGGAACTTGAGATTTTTTTTAAAATTAACAATTTAGAAAAACATTGTTGGAGCTATAATGCAAAGAGAATTAAATAAAATGTCTAAAATTTAGGTCAGATCTAAATATATCAACATATTTGACTGAAACAGCTAAAGTTGAACCAAAGTCATCCATACATATTTTTTTTTGTTGAGGTTTTATTAACAGTAATTTTAAGTAAATTCCAACATGTTGGAAAAGCTTCTGTCGTCCGATGGTCAATTTTGTTTTTTAAATATAACTGAAATAAATTATATTTACAGCTCACCACAGAAACAGCATCAGATATCAACATATGTCCAAAAGAGTTTTTTTTCCTTGGATTTCCCATCACTGTTGTGCTCTACATGTGAAACAGAGCAGGTTTGTGGCAGCGGAGAGTATGCATAAACACACTGCCATACACTGCATCCTGTGCCAGTAACAGACTTCTGTCATTATTATGCAATCTAAATGTGAATGTTGAGTGGGTTTATAGCTGCAGTGCTGTTTCTGTTTTGTGTTTTTGATCATATTGCTACTCCTGAAGTCTGGGTTCTTACCTTCCCAAACTTCCGCAGGAGCCCGTGGCTTCATTAAAATTACTTTAGCATTAGGCAATCCAAACTGAAAGGCCAATTCTTGGCAGTTTACTCATGTATGTTTTAAGCTGTTTCAACTAAAAGTCTAAAAGTTGGAGAGACAAATTTGGACATGGTTTGTTTGAACCCAGACCAGCATTTGAGTTCACATAAAAGAAGCACTGTCTATCATTGTGTTTAGGTTTCAATTGTTTTGTTGGAATAGCTTGAAAGATGCTACTCTTAAATACTTATACTCATCTACTGACAGATCTGGGGACTTTCTCAATGTCAGATGTTATATATACTGTAATTTATTTATGCTGAAAAATGGTCACTTCTTTTATTCCGACATATGCACAAAGCGGCCTCTGCATATCAGAAGTGCTCCGCCAGGCTTGCTTTGTGTCTTTTGCCAGTGTGAGAGATTCAGAGCCTTGTGGCATCCCTGTGTGAAGTCAAGCAGCATTTCCGTTAGCATGACCATTGAAGTGTTGTGTTGCAGTATAACGATATATGCAGGTGGAAACCTGCAACCCACAAGATATGCAAAAACAATGCAATAACTATGACTGTGTACAAGGTTCCTGAGGTAAATGTGTGTGAAAGTCTACAAAAAAAAAAAAAAAAAAAGAAAATCTGCTTCAAGATGTGTCATTTTTTCATTAACGCTGTGGTTTCAAAATCACAAAAAAAACCTAACATACTTGAAATCAGGTACATTACAGAGCAGTGTAGTTAAGTTGTAATTATCTCTCTCGCACTAGGGTTTTGGTTGAGAAAGTGATCTGAAACCAGTGTTTTTCCTGCTACTGAATAATAAAAATAGTTTCTCACAGTTGAGTCAGTGAAAAAAAAAAAAAAGGAAAAAAAAATTATTTGTTTCTGAATAAGCACCAAAACGCAGTTGGCTTCATGTTCCTGTCTCAGCCCCCTTTTGGCTTCATCCATTTATTGTGTTTTTGCTTTTTAGGTGTATTTCTGAATGGGTTAAGCTCTGTGGTTCAGCTTTATCAACACTGAATGAAGTTTGCATGTTGAGTAGTTGTTTCATACTCAAGTATCATATCACCTTAAACAGTAGCGTTTTCCACCTATAGTGCACATTACCGTGAATAACGTCAGCATTGGACTTTAAAGCGGTAGAGGGATATCTGGAAGATGATTTTGCATATCTTGTGTCTTATGGGCTCATTTTATACTTTCTGATACCCTGAGGTACTGACAGATATTAAAACATGAGTACACAGAATACATTAGCTCCCAAGCCCAAACAGGCATTTCTAAAACATGTTTTATTTATTTATATATATTTTTTGTTGCTCTGTCTTTAATACTTTGCTCTGCAGACCAATGGAAGATGAACCAGTGATAATTGTTTTTAACTAAAAGGACCAAAAAGTTCATATTTTCTATGTAAAACACAGTATTTCTTATTAGTCCTGCAGTAATTATGTAAGTGGCTAATATGACAAATTGCATGATTATTACACATATTAATTAACAGCGTCATAGTTTTCTGTTTTTTTGTCAGTTTTACCCAATACTCCTGTGTTTTGTAAATCGCTGCTGTTTTTGTGTACATTTGGAGTAGTAGTGTGTCAGACTGATATGCTCAGCCCCTACTTTGATGAAAATTACTCCCTCTGCAGGTCAAAATGAAATAATATACTCAAGTGAAAGCAAAGACTGATAAAGGTTTGATCCCCCCCACCCCCTCTTTGTCAAAATGATGACAATCTATTTGGTGGTTGATGACAATGGGAAGGCTGTTAGGGAAAGTTTTTGGGGAAATGATGCTTTAATTTCATCATGCTTGGAACTTTTTGGGTGGTTTAATTTCTAATATGGTGAATTATATATTAAAATAACGATCACATGCATGGGCTTCTCTCTCTTTAGAGGTATAAAGTATTGGTCCTATATAGCTGATTATATCTTTTGTCTCACCACTAGCTAATGATTGTATATTTTTATATACTATATATATATATATATATATATATATATATATATATATATATATATATATATATATATATATATATATATATGTTTATATATATATATATATATATATATATATATATATATATATATATATATATATATATATATAGCAAAAATGTATACAAATATAAACATTTAATCTGAGGAATGTTAGAGTAAAGCGCAGGAAGGGGACTTATATGAGAATGTATTTGGATTGGATGTCTTAGTTGCACCTAATGATAGATAGAAGTCCCACTTTGTTGACTGTATTTTTAGCCAAAAGTAAAACCTGAAATAATCTAGTTTTCTAAAGAAAAATGTAACATCATTTATTGTCACACATTATAAGATTGCAGAGAGGTCTGAAAAAGTTCAGTACATTTCTGGAAATTTTGAAAATATAGCTAATTGGAAAGTTTTCCTGGGAATCGATGATAAATAGGAAATTACGGATAAAAATATTTTTACAATAATTTTGCCATAGTAGACATACATATGATATATGCCAGTTAAACGTTAACACCCCACCTCAAATTTACACAGAAATATAATCAACACTTCACTTTAAGAAGTCAAGAATCAAATGTGAGGCTTTAATATTCTGGTGCTCTGGGGTCAAACGTGTGGCCTTAATGGTCTGCAGTTCTAGAAATCCTCTGTCCACGTGACAGTGAAAGGTGTACAGGGTTTGGCCCCAATACCCCTGCAGTAAGCATTTTGCTATGTTTATGTGACTTAGGAAAAGCATAAATATACTCTACTTGCAATAAATATGGCTGTTTCAGACAAGTTTATATTAAAATGTATATTTTGCAAAACAAATTTTAAAGATTCTTGTTAAAAGGCAACCTTTGGTAGTTTACATTTTAGGTTAACTCCTATAAATTCCCCTTAATTCCCATCGAGAGTTTCCAACTTTGAAAATTCCTGAAATTTTGAGGATCTTAATAACCATTTGAGTCATTCTGCTGCATTTCAGATTTTTCAGTCCATACCAGTACAGCTAAATGTTGGGTTACAAAAGGCTACTGAAGTGAAAACGCTGGAGATCTGATCACCATAAAAGTGTTTCAACTTGAATTAATAAAAAAGGAGGCCCTTTATTTAAATATTAGCCATCATGGCATTTCTGCAAGACAAATGACAAGTTTCAGTCTATCTTAATCAGCTGACAGATCTAAAATTTAACATGCTTTTGCCTGCATTTGTCTTCAATATGTCAACCAACCAGCAGCCTGTCAGCACAGGTCAGGGTCTGCTCATAAACCCCAACTGTAGCACTGAGAGATGCGTCTCTCTGGAAGTAGTCCTACATCAGCAAAACGCGCATTATCTTAGCAACAAACCAAAAAAAAGAGAAAAAAGAAAAAAAAACCAACCTCTAAAAGGACTAGATTTCCATATATTGTGAATCATCATAATTGTGTAGCTTCTATGCTTAACTTCCAAGGTGAATTTGGAGGACTTGAACTACATCTGTATAGATTTTTATCTGCATTTTTGCAGGCTAGAATACAACACTCACGTAGGTTAGCATCTGGCTAGTTGATTTTAGCATCACAGTGATATGATGCTACTGCTGCTTTTTACACCACCATTTCCAGATGTAGAATCAGAATAAATTGCCTTTTATTTTAGGGGTTTAAAAGGATTTCTCGTGTTTTTTGAAGAACATGTTGGATTTATCCAAGATATGAAGTTTGAGCAGATTTCTTTTAGGAAAAGGTAATCTGAATTTAGTTTGTGATAGACAGATGTAATGAGGATTTGAATGATGGTAGAGGAAAGCTGCTGTATATCATTTCAAAACACATACAATCTTAAACTATTAGAGTTTTCCATTTTTACAAGCTTGAGGCTGGGAGAGAATTTTCCTCACAGTTACTTAATGTGGATCTACCATTGTTGCAACAGAAGTGCTTTATATTTTTCTTGTAAATCAAAGTCTTTGTTGTTCATGGTAAATCATGACAAAATATTTTAAGATTGCTATTTTGAATAGAGATTTTATTATATTTTCTAGGGTAAAGTTAGCATAGCCTGTTGATGAAAAAAAAAAACAAAAACATCTAATTCACTGATTGTTTTTTTTGGAGGCCAAAAAGAAACATCTCTGTGTTGTTTGTTGTATAGATATTTTGATTATGTAACTGATAAAGCAGACAGAAAGAGGACAGAAAGTAAAAGATGGGATATATTATTACATATAAATGGTTTTAATGAAATTGATGTATTTTAGATATTAAATTATAGAAATATATCAAAATTATAAAATGTAAAATGATACTTTGGTGCAGGATGTTGCATTCTGTTGTATGATTTTGATGTTTAAATAAAAAAAAAAACATCAGGTTTTCAGTTCCCATGTTGTGAGAGTTTTGGAATTGTGCAGACACTGGCTTTTTCTATTTTTGACCTAGAGGACGGCAGTTTTCCTGGTTTTATCATCAACAAGATGCTTCCATTAAATTAACACTGATAAGTTTACTTTCCACAAAGATATCTTGTTATGAGTTGTTGCTTGTGCAAAAAATGGAATCTTAAATATATGTTTATTGATCAAGTAGAAGTACAGCTGAGAGCAGTGAACGATTCTGCAGAAACTGTATTGGGATGATGTGTGGAAGGTATGCAAGAGTAATGCATTGACATAAACACACTTAATTTGCAATCTGTAATATATCCTTTAGTTTCTTGTTTTTGTTTCGTCAGTGTGGTACTTCTTTACTGAGCATATCAGAGGTTGGTGGTGATGAGCTGCCTGCATTCTTTTTCTCTGGAGGCAACAGAAGAGATTTGCTTGTACTGTAGGACTTAAACAGCATGCAGAATAACTATGTATAAATCACTCATTGTGTAGCAGCACATGCATCAGCACCTTTATGTCAATAGGATGACTGTTTTAATAGGTTGTTAAAAAGCCTTGTGCTTCTTCCTTTGATTTATTTGTATTTTTTAATGGTTATGCAAACATTAGAGTAAACCCAAAAATCTTGGAGACCCCACAAGTCTGGCACCAAGATTGCTTTTTTTTTTGGGAGAAGAAATCCATACCCAAACCTTTTTTAATTCATATCACTGAATGAAACAGTGTCTGTGTAATGCAAATTGTGTTTTAGACCCCAGAGGTATAAGAGCAGCTTTGCAAAGCAGCAGTAGTTCTCATCCTCATTAAAATTGAATGTTTCTGCTTGCATTTGTCTTTTATAGCTGATTTTACACACAAGAGCTACTTTATGTTGCACTAAAAATTATTTTTAAAAATCCACAAAAGTATCCCTTGAACATAGGAGACAGTGATCTTGCTGGAAAGGTTTAGGGTGAAAAAAATGGAATAAAAGAACAGTATTTTATAGTCAATTATCTTAGCCCCTACAGTCAAAGAAAGACTGAAGTCTTGGTTTTCACTTAGGTCTCTGCAGGTTTCCCTTTTTAGAGCACAAAAAGTTAGAAACATATAGGCCTTGTGTGTCTATGAGAAGAAATCCAGCTTTATCAGTGTTTTCATGTAGTCATCTTCTGCAGCATGAGATCTACAGCTCCATATATGGTAAAGGTTAAGGAAAGCTCTTTTTCATTCCTTCATCACCTGAGTGAATGCCAGAGGTGTGTTGGTCTGCTCTCCTATCATCAGCAGTGTCTTATGGTCCTATATGTGTCTTCAGTTACGACTCATGCAAAGTGTTAAAGGGCCATTACTGATAGGATTGAGCAGTTTGTTTTTATTCATCTGAAAGATGTTTATCATTAATCACTATTCTTTTGGAGGGAGGTGATCACACTGAGACCAGTTTGTTGTAATGTTAGTAATGGCACTCCTGTTAAATGTGATATTAACTAACAGCACTATTTATGGTCTAAATAATGAATTAGAGTATGTTATTGTGCTTGGTAGCTTTGGAGGCAGGTGGCCATTTTTGTAGTTCTTAAACATAAGCCACACTCCCTCCACAGCAAAGGGGATTTCATTGGTACCAATTTTGCAAAGTGACACTGGCCCAACATAATTTAGTTTCCTTTTGTTGTCATTTGGTCTTTTAGCGATGACTGCATGGTGTCTTAGTTTACACATCCTTATTTTCTTCTTCTCTTTCTTTTTTTCTAAAGATAAACTCATTTTTTTATTCTGCCAATTTAATTTAGGTATTAGAAAGGGAAAGAATACAAATTAAATAAATCAGAATATTAATTCAATCACTTTTTCTACTCCTATTTTCCATAAAAAGTAAAGTGAAAAAAATAAATAAAAAAGTTGATTTGTAAATAAGTTATGTACAGTTTGTATCTGTAACTTGTCAGTCTGTCATTGGTGACAGAGTCTGTCTTGCTTATAACGCACGCTACCAGTAAATAAAAAAGGAAAAAGTATATTTAGACTGTATGGTCCCTTGAAAGCAAGTTTTAAATTAATATCTGATGTATATTCCTGTAACATTGCATTTTTATCTGAGGAATGATGTTATTAAAAAATTGCAAATAAATTGCATTTCCTACAGCTGTGTTTTGATTTTTTTTTTCCCCCCACATGTGTCACACAACCCCAGCTGCTTACAGTCTTCCAGGTGGGCAGGAGTCAGGGACCTGTTGGTTGAGTGATCTAATCTACTCTGTCATTGAGGTCAGTTGCCAGTTGGAAGATAAGAAAACATTACTAAGTCTGAAATTAACTAACTGAAAGCAATCCTTGTTTTTAAATGATATTCTTGCATTTTCTAAGAAGTACATTTCACTAGCACACATACAAGTTGGTTCTTTGCAACTTAGAAATGCCAGTTTAAAAAACAAACAGAACTTTAAAATCCAGTTTATCGATATCTTAAATTTGGTTAAACAGCTCTATATAAATCAATTGAATTCATGTTTATTTTATTTAGTTTCTCAGGCTTCCTACACATTCATATGCGTCAAAGAATAATCCAGACTAGGTTTTTTCAGTCTTATTGTAGATTATAACATGAGAACATGAGGTTATAAATGCAAACCAGATTCCTTACAAAACACTGAAATAACCGATTTATTCCCATATGGTTCGTGTGACCAAACTTTAAGTCACTAAAAAAATGGGTATATGCAGAATTTACAATTCGAAATAGATACCTACAAACGCTACAAATAGACATAACCTTTTCTTTTTTAGTTCAGTTAGGATTAAAACCACTATTTCTATTTTATGAGTGCCAGAATAAGAAATAGTATTTCAAAGAAATAAAAGCATCCAAATATACATCCATTTTCTCAGTATTTGGTAAAATTTCCTTTTAAACTGTATGACTTAAACCAACGTTTTGGATAACATTCCAGAAACTTCTCACAGCAGTTTGCTGGAATTTTGGCCCATTTCTCCGGAGATTCAGTTCTGCCCACAAATGTTCTATGAGCACTTACCTCTCACCAAAACCATACATAAAAAAGCTTTGCAACGAAAAGTCCACACAAAAACCATTTCAAGTCGCACATTTGGAATGGGAACTCGGTTCAGAAACAGAATAAACATACTAGCAAAACAGTAGAAATATATTTTACTCACCATAGATGCTCAGTTGAACCTCAATCCATTTTTTTCATTAAGTTGAACCCTTCCTTCAATAATCCATCCATATGGTCCCAAAAGTGTCACCGTTGTCGTTCGTATAAGACGACCTCTTGTATATTAGCGTTTGGTGCAGGCAAACGTTTTAAAGCCTTCCAGTTCCACACAGCCACCTATGTCCAAATATTTCTTGCGGGACCAGAATCTCCTGAGCCGAACTGCACGTAAGTCTGTAAACCGAACATTTTTTTTTTTTTTTTTTTTTTCTCAGCTGCTAACCAGAAAATAGCAAACAAACACAGGGTTGAAAAGAGCTTATTCTACGAAAACATTTTAACAACACATATCTTTTATGGTAACATTTTGTTAAAGGAGGGTAAAATAATCCGCAGTGAGTTCGTATCCTTGGTATGCCAGTTTCAATGTACAACTGGAAGTCTCGAGAAGCTACACCTCAGACAGGTACAGTTCGAGCCCGGTCCAGTTAAGAAAACGCCCACTGATAGCAAATCAAAATATGATTGGCTGACATAACCCCCAGAATGTACTACTCAGGTAACAGCTGAAGGCAATCTTTTATTAAAAACATAAAGTTTATTCATTTCAGCAGTTTATTACAAGAACAGAAGCTATTCATTAGATTGTGTTAATTTGATAACTATGGCCAACACCCAATGAAAATGCCCAATTAAATTCAGTGGAAAATGTAAGTATTTAAGGAATAAAAAATGATTTTTGTTACAGAAATGTTTTGGCCTACATAATCACGGAAAAAACTGCTGACTTAATAGGTGTCCAGAAGATAGCCACTTAGGGTATGCCAAAACAGGTCATTAATAAAGAAGCTAGTTGTTCACAACCTGTTCTGTTCACTATTTATTACAACTTAGTGAAAGTGTGGTAGAAAATGTGCACAAGCAACAGTGATAACTGCAGCTGTTACAGGATTGTGATGAAAAACCCATTTATGAGTTTGAGGGAACTAGAGTCAGAGCTTCAAGAGCCACCATATCCAGGCCATGGGCTACAACTCCCCTGTTCTTTGTGTTGAACCACCTCTAAACCAGAGACGCCAAAAGCATTTTTCCAGGTATATGAAAAAAAAGGACTGGAGTTTTTCCTCAGTGACCCAAATTTCACTTTTCAGATTAACATAAATTCTGTATTTCATGATGAAATGAGGGGGCGCAGTTTTTAGAACTGTTGCCTCACAAGTGCATGCATGGATTCTCTATAGGTACTTCAGCTTCCTTCCACAAGCCTAAAACATGCCTGTTAGCTTAGCTGGCCACTCTAGCCTGGCCTTAGGTGTGAGTGGGTGGTTGTTTGCCCTGTTTCTCTGTGTTGCCCTGTCATAGACGGGAAAAGACTTTCCAGTTAACAGGTGGATGAAGGCACTAGCTTTCTCGCAACCGTGCAGATTAAACGGGGAACTAGTGCTAGGACATTTGAGAGCATTTCATGTTTCCTTCTGCTGACAACCTTTATAGAGATGCTGATTTCAATTTCCATCGAGAGTTGGCACCTGTCCTCGCTGTCAAAAGTACAAATACCTGCTTTAATGACCATGGTATCACTGATTGGCCAACTAACTGGTCTGACCGAAACCCCACACAAGAACCTATGAACAAGAGGAAAATGAGGAAAAAAATGTAATCTGTGACATGGCTTTGGTGATATGGCTTTTTATGTTGTATTTAGAGTTATGGCTTCTTTTCTGAGTGACCTTTCATCCCGTGTTGGTACAGAATGTATTTCAGAGGATACTGGCACTGTCTTTCCAGCTTCACCCACCATCTTCATAAGTTCTTTTGCTGTTTATACTTGTGGATACTTCTTTAAACAGATGAAGTTGGCTCCTTCGGGTACCTAGGAATCATACCCAAAGATGAACCGGACCTACGGAGGTCCAATATTCTTGTGGCTATCTTGGTTGATCTATTTTGGATGGGCTTTTTAAGATGTCAAACAAGAAAGCTGTGCGTTGGAGGTGTTGCATTGAAATACATCCACAGATATTCTGCCAATTCCCTGAAAAATTCAGAATTAGCCTTTTTAAAGTTTAACATGACATGATCTAGGAATTTGTAGAAAGTAATACATTTATAATCTCATCTAAGGACTTCAGAATAATCTATGATTTTGTCCACCTTCTATAAACATGAAAACAGGGGTCCTACTGCTTCACCAGATTCAAGTCATTTTATTTTTCTGTTGTGTTCTGTGCCAACTTTAGCAGCTCTTCATCCAGTTTATGATAGTTTGACAATGTCAGTTTTGTAAAACGGTTGCCAAACAAAGGAAGAGACGATTGTGTCAGATCTTTCTATGATCCAATCCCCCCATTATGAGACCTGCAGCAGAATCAAAGTTAAGACAGGCAGCCATCTGACTAAGTGACATGATTACATTTCACACAGCATCTTAAACTGACAAATGAAAGAAAATTACCAGGAGGCATCAAATTAGACTCAAAAACTAGTGAATGTATTTTAATAAGTTTCAGAACAGGATTCACAGCAAAAAAAAACCAAGGTGAACATTGAGATTACTAACACAGTGATTTACTTACCATGACATGGCAACTCTGTCCAAGAATCTTGAAAACCGTAGGTTAAAGTTCAGTTGCATGTGTCCAAAGTCAAACCACTAACAGTCGGGTTTATGAGTTGCCATGTGTCTTTTCATATTCCCCTGTTGGGAGAATTCCCGGTCACAGTTTGGACACTTGAAAGGCTTCATCCCGTTGTGGCTGAGGGAGTGCCTCTTGAGGCAGTTCAGGGTAAGGAAACGTTTGGGGCACTCGGCACACAGGTATGGACGCTCCCCTGTGTGGGAGCGCGTGTGGACGACGAGGTGACCCTTGCTGGAGAAGCCCTTCCCGCAGTGAACGCAGGTGTATGGCATCTCACCCGTGTGAGACCGATTGTGCAGCCGCAGCTCCCCGGAGGATAGAAACGCCTTTCCACAGGTCGTGCACAGGAAATTCCTTTCCCCTTTGTGCATCTGCATGTGTCTAATGAAGCCATTTTTGCTGAAGTTTTTTTCACAGATGTCGCAAAAGTTGGTGGGACCTTCATGCAAGCGTTCATGCTGCTTGAGAGAATAGCGGCATAAGAATCCCTTGTTGCACTCCTTACATGTGAACTCTCGCCCTCTTTTGTGAAGTCTCTGATGGTGATAATACCCAGACTGGCTTGTAAATCCTTTCTCACACTCAATGCAGCTATAGCGAAAGGAGTGGAGCTTCACATGTGTCTTCAGCTGATTAGGATGTTCAAATGTCTTCTCGCACGTTGGGCATTTAGTTTCTTCTTCCGTGAAGCTTTTGTTCACAGGTCGCGTACTCAGAAACCTTTTATCTTCCCCAGTGGGTTCTTTCCGTTTCCGTCTACTTTTGTTTTTCAGTCCATCCTTCTTCTGGTCATGTTCCCCCTTTTTGTCAACACTTTCTTTCTGTTTGCCTCTCTGCTGATTTTTTAAGTTGTCTTCTGCTTTCTTGTTTTTATTCTTCATCTCTTGGCTTTTCAGCTGATTTTTGTTAACCTTTTTGGCTGCTTTGGTGCTCTGAATAGGAGCTGTCCAGTGCTCCTGACGCTGGATGTTCTTTCGAACCGTCCTCTGTATATGCTGCGTGCCAGGACTCTTGGTGCAGATGAATAAACGAGAGAGAGAACCTGAAAACAGCAGAAAGTACATTTTAGTTCAGTAAGTTGAAAGGTGTCTGATTAGAGAGTTTTTCTGGACTGCAGCTCACCTGATTTATTTTTAGGTACCCAGTCTTCTGATGTGTCTTCCAAGCTCTGATTTGAGTCTTCCTCCAAATCCTCCAGCGCCAGCGTCTCTTCATCGCTCTCAAATTTATCATCGTCTTCTTCATCATCCTCACTGAACTGATCGTTTTGAGTAGAGAGGGCCAGCGTGGACAAAATTATATCCTCTTCAGTGCTTGAAGAAGCTGTGAGAGAGAAACTTCTTACACACTGGAGTCACTTTAGATAAAGAAAAGAGAGAGCAGCTCCTTGATCTCACCTGAACTGAGAGTCCCCAACTCTCTGTGATGCAGCAGCAGAGTCTTCAGAGGGAACGGTTCACACAGATGATGTCCGAGGTCTTCTGAAGTAGATGATTCACTGAGCCAATTTGCAGTCTAAGAGACCACAGCCATGCAAAGAGCTCAGTGATGTTCACGTACAGACCCCATTTGAATGGTAAGGCTACACAATATCAGGAAAACATGCAACAGCACAACTCTAGCTAAATACAGCAGTGATAATGTTGATTACAATAAAGTCACTTGTAATCTTCACTTGTAAGGAATTGTTTTTTCTTCACTTTTTATGAGCTATAGCATTACTTCAGCTATAAATATACATCAAGTTTGTGCATCAAGGGGAGTGAAAGCCAGATGTTATGGACATGCAAAATTTTGCATGCTTGTCACTTGAAGTATATTATCCTACCAAATATTTCTTCCAAATAGCCCTTTGTAACTGTAGTATTGCAAAAACTGATGTTGCAACGATGATTGCCTTTTGGTATATGCTGCAGCTCTACTAAAAAGGCTTGCATTTTAAATAAGATCATTTTTATTTCGGCTACAGAGCTAAACTGAACGGATATTTATCACTTTTATGATTTTACTTTAACAGCAAATGTGTCAAAGTTGCAACTGTTTAGTCTGCATAAGGCAGACTAAACAGTTGTTCTTTTATTCTGTTCATATAGTTCAAAGTTGTTTTTAAAATCAGATCCCAGAGAATGTACCAGTCACTGGGGCTTTTCAGGCTTTATGGAGCACAGAATAGTTCAGTATTGCCCCTCTCCAACTTGTTTTTGTGCATACAAGTCAGTTGGCTGAAAAGAATACAACACTTTTCCATTGATTGTAAGAAAGACTAATTTGTCTGTTTAGAAATATAATAATAATAATAATATAATATAGCAATAATCGTAGCGTCATGGTGTGAAAACTAAAGGAACATCATCCATCATTTATCAAGCTCCTGCTATTCTAAAGTTACAGTTGTACAAACTACAAGCAGCATGTTAGTTAAGAAGTTGACTGCTTGACTAAACAAGCTAATATTAACTCTTTACACTCCTAGTGCTGTTCTATAAAAAAGATGAAAGAATAAGTATCATATTCCAAGAAATAAGCACAAATACTTAAAAAAATATTCAATATTTGACCTACAATTTGGACATAAAAATCAAAATGACACTGAATAAATGTTATTGCTACCACTGTGCTAACTGTAAAAAGGTCTGATGTAATAACTGTAGCTTTTTTTTTAATAAATCCAGCTGAATAATGTTAAAATGCTTTTGTTTTATATTTTTGTGTTGATGCTGCAATGTCATGAATTTTGTATTTTTATTCAAGGTTTTCATACTGACAAACTCATGCAGGCCCATGCTGCATCTGCTCCTGTAGAACATCCTATAGTACCTGCTGCAGGTCCGGTATGGGCAGCAGCTGCTCCAGCCTTGTTAGGAGCAAAGATACAAGTTGTTGGATCCGCTGGTTGAAAGCTGATCCGTAGTGTTCAGGAAAAACCTCCTATAAACATAACCAGAGGAGCAAATTTAATTTAGCTTTACAATCTTGTAATAGTATAAATAAATAATTATACTCATTAGCACATTTAAATAAGCTGCTAATTACCTCCACTTAGAGTGGCGTATTACTTCTGACATGTTCTTCTTGTAAAACTTACTTTCGTGGCACGTAAAATGTTTAATTAAATAAACTCACTTGAAAGAAGACTTCCTTTTCCAAGGGAACATTCAAAATGTTCTGCACCAGGCTTGCAAAGTTGCTGTAGGAGGTCTTCAGAATATCAGCGCTTTCCTGTCAAGAAGTGGACACAGAAAACCTTGCAAAATCTTCAATGACTTTTTAAATCAACGTAACTTTTTTACTGCTATTCTTTTTTCATTTATTTATTTATTTTTTATTTTTTTTATTTTTTATTATTATTATAATGATTGAGTAATAAGAGTACTGTCTTTAAAAGCTCACCATGTGTTCACTATTGCTCAGTTCCAGGCAGCAGGTGTGGATTTTATCCAGGTGGCCTTGGATAGTCTTGAGGTTGGCGACACCGTTGCCCCGACACAGTTCCAGAACAAACTGCAGCAACACAAATGTTGGGCTTTACAGAAATGATGTATTTTTCAGATTAGGCAGAAACCAGCACACACCACAAAGCAAAAACAATGTGTAGATTGTAGACCCAAAAGATGATATGCAAGGGAGTTTTTTTTTTTTTTTTTTTTTTTTTTTTTGGATAGATGCATCCGTCCTCTTTGCCAGTCTGTTGCTTGCAGGGGCTTGTGCCCATCTACACTGATTTGTAATCACAGGAGGACTGAGGAGCTTTCAGTCAGGAGAGTCATGTGTGAAATGTGTGGGCTTTGACATAACTTGTTTAATTTAACTAATGTTAACTAATCTAGTTCAAACAAAATGTTTTATTTTTTGAAATGGAGGGGAAACGCCTTATAAAGCCTAAAGAAATATGCAAGGGGCTACTTTTTCAGTGTATCAGAAAGTAGGAGGACTACATCTTAAGCTGATCGGAACACCAGACAGTAATGGTCAGTGAATTCACCACCACGTCAGACATCTCAGTTTAAAGTATCTTCCTCACCCTTGCTCTAAGACCCAGGACTAGCTGACCCTTCTGACTGGGACTGAGAAGCTCCGGCACGATCTCTGTCACCAGGTCGATGAAGTCCAGCAGCTTCTCATACTGCACCGCGCTGTCCTGCTGCACCGCTTTCCACACGAAGGCAGACATGAGCCTCACAGGAGGAACCAGCAGCTGTAAGGAAGCTGGAGGAAGCGGGGAGCCTAAAGGCGACACCACGGACATGAATCATACGAAGCAAGGTAGATTCTGAAGATTACAAGCAAATACATCCACCCCTCAACACAGAGAAGATCAGCTAAAATTAGCATTGCAATTCACACGTTTAGAAATCCGCCATATTTATAAAAGTAACAATACCAGCAGACATGTGGGTGAAATATCGAACAAACCTTTGCCACTCCGCACCATTTTCGGTGTTGGAAACGTCTGAGCAAAAGAACTACAACACAATTTTGTATTAATCTTGCACAGCTCTTATAATAACTTCCGGATACAAATGCTCTTCTTCTTCTAGTTTTGTTTTATGGCGGTTGGCAGACCAACTATGGTGGTGCATTACCGCCACCTACTGAACTGGAGTGTGTATAGGAGACGAATAGGAAAAAAAAAACTTAATTCTGTGAAATCAACCTAATATTAAAACTTCATATCAATGAACTAAATTCTCTCTATTAAATTTGTACTTTTCAAAAATAATTTAATTTGACCTTTAACTTTACTAACGTTACTACCAAAAATTTTATCAACTGTAAATTTAATATTCAAATTATTTATTTCTTTTTGGGACTGCCTTCTTTGTGATTCATAAGCAATACATTCCATACAAAAACATGCTGGACCGTTTCAAAAAAGTTACACTTATCACAAACCCCTATTGCATGCTTACCAATTACTTTAAAATATTGATTGAGGCCTGTATGTCCTATTCTGATATGAGTAAGTACTGATTCTAGTTTCCTGTTTCCACCTGCTTTCTTTGTATCCTATACCTTTTTCTGAATGTTATATAAATGTCTTCCTGTATCACTCATAATCCAGTTTTCCTGCCAGATTTTCTTAAAATATCTGTTTATTATCATTTTACATTTATCTTTGCTCAATGAAATTTCATAAGTAATATTTTTAGATTTTAGTGCCTGTTTTGCAAGAATGTCTCCCTCTTCGTTACCTTTCACCCCCATGTGTGCTGGAACCCAAACAAATTCTACTAAAATTTTCCTTAAATCAAGTTTACGTAGAATATAATAAATCCTATTAATAACATCTTTCCTAGAGTTACTTGATTTAATACTTAATAAGGCTGCCATACTATCAGATGCAATTATTTTTGACCATTATGTTTTTCAATCCACTCTAAACTCATGAATATTGCTAATAGTTCGACAGTATAGATTGATAGATTATCTGTTAATCTTTCCTTCATTCCTATATTTTGATATGGAATAAAAACTGCTGCTCCAGTATGTCCTGATTCTGGATCTTTTGATTCGTTTGTAAATAGTATAAGTTCATCCATATATTGTATATGAAAGAACTGTTGTACGAAAAAGTTTACTGAAATATGCTCTCCTTTATTTTTGATTAATTTATACAAAGATAAATCAACAGAAGGATTAATAAATAACCAATGTGGAATGCAAAAGTGAGGAACTGTTGGGCACAAGTCTATTACATGTAACCCTGCATATTGAGCTTTATTATTACCAATCCAGCCAAAACTATATATATATATATATATATATATATATATATGTTTCATTCCTGTAATATATTATTAACCGGATGTGATTTATCATGTCCTTTAACATTAATCCAATATACTAACGTGTTTTAGTCTTCCAAGTCGTAAAGGCATTATCCTCATTTCAGCTTCCAAAGCTTTTACAAAGTTCTAAATGCTCCAGTGCATGTTCTGAGGGCTTGCTCTTCTTTTTGTCATTGCGCCGCGCAAACAACACTACAGCACAATACCCCCATCTGCCGGTGACCACTGTGACTCAGAAAAGCACAAAAACACAAACAAAAAAACAAAAAAACTCAACAGATATAACTTTTGAACTTTTTTGTGAAATAGACCATCAATTGACTGCAGTGTTTTAGTATTTTCCTAATAATTCTATTAACTTTAAAGTCACTATAAAGCTTTTTTAATAGAACTTTTAAAAATTTTACCAGTAGAGACCAACACCAAGCAGTGTATAACTTCATAGTGGAGAGAAAATTATTTCTATGTTTTTTTAATGTAATATCTGAAAAGCATGGTGTACATCTGTATTCAGCACTCCTGAGTCAGTGCTATGTAAACTTGTCTTTCAATGCAATTACAACTGCAAGTCTTTTGTGTTTGCACCACGTTTGTACACCAAGACACTGAAATTCTGGACTTAGTTCTGGAAACTGACTAGGCCATTCAAACACACGGATATGCTTTGATCAAAGACATTCCTATGTAGCTCTTGGTAGGGGTCTTCTCTTGCTGGAAGATAAACCTCCAGTCCAGTCCTAAGTCTTTTCCAGCCTCTGACAGTTTTGTTTTCTGGATTTTTCTGCGTTCAATTCCACCCTTCTTCCCATCAATTCCCACCACCTGCCAGTCCCCAATTAAAGCGTGTTTGGGAATATGTGCAGTTTTAGTTCTGCACTTTAACACCATTTGGTTTCATCTGACCTTCAGCCAAATATTTTTTGGCTGAAGGTGGTTTTTTTGCTTTTACAAGGTACAATTCTTTGCATTCTTATGTAATTCTATCTGTCATTTAACTTCCTTTCACTCCAGTTTGGTAAATAACCCACTCACCTGTGTTAGCGATGTCCTGTTTGCTTTGTGCGGTGATCTGACAAAAGATGAGCTTGAATCTGAACTGATTTTGTTGCATCCCTTGTGTTTTCTTTCAAAATAACAGTCAGTACTAATTTTTAAATTCAACACAAAACTAGTTAAACTGAAAGAAGGAAGGATATAGGTCATATCAACAATGGTTTATAATAAAAACGAGATTCTTGAATTCTCTGTCGGACCTATAAGTACACTTTTTAGATGCATTTCTCTCTTTCTCTAGATTTTGATTAAAAAAAACATATAAACATATTGCAACAAGCCTCCCATTTATGGGGGAATCCATTTGCAGGTTGTTTGTATCATGTGATTACCTGAGACAGAAACGTAACACCCACTGCTGACAAGCCCAGTCAGATCTCGCTGTAGCTGCAGGCAGTCTCTCGGTTATTGGAGCAAAGCAGCTTCCAGTCATCATCATCATCATCATCATGCTCATCACTACTAGGTTTGACTTCCAGTAACACATTTTTTCGCTCATTGGTTTTTCTGTGTGCAAACGTGGATAAAACTCCTTCTTGCTGTCGGATCAGCCATGGCAGGAAGGCGCAGAGACGCACCTGGATCTGACAAGGATTTCACTTTCGTTAGTTCAGTTGTGAAGTACCTGCTGTTCTTTTTTAATTTAATATTCTGGGTGAGTGAGCAAAACGAATTTCAGCTCTTTGTGTGTTTGGTAATCATTCATGTTCCAATGATAAAGTTGTGATCCAGAAGTAACAATAATAAGATTTTTAACAAGACTTTTGACAAGATCTTTAAAAAGTAACGTTTTTTTCTTTTGGTTTTCTGCTTCTTTGTTTGGTTTTAGTTACTTTTTAACACAGAAAGGGTCAGCTTATATATAGCTTGCAACAGACTCAACCCTAAAGTGACCTTTACATTTAACCTTAAAAAACAGCAATTGATCATCTTAACGTAGAACCCAGACTGCATTTTGTATACTAAAAAACCGTAAATTCTTTTTATGAAATGCATAGTAAGTGACAGAATGATGCAAATGGACTCCATACTCAGAAAGTGAGCCCAGAAGTAGATTTAGCAAACTTTCATCCTTTTTAAGTCCAAAGATCTCACATTTTTTCACAATGCCTAATCAATGGATTTAGTTAACATCCATTATTCATTCACCAGGTTAAAAACTTCACAATTCAAATGCATCAAAATTTAGATGGTAGAAGCAAAACTCCCTGCAGTGAGTCCACAAAGTTCATATAAAAAGGTTTCAGCATCAGGTGATCTCTTACAGCACTTTCTAAGCTGGCCTCCTGTTACAGATTAAACTTTCTGAGGTTTAGAGACTTTTTGTGTGTCTTTCTGCTGCATGTGCAAAAAAAAAAAAAAAAAAAATCCCAACAAAATCTTGAGTTGGGGGGAAAAAACGTTAAGATCTGATATGACCTTTCAGGTGTTCCCCTCTGAATTGAGATTGTCTCTTTAATAATAATAAGCGCTCTCAGTAAGCATGACTTGGGGCTGTTCAAGTCAGATAAGGTTCTGTGAGAACTTGAAGCTTGGAATGTGTTGTCATTCCTGCTACCTCTGGCTATGTCGGTTTCAGTATACCACGCACAGATGTTTGCTACTACACGTTTGGGCTGTTTTCTAATCTTCGTTGTTGACTCATGACTCTCATGACTGATACTAAGGTTTTTGTGATTTTTTTTTTTTTAGATATTTTTACATATTCCTGCCAAAACATGTGCAAAGCCATCTATGTGCTTCAGGTGTCATATCTGGTTTGTTTGCTGTGCCTTTAGAAAACAAGGCAGAGAAATCTGTTTCCTTCTGCCTAACAAGGCTGCTGTGTCTCTGTAATTGGATCCATCTCATTCAGGGTGGAAAGGGTTTGTTCCTGAAGTCTTTCCTTTATTCTGTTGAGAATGGGAGAGGAGAGCTGAATGAAACACTTTAGTACAGATGGGATGGTTTAGTCATATGGAAACAGAGTGTAGAGAGGACTTCACTACTCTACATACCATTATCGTAAAGAAGAATGCTTGAGTGGGATTGTTTCAGAATATTTCATCAGTGAAGAAGTAACTATGACTCATAAACTCCCCCTGCTCATCTTTCTTATTATCAAGATGAAGTGTCATGGGACCACACCCCTGACAAGCTGAAACACATAAAAATAGTTTTCTTCAGCTGCTCTAATGAAGATTATCCTGTTTTCTGTGTGATTTTTCATGTTCTCCACAGGTAATCTCTCTGGTAATGGTAGCAATCGGCATTTACGCCCGTATGGTAAAGCATGCAGGTAAACTGTCTTGAATATCTACTGGGACTCAATACCGGGCCTTTGCGCTATAAGGTTTCATCAGACACAAGGATCATGCAACCTCTCTAATGGAAAGCAAATGAAATGTGGAAATGATCAACTTCCTTCTTTGTTGCAGAGGCAGCCCTGGCATCTCTGTCAGTGGATCCCGCCATGATGCTAATGGTAGTGGGGATCCTGATGTTCCTAATCACCTTCTGTGGCTGTGTGGGCTCTCTACGAGAAAACATCTGCCTCCTGCAAACAGTACCTGGGTTTTAAATATTGTTGTCTTTTTAATAATTTTTAATGACTTAACCGTTTTTATTTGAATTACATTAATGAAAAAAATTCATATAAGTAATCACACACATATATATGCACTGAAACACAGTGCCTTGTGAGAGTATCCATACTCATTTTTTCATTTTTGACACATTACATCCACAAATTTGAAGTGTAAACAAAAGAAGAGATTTCAAATTTTGTTCAAATAAAAATCTGAAAAATGTAACTAATCAGTAAATACTTTATAGTCTGTCTCTACCAGCTTTGCTCATTTGGAGACTGACTTTTTTTGCCTTTTTTTTCCCTTAAGCTCGGTCAGATTCGATGGTGAGCATCTGTGAACATAAGTTTTCAGGTCTTACCACTGATTCTCCCTACTGATTTAAAGTATCACCACAGCATGATGCTGCCACCATCATGATTCACCATGCGGATGACGTGTTCAGGATTTTCTATCACACATAGCATTTTACATCGGTTTTAGTCTCATCTCATTTGAGCACCTTTATTCCAGACTTTTGCTCTGTCTCTCACATGGCTGTGGCAAACTGCAAAAATAACTTCTTTGAGGTTGTATTTCACCAGTAGCTTTCCTTTTGTTGTTTTTTTCATGAAGGCCAGATTTATGATGTTCATGACTAACTGCTGTCAGCAGATTGTCCCACCTGAGCTGTGCATCTGTCCAGCTCCTTTAGAGCTACAATGGGCCCCTTGGCTTCTCCTCTCATTAAAGCTCCCTTTGCCTGGACTGTCAGTTTAGTTGGACGTCCATATCTTGGCAGGCCTACAGTTGTACCATACGCTTTTCATTTTCAGATTGAATCATGTTGCATGAGATATTCAAACCTTGTTATATTGTTCTCTAATCTAATTGCTCTGAACTTCTCCACAACTTTCTCCATGACCTGTCTGGTATGTTCCTAGCTTCTTATTTTGCTGTTTGTTCCCTAAAGTTTTTGAACAAACTTCTGAGGCCTTAAAAGGTCATATAAACAATATATTTATATTAGGTTAATTAAGACGAAATACTGACATCTTTGTTTTAGTTATATTATTATACTAATATAACTTTTTTACCCATCCCAGTTTTGCATCTCTCTGACGGTGATTTTCATAATCCAGCTGGCTGCTGGTGTTCTAGGCTTCATCTTTTCAGACAAGGTAATCAAGGATTTAGGCTCCTTTACACCAACTCCTGCAAATTCTCATCAAGCTTTTCTATCAGCCTGACTTTATATGCAATTTTAAGTAATTTTTTTTACATGGTCATCTGTTTTTTGTTTTCTTTACCTCCTCTTTCAAGGCAAGACACAAAGTAACAGAACTGATTAACGATGCAATTGTTCACTACAGAGATGATGCTGATCTGCAAAACCTTATAGACTATGGCCAGGCAAAGGTAGGAGTTTTGTCCAAATTCAAATGGTTATTTAATTTGAAATAACCATATATTTTTTGAAACTGGTGTATTTATACTTGTGTAGCACTGAAACAAGTCTTAAAATTGATCAAAATTCAATCTGAAGTATACATTTTTTTCTTCTCAGTGGCCCTGTTCCAACAGAAATTTTAAAAAGCATGGAGATCCCTGCATGTTTCTGTGGTCAGAATTTATTAGTTACCAACCAGAGCTAATAAGTGATGCAATCAAGGATTGCATTAATTTTTAATTTGACTACAGTCTGTTTTCTAATGATTTAATGAAGTAAAAAGAATCTAATGAAGTTAACACTGACTCTAATACTACTACAGCAAAGAGGTTTTATGAATAAGAAACAGAACTTTGAACATATTTTTTTAGCTGACTAAAAATCTTAACTTTGGATAAAAGTTTGCTTGTCTCTCAGGAGTTTACAGAAAGCAGTTTTGTGGCCTAAAATTTATTATGTGGGATTAGGTTTGGCAAGAAAAAAAAGAAGAATGAAGCCAAGGTTCAGGACCAGCTTTTATCCTTCAGCTTTTAACATAATACCCGCCAGGAGTAGAACTGGAGGAGTGCCGTACTTTGATCAGATAGGGTGTTTATTTTCTCAGAACCAACAAGCATTTCTTTTTTTGTGGCATTCCATTACTCCATCTCTCCTCAGAAAGCCAACGTTTCTGCTCCAACAGGGGTTATGTCAGCCACTGCTTTGTCCTGGAATTGTCTTTTGGATGTTCGACGTTCCTCACTTTGGTTGAAACCGAGTGATACTCGACAAAGAAATTGCGTGTGAAGGTGCAACACTGAACACATCCAATGAGTGAAGCAAAACAAAATCTTGTGAGAACTTCACTTAGAATTGGAATAATGTAGCAAAGCCTACAATGCAAACAAAAACATTTATTGCAACCAAATCCAAACGGGATGATCAGACCTGGTTCTGACTTGGCCAGGCATACGTTAAAGGATTTAAACATGTTGTTGTTCTAATAAACAAAACTAGTTCACCTTCAGCATTTCATAGACTGATTTTGTTGAAGTTACCTAATCTTGAACAGCTTTCTAAATTTATTAATTAGCAAATTAATGTTCTCTGAACATAACAGTGAGTGTGACAAACCGTTTCTTGGTTGACATACAAGAAGAAATAACTTCTTGTATGTGAAAGGTGATATGTGATCCTATATTCTTCACTTGCATCAAGATAATTTTGCTGTATTTAAATAAGATTTTTTTTTTCCCCTTCCTCCATCTCCTCAGTTTGGATGCTGTGGTGGTACAACATACACTGACTGGTCCCAGAACATCTACTTTAATTGCAACCAATCCAACCCCAGCAGGGAGCGCTGCTCTGTCCCCTACTCCTGTTGCATCCATTCCAGAAACCAGGTCATTCTCTGATAAAATGCAGACTCCTTTTGTTTTTATTTCTGTGTTTCTATTGTATTTTCAGTTTCAGATGTGGGAATTTCTCTGTGCAGGATGTAATCAACACCATGTGTGGTCAAGGGATGCAAGACCGTGAGTACAATGACGCTGGAAACTACATTCACACCAATGGTTGTATAGACAAGCTGGTTGACTGGATCCACAGCAACCTGTTCATACTGGGTGGCATTGCACTGGGACTGGCAATACCAGAGGTACACTTTGGTGCAATAAGAGCATAAAAAACTTGATCTTGCTGCAGCAAAATGTTCATCCTTTTTTTCTCTTTTGCAGCTAGTGGGCATGGTTTTGTCTCAGATTCTGATTAATCAGATCAAAGACCAGATTGAACTGCAAAAATACAACATCAAGCACAGATATGACCCGTGGAAGTGATCCTGGACCAGACTGTCATAAAGGACTCAACAACTCATGGAGAAAATTAAAATGATTAGAAAACACAAAGACTCAACCCCAGAGTTTGTTAAAGATGTGACACATTGCTACCACCTTCTGGACAGTTGAGGGTTTGCATTTACCAAACTTTTGGTAATGCGTTTTGTTTTTTGTTTTTTTGGTTTTTTTTTACTGTTCATCTGTTTTCAGTGGAAAATAAAAAGCACTATGATGTTTTCATTTTTCTATAAATTTTAAATACCTGAAAACTGGTTGTACTTTAGATTCGTAGCATTTTCATTTTAAACTCTGAAAGCATTCAGTTGATGTCTTAAATACATTGGACATTCCTTTTCATTCTGTGTTTTGTTTGTTTTCTTTTACTATGACATGTTTTTTATGCCTGCCATATGCATGTTTCAACTCTACACTTTGGGGATGTTTTATTCTTGCTCTGAAAACTCACGATTTAAAATAATTTTTTACAATGAGCTCATAGTTTACTCTACAGTAATGTTGTCCATTCAGCTGTCATTGTCAGTCATATTTCATTATTTAACTCACCCAAACAATAGCCAGAACCACAATTGGTGAAAATATGGCTAATATAAAGTCTTCTGAAAAAAGATATGTTTCAATTTTATGTGAGATGTGATTATTTTTCTTCCTAATTCATCATTAATATATAACTGCAAGGAAAAATAAAATGTGTGTTTGTAATTTCAAACATGTTCAGAACACATTCACATAAAAAAAAAAAAAAAAAAAAAAAAAAAAAAAAAAAAAAAAAAATCACATTTTCACAGAGATTTCCTCCATGTTCCAAGAGTAGGTGAAGGTAAAAACTATATTCTCCTATCCCATTATAGACTCAACTATTGAATTGTGTACACCATTTATGATTTCATAATATGTAGTTTTGTTATTGCAAAACAAATAAAACAAAAATAAATGTTTACACATTGCAAAACAGCAAGAACAAAAAGACAATTGAGCAGCAACAGTTCTATATTTTCCAAAGTCATAACTGTCTGAGACTGAACAACTACTCTTCATTTATATATTTATTTAAAGTATTTATTTTGCATTGTCTTCTAAACTTATGTTTTTACTTATCCTACATTTTTCTGCTAGACTTTTCATCATGTTATTCCTGGCAATAAAACGTACATTATTTTTGAAGATGCCCTGACACGTGACATGTTTAAATTAAGTTAGCCTCTTAAAATATATCAATTTTCTTTCTGCTGAAAAATATTTTATTTTATTTGAAAGTAGTTTTTGCTTTGATTTATTATTTGTACTGTTTTAAAACAAATTGGATCAGTTCATCTATATGGTCTCTACATCCAACTTTACTCATAAACCTGATGGCCTTTTTCTACATTATATGTGTTGCTTGTATATTACTTTTGTATCCGTTTCCCCACATAGTAGCTTGGATACAGTAGAATCAATGTACAGTTCAAGGTAAATTATGCTTCCTGATTTAAAATATGCCTTGTTTTCCGCAGGGCAGCGATGTTCCTCACCAACTTTCCAAGAACATATTTCACATGTGGTTTCCAACAGATTTTATTGTCTAAGATATTTGCTTGATGATCGCTATGACTTTGCCAATGATTTTGATGATTTTCATGTGTATTTGCCAGATAATTTTGATGATTTTACTCGATGATTTTGCTGATTTTGCTGTTTACTTGATTGATGTTTTTATGATATGAAGCACTTTGAACTGCCTTGCTGCTGAAATGTGCTATACAAATAAACTTGACTTGACTTGATTTAAAGGAAGGGCCTTCAACTCCAGTCCTCAAGGGTTGGTGTCCTGCAACTAGATGTGCCTCTGCTTCAACACACCTAAGTCAAATAATCAGGTAATTAGAAGGACTCAGGGGAACTTGACTGGATACTGAGGGGGTAATTCAGTCATTTGATTCAGGTGTGTTGAACGAGGGACACATCTAAAAGTTGCAGGACACTAGCTCTTGAGGACTGGAGTTGCAGACCCCTAGTCTAAGGTCATACCAAGGAATTTAATTTAGTTTACTTTGCTTAAATTATCAATCCTTATTTTTAATTTCATTATTTTTCTCTTGATTTCCAAACAATATAAAATTTAAAGGGACTTTGTTTATATCAAACAAATATATACATTTTTTATTTTTTTGTGACCACCTCTAAAAACTGCTGCCATTCAACACCAGAACAGAAAATATGCCCTCTACAAATAACTCAACTATCCAAATCTCTGATGCTCTGCCATTAATATACATGCTGAACTTTTTTGACCCTAACGCTGACCCTTGAGGTACTCTACATATAATGACAATGAGTTTAGATTTGTAAAGGTTTATTTGTGCAAATTATTGTGTTAAGTATTTAGTTCACCTTGAAGACTATACCTTTCTATTTTTTTCTAATCAATATATCATGATCAATAATGTCAAATGCCTCCTTCAATTATAAAAATAGCCCAACTGCATACCTTTTTACTTTAGATTTGAATAGATTAGTTAAAAATCCAACCAGATGTTGAAGTGTATTTTCTTCTTTTTTTAGTTTTAGTTTGTTTTTCCTGTACAGTTGGTTGTTTATTGTGCTGTTCTATCTCACCTCTGTTGGTTGCATTGTCACGCTTTTTACTGCCAGCTAACTGACATGGTTGCAATACTACAAGATTTTAAGGCCACTTTTAACTTATTGCAATTACACAGACACTTACTAAATCACACTTCCCAAATAATTCTTGACATGTTGGATCGTTTGACACAACAGTGCTTCTACCTCTTTGATTGATTTGCCTTGACAGCAAAGACTGGTGTTGTTTATGTGAGTAGATTTTAGTATTTGAGCGTGTATCTGATTGTTAGCTGCAAATATCATTAGTCTCCTCATTTTTAACAAGTTTCCTATGGCTCAAAGTACTGCAGCATCTTGTCTCCATTTCAATTTTTTCTTCCAGTTAAAGGAAGCAGATTTATAAACTGAAACACTATGCTCATAATCTTTAGGAGCAGAGGCGGTCCTGTATATATAACAGGCTTTGACGCAGTTGCCCAATCTAAACATTACATTTGTCTGTGTGTTAACAGTTGCAGTGCTACTCCTACCACTCACCAGCCTGATTGCACAAACAAATGTTGTGATTTAGTGGGAAACTGATGAAAATGTGATGTCATTGTGGGTGTCTCTTATTGTGGTGAGTATGATTTGACCTGTGTGTGTTGGTCTGTGCTACAGCACTCTGTGTGTGGTCCTGTTTTTTTTTTTTTGTAGCTTCTGATTCACTCAGACTGCCATGTTGTGAAGGATTTTTAAGGAGGCCCAAAAACACATTCTTTTGCTGTAAGGATAGAGAAGATTCAACCAAGTTATAACCAGGAGAGAAGAAACAAGCAACTTAAAGTCCTGCAAATCCCACATATGCACTTTCAGTAACGCATTTGTTTTTACCAGATAAAAACACATGAGCATTAAAGGCTTCTGTGTCCACCTTAAGCAGGAGAAGGAAAGCTCCGTTCATTTTTAGTTTCCCAAATGAAACTAATCTTATATAATTTTAAACCATAAACTTAGTCAAATCAACCACACATTTGTTAGAATATTTGAGTTTGGTACCAGCTTCAGAAAACTGAACGTTACTGTTCTTTCTGATAAGCATGTTATGATATACCCAAATATTCAGATATCAGTCTCTTTTCAAATACAGAGCTCAGAGGAAGTCATTTACAAGAGGTAAACATTTTAGCCCCTAAGGCTGAAAGTTTGATTAAAAAAAAACCCAACCAAGCACAATAAAAAACTTCCACAACACCTAAGATATATGGTGATGTGTGGTGTTAAACAGCACAGCACACATAGTTGGAAAAATATTGCAAAAATACAAAGATAAACAAACTCTTTGAGTAAAAGATTTTTGTCATTTTATCAGTTGATAAAAAATTAATTAATTAAATTACAGCCAAATTCTTAGCAGTGTTTGCATAACAAAATTAGATTAATTCTATTTTAAATTCATATCACAATTTTATTAATTAGATTAATTAGGTTCTAGGTGTTCTAATTGAAATTAACTTGCCAGGCAATGTTTGTATTTTTATGTAGAAAAGATTTCACAAATCACAAACTGTGTTTTGCTGTTGTTTGTAGAAAAATTCAGTTCAAGTTTTACCAGTGCACTAGTGTTTTACACTTTGAATAACAGATGATCAGATGCAGTCCAGATTTCTTAAAACAACTCTTTAATTAATGGCAGTATCATAAGCTTCTAACTGTTATTAGATAATAATTAGAATTATTACTAATTATTATAGTATATAATTATGATTATAGTATATAATAGTATAATTATAGCATGTAATTCTTAATCTTGATTTATATATATTTTTAAGACTATTTGATCTTTTGTGAACCTACATACCTCAGTGCTGCTGTTACACTTGAATTCCCGCAGTGGAGGACAATAAAGGATATTTCTATTTCTATTCTATTGTTCTAGATATCAGCTTTAATGTCATTAGCCATGACAAATGCAAATAAGTAATAAAAAGGATTTGCTGTTTTGACATCTGTAGCAACCTTTCCTCCCATATTATGCCACCCTGGTTGGTTTACCTCACCTATATCTAAACCCACTGGTTCGAGGCACACCTGAGTTCCTTACAGGACCATATAAAGTGATGTGTGAGGAATTGAGCATAGCCACAAAAAAGCCCTTTCACAAGAGCAAATCTGTTGAATCTGTGTTGTGTTGATGTGGGGGTCCTTCAGATGAGAAACTCTGAGCAAGGCCCCTGCCATAAGGCACATTCTTCCACAAGCAGAGGGGGGATGGGAGAGGAGGTTTTGTTGCTCTGGCTCTCCCCCACCATGTGCATACCAGAGACAAAAAAACCAACCAGACACTGAGCTGCAACCAACAGGAGCACAAACACACTGAGGGACTTCTGCCATCAGATACTCTGCATGGAAAAAAAACTGATTCTTGGGACGTAGACACAGTTATATGGATCATTTCTCAATTTTAGTTTTCCGCTGAAGAAGAAGGGGGTGGTGCATGTGAGCTGGAGATCCTATTACGGAGATCCAGACTTTTTTCAAGTTTTCTCTGAAAGTGGGGGTAGGGCAAAGCAACATTCTCTGTTATGCTTTTCTTCTTAAACCCATCCAGCAAATACTTAACACAATTTGGAACTCATCAGTCAACTTTTTTTTTTTTTTTTTTTTTTTTTTTTACTTAGGAATACTTTTTGGAACTACTGGAGCTGAATAATGAGGAAATTTAAAACGATTCTGTGGGACACGGACGAAAAGAGCAGAACCAAAAAGTTTGAGAGGAATGCGAGAAAACTTTTTAAAAAATACCCTGCAGCTTTTCTGCAGCATGAAAACTTCTAAATCTGATGTAGAAACCATCTTTCTTCAGAGTAGAGTGCAGTTTGATAGCTGAAGCCTCAAATTTTTAAAAATTAGTTCGATTTTTCCTCAGGTCCGTCTTCCTTCTCAAGATGTCTTCCCAGGGTCGGAGCCCCATTGTTGGGGTGCTTTGCGTCTGGGCTGCCTGGCTGTCGGGCTGCAGGGCAGTGTTGGCCCTGAACGGGACTATGTTTGAAGACAACTGCAAGAAAACCTCAACTTGTGAGGCGCTTAAATATAACACATGTTTGGGATCACCTTTACCCTACACCCATACATCTCTGATCCTGGCTGAGGACTCCAGCAGCCAAGAGGAGGCTTTCGAGAAGCTGACCATGTGGTCTGGTAAGTTAAATTAGAGCAGTAAAAGTTATAAAGACACAGTTGTTATATTAATATAACTCTTTGAAGTTTTAACATCTTTTACTGTCTATTGGGATTAAAGTAATGCATAATTATGAAGTTGAAGAAAAATTCTTGAAATATTTTTTGTTTTGTTTTGTTTTTTAAATTAAAAAGTGTGGTGTGCATTTCTACCCCCACCCCCTTCATTAACACTTTGTGGAACCATCTTTTGCTCTAATCAAAGCTCCAAGTCTTTTGTTGTATCTTATTTACACATCTGGGGACTGAAAAATTTGCCCATGCTTTGCAAGATAGCTCAAACTCAGTCAAATCATTGATCTCTGACCAGATTTCCTGGCCCTGCTGAAGAAAAAGTATTCCCACAGCATGATGCTGCCACCACCATGTTTTATGGTGGGAATTGTGTGTGTATCGGGATGTGCAGTTTTAATTGTCCACATCAAATGCCTCATCTGAACAGACTACCTTCTTTATATGTTTGCTCCATTCTCAACTTGGCTCATGGCTAATTTTAAATTGGACTCCTTATTTTATTTATTAGGTAACTTCTTATAGCAACTTGTTGCAATGGATTTTATTTAGGGGGATTAG
The DNA here is from genome assembly GCA_014839685.1 of Anableps anableps. Classification (NCBI taxonomy): domain Eukaryota; kingdom Metazoa; phylum Chordata; class Actinopteri; order Cyprinodontiformes; family Anablepidae; genus Anableps; species Anableps anableps. The sequence continues at coordinate 11,356,354 of CM026087.1, read as the reverse complement.
AATGAAGGTTTTTATAAGATGAACACCCTATTATTATATTATGTCCTTATTATTTGGCTTGCTAAGATTTTTACATCCACTCAATTTAATAATAACCAAATAAAGTAAAGTTTTGTACTTTGTTGCTTTAACACAGCAAGTAATGTCAGAAACAAAGTAATTTGCTATGGTGGTTACAGGAACAGAACAAATTGATCAATATAATAATAATATTGCGTTATGTTCTTTAATTATGTGCCATTTTAATGTGATAGGAGGATGACTGAAGTGATAATGGTCTGGGATGAGCTGCATCAACTACTTAGGGATCAAGCTTCAGGAAATGAAGGGTTAAAAGCTATTAAAGGTAACAATAGGGGTAAATAACACTAATAGAGGCATTAAAGACAGAATTGTTTGAGGATTCACATTTTAAGGGTGGAGTTGATAAGCAACTTGAAATTCTGACTTGAAGAGACCCTCCAAACCCCCCCCCAAAAAAAAACAAACAAAAAAAAAACAATTAAATTGCATTATTCTAGTGATAATGCAATGCCAATTAGTATGATTTTTGTGTGTGTGTGTGTGTGTGTGTGTGTGTGTGTGTGTGTGTGTGTGTGTGTGTGTCTTCATTTACAGAGGACAAGAATTCTAAAAGTGTATTATTCAATAAAATAAACAAGATTCTCACAGCCAAGGCAGCAGTTAAATGTTGTTAATTTAAGTGTACATAGAGTTTTGGGGTGCTCATCTCCAGTCCTCTCGAGGACTGGAGGTTGCATCAACCTTAGATGCAGCCCTTCTCCAATACACCTGTATCAAAATGCTTAGTTAGCAGGCCTCTGCAGAACTGAATGATATGGTAATTCAACCATTTGATTTAGGTGTGTTGGAGCAGGGCTGCATCTAAAGGTTTCAGGACATTTGAAGAAATGGTGTTAAAAGGCTGCCCTCACAGACTGGAATCCTGCATGTTTCAGATCTTGTCCTGATTCAGCCTGGTGCATTACCAGCATTTCCATTTAGTCAAGTTTTTCCTGAACCCTCTATCAAATATTTTCTAAAAAACATTTATCCCAGACATTTATCTGAATTTTATTAAACTCATAAAAAGTGTATGAAATTACATGCAGTTGGTTGAAGCATTTAGAGTCTGAAAATATGGGGAAATTTCAGTTTTGATGCATTAAATCAATTGATCTGCTAATCACAGCGGAGAGTTGATCAAGGGAACTGTGGCTGGTGCTGATCTCTGACTTACTGATTTGTGCATCTTTCAGCAGCTATAGTTGCTATTAGTCAAAAATCTGGTAAGTTATAAAACTTCTGAAAATGTCCATTGTTGTGTCGTGTGTAGCTGATTTGTGGTGTACATGTCTGCACATTTAGTGATGTTTTTATGCCCTAGGATTGCGAAATGCCCCACGCTGTTGGTCAGTCATCCAGCCACTACTCTGTGCCGTCTACATGCCAAAATGCGAGAATGGGCGAGTGGAGCTGCCTAGCAAGAGCCTGTGTTTGGCCACACGTCGCCCATGCAGCATTGTGGATCGGGAGAGAGGATGGCCCAATTTCCTCAAATGTGACAAATTCCCTGTGGGCTGCTCGGTATGCCTCCTTTTGTGTGTGTATTGATCTCCAGGGAGAAATGTTCTCCATCTGCTTGTTGTAAGATCTGAGGTTAGACCAGAAGTTGAAGAGGATGTTAGCTGGAATAAATCTGGTCACAACCCTTACCAGCTGCCTAGAATTACTTAGAAAATAACAGTTACTTTATCTTTAAATACCAGATGTTTCTTCTTTTTTTTTTTTTTTTTTTTACTTCACAATGAAATCTTAGAAGCTCTTTTTCTTGTAAGATGGCTTACTTACATTACTTTTGTGCACAGAATGAAGTGCAAAAGCTGAAGTTCAACACATCAGGCCAGTGTGAAGCCCCTCTGGTGAAGACAGACATTCAGTCAAGTTGGTACAAGGATGTAGAAGGTTGTGGTATCCAGTGTGACAACCCCCTGTTCACTGAAGAGGAGCACAATGATATGCACGCCTACATTGCTTACTTTGGCACAATCACCCTCCTCTGCACCTTTTTCACACTGGTGAGACATACATACACCCTCCGCCAAAGGAGAACCCATACCTTCCTTCCTTTCTTCCCTCTTTCCTTCCTTCTTTCCTTCCTTTCTTCCTTCCTTCCTTCCCTCTCTCCATTGTGTATCACAGATGTGTAGGAGCCGTGTGTCAGCCATGTGTCAGGTTGTCTGGCAGGAAGGAACCTGTAAGGTTCCTTTGTTGGATCTTTTTCTCCTTTAGATGACTATATAAACCTCCATTTTATTAACGTACAGCCACCATCTCCCTTCTGTCTTGTTTCAGGCCACATTTCTTGCTGACTGGAAAAACTCGAACCGCTACCCAGCCGTCATTCTCTTCTACATCAATGCCTGCTTCTTTGTGGGCAGCATTGGCTGGCTTGCTCAATTTCTGGATGGAGCACGCAAAGAGATTGTGTGCAAGAGCGACAACACCATGCGGCTCGGGGAGCCCTCGTAAGTGTGGAAGCTCCAGCTCTGTGTTGGATCACAACAGCAAAAAAAAGAGAAAAGAGATAAATTAAAAACTCTGTCAAATTATTACCCTCTCTATAGGTCTTCAGAAACCCTGTCGTGTGTCACCATCTTCATCATCGTCTATTATTCCTTGATGTCAGGGGTGATTTGGTTTGTCATGCTGACCTACGCCTGGCACACCTCTTTCAAGGCTCTGGGTACAACTCACCAGCCGCTGTCTGGACGAACCTCCTACTTCCATATGGTGACCTGGTCCATCCCCTTTGTCCTCACTGTTGCCATCCTTGCTATAGCTGAGGTGTGTAAAAAGTTATCTCACAGTTGTAAGCTCTGAGATTTATACAATAAACCAAAACTGTGTTTGTGGTCCAAAGGTGGATGGAGACTCTGTGAGTGGGATCTGTTTTGTTGGCTACAAGAACTACCACTACCGGGCTGGGTTTGTGCTGGCGCCCATTGGAGTGGTGCTTGTTGTTGGTGGCTACTTTCTCATTCGGGGTAGGTTTATGTATTAAAATTCATCTGTAGCTTTTTCATAAACGAATGATGATAAACTCAGTTTCCTAGGGGTTTCCAGTTGCCTTTGCTCATGGAAAATGTACTAAAGAACTCATGCAGAAATATTGCTTTTGGACTAAAGTGGCTGAATATTTGGCCATTTTCTTATGCAGTCCCTGAATCTCTCTACATCCTCCTGTCCCATACATCCCCGAGTAAGAGTAAAACTGTATTTAGTATAAATTACACTCAAGTATTAAGTAACTGTTTGATTATAACATCAGATGATGGGTAGAGTTTAAAGAAATTGTACTCAAGTAGAGTGGTGTTACTTCGAAATAATATAACCCAATTTAAAGTAAAAAGTATGGTGCAGTAAACCGACTCCAAGAAATACATATTTTTCAAAAAGTTACAGAAGTAAATGTAACTAGTTACTAGTGAGTCACAACCCACTGTAGTAACCTCTATTCATAAAAGGGTTAAGCTGAAGCTCCCAACTCATAACACTTTCTTCTAAAAATACCCTTCTTCTAGGTGTCATGACCTTATTTTCCATCAAGAGTAACCACCCAGGATTGCTGAGTGAGAAGGCAGCCAGCAAAATCAACGAGACAATGCTAAGACTAGGTAAGATCTGTTGCCTGTTGTCTGTCCTGTTCCTTTTCCTAACATATGAGGGTTAAATATCCGAGCTGAAACATGAGCCCAACTGTCTCTGGAAACAGATGTTTTATCTGAAGCAGCAGGGAACATGGCAAAAAGAATGTAAACACCCTTAACACCACCATGTGATATTATGACCCAGGAGAATGCCTTGTTTACATTGACTTGATGGGTTTCATATTCTGAGATAAATGTTACATGGGTAATTTTTTTCTAAATAAGAAAGAAAAATCCAATAATCTGTTTTACATTGTGTGATTTGTTATCATGTTTCTTACCATTAGGTATATTTGGATTCCTTGCATTTGGTTTTGTTTTCATCACTTTTGGATGTCACTTCTATGACTTCTTCAACCAGGCTGAATGGGAGAGAAGCTTCAGAGAATATGTGCTGTAAGTTCTTTTGACAGTTTTTTTTTTTTTTTTTTTTTTTTTTTTTTTTTTTTTTTTTTTGTGGTCAGTTTTGGCAGATGACATTATTTAGGAAAGCAACCAAGAGGCCAGTTGTGCCTTTGGAGGATCTGCAGAGACCCACAGATCAGGTGGGAGAATCTGCTGACAGTGTAACTATTAACCATGTACTCTACAAATCTGACCTTCATAAAAGAAGGGTGAGAAGAAAGCCATCCTCAAAAAAAAGTCATAAGAGGTCCTGTTTGATGTTTCTGATCTATTGAGATCAAAATGAATCTTCCTAGCTGACATAAAAGACAAGAAAAGCCATGTGTGGACCAAAAGTTACATCCTGAACACACTATCCCACCCATGAAGTATGCTGGTGGCAGCATCATGTTCTGGGGGATAAAGTGAACAAAATGAAAGTTGGATCCAATATGGTTCAGACAGAAATCACTATCTAACTGCTCAATGTTCAGCAAGCAATGTCTGCCGTGTTGATAATAGATGGACTGGAACTAATTTAACCCAAAAGACTGAAAAGCCCAGTCTGTGCTGTAAAAGTTCATCTTGTTAAGAACTACAAGCGTCTGAATGTTGTTCATGTTTTCACCAGATGTGAAGCCAACGTGACAATCGCTTCTCAAACCAACAAACCCATCCCAGAATGCACCATTAAAAACCGTCCCAGCCTGATGGTGGAGAAGATCAACCTGTTCTCCATGTTCGGCACAGGAATTGCTATGAGCACCTGGGTCTGGACCAAAGCCACCTTCCTCATCTGGAAACGCACTTGGTTCAAGTAAGGAAACATTGAGCAAAAACCTTTCCTTTTATGATAAAATCATCTTTTATTTGCAGGCTCTCACACTTCTTTTTCTAGGATCATTGGTCGAAGTGACAATGAACCCAAGAGGATAAAGAAGAGCAAGATGATTGCTAAGGCATTCGCTCTCAGAAAGGAGCTCCACAAGGACCCGGAGAAGGAGCTGTCCTTCAGCATGCATACTGTGTCACATGATGGCCCAGTGGGTTAGTATGAGATCCCTACCTGTGAGCTGATTTAAAGCTGAAGATGCACCATAGGTCAAATACCAGAAGTTTGCATCTTTGGAAGGTACATCAGAGCTTGTATAGTGCCATCTTGTGAGCTGTAACTGCTACTGCATGGGTTTTGAAGAAATATTTGGACAGATGGTTACACTACACAAGTAAATAGTTAAATCTTAATTATTATTCATACAGTGCATTGTGTTATCTCTATTTTTGAAAGGCTGTTCTAACTAAAATACTAAAACAAAAATAATAACAAAAAACAATTTGTCTGGGATTAACTACTAAAAAACACTGTCATAAGTGGTGGAAATTCTAAGGCTGCTGTTGTTGAATTAGGCCTCCAGGATCATGTTGGACTTTAAGCTGACCCTGATTCCAAACTTTGTAATTTCTTATTTCATAGCTGGAATCAATTTTGACCTGAATGAGCCATCCAATGATGTTTCATCAGCATGGGCACTACATGTAACCAAGATGGTCGCCAGACGGGGAGCCATACTGCCTCAGGACATTTCTGTCACTCCCACTGGGACACCAGGTGGGATTTGGGTGTTTTGCAGCTTCAGCATAGAGAACCAGTGTGTTCTTACATTTTTGCTCCTATGTTCACCTTTGTTCATTTATAATTAGGCAAACAAAAAATATCCCATGAACTTTTATCATTTTGTCAAATTATAACCACAAACTTTGTTGTATTTTACATGGCTTTCATATGGCCGATCAACACAGTGTAGAACATTATGGTGAAGTGGAAGGAAGAGAAAGGATGACTTATAGTTGTGGAGTCCTAATGCCTTGAAAGAAAGTCAGATGATGTCTTGTTGGCAGTTTGAAACAAGCCATGCATGGGTCACAGCAAACATTTGGACGAACATCTGGTCAGATGAGAACCAAACTGAACTGTCTGGCTTGCATGCAAAACACAAAGTGTGGTTGAAAACTAACTCTGTATATCACCCTGTACACACCCTCCCTACTGTGTAGCATGGTGGTAGCAGTATCATGCTGTGGGGACATCTTCTGGGGGAAAGGTATGAGATTGGGGCAGAGGTTGATCTTTCAGTAGGATTAAGACTAGAAACATACAGTGAGAGGCACAGTGTTAGATCAAAGCATGTTCATGTGTCAGAGTAGCCCAGTCAAAGTCCAAACCTCAGTCCAGTTAAGAATATGTATCAAGGCTTCACTTCAAAACTGATGTTTGTAGATGTCCAGCCCGACTGAGCTTGAGTTGGTTTCCAAAGAAGAAGGTTAAAAATGTAATTCTCTAGAAGCACCAACCTAGTGGAGACATAATCCAACAGACCTGCAATGAAAGATGGTTCTACAACCTATTGACTTGAGGGGTTTGTGGTTATAACATGACAAAGTGGGAGAATGTTCAGTTTTGCAAAGTCATTAATCCTGACAATGTTATGTTTGGTTTAATTTGCAGCCCATGTCAGTCTCTTTTTGTTCACATTTCTGCTTCTTACAAAAATTCTTCTTTTCTGACAGTCCCCCCTCCAGAGGAAAGGAACAGATTGTGGATGGTAGAGGCAGATATATCACCTGAGATGATAAAAAGGAAAAAGAAGAAGAAGAAAAGAAGGAAGGAGGTGCGTAAGTCTGAGGAGGTGGTGGAAAACCAGACTCACCTTCAGCGAGAGTTTGGCCGCAGCTCAGTTCCTCGCCTACCTAAACTTCCCTGCCACCCAAGCCTGGTGGCCAATCTGCGTGAACAGCAGAGGCAGCAGACGTTGGAGCAGGGGGTCCTGCCAGGTTCTTTGCCAGATTTTGAACCCTGTGAGGAGAGGTGTCCATACCTACAGTGCCAGAACAGCAGAAACGGTTATCTGATGACCCGTGTTGATTGTCCAGAAAATCTGGGCCTCAGGCCACGCTGTCACCCTTTGACTTCAAACTGGCAGCCTGGTGGATCTTCACTGTACCCCGAGGAGGTGGATCATACTGACGGGCTGTCAGAGAGAATGGCCCATGTGGCTCGGGTACCGGCAGGCCGCAGGGCAGGCTATGGACCCATCCACTCTAGGACTAATTTAATGGAGGCAGAGCTTATGGATGCTGACTCTGACTTTTAAAACTGCAGAGTAAGCAAGAAAATAAAGTACTTGTAACTTTAAGAGATTCTTACTCAAGTGCACCAGACACAACATCACTAAGATCCTAAATGCGCGGTTAGAGTCAAGTCTCTAATTATGTTATGTTATTTACATTGTGTGAGTGTGTCTGTGTGAGTGTGCAGGAAAATGAATGGAAATAAGAGAGAAATAAACTTCTGTAAATATCTTTAGAAAAGATTAGTTTTTATACTATATTCTGTACATTATCCTCAAATAATGTGTTCAATAAAAGCAACTCTGTGACAACACAACAGATCAGGCAGCTAAACTATTCATGTCTTGTAAGCATGGGCTGGTGTGAGGTTCTCATGGAGGCTAACTTATTAGGAGGCACATTTCAGTTTCCACATTATAACTTTCAATTTTTGTTCAGAGCTGTTTTAGTACAGCTTAATTTGTATTTTTAAAAGCAATTGAATTTGGCAGAAGCCTCCTTTCAGCCAGCAGACCATGACGTGCTGCAGAAGGTGCAGGTGGAGTATTATTCTATGCTTAATAGAGGCAGAGAAAAAGCCAGATGCTCCGTCACTTTCTCTTTAATCTAATTATAAGAGCTTTAAACCCTAGCGAGCGTATAACGAAACATTTCACATAACTGTTTACAACTTTAGCATATCTTTATACCTGTAGCCATCCCATGCTTACAACAAAGTGAGTTATTTTTATTCCAGGAACCCAACCCTATCGATTAGCAATTTCCTGCACAATAACACAGTGGTATCCCAGTTAAAGGTGATTTTATTCTCTAGGTAATTCAGTCAAACTGTTTGAAAGTAACATATTGATCATGTTTTATTTAAAAAAAAAAATATGCCTTTCACTATTGAAACTAAAAATGAGCTAACTTAGTGTTCTAACTCTTAGTTTCTAGTGTTACCAATACTAAAGAAATAATCACTAATTAGTTGATCCTTGACATGTAACACTCAGTAGAGTAAAAGTGGCATGGAGAACAATGAAATCTACATGAGGTTGTTTGAATTTCAAACTTCACTGATTTACTACAGTTTTACAGACAATCCCTCTGTCTGCCATAATTTCCCTTCTTTTAGTGCTGTAGCATTTCTCGACCTTCTGTAACCACAATGTTCTTGTGCAAAAATGTGCTAATCTTTGATTTTTGCTTTGTTGCCTGGTGCAACAATGCATCTCTTTGTCTTTTGTTTGAAAAAAAAAAAAAAAAAGCTTTTGTGAAGCTACATTTGTCAGATTTTCTTTCCACTTCTGTTTTGTACATTTAGAAAAAAAAGTATTTCTACTGTATATACCGTTGTATATATTGTGTTTAAAGTGGCCTCTGGGTGTTGTTGCCCTCGTTGGTCTAGTGTTCTCATCTGCATCACAGATGCTTAGTTTCTCTGCAGAATATATCCTTGTTTCCTTGTCTAAATTAAGGTGCTGTTTATATTCTTTGTACAGCTCTATTAGTAGCTTTTATGTTCTGTAGAGTTGATGAATAAAAAGGGATGAGTTGACTTTTTTTTAAATTTCAAATAACTCTTCCACTGTTATTTGCGGTTTAACCAAAAGAAAGCGGTGTGGTGCGAGTTCATATTAATGACGAATAAATGAGGTTAATGTATGCAGTTTTACTGTTTCATAGCAACACAAAAGATTTTTGTTTTTTAATGTATTTAGTAAAATCATGTGAGATGTATTTAAGCTATTTGCTACTACACTTTTAATAACTGAAACGTGGCATGGCTCATGTTCAGGAATTATTCAAATATTAAATGAAGAGTTTTTTTCTGTCTTGAAAAGTAAATACTTCTGCTTTTATATTCTGTAAACAATTTCACAGTGTTGTGCAGAAAATAGTACGTTCAATTAACTGTGCAGCTATGCTTGGTTTGTTTTTATATGAAAATAAAAGTAATACCACCGAAACAGTCCTGGCCAGAGTCTTCAGCGCTCTGAAAATTAATCAGAACAACCTTGACATTGCTATTTTAGTTCTGGACCTCAGTCCAGATTCTGATATGGTTGAGCTTTTAGTTCTTCTTCAGAGTCTTGGTCATTCTTTAAGTCTGAGAGATGCCGCTTTCAACTCATAACACCCCCTGATGGAAGGTGAAACACCAACCCAGTCTCTTGTCTTTCACAGCTTCTGACAGGTTTTCTTCCAGGGCTGTGCTGTATTTAGCTCCATCCATTTTCCCATAAACTCCCCGTCTCCCAACTTCCCTCTCTCTGTTAAAGTAAAGCATCCTATGATGCTGCCACCACAATATTTTAGTGTGTCAAGGGAGACACACAATGTTACTTTTCCACTGCGCATAATGTTTTGAATGTATGCCATCTTGGTCTCCTCTGACCTTTCCTGCTGACAGAGTTCCTCTTGAGCTGTAGATCTCTGCAGCTCCACCTGCAGCACAATAGGCCTCTTGGCTACTTCTCGAATTAATTCTCTTTACCCTTTCCATCTGTTTAGGTGAATAGCCATGCAGGTTTTCACTTGTGAATTATTCTTTCCTTACTCAGATGATGGATTAAACAGTAGTCCTTAAGATGGTTAAACCTTGGAATATTGTTTGCTGCTTTAAACTTCTCCCCAAGTTCTCTCTGTATGACTTGTCTGCTGTGTTCCTTAGTCATCATGACACTGTTTGCACACTAATGTGTCCTTACAAACCTCAGAGGCCTTCAGATAACAGCTGGATTTATATTCAGACTAAATATACACTGGTGCATTCTATTTACTCCTCTCGTCACATGTCATCTAAATAGATTTGGTAGCACTGGATCTAACAAAAAAAAAAAAAAAAAAAAAAAAAAAAAAAAAATCATGAATGGTGTAACTTATGCTCCACAATTAAGCAGTACTTTAAATTAGTCTATAACAGAAAAAACATTAAGTGTATGGTTGTAACAAGACAATCTGTAAAAGCTTGTGGAGTATAAATACTAGTGGAAGGGACTGTGGACTGTTAAGGTCTTTAAGTTTTGGTTATGCCAAGAATCGAATCAAAGTCAGGGTTTTGGTGCTGTTAGTCATTATGTCCATGTTCTGTGGAACTGATTCATTTTACGTACATATTTCTTTCATTTTCATTTCTATAAATTCATATGATCTTATATTTTATTGTGTTTTATTCATGCTTTTATGAAAGACATTTCACAAATCATCTATGGATGTTTTATATTAACAATTCTCTTTGAGCATACTGAATTTCTGATGATTATATTATATATTATTATTATACGATGTGCTCCATAAATACAGTTGAAATCAACACTTCTTGTTGAGTCTCCAGCTGTCTCTTCCTGAGTCCTGAATCCCAATTAAAACACTTGGAGTACACACTTAATCGGATATGCAATAAAAAGTAAAAATAGTAAAATATTAGTAATAAAAAATAGTTAGAGGTTAATATTGTGGTGTATAAAAATTAAAAGCTGATTAAGTAAATAATAAAATTAAGTAAATAATATATTTCGCAGTTAAGGGAGAAAATAAAGAGCACAGCTTGAAGAACTCCACCCCTCTCTGTTGGTTATGAGCCCCCAGTCAGTGGGCGGCTGCCAGAAAGAGGACGTCAGGTACTGAGAGCAGAAAAACACACGGAATGTCGTTTAAACCGTCTTCCTTGCTCTCTGGAGATGTCGACAACCTTCGGAAAAGATCAGTGGCTGAATCAACAGGTGATACAAGCGGCTTCATTTTCTTCCTCACGAATATACACCTGCGTTTCAAGTTTTTTTTTTTTGTTTTTTTTTTTTTGTTTGTTTTTTTTTAAATCAAATCTGCTATTGTTGCTGTTGGTTTGTTTTCAGCGTGCTCATTAAATTCACCTGCGCAGCAGCCAAGATGTCCACATTTTTTTTACATTTAAAAGTTGTCGTTCAGAAATCCATTTAGAGGCATAATAATTATTTATGACTTCACAGGCGATGTAAGGCACTCGATTTATTAAAATTGTATGTTTTTAAAACTACTAGAAAGAACATCAATGCGATTATCACAGCTTGGACTAATGCAATTTATTTGTTTAACAAACAATACTGAAGGTTGCTGATTAATATTTTACTGTGTTGCTATATTATTAACTGTAAAATCACTTTTGAATCATTGACTGATACTTGCTTCCAGAAGTAATTTAGTCATCAATTTTATTAGACTTTTTGTTTTAACATTTGTAGAAACGTTTGCTGTTTATGTAGACAGACCACATACTGTATTACCAGCATGTCTACGTTTTGAATTTCAAATCGAAGCATAAAAATCTCATCTGTGTGTTGTAATGCATTGATAATGTGATCAGTCGTGGCAGACAGTAAATGGAAGGAAGCGATGCATGACTCTCATGAGGTTTTTGTTAGCCTCACACATTTCCACAGGAGGGCATTAGTCGTGGATGTCAGTCACAATCCACATGCTGAGTGTGGAGGAGATGATTTTTTTTTTCTTTTTTTTTTTTTTTTTCTTTTTTTCTTTTTCAGAAAACTGTTGTGATTCTGAGCATCATCAGCAGTTCACACGGCTGCAGACCCAGCCTGAAAGGCTGTTTGTTGGGCCCCATCATCCAGATGTGGGAGCGCTGGCGACACCTTCCCCGGATGGTTCTATACATCACTTCTGCCAGTTCACTCCAAAATGTCTGCTTGCAGTTTCCAGAGGTGAATGAGTTTATTCCCCTTTGTAGGAACTTTTATCATCATCAAGACTCTTTTTCCTGTCATGTCTGTGAGATATTTAGTTGATGGAGAGGTCAGTAAAAAACTACTTTTATTTACACAGGAACACATGGGAACTCTCCCCCAAGGCATGGAGAGGAAGGATGGCATGATGGCACCTCAAGGACTACAATCAGAGTTGACAATGAGGTGGAAGCACACAGAGAGGCTAACAACTACAAGGTAGAGGACAATTACAGGGCTAAATCAGCTATTTCACCACCAGAATCTTTCTTTGAAACAAAATGAACATTCTTTTCAGTGTTTATGAAAGAAATACTTGATGAAACAAAGATAGTCTTTTTGGTCACTTAAGCTTGTCTAATTATTTAACTGATTGCCTTGATTGTGCTGTTGGGAGAGGGTACTTCATGACTACAGTGGTGAATTTGATTTCAGAGAGAACAATACAAAAGAATGCCTGTAAGCCTGAAATAATCTGGTATTTCACATGTTCAACAGAACACTAGCTAAAGATGATGTATTGATAAACGACAAAAGGAGCTGGAGCTCTTTTGCAAAAGAAGAATGGATGAAAACCTACTGGATATAGTGCACGAATACTTTTGCAAGATTGTATAATTGTCTGAAAACCCTCCATAAGCTACTTGTAGCCTGTATATGAAGAGGCTTGCTGCTTTCTGCTCTAACATTCTGATTTTTTTTTTCTTTCCAGTTTGGATTTAGAAAATGGAAGGGCAACGTGACTGAGAAACCTATCGAAGACAGATCTGACATCGACAAAGAACTGCACACCGATCTCAGTATTGTTAAGCACATTGAAGGTCCTTTCCAGCTGTTATTTATCTAAATTTAAAAGGGCTGCACAATATTAGGATAACAAGGAAAATGTGTTAACCTTTTGAGAATGTTGCAATGAAGCTATAACTTTAGATAAATAAAAAGGGCTGTTCTGCTTTGCGTTCATCACAAATATTGACCCTGGATAATGGGTCTGCTCACCTTCTGAAAAAATTAATGACTTTAACCTCTGATCCCTTGTTTACCTTCTAAAACTTTGTTGCAATACACAAATGTCACCAAATACATTTCATAGAGTCTGAGTCATGGACATCCATCCACTGTTTATTCCCACTTATCGTTGCAGGGTCGGGGGCTGGTACCTGTCTCCAGCAGTCATTGGGCTAGTGGCTGGGTCGACCAGCGAGAGGTCACCAGTCCATCACAGGGCAACAAAGAGAAACACGGGACAGACAACCATGTACACACACTGATACCGAAGGGTAGTTTAGAGAGACCAAGTAACAGTCATGTTTTTAGACTGTGGGAGGAAGCCAGAGTACTCTGAGAGAACCCACGCATGCAGATAAACCCCAGGCCGGGATTTGAACCCAGGACCTTCTTGTGCTACCATGCAACCCAGCCTGAATGTCTGGTATTTAGATAACTACCTTACACTTATTGTGATATATTGTGCAGCCCTATAATTGACTCTTTATGCTCATGCATAAGTAGTTTGCTCTTACCTGAAAGCTCTTTACTTTCATTCCTCCAGCTCCAGTGGTCACCGTTGGGAACATATTGTACGTGTTTTTATTTGGATGGTGGATCTCATTATTCTACCTGCTCATTTGTCCTGTGATGTTTCTAACTATCCTGGGGGCTCCTTATGGTATGCATTTTAGAAGCGGCGGCATCATTAAGAAACTTGAGTGTTTCAATGCATGTTGAGTCATTTGTTTCACTTCTTTCAGGTAAAGTCTGTTTAAAGTTGGCCTGGTATGTAATTTGGCCATTCGGAAAATCCGTACAGAGGGTAAATTGATATAAATCATCCACATTTTCTGCCAAAATACATTTTATAATTGGCTATTTTCTGTATGACCGATTCTTTAAAATTCCAGGCTCGTCATTTAGTAAATATGTCTGCTGTGAAGCCAACAAACAGTGAGATTATTCCACAAGAGCATGATAAGGATCTGATTGTGGACAAGGACTGTGCACCACTTCTGGTGTCCTCCCCCTTCCCTGTTGAGATCCCTGTTCCACCTCTTCCTCAAAAGAAAACCTCAACGCACTGGGTGAGACTGTCAAAATTAATTTTATAATTTTTCCAAGATTTTTGTTACCAAATCATTCCCTGTTGTGTTTCTGCAGTGCCGCTTCAGCACTTTCCTTTGGTTGTTGCTGGGTTACCCAGTCCTGGCTGTGGTCCATTCCCTTGCATGCATCCTGTCCTGGCTTCCAGTCTTCACAATCCCCATTGCAAAGATGAACAGCCGCATCCTGACCACGGTTCTCCTCATGGCACCGGAGGACATTGAGATCCATGCAAAGGTTCCCTAAACTCTTGGGGCAAAATTATTTTCAACAATAATAGTGACATCACACCAACACAGTTAACTTCTCATTTGCAACGTACAGTCATGGCCAAAGGTTTTGAGGCTGACGCATCTTGTTTTTCCAAAACTTTGGTGCTTCAGTGACTTGAACTGTTTGTCAGGTGTTTGTCATAAATTGAAGTTCAACAACAATTTAGAAGTTTAAAAGGCTGTTCTTCAGAACAACATCATGTTTATGCGAAAGAGTGAGTCTGTTACCTCATGGGATTCAGATATGTTGAATTTTCTGGTCATGAAGCCAAAATTTCAATGGTTTGATCCCTGAACAACTTGGTTATCACTGGCTTTGTGACATTGTTCTGGGAAAAGCATTAAGCTGCTCTTGGCAGATGTTTTTGGTTCCGCTTTGAATAGTCTTTGGATGTTTAAATGCTGGTATGTTTAAGGACCTGTTTCCTTAGGTCTTAAACAGCATGAAAAGTTTTATTATAAAAAAAAGTCTTTACCCTAGTCATCTGAAGACTAATTATGGTAGTTATGTCTTTCCTTGATGGGTTGGGTTTTTTTTTTTTTTTTTTAAACTTTAAGTGTGCATAGAGAAACACAAAGACCTGCCTGCTGCCATTTCTGAACAAGCTCGCTCTACACTGGTGGGAAACCAGTCTCTTGGCTGAATCCTGTTTAGGAGGCAATCCTGGCACTTGCTGGACTTCTTTGTTGGACCTGAAGCTTTCTTTACAGCAGCAGAACCTCTTTCCAAAAAAAGGTGTTATTTGATAAACTGTTGATTTGGATGCAACCTTTAAAACCACAATATCCAGGTCTGTGAAGCATTTTGGGTACCAAGCAATAATTACAGCACCTGTTGCCATGGAAGTTAACATGGTTGAGAAAATGTTTTTATTTTTAACTGCTCCATTTTTAAGGCACTGTCATGTTAACACTTTTAGTTAACATTAAGCTCATTTAGCTGATGCCAGCAGGTGATGTGCTTGCTCTTCATAAGATGACATCAATGCAAACTGCCACCATAAAAATTGAAGTTTAAACTTTTAATTAGGTATGTAATTGTTTTCTTACCATTTGCTCCTTTTTATCTTCCAGACAGACATGTGTGAGACCCAAGTTGTCTTATACTGTTACCAGGCCTTTAATGTGTATTACTACAAGTACACTGTCCAGGGGATCAACATTTTTGCTCTCAGTATCCTTTTTAGCTTGTCATGGATGAGGGATGTTTGGGTTTTTTGGCACATCTGTTTGTTGACCTTAATTTCTTCCTGCAGATCTGTTACCTCTGGTATTTACGACTTTAATTGCTGGCTACACTGACCTAAAACATGAATACTTCAGTGCAGAGACCATGTTTACAATAGCCATCACTTCCATCATTCCCCTGTCCTACTACATTGGCATGGGAATAGCAAGGTAAAATATCACCATTTTGTCTCAAACAAGTGAATTAGGAGGAAAAAACAGAAAATGCATCAGAAGTATTCATATGTCTTGGTCACCACAAATGCCAATCTATACTATTAGGATTAAGGATACAAAAATTAAGATTTTGCTCATTCTTTCCAAAATTTCTCAAGCTCAGTTACTGGAATGAAGAGCATCTGTAAAAGTCAATCTGCAAGTCTTGCCACAGATTTAGATTTGAACCTAGGCTAGATCATTCAAATGCATAAATATGTCAGTCTGAGCTGTTGCTCTTGATGTACGTATAAAAGATAACTTCAATCTGCTCTGATCACCTTTGCCATCCCTAGTTATGAACAACATTCACCCAGCATAATGCTGCCACCACCATGGAGAAGGTGTTTGTCTAAGGTGATGTTCAGTGTTAGTTTACTACCACACAGCATTTTGCATGTAGTGTTGGAAGTTAAATTTTGGTTTTTATCTGACAGACCACCTTCTTTCTCATGTGTGTTGTCCACTTGTACAGGTGTTGTGGCAAACTTTCTTTCAACAATGTCTTTGTTGTTGACACTCTATTGCAAGATTTGTGGAGTGGCACAATGGGTTTTCCTGTCAACAGATTTTTTTTGCCTGAGCTATAGATCCCTGGAACTCCTCCAGAGCTTTCTCCCATTATCACTTCAACATATGTTTAATCTTTTCTTTAGTTGAATGTGAGATAATTTCCAGTTCAAAAGTCCCTGTTTTCTTTTCACGAGTGAGATTCAGCATTCGTCTTGTAGATGCTCCCTGTAGTACATCTGTGCTTTAGAAAAATCAGCAACTCTGAATTTCCTTTCCCTGGTAAAGAAAAGCATCCACATGGCATGCTGCTGCTACTACCATGTGTCATCTGACCAGAGCACCTTATTCCTCATGTTAGCTGTGTTCCATACATGACTTGTGGCAAATTGGAGTTTTTGACTTTCATTCAATGGACGTTTTTCTTTCATAAAGTGAAGATTTGCATGACTAATCAATGTCCTATCAACAGAGTCTCCTACCTGAGCTGTAGATCTCTGCAGAACCTCCACTCTTATGATGGTTCTTTTGAGCTGCTTCTCTTATTAATGCACTCTTACTCAGTCTGTCAGTTCCAAGTGCCAAGTCTCAACTTAATATTTTTGCAGTTGGGCCTTAACACCTTTTTATTTTTAGACAGATTAAACAAATTTTGTGCCATAAAGTGTGAAAGTTCAAGGGGTAGGAATACATTTGCAAAGAGTTGTCTGCTGCATATAGACTTTGTTTTAATTTTGCTGGTATTGTCTGTTCAGCATTTCTGCACAGAGTAACTTCGCAGTAGGGGCGGTAGTCAATGCAACATTTGGTTCCATCACAGAGATGACCTTCTACATCACGGCGCTGCTTCGGGGGCATCGTGCTGGCACTAAATGTTATGAGGAGATTGTCAAATCTGCACTGGCTGGGACTCTCATTGGGTGCATTCTGTTCATACCCGTAAGTGTCATTAAGGGGCATGTGAGCATGCATGTAACTGCCTGCAAGTCTAATTGATGCTAAAACTCTTCTGTAGGGTATTTGTATGACTATTGGGGGAATCAAACACAGTGAGCAGAGATTTAACAGTCGCTCAGCTGGAGTGAGCTCAGCTTTACTCTTCATATCCATTGGAGGTAAGGGTTGTATATAAATTTGGTTATTTTAAACATTTTCCACACTCATCCTAACATGATTTATGTGCTGCATTCTCTGTAGGTGTGTTTGCACCCACCCTCTTCTCAAAGACCTTTGGTAATCTGGTGTGTGAAAGCTGCTCCAATACTCCGGGCAATGCCACTGTACCATTCATCTGCAGGGACTGCTACTATGACACGGTGGGCAGCCTTTTCTCAGCTTTTGGTAGCACAAGCTCAAGATTTTACAGGAATGCATTTTATGCTTTTGTTGAAATTTGTATATTAAATTTAACTCTAATCAGGAAACACTTTTTTTTTTTTTTTTTTTTTTTTCCCCAAACAGAGTACAGCTGACCAATATTTGATTTTGTCCCATATTGAGTAAGTCCAGATGGTATAAACAGAATTATTTACATTCTGCAACACATTTGCTGTACATTTATTCCACCTGGGTTTGGATTAATTAAGAAAAAATGTTTTTCTAGGCCTCTGGTATACACCATTTCTGTCCTGCTGCCTGCTTCATATCTGATTGGGCTTATCTTCACACTCAAGACCCACGCACACATTTATGATATCCATGTCAGCGATGGTCACGGGGGCCAACCTCACGGTCAGTATGCACAGGAGAGTACCAACTCCAACAATCCCACTGGTGAGGTCACAGCTGCCCATCTGGTTCCTACCAACATGTGTATTAATGGCAGCATTATTGCACCAAGCCGCATTCTGACAGGTGTGTGGGGTGCATGTGGTTCTTTGCATGAGATGAAATTTATTCATTCTTGCATGTTGCTTGCCCGAATAACTACATGCATGTGACTATCTTAAGTGCTTGATTTGCAGTTGAAGTTAGTCATGCATGCCAAAACTGTAAAGGTTTTTTTTGTTGGTTTTTTTTTTTTTCTTTCTCCTTAAAAATGTGTAAATCCCTTCTCTGCTGCAAACAGAAATTAACTTTAAAGTATCAACTGCTGTAAAAAAAAATATATATATATTTTTTTATTGTATATATTTAAAAAGTAAAAGGAAGATGAAAAAATAAAATCTGAATATTTGAATAAAACCATATCAGAATTCAAAGGGATAAAAACAAAATTAAAACGAAATGAGTGCTTTTGTTTTTGTGTTTTTTTGTTTTTTTTTTGTTTGTTTTTTTTTGTGAGGGGAAAAATAGGGTTCTCTTAATTTAAGGCTGGCAGGCAATATGTAAATGCATTTATTTTGAGTGTGTTGGTGGTTAATAACACGTCTGTTGTCATCAGGTCATCATGTTGTGCACTGGTCCAGATGGAGGGCTCTCGCAGTGCTGATTGTTGCCACAGTGCTCATGGCTAGTTGTGCGGACCTTTGCACTGTCAACATCGAGCCCATACTGAGTCATTCCTCCATCTCCCAGGTGGTTAAAATGCACACAATTTGTGTCTGCTGCTCTAAACTAGGTGAACATTTGGTTAAAATATTTAGACAAACACTTTTTCAGTTGAACTGAGATGGCTCTTGTTTCCCTGCAGTACTTCATTGGCGTCACCGTATTGGCAATGGTACCCGAGCTTCCAGAGATTGTCAATGGAATCCAGTTTGCACTGCAAAACAACATCAGCTTGAGGTTTGAGTAGATCATCTTTTTTGTCATAGTAACCTATATTTCAGAAACTGTAGAAGAACTCTGAGTAATGGAAGCTCTAACAGGTACACAATGTAAAAATTAACACAGAATTGTACAGAAATCATTTTGACAATCTCATAGTAAAGTCTTAAGATTTATCATCTATTGTTTATAACGTGTGCAAATTCTTTTTTACAGCCTTGAAGTAGGCAGTTGCATTGCTGTGCAGGTTTGCATGATACAGATTCCACTTCTTGTCCTGTTTAATGCTTTCTATGTAAGTATGTTTTTACCTCTTAGTCCACATAGCACATCCCACTCATTTTTTGTAAAGATTTGTTTAAAAAAATCTAAAAGTAAATTCATCTTTTATTACAGTAGCATAACCTCACACTTTAAGCATTTCCTCTGCTGGGTTTAATGTTTTCACACAATGTCTGTGACAAACTGCTCAACTTGAGATTGGTTTAATATTGATTCAGATCTTTTCTTGTGCCCAGGATGTGGGATTTGTACTTGTGTTCAGTGATATTCATCTTTGGGCCAGCATTTTCAGTGTCATCCTGGTGAACTACATCTTCATGGATGGAAAATGTGACTACTTTCAGGGTAGGTTCCTCATGTTACAAACTGATGCTCCCACTTTGCAAGATTCTACAGATATTCTTGTAGAAAACCTAAATGAAACACATTTTACCAAGGAGACAACTGTCCATTTATTTCCCTGTTTGATCTGTTTGCAGGTACAGCCCTAGTAGTTGTATACTTCATCGTTTTGGCCGTTTACTTCTTTGCTCCTTCTCCACGTTCATGTTAATCTGTTTGCAAGGAAAAGACTGCATCTCTTTAGTTTCATGCCAGACGATAACCAGCTTTTCATTTTCATGGGGTTTAGCTTCAAAGACACAAAAACTGGGAAATGATCTGAGCATTTGAATTGTCTTTTCTGAGCTCCAAGTATGATGCTGTACAGTTGTCTGCTGAAACATTTTTCTAGTGCTTTTGTTTTTGATATTGCGTATTTGTGTAAATCTTGAATATTGATGTAAACTTTTGAAATGTTGCCAAAAAATGTAATTTCTGAATAAAGTCTGTTTATACAGTCCTATTTTTGCACTGTTTTTATACATCTCGTGAAAAAAAGCCTAAAT
The DNA here is from genome assembly GCA_014839685.1 of Anableps anableps. NCBI lineage: Eukaryota > Metazoa > Chordata > Actinopteri > Cyprinodontiformes > Anablepidae > Anableps > Anableps anableps. The sequence goes on along the minus strand of CM026087.1, from coordinate 11,336,228 downwards.
TTATTGATGCCAAATTATAGTTGAAACCATAAGTTCGTATACACACTGACTAAAAAAACACAAAAAATTCTCACTGTCTGAAGTTAAACCAGACAAAACTTCTCTTGTTTTAGGTTAGTTAGAAATACCAAAATTATTTCCATTTGCTAAATGCCAGAGAACTTGGCAAGAATTTTTTTTTTTTTTTTTTTTTTTTTTGTAACTTCTAATTCAGAAGTTTTACATACATTTGGTCAGTATCAGGAATGATTTTATTTTAAACTGTTTGACTTGGGTCAAACCTTGTGGGTTTCCTTCCAAAAGCTTCTCAAAATAGTTTGCTGGACTTGAAGCCCATTCCTCCTGACAGAACTGATGTAACCCAGTCAGGTTTGCCACCTCACTCCGACACATCTTTTCTACCCACAACTTCTCCGTGGGACTGCTATCAGGGCTTTATGATGGCCACACCAAAACACTGACTTTGTTGTCCTTATGCCACTTTATAACCACTTTAGCTGTATGCTTAGGATTATTGTCCCTTTGGAAGAAGAATCTGCACCTGAATTTTAACTTCCTAGCTGTCTTTAGATGTTGCTTAAATATTTCTACATAACATTCTTTCCTTGTGATGCCATCTATATTTTATGAAGTGTACCAGTTTCTCTGGCAGCAAAACAGCCCCAAACATGAGCCTGCCACCTCCATACTTCAGTTAGGATGGTACAAGCATCCCCCTATTTACCACAAATGTAATTATGGTCAACAGTTCCACTTTTGTTTCATCACACCACAGGACATGTCTCCAGAAATGGTCTTTGTCCCTGCGTGCATTTGCAGACTATCTGGCTTTTTGTTTCTTTTGAAGTAATTGCTGCTTCTTCGCTAAAATGTACTTCACCCCATGTCAGTACAGGATGCATTTCACTGTGGATAATTTTGCCTGATTTCTTTTGACTTTCCCATCGTGTCAAAGCAGTGTGTTCCAGGTGTGGCCTTAATACATCCACAGGTGTGCCTCCAATTAACTTAAGTGTCAGTTTAAAATCTATCAGATTTGTGGAAGGAAACAAATGGTTTGACCCAAGTCTTACAGTTTAAAAGACAATTAGTGCTAGTATTGACCAAATATAAACTTAATTAGAAAGTTACAGAAAAATCAAAACAGTAAGGCAGATGTTTATAGATCTAAGTTACAGAAATTCAGAGAAACATACTGTCCATATCTGGAGTCAAATAAGGTTTACAACTAAAACTTGGAAAGATAAAGTTGAACAAAGGCCCAAATTTGTCCAATTTTATGCTACTGAGAATTCTTTTCCACACATCTTAATGAGGGCAGACGAAATGTAAAGGGTGCTGTTTATCATGCTAATTAGTCAAGGCAGGGAATTTGAGAGCAAAGCTATTTGGACAATACTTTTATTGACAACTAACAATATTCATAAAATCCAACTGTACAACATTTTTTTTAATAGGAAACTTGTAAAGCTTGTTTAAAAGTAAAGATTGAAAAGCAGGTATAGGCATGCATAAAATAATCTGGGAGTACAGTGCAAAAATTTAAAATAAAATTCATGGACCTGTGGGGGTCAAACAAATCAAAGATCTTAGAAAGGTGAAACAATATTTGGCACCTTTTAAATAAACGTCAACAAGTCTGAACGCTTTAAGGGCAACATGCTGCAGCCGATGAGGGGTTACTGACCTGATTATTACAGGGATTAGAACAAGTGTTTTAAAATTAGTACTTGTATGCACTGACTGGAACTTTTAAAGGGGCTAACATGCATCTGCGGAATACATCTTTGAAAAAGGCACTGCAGGATAAACTAATGTGCTACTGAAGCAGCTCTCTGTGCAAAGCCATTTTCTTCAACAGAGAATGTGAAATCATTTATTGAACTAAAAGCTTAGGATTTAAAACAGCACCCAATTCACAGTGAGTTGTAGTTTACAAATAAAGCTTGGAATCGACGCAATTGGAAAAAACAACCTTGTAAATACTCACCTTCATTTCATGTTTAGGATTAAGCTGTAAAATAACAATGAAAAAAGGACAAACAGACAAATCAAGTTGTAAATGTTCTTGTCATGGCGATAAACACCCAGTGTCTCCATAAGTTTTAGGCAATTAACCACAAATCATCTAAAACACTTCATAACATTTCCAAGGCGAGATAAAAGCATTCTTTGTCCATCCATGCAAACTGGCAGAGTAACAACCAGAATGCAGAAACTTGTATGACTGTTACTTCATCTGACGACTTTAAGCAGAGAAAGTCCCGTCAGGAGAAAGGACAACAAAAACTGTATAGTATCAGTATAACTGCATTAAACTGGCAAACCAATGTGTTACACCCTCTTAATATTGAAATAAATAGCCACTGATGCGTGAAGGATCTATTAAAAAAGAAAAATACCAACAAGAACATGGGGTAAAATGTGCAAAGAGCAATATCAGTTCATTACGGGAAGAAAATAAAACACCAGCAAGAAGTGATCAAGTCCTTGAAATAAATATACATCCATTATTCCCTTGCTCTGAATTTATAAAATATCTGGAAGAGTTGCAGAAATGAGAGTAAATAGAATGTCTGACTTTTTCACATGGCAAAATAAAGTTTTCTGGTTTTTTTTGTTTTTTTTTTTGTTGTTTTTTCCCTTTTACAACTTGTCAGTTTGTTTGAAGAGGATGCCCAGAATCCGAACGCTATACAGATGCAGTGATGGCACAGGGTTCAGAGTAAAATCCATAAAACATTCCAAAAATATTTACGCTCCTCACCATATCTACAAAAACAGGCAAAAAAAAAAAATAATAATAATTAAGGGAACATAAAAAAAAAAAAAAGGCATCCCATTGTTTTTGGTTTTAAGGCGGGGCTACATCAGGCATCATCCAGAGTCCTGCTGGGAATTTTCTTCCGTTCCTCGGTGCCTATTTGACACGGTCGACAAGCTCCTCTGTGAGGCCCAGATTATACAAGTGAAAGGTGGGGAGAGAGGTCAGGTGGGGGAAGGCCTTGAGAAGCTTCTCCCAGCACAGCTCCAGCAGGCTGGGCACAGTCAGCCAGATCTTGAACAGAGAGCCAGTCCTCTTGTTCTCGTGGATGTTCACTACACCACCGTGAATGTACATGCAGCCAGCCTGGGGAGGACAACAACATAACATTTGATTGGTTGTACACCAATCACACTGTATGAGTGTCAGCATTGCTACTACACTTGATGGGGTGTGAAGAACCTGCTTACAGCTTAAACCTAAGACTATTGTTAAAACGGATGATTTATTTGAGTAACTTCTGTTTGAGTGCATCACCCACCACAACAGCTGGACTGACAGAATATTATTATGCTAGTTTAACTCAGGAACTGGTACAACTTAATATTACTTTCAGAAAGAAATGAAAGATTAACAGCTTTTCTCACTCATACTCTTATCCTTGCATTTATCTGAAACAAACCCAAATTAGGAAATAATTAAGTTTTGCTTTGAGTGTTGCAGCGATAAGAGACTGTAGGATGCAGGCCACATGAGCAGGTAACAGGGAGGCAGAGGTACTAACTGGGGTTACAGCAGCACAGTGAAAGTAGGCTGGCTCAGGCATCTCTGCTGGTAGTTTACTCCACTGGAAAGTTTGCAGGTTTAGCTTCCACAGATCAGCGAGTATCAATTCCCCGTTGTAGCCTCCACAGATAAATACATCTACAGCACAGGGGAAAAAAAAAAAAAAAAAAAAAAAAAAAGACAGGTCATGTGTTAATTTGCTAACATGTACAAAGCAAGCAGATATTTCTTAGTTATGCCAGTCTCACCATTACGTATTTGTACACAGCTATGGCATCGTCGAGGAGCAGGATATCCTGTCAAAAGTGGGGCAGTTTTACGTTTTTTTGGAAATATTACATAGCATGCCTTGTAAGTATTCACACCCCTTGAACTTATTCAAAGATTTGTCATGTCACAGCCACTTAAACTGGGAAACTGGGCAAGGAGAGCATTAATCAGAGAAGCAGCCAAAAGGCCCACGGTAGCTCTGTGGGGGGTGCCAAGATTCACAACTAAGGTGGAAGAATCCTTCAAAAATACAAAAATTACTGGTGTTCTCTGCAGATTTGGCCTTAAGAAGCCATGAGAAGTCCTGTTTAAAGTTTTCCACAAGTTGTAAGAAGGTGTTCTAGTCAGATAAGACCCAATTGCACATCAGCTTGGACACACCATCTGCTTCTTCAGCAGGAAGCTGGTCAGATGTATCCTCTAACCTGACATCGGCCTTAACCATACAGCCAGAGCTCTAGGTTTAGGTCAGGGCATATTAGTATGTACTTTAACTAGGCCACTCAGCCAAAGTCCAGACCAAAATTAAAATGAGAACCTTGGACAAGATTTGAAAATTTTTGTTCAGATGCTCTTCATTCAATCTGACTGAGCTTCAGCTATTTTGAAAGAACAACGGCCAAAACCTTCCATCTCAGGATGTGTAAATGTGACACCCACATCTCACGTCCTGAGATGTGGGTGGTAGGGACACCCCAAAAGACCTGTGGTTGAGTGAATACAAATGCAACCCACACTTTTCAGATTTTTTTTTTAAATTTCTAAATATTTTTTTTATTTTTCTTTCACGTTACAATTATGCACCATTTTCTGTTGGTCTACCATATAAAATCTTGATAAAACATGACCAAATGCGAAAAAAATTGAAGGACTATATTTACTTTTCCAAGGCATGTAATAGAAAAAGCAGGCTGAATTATGAAAAATATGCATCATACACACCTATTTTCTCATGAGGTTTAGTTGTGATCTCCTCCCAAGAGTTTGTCTCCAGATTGTAAGCATGTATCTATAAAAAAGGAAACACAGAACTTTATAAAATATCTAATATTTTAATGCTGATATAGATAAAATGGCAGTGTAGTACCTTATCCAGAGGATATGATGTCCAGGAAGTTCCACCCCCCAGAATATAAATCCTCTGTCCATCATGTGCTATTTCATGCCTGTATCTGTGACACACAGAGACAGGAAGTGATCTGAAGGGGGGTTTGGAGCAGAGAATATATATATATATATATATATATATATATATATATATATATATATATATATATATATATATATATATATATATATATAACACCGTACCTTTCTTCTGGCAAGTCGTCAGGTGGGTTGTTGGGTTTGAGATGGATCCACTCCCTGGTGGTCAGGTCCAGTCTATGCAGGTCTGTGCTGTAGATGTAACCCGTCGTTCCACCAAACACATACAGGAAGCCATTGATAATGACCATCGCCTGGAGAGAAAAAAATCTCAGTCAGTGCGCTGCTACAAAGGGGGATCATTACTGCTCCACAGAGATTTCTTAACATGCAAAAACAACTGATTTCTGCAGCAACTTGTCCATATATTCGGTTCGGCTTCTTCCCTCGACAGTTGAGCAGTGACCATCGCTTGTACTTCACGTTACAAACGTGAACGTCGTTGCCGTTATTTTCACCGAAGGGGATCCCAGTGCCACCGAACACCAGAAGGTTGTTACCATGTAAAACAGCTGGAGAGACACAGCACAACACAGTGAGAACACTCCTGTTAATATAGATAAAGGGTCATTTAATCTAAACTACTGGCAAGCTGTACAAATGATTCACCTGACATGGATGCCAGCTCTGTGGGCATGTACCCTTCCGTTCGAATCTGCTGCCAGCAGCCTGTGGCAAAATGGTACCGCCAAAGCTCCCTGAATAGTGGGTAGTCTTCGTTTTCTGAGCCTCCCGACTCTTCATAGTCTGGGTTGTAACCCCCAAACACATACAGGTTAGTGTTGTCAGCGACGCAGCGATGGCCGCTGCGGGCGGGAGGAGTTCGAGGACCTGAAATGAGAGGAGTCAAGCTGTAACGGGAGGGACATACTGGGGCATAACCTTGTAAGCATTTATTAAAAACATCTATTGGGAGTTTATCTATAAATGATAGAAATCAGGAAAAATTAGATGCGCAGCTCAGTAGCAAAAAGGCAAAGCATCAGTTCACTGTATTATGGTTATCTGCTATCTGGTAGTGAAGCTCACAGATCCATGAAAAAAAACCCAAGCATCACACTGCATAGCTCATTCTGGTGGACCCGCCGTTATCTGGCCGGGAGGGATATTTAGTCCCTCCAGCGACTTCTAGATCCACCCAAGAGTCTCCTCCCAGTTGGACATGCCCAGAAAACCTCAGAATTCTAAGCCGATGCCTGAACCACTTCAGATGACTCCTTTTTAATGTGGAGGAGTCAATGCATGACAGAGTTCCCAACCAGATCTCTAAGGGAGCTCCGTTCAGATGCTTGTATCAAATCAATACAAAAAATCTGGAGCAGAAAAAGATGGAATCAAACTCTCAACCATTTTCCAAAAGCTGCCAAAAGTACTTCATTACCTTTTCAAAATATAATCCAATGCATTTATTGAGTACTATTTAGCAGCACAGTTGAATTACTGAAAAAAGCCTAGTCAAAGTCATAGAAAGACCTAAATCCGATTAAGATGTTATGGTATGATGGTGGTTGTAGTGTGGCGGCCTCTAGCTGCTTTATTGATTCAGGACATGCACAACTTTACTTAACTAATCGAACAATTCATTTGTGGCTGAATTCAAACAATTTTGCGAGAAGAGCTGGGAAAAATTCTTATACTTTGATATAAAATATTCATTTCAAAGTATAACAAACGCTTGATGGTTGCCGTTCCCGTCAAGGCTGGCTCAACCAGTTATTAGGTTTGAGGGCGATTACGTTTCACAGTCTGGTTGTTTAGCATAGCTTTTTTTAAACACTTGTTTGATAATCTGAAACATTTAAAAAAGCGCCAACAGGAGAAATCTGTTGGGATACAAAAGATCCAAGATCAGGACACATTTGTCCATCACGTCAGTCGTCAGTCTTGTCCCAACTCTTCAAGCGATCCTCTTGATGCAAACAAACAAACGCCTGAGCAGGTTTAAAATATGGAGCGGTAATGCTGTATGTGAGCACAAGCACTCTAAAACTGTATGGTTACCGATCTGAATTTCTGACACAACAAAAGTCAGACATACAAAAGCTGATGCACTGCATCGTCAAGCCACACATAAAAGCCTTAAACTAACCAGTAATCAACATGTTGCCATGTTGGTGCTACTCCAACATACATCTGAGAGATCTCTTGTTAAAATGTCTGGTATGAGCAGCTGCTAGCATGTTTGTGATGTTTATCAGTGTAATTTCTGAGGAGGTACACTGAGACGTGAGGCTGCTCTTAGTCACCCTTCAATATGTGACAGGAAAGCTGGGGTCAAACATTATGTCGTGGTGTTAATGTTGTTGTTCTTCACCTACCTGCTGACATCGGTCCTTGCGGCGGCCTGCCTGTCAATTTCTCAAATTTATTCAGCTGCTCTGAACTGTCACCGCCTTCAACGTCCGACATCTTTCGTCTCCTTCTTCTCCCTTTGCTGTCCAGTCCCTTCGGATGTCACATGGAAAAAACACAACGTCCGCTAAAGCGTAGATGTCTCATTTCGCATTTCAGGCTATTATGAAGCCATTCACAATTTTTCTCTTAGCTCCACCGGTGATAACACCCTTCTTCTTCTGGTGTTGCTAAGCAGTTGGTAGACAATATTTTAGGGCAGTTAGCGCCACCAATTGGTCGTGGATGTGAATCAAGGCAGAAATTGTCTTGTCAAATAGGCTACATCTGTTAAGCGTTTTTAAAGATTTATTTATTTATTTATTATCAGGATCTATACTTCTTTAGATGTTGTATATATACCTCTTGTATCTCCTTATCTTCATTAACATACTTACGTGTCCACAGTCCTTCATTGTGTCTTTTTTACATTGCTATTTCTTAGTTTTATATTATCTGCTGTTTGATTGATGACTTGTTTGATCGAATGTTTAATCTCAAAACGGTGTTACAAGTACTTCTGTATGGTATTTCTTCCATATCTATAAGAACATTAGGTCAGTTTTCTGATATTTCTTCATTACAGTATATGACTTTGAAGATCTAAACTAACAATAAGTATTTTTAATAGGAACTGTTGAGTTAAGTTGATAATTCCTCCATTTGACGTTTTGATCTGTTATTTTTATTTAATTAAATTAGCATTCTCTGCAGTGTTTGTTGCTTACATCATTTCCCTTTTGTTTTTAACGTTTGAAAACGACTTTGAAATATCTCTCAATAAATAAATTAGATGCTGTTTTAGCATAGATGGTCATAACTGAATTTTGACTGATCTGCAAGGTAGCAATCTGAAAGGTGATTTTAAACGAGTAAATAATTCTATTTCAGATATCACTTTTATGTAATTTTTATAGAATGTATTATTTACTTATTACTTTGTTTGTCTGCTTATTTATTTATAATTTTTGTTTTTTCACAAGAAATAACTTTTTTGGACTTTAAACCTAAAGCTGGAAACTGTTTTTACTATAAATAATGTGCGTAACAAATTATTTCTATTATTGTACTAATATGTATAAAATTATTAAAATAGACATATGAATATGGTTTGATTATGTATTAAAAGGGAGTGCCCTAATCACTGTATATCTTTATGTGCAGTCTACTAAATTTTGTTGGTTCTGTGGGTGGCGGGTTAGCAAAGAGGAACGTCTTTCTTTAGTACCCAGTTTCCGGGGAGACCATTCAGAGTCGACCATGGCGACGGACGGTGGTAGCCGCGGGGAGCGAATTGCTATTTCTAACCAACATAAGTCCAGCCTTGTTTCTCCTGAAAAAGTCCGTGAACTTCTTAATGAGGGAGTATCTGCAGGAGACGTCGACTGCAACAGGTGATTCATGCCGACAAACACGCGTTTTCCTTTTATGTTTACGTTAGCTTACAGTTTAGGCGCTTAGCCGAGCCGCTCACTGTCGTCGCGCCTTCCCTTAGCTTTGCTCAGGTTTATGAGAGCCTGAAAGACAGGACCGGGTTTATACATGAGCGTGCTATAGCCATGGTATATTCGAAATATTTGTTTATGTCCTGAACTAGTTGTAAAGCATTTCTGTTGAAGCAACTGTGTACAGTTACAGAAAAAGAGGTTGAATCTAAAAGTTTGTGATTCCCTATCATACTGTATAAAATCTATCTATCTATCAATCTGTCTATATATCTATTCACCGACCATCCATCCACATGTCCACTTAAAGTCTTTTGTCTATTACTTTATCATCTATCAGTTTCTTTATCAAGATATCTGTCCGTTATTCTTTTCATCCACTTGTCAGTTTTTAGAGTCATCCATCTATCCTTTGGTTGATAATCTGTCTGTGCTTCATCTGTTTGTCTGTACGTCCATCTGCCCATCTATCTGTCAGTCACCCACCCACCAGTCCCTCCATTTATTCACCCTTGTCTGATCCAACTATCTGTCCATTCAACCCGCTGTCACTCATTGATATATCCATATTTTGTCATTCATCCTCTTCTTTACAGCTTTGTTTCTGCATATTTCTTATTCATACTGTTAAATTAATTGGTTTTCATTATTTTTTTGAAAATTGTAAACCATAACGGGATCTTTACACTGTTCTTAACAAAAAAGATACAATATTTTGTTACGAATTATGTCAGGAATCAAGATGTTTTTTTTTTGTTTGTTTTTTTTTTTGTCTTATTCAGCCGACAAGGAGATTTAAGCGTTCTGGAAGTAAAAAGCACCACCCAAGCACCCTGTGAAGCTACAAACAATGAAGCTTTTTTCTCCAGAGTGGAATCATATTCAATATCCTTTAATCAATACAAATCACAGTGAGGGGGGGGGATGGGGAATTCTCTTTTTGTTGCATGTTATTGGAACTATTTCTTAGCTAATAAATTCATGGTTCTTTTGTTTTTTTGTTTGTTTTTTTAACTGTTTACTGTTTTTACTAATAGTACTGTAAATATGAGAGTGTAAATTTCCTTAGCATTGCACTGTATGAAATGGGCAGCCAAGCCACGCATACTGTCTCCTCTGATGTGTGCCAGATATGGTTGGATCAACGTTGGCTGTGATATGCTTAAGTGCTCCAGCTGCCAGGCTTTCCTTTGTGCATCCCTACAACCAACTTTAGACATTGAAAAATGTAAGCAAAACTTCAAGCAACTAGCTGTCTCCAGACTGGAACAGTTTCATGAGGCTATGGTGAGGTTGTTACTAAAGCAAAGTCAAGTTTTCCCTTTTTGCTTTTCAAATAGATAAAGCTCGAGTTGCAGAAATATCAAAGCAGCTTCAGACGCAGCATGAAAAGTATTGTCCTTGGCCTGACTTTCCTTGTCCAGGTAGGAGCAGTCAGTCAGTTGCATTGAAGACCACCATGGCATAAATCTTTTGTGTTGTCACAATAAGTATTCATTTTCCTAGAGCGGTTCTGGTTGGTTCCAGCTTCTGAACCATCAAAGCTTCTTACTGCCCTTCTTGAACGCTTCCAGAGGACCTGCATCCTGGCACAGCAGCTGCCAGCCATCAGTCCAGAGCTGCTCAAGTCCATGGTAAATTGTTCTGTGGAATGCATGAAGATGATTGGTATCTATCCAGACTGTCCAAGTGCATTTTCAGTTATCCTGACATAATTGTTGTCCTGTGGTATTTATTTATTTATTTATTTGCAGTCTCTGACTGAGGATGTTATCAGCACTGTGCTGCAGTTAATTGAGGAAGAACAGAAACGAAAGGGAGGGTCTCCATGCTCTGAGTCTCTGGCCGTGCAGGTGTCTGCATGCATTGTGTCTCTCTGTGGCTGGGGAGCAAAGTAAGATGAGATTTTTTTTTTTTTCTGTTTTATATATATATATATATATATATATATATATATATAACTGAGAAAATAATTCATAACCAATACACTCTTCTGTCTGTCCAGCCCAGCTCTGCATGCCATGAGCTTACCAACCCTCTCCTGCTCCTACTGTATGCGAAAGGTGGGCTTGTGGAACTTCCTTCAGCTAGAGGGGCTTGGAGGCGACACAGAGGCGCTACCAAACACTGTAGGACCCTCTGGTCCCACAGGCGGGCCTGCATCAACAGCTACTGACGGAGATGTTCCTGGATCAGTCTCACCCACTCCAGCTCCAACAACTCCATGTCGCATGAAGCTTAGGAGCCAGGACTCCACCCGCACTGACCAGGTAAGCTCTAAAGATGTTTCTATGCCAGAAAAATTTATCTATATATTTGAGATGGTTTTTTCCCATTAATATAACTTTATTCAGTATGTCTTTCTTGCTTTATTTTTGCAAAATAGACAGCACCATCTTGACAAGCATGGATGAAGTTTGAGTTGTATCGTATTTCATTATCTAAAACATTAAAAAATGCATTTCTAAAAGCCACAGATAAGTGAACCCTCATTAAAACATAAATTTTCTGCTTTTGGGCTCAAGACTTGGACTGGGATTTTAAACCAGACCATGTTCTTAAAAGGATTGGAATTTGGAAACGGAAAGGTGTAGGAACACTGTACCCTCTTGATTATATTGTAGATTGATTGTATTAGAGATGCTAAAACTCCCAAACGGTGATGGGAACATTCTGTTTGACTAGAATTGGTCAATTTTCAGCTTAACCCAGACCAATGACTGGCTGCCCTAAAGCTCAACATTTTTCCTATAAGTAAATGCACTATAGGGAAGTGCTTCCATGTTCCAGTAACAAAAACACTCTTCAGTGTGAACAGTTACTGAGTGAAAATGCTCCTTTTTACCTTATTTCAGTGTGAGGTGTTTCTAAGTAAGTCAGTAGAAATTCAGAAGTAAAAAGCAATTTAAAAGAATCTGTTTTCTACGACACATCGAGACATGTTTATGGTGCATTGAGGTAGAAGAGAGGCCAAAACTTAAAGCTAATAACAAGAAGGCTAAACAGCGTAGCAAAACTGCTGTTTATCCTTTCAAATGTTGAACTTTTGTCTGCTATGGATAATGCTGGTTCTGTTAAGGTAGCCAGTCTTTTGGTGTTAAAGTAATCTCTGTATATGCAGTTAAGTGAGGTGTTTTTATCAATACCTTTTTCACAAAATGATCAGTTTCTTGTTTTTAGGCAGCATAAGTTTATTCATTGATCAAAAACTGCAGTAAACAATAATGTTTCGGTCCTGATTCAAAGGTTTCCTGATATATGCAATTTCTGCATATATCAGGTTTTTAAGGAGTTCCAGAAATGAGGAGTGAAGAAACTAAATCCTGCTTCCCCTTGTTTCATTCTGGTCCAGGGCCAATGCAGCGATTTAAGAGGATTAGAAATAAATAAATGTATTAAATCTATGGTTAAATAAATCTAAATTTATTAAATTTAATTAAATAAATAGAGGAGAGATTTAAGAACTGCTGTTATATCACCTATGGTTTATTACCTGATCTGTGGCCTTTTTCCCCATTCAGTTTAGTCCGGTAGATCTCTACCCTTGTATTTGTTTCGATGAAATGTGTTATATTCTGTGATTCATACCCAACACAAACTTTGTGCACACAGCAATGTTAGAGAACAACCAGATGTAACCTTGACTCATTTCTGTGTTTGATGCAGGATGAAGGCACCTCCTCTCCAGTAGCCTCACGTGCCCGAAGCAGAGATTCACCTAGTCCAAGTGAAGACCTGCCGAGTCCTTTAACCAGGGGCAAGAGACCCGCAACTCGAAGTCGAGGACAGGGATTTGGCTCAGGGACTGATGGCACTGCCAGCCTGCACCCTCCCAAACGCCTGTGTCTCTCATTGGCCGTTGGTCCAGTAAGACTTAAAGTTACTCCTATGCATCATGTCTCAATGGTCCTCTGTAGCACTTACTATGCATTATTTTACTTTGCCAATTTTTTACAACTAAGACAAAAAAAAAGATAATTGGAGCTATAATTTTGAAAGAAATGTCCATTTTAGGTGGCTTAAATTCTTAATTACTTAAATGTTTTCCTCATTACTGCATAACAGACAGGGTTCTTACTTGGTAAGGAAGCATAGAATTTCTTTTGGGTATTTTCCAGGTCCGGATAAATATGGATAATAGAATGTGGAAAATATTTGTCCCAGACTTTATTTCTTACCCGATAGTATAAAATTGATGTCCCTCCATCTTTTTGTCCCTTCCTCTGTCCGTCTTGTTCAATCTTGATCCTAAAATAGCTCATTTTAAAAGCAGCTTTTTTAACACTTTTTATCTATAATACTGTAGGGCGGTCCTCTACCCAAGAAAGCGTTTGACCCCCTTGCTCAACACAGAGACTGGTGTCCCTGGATCTCTGAGGGTAAGGAGAACGTGGATCCAGGGGCCTCATCATCTTTGGATAGAGCTTCAACAGTTAATCAGCAGGGCTGGAAAGCTGCTCTCGACCTCCTCATGCCCACAAAGAAGAACTCCAATGTACAAGGTGGCACCCAAGCACAGGTAAGTGGAAAGCTCTAATCATAATGTTTGTGAAGAAAAAAAAAACAGTTAACCTTTTATTTGTTTTTTCCTCTCCATCTCTCTCCTGCTAGGGCCCTCGTGACAAGTCTAAAAGAGTGTTTGCTATTCTTCGTCAGTGGCAGGTATCCTCCTCATCCCAATAGACCATTTCGATCCAAAAGCTGTTGACCTGCCTATTTTTAGCCATCTCAGCATAAAAGGAGCGCTGTATATTATTCATGTATGTCACTCCCTATTTTTGTTTTTGTTACAAACAAAGTGTTGCTAGAGGGAATTTAATGGAAGTTTTCTCTGTAAACTGTTAAAAATGTGAAGGATTCCTTTTGGTGTTAAACATTTCACTTATGCTACGTGTATAATGCCTTGCAGCGTAATGATACTTGAACCCTTTTATATTTTGTGACATTACAACCATAGATTTTATTGTATTGTATTTTATTTTATTGTATTGATAGATGAACACAAAGTAGTGCATAATTGTGAAATGGAAGGAAAATTAAACTTTAGAGCCAGAATACCAGGAGGTAAGCCATGCATACACAGGAAGAGAACATGCAAACTCCATTCAGAACGATCTTATGACTTCCAAATAAGGAGGACTTTCTTCCTGCAAGGTAACCGTGCGAACAACTGCACAACCATGCAAGCCCTCCAGTCCTCTCCACTGGATTTTATTTAGGGATACCAGAGTAAATGGAGGCTGTAAATGGTTGCATCACACTTTTTGAATTTTTATTTTTAGAACAATTTTGAAAGTTCTTTATATTCTTTATATTTTGCAATTATGCTGTATTTTGTGTTTTGTTACTTAAAATGTAAATAAAATACATTGAGCTTGTGGTTGCAATGTGTCAAATGTAAAAACAGCAAAGGGTGTGAATACAAGGCATCATAAAGTGGGATTTGTGGTTGCTGGGGTCTTGGTCTCAGAAGCAGTCAACAAGTGACTGGACTCATGAACCACCTGGAAGACCTGTCCCAATCATGTTTTTTTAATGGAAACAGAAGAAAATGAGTATGTTTATGAGAACCAGGCATTTGGCTCAACACTGGAAAGAGATTTTTTTTTTTTTATTTGCTGTTTGCAGGAGCTAAAAAGATTAACCTCATAAAAACCCAACTGTGAGCAAATTAGATGTGTGATTGTGATACTTTTGTTTTTCAAGCATGTTAGTCTTTTTAAAACATGTTCTTGTCAGCAAGTAGATTTTTTTTTCTCTTCATGGACTTTTGTGAAAGCATCTTAATAAAATGGTTTTCTGAAGATTTGTTTCACATGTTATGATTGTCTGACATTCTAACAAGTAAATACAGTTTAAAGTATGATAGATTGAATTGTAAACGGTGTATATGGTTCTTGTGTGCGGTTTAGAATGGTGGGAAGCAGAAAAGGTTGTGGGACCTGCTTGTTTAATTGACGACAGTTATAGATTTTCATAAGTTCTGGAGTGAAATAAGCTTGAAATGGCTTTCAGAGCAGCTCATCTGTTTGCAGTGGCATGTAGCCTTCGCACCTCTTAGGTCGCTATTTTACTGCCTTCTAGCAACGTCCAGTATTTAGACTTGGAATGGTTCCTGTAAACATGATTTTAAAACAAATACTGTGTATGTCTTAAAATATGAGGCTGTAAAAACATGCCATGGTTCTAAAGAAAACTTAATTGTAAGGCTCATCTTCAGATTTCATGTTTGCATATGAGGCTGTATTTGTAGCAACTGCATTTCTATAAACTAAAACAATAAGATGTTTATTTCCATTCAAAAAGTGACACAGATTAATTCTACATTGTAATTACCAGTGTTTGTTTCTGTTATATTTTATAATTGCTTTTAGGTTATCAGAAACTCAAAATTCATTTAAAAAACATTCAGTGCAGAAATGTTATGCTCTACACACAAATATGGAAAACGATTGACTTGACAGCTCTCCAGAAGGCAATCACTGAAACCCTCCACAATAAGGATAAGGTCATTGCTGAAGCAGTTAAGAAGCTGGCAATTCAGAAAAGTGCTGCATTCAAGCACGTTAATGAAAAGTTGAGTGGAAGGAAAAAGCATGGTAGAAAAAGGTGCACAAGCAACAGAGATTACCCCAACCTTGAGTGAGTTTTGAGGCAGAGCACAATTAAAAGTTTGGGTTTTGGCTGTAGACAGTGCTTCAAGAGCAACCACACAGAGACATAGTAATGATATGTGAGTTGCATTCTTCGTGGTGAGCCATTCCTGAAAGAAAGACAATGTTAAAAGCATCTCACTGTTGTTTAGTAAAAATAGGACTAGACTTTATCTTGGTGGTCCAAATACCTCTTTTCAGATGAAAGTAAAGTTTGCATTTCATTTGGAAATCAAGGTCCCAGAGTCTGGAGGAAGAGTTGAGAGGCAAAGACTCCAAGCTGCTTGAAGTCCAGTGTGACGTTTCAACAGTCAAGCATCATTTAGGAAGTCATGTCACAGCTTTTTAAAGTCCGAAGTCAGCACAGTGGTCTACCAGAAAATTTTAGAACCTTTGTCTTGGCAGTCACATTGTTATATTCCCCTTTTATTGTTGTGGTTTTAAGTAATGTGAAGAGTATCTGCCATGTTTGTTTGTAGCTACTGGAAATTATTTTGTAACTTTAGTGTAAATTTGAGTATATTCTCTGTCTTTTAGGGTCTTGATTGTTTTTCATTATAATTTTTGTAAAAATTTTAGTTAATGACACAGACATGTTTGATTGTTTTTAAGTTATTAACAAAAAAGAAAACAAAAAGTAGTATTTCATACTGTTAAGGGCCAAAAGTACCACAATTTAATAAATATGTAATTTGTCAAAAGACGTTTATAAAGTAAATAAAGGTGTAATAATTGCGTTGGATAAATAGGAATGTACTAATATGTACGTAAATGTATTAACTATGTATAAAATACTCAATTACAGCTGGAAATTATTTACTGAAACTGGTATTTATGTTAAAACCTAATAACATCATATCCATTGTTTAATTTTTCCACCATTTATTATGAAATATTTTAAACTTTTATTTTATTCTGTCACGTCACATAGATGCCTTCATTTTATTGGTTAACCTCAACAGGGGCACCTCCAGAAAGTTTTGTAAGGGGCATCCAGATGGAGGCCAACATTAATCTTGACGTGGTATATTGGCCCTGGACAGTATTTTCCAGTCTAGAAACTACAAACATGGCCATATCTGGTGTCGTTTCTGGTCGCACATATATGGCGTAATTCGCGGAGGGATCCCTGCTTGTCAGAACCATGGTGAGATCGCAGAGAAGGCAGTGAACAGGAGATCTAACGTATAGCTCATAAGACGGACACACTTCACCGTGAGGAGGTTCTGTCGTGAACATCTGGGAAAGCAAATGTTAACTTTCGGATAGTATCGCCTGCTAGACTGTCTAGCGTTCCTGGGAGCTGGCTTTCAGCTGACTTACTGGCGTTCTGCGGTGGGAAATAGCACAAAAAATGTCGTCTCCGAGTCCGGGTAAAAGGCGAATGGATACCGATGTGGTGAAACTGTATCCTTTTTTTTTAACTGAAGATAAACAACAGTATGTGTTAACATTCGTCATGTATGAATAAGTGCTGTGTGGGCTGTTTAAAAGAATGGTGCTTCGTAGTCTTTATTTGACTAAACGTATAGGAATTTCTGTGTGAATTAGTGCTGTTTTGTGTAAACAACATTTTGATAGCCAAGTGTTAGCTATTTCTGTCCTGCGAACCTTCAGTTGCTTATCGGGACAACTCTATCAGCCAATCACATCGGTCATAGGTTCATTTAGCATTTGTGCACAATATGTGACAAATATTAGCTTAGTTTGTTGTGTATATTTAAAAATTGCCTCTGAACGAAGCTAGTGTTCTGCTGTTATGTGAATGTCTTTCATCTTGTTGGACCACTAACAGATCCAGGACTACATGAATCACCTTGTGGCAGTTTGGTTTCTTTGTCCAGCTTGCTATTTTTTTTTTTTTTTTTTTTTTTTTTTTTTTTTTAGGAGGGAGGGGGGAGTTGAGTCAAACTGCCCCCTCAAACGTTTACGCAGGAGCTTGTTTACATAACGTAAGGTTAACTGAAGAAGCAGCTTTCTTTTGTTTCACTCCATTAAAAAAATAATAAAACGGTTCTCGTCGTTGAAGCGAGAACCCCTTTTCCCGTCAATATGTCGTTGCTTTATCCACCAACACGCTGAGGTTTTGTAATTTTGTTGTTGAAACGCAGCTGAGCTTTGCTGTGTAGTCTGTTGGTTAATTTCAACATCAAAATGGCCACCTGATCAGTGTATCTGACTGTGTTTCACTGTCTCATGGCTTACTGGTATTAATTTAGAGAGCTGGATTCTGTAGTTTATGAACTGCATTCGTTTTCATTGTAATCTGAGCTGCAAAGCAGCATCTAGTTTGCTACTTTTTTTTTTTTTTAATTTAAAGCTTTCATCAGCTGACTTGTTTTTGTACTGCTGATGTATTTTGGCTCTGACAAAAGAGAATTGTCCAGTTGAACCAGAGCAGCAACAAAACAGATTTCCAGCCCCATAAATTGTTCCTGAACATTATGAACTGGTAGCCCCTCTTTTTGTTGTTTTTGTTCCAGCACAGTGAAAAAAACCAGCTAAGTGATTGGGCAGCCTGTTACTATCCGGAAACCACAAGGGGGAGGGCCTTAGAACAGCTGATGGGATGGCAGTGAAGCTTAGTCAAATAAGGGGTTTGAAGTGGGCTGGTCAAATAAAATCAGCAAAGGAAGGTTGCCCAAACAGGTTTAACAGATTTGTAAAGAAGGTGGGGGGGATACTGTGGTAGACACCAATTTTTATTATGTTTTGTTTTAACTTTAAAGCTACCAGCCAGACTTTTCTGTGAAATCAACCACACTGTGTTTACATGTAGTAGCTCTACACATTACTTGATTAGTTTTTTTTTTGTTTGTTTGTTTTTGTTTTTTTTTTGTGCTATTTTAATCAAGATAAAATGTTCCATCCCTACAGCAAGCTTTTTCAAGCTTACGCCTTGTACTTTTTTTGTGTTACAACCATAAATGTTAGTGTTTTAGTGTGATTTTTGTGATGCAACAGATCAGGACAACCAGTTGTATAATAGGGACATGGAAATAAAACTTTTCAGATTTTTTTTTTTTGGGGGGGGGGGTGTTATGAAGAAAAGTCTGAAATCATGGCATTTGTACAATAAACTCTTATGTGATTTGGTTAGAGCTGCAAAGACTTTGTAGTATGTCTCTGTTACATGTGCTGTCTGGAGACCAAACCATTTGCCAGTTCTGCTTTATAACCTCTCAGTCAGATACACATTTTTAAATCTTGCCAGAGATTCTCAATTGGATTTAGGGCTGGACTTTGACTGGGATGTTTGTGCACATAATATGCTTTGATCTAAACCTGCATTGTTGCCTTGAGTTTAGGGTTGCTGTCCTGATGGAAAGTGAACCCTCGCCTCAGTCTCAAGTCTTTTGCAACCTCTTACAAGTTGTTTTCCAGGACTGCTCTGCATTTCCCTCTATATCCATCTTCCTGTCAGATCTGACTATCTTGCATGTCCCTACAGAGAACAGGCATCCCCTCAGCATGATGCTGCCACCACCACACTTTACTGCAAGGATTGTTGTGTTCAGTATTAGTTGTCTGCCTCACACACTGCTTTGCATACTGGTCAAAAAGTTCAGTCTTTGTCTCATTTGACCAGAACACATTCTTCCCTATTTTTGCAGTGTTCTCTGTATGTCCCTCTGCAAAGTGCAATTGGAACTTCCCATCGCTATCTTTACAGCAGTGGCTTCTTTTTTCGTGCAACATTTCCCCAAAGTCCTGTTTTGTGATGTGCATGACTAATATTGTCCTGTCAAAAGATTCTCCAACCTGAGCTGTGGGTCTTACAGCTTCTTCAAATCTTGCCTGGCCTGTCAGTTTATGTGAAATGCCAAGTCTTGATGGCTTTACAGTTGAGCCTGGATTTTATTTAGGCGTGTCTGAGTAAAATAGGTGCTGTATTTAATATGACTGCAGCGAAATGTTTGAGCTATAGCTGCACAGACATTGAATTGTAATTGTCCTCACAATTTCAAAATGTATAAGAACACCACTTGGATTTCAAGAACATGTGTCAATAACAAAACACAGATGCGGTTTTTCAAGAGGACCAGCCTAGACCGGAATGGCCAGAATTCATTACCGACCGTTTTGAGCCCAGTTGTTATAAAATCACATGGTCTGGTTGATGCTTCAGAACTTGTTGGAATCTGTCAGAAGTTACTCAGCTGCCATACTCTTTACAGATGCCAGCTGATCAGCTTGATGTCATTGACCAGAATCCACACAAAGCAGAATTTGCAGGTTTGTTCTTAAATGCTTGTTTTTTTTTTGTTTTTTTTTTTTAAACAAAAAAAAAAAAAACACACCTAAAACTTTTGTATTTTGTAAAATCTTGCAGTGGAAACCCATACGCCATTACTCAGCTGTGTTTTTATTGTCACCGTGTCTATTCAGTCCAAAAATATACACATCAAACATGTTCCTTTCAGACTTGATTTCTCTAATTTTGGCCTACTCCCTGAGGCATTTTGTTGCATTTGCTTACGAGAAACTGCACTTGTTTGAGCAAATTTTAGCTTCCCCTACTTGACACCCAATCTGTATATTGCAGCTGTGACAGACTAGTGAAACAGACAGCAAGACTTCTCTCTCTTTCTCTCTCTCTATTTTTTTTCTTCAGCACATAAAACCTTGCGGTAGTTGTACAGCCGCTCTCCTCATTCAGCCGCCTGACTGACAGGTTGGAGCAGATTTGCTGTATGCCACCTGCTCAGTTTTGCACAATGAGCTGTGTTTTTAACAGAGCATTCAGCGTTAGTGGTCAGCAGCAAGTGTTCAAGAAGGCAGGCGTGTGTTTGAATGCCAGAGTTAAACGTGCGATTCGCTGCCTCTGAGTTGGGTTTTTTTGTGTTTGTGTGTTAGAATTAAAGCAGTCTACGTCACTCTGTTTGGATTCTCAAAAAATCTAAACTTGCAGCTAAAGCCTTTCTGTGCTGCCTGTCTCTGCACCCTCCCTGAGTGGAGCTGAAGCCTGAAACTCACACCACTTTTAAGATGGCTTCATAGAGGTTGCATGAATTAATTTGCTGTGAACACCAGAGAGTTAGGAATCTGGAGCGGAGGCCATGAGGGAATTTGTCATCATAAATCACAGAGTGACCTCAACATGTAAAATCATTGGGGTTTTTTCATCTTTTTCCTAAACTAGACTACAATTTGCATTTTCATCGGTCTTGTATAGTCATAACCTCATAGCTGCTTTGTTCAGTTCTGATTTTGTCCAATGTTTCTTTCTGTTCTTTTGCACCTTTATAGTGAGACGTTTAGCCTTGATCAGTGAAAGATCTGAATCTCTAAACCTCAACATACAATTATTTGACCTGTGTAATTTTTCTCCATTGTATATTCCATGTTGCTCTTGAACCCCTCTGGAACACGGTGTTCTTTAATGAGGATCTTTGCAGACTGTGTCATTGCAAAGAGCTTTAGGTTCAGCTTGTTGTGTCGGATTAGCTGTAACTCTTTGTCATTTGTACATGTTCGTTGTAATATTTGTTTAAAAATATGTAAGTAGCTGTTTGAGTGTGAGGAGGTGTTGGCTCATGTCGTGACTGGCCTGTGGTTAAAATCCTAGTGAACAAGAAATGTTTGTGAAGTGATCAAATGTTTTTTGGGAATTATTTTTTTAACTGAGACCTACTCAGGGACTTGTAAAGTCATGTTTTCACATTTTGTCACATTACTAAAAAGTACAGTATATTTTGTGGGGAAACCAAATATGACATCATTATGATCTGGAAGGAAAAAGAGATTTTCTATCCTATTCTTTTTTGCAAAATAGCTCAGCCTTGTTCAAACTGGGTCAAGAGCATCTGTGAACATTAATTTCTAAGTCTTGAACAGATTCTCAGTTGAATTTATGGCTGGACTTTGACTGAGCCATTTATACATATGAATATGCTTTGATATAAATAATTCCATTGGAGCTCTGGCTGTGTTTTTATGGTCATTGTACTGCTGGAAGGTGAACCTCTGTCCCAGTTTCAACTCTTGCAGCTTCTAACAGGTTTTGCTCTAAGGATTGCCCTGTATTTAACTCCATTCATCTTCCTGCCAAGTCTTACATTCTTACCTGGCACTGCAGAAGAAAAGCATGCCCGCAGTATGATGCTGCCACCACTATGTCCCTATATGAGGATGTTGGCTTTTCTTTCAACATTTTGCACTCTGGACAAAAAGTTTGTTTGCAGTCTCATCTGACCATTGCAGAGTGAGATGTTCTTATCTTGGATATCATTTTATTGCCTCCCTCTGTGTGACTTCTGAAGGCAATTGGTTGCACTGGATTTTATTTGTGGGTATCGTAGTAAAGGGGTCTGAATACAAATGCACACCACACTTTATGCGTTTTTTTTCTTCGCAAGAAACATCAAACCATTTATTGTTTTCCTTCCACTTGATAATGAAGTTTCTGTTTGTTATTTGACAATTTAAAAATGAATCGGTACTTAATCAGGCAGGCGACTGTATACACATACCCTGGTTAGTAATTGAAGATCACTAAAGGAGTCTTGACAAACTCAGTCTCAGACTGCTTAAATTCTCCGTTTCATTTGATAGGATGAATGCATAGCTGACTTTCCAATTTTTTATTTTTTTTTTATAAATCTTCATACCATAAATGGGCGTGTTGCTGAAATTACAACTCATCCTTTTTTCCCTTTCTGTTGGAAGATTCGACAATGATCGCAGTGGGGATTGGAGAGGAGTTCTATGAAGCATGGCCAATCATAATTTATATTCAGGACTATAGGGATTTATTAGGGAGGGGTCCCGCATGTTTATTCTACCCTAGTAGCCATCATATTAACACTGCATAATATGGCAGGGTTTTTTTTTGTTTGTTTGTTTTTTTGCCTTCTCCAAATAAGCTCATTTTGTGCTTGTCTTTTATTAACACCCCTCCATCCTTTCCCATTTAAGTTGAATCCCACTCCTGCGCTTTATCTGCTCACTGCTTTGGCCCCATTGTGCTCTTGTAACGAGACATCCGGACAGCATCAGCGGTGGGTTCTTTTGTGCTTCACATTTACAGGAGCCCCTGTGACCTCCACCTCCTGCTGCTGTGTCAGAACGTGTCACCCAGTCACAGGCAGCTAATCTGACCCCCACCCCCGCGCACTATTATTGCTGGACTGGACAAACTGAACGCAGTCTGTTGAAGGGAATTACCCGCAGTTTTCTGCTCTTTCCTGAATGAGCGATTGATTTGATAGAAACGGAAGCCGAAGTTGAAGCAGTCTTTGTTTTTTGTTTTTAAATGGAGTGGGATAGTTTCACACCAATTGAATAGTAAAAGAGAAGGTTGGAAAAATTCAGCCAACCAAAATGGGATTCTCTGACCAGATGACATTACATGATTAACTGAATTTGCTGAGTTAGGATTTAGTTTGATATGAACTCTTAAGTTTATTTAAATCTGACTAAATGATTGAATTGGTTTGTTGGTAATTGGAGTTATATAGATAAATTGGATTGAAAATCATTTGTATTTAGTTTAATACTTAAGTATTTTATTCTTTTCTTTAAATTCAAATAATTAAATTTTAGTTACTTATAACTCACTTAACTGTTTGCTTTTTGCTTTTTTTCGGTGATTAAAACCAGTCCTAGGAATGGTTTGTTTTACACCATCATCAAGGACTTAAGGAGGCTTAGTTGTAACTACTTCTAATATTAGAAAGTCATGAAATGTCGACATAACGTCACAATAAATCCACGTTGGTCTCTTCTCGCAGTCTCAAATGTTCTTTTAGCACTCGTGATGTTTAGCATCCTGGGAATTGTAATCTGTCAGGCATCTACTGTAGGGCGGACTGATACCTTGTGAAGTCATGACGTTTTAAATATATTGGCCAACAATTATAACATTCCTTATTCCAGAAATATCGTTGAATTTAAACAGTAACATTCTGGAATTTTTTTATTTTTTTCCACATATCTCAAAGTGACTCTTGGAAACTATAGTAAAAGGTCTGTGTCACAGTTAAGACCTGCATTACAACTTGCCCCTTGGACCACTGTTTAGCCAAATACTTTACTGTATATAGTTTGTTGTAATATAGGTGTTGCACACTTTGACCTGTATGTTTGCTAGTATTAAAGGAAAATGTTTTTTGCAAATAGTAAACATTAGCCCTTTATTTAACAGTTTCCTCATTTTAAACAGTGCCTGAATATATTTTTTTAAAGTATAATTTCAAATCTTTATTCAGTCTGTCTGTGTCTGATAAAGAAAATCTTTGTTTTTTTTATACTTGGTGGTTGTTTAAAAGGTCTAACAGGGTAGCCTAACTGACTTTTGAACACAGCTATTGTCTTAACAGGTCCCCGCTTTGATTGACAGTCTTATTTTGTGGGTCCAGGAGCAAAGTGTCTTTCACTGGTGGAGATCTGAGGCCCTCTGTGTTAATCCCACTGTGCTTACAGTGACGCTTCCACCACGCATGGCTGAGTATTCGCAGAAAAACAGATGGACTGAAGTTCCTTATTGTTTTGCCTCTTGGTTGTTTTTTTTTTTTTTGTTTGTTTTTTTTTTTTTGTTTTTTTTTTTGGCATTGGGAGCTTAGCTGATCTTTTTCACTTGCATGTATGAGTGCCACCATCAGGTTTTTTTTTTTTTTATTTTTTTTATTTTTATTAATTCCTAAATAATTTGTCTAAATGTTGAGAATGTATTTACGTAAAGACCCTTATCAAAGAGTGCATGTCTCAGTGTCCACACCCCATCTGTTAATCAGCTGCTGTTCATTTCTTGTCTGGATGAAATTGATAAGATGGTGCATTATTTATTTATTTATTTTTTTTACACTACTTTGAATTCCAGGTTAGCCGTTTCTTCATTACACAGCTGGAAATCCTTCTTTTGTCGTTCACACACCAGACAGCAAACCTTGTCTGTGAGGTTTCCTCATTAAGCTGTCGCCTCAGATTCGGGCCGTTGTCTCTTGCCCTGGCTCAGTTTTGTGTTCATTAATGATCATGTCATTTGTTCCTACATGCACGCAGCTAAGACGCACATGCACACACACACAAGGATGGGCCCCTGTGTGCTATAGCTGTAAATAGACTGTTGATTTAGTGAAGGGCTGAGAGGAGGAGCAGCTGAAGGATTCACATTTTGATTGCAGTGGGTGGGCTCTCATCTCTCAGCAGTGAAGACAAAGAACTTGGCCTGTTCATTTCTGTGCTGCTTCAGCTCACTCTCTGGGAGGTAGCCTTCAATATATTTGGGCTTTCATCTAATAGAAAGCAAATCTGCATTGCAAAATGAGTTTTTTAGTCTTGTTGAGGTTCTGTTGAGCAATTTTTTTATTTTTTTTTTGTCTGAGTTTAGGTTAGTATAAGACATTATAGATCTTCAGGTGCATTATTATGCAGAACGCTTCTCCAAAGATTTCCTCCCTTGTTTTTTTTAAATCAGTAGTTGATCTTTTGTGTTGTTGTTTTTTTTTTTTGTTTGTTTTTTTTTAAAAAAAGGTCTCAATAAAACTGTATTTTTGACCTTTTGATTTTTCAAAGCAGAACAAAACAGAGTTATTCACAGTTCATATATTTCCCATCCAACCTTTAAAGTGAGTGCACCACTTCATCTGCCAGACATTTACATGTGGATCTCAGTGAGTCAGACCTTTGGGGCCATATGTCCATTGATATGTAAAACCTGCTGCAAGGATTTCTTCTGCACAGCCCACACATGCTGGCCCCACCATCAGTATTCAAACACTGAAAGTGTCAGGAGCTGAATGCTTTGAGAACAAGTCAGTTTAAGCTAAAGTTTTGTTCAGAAATGCCAAACTTGAGATGTTTGAACATTAGTAAAATGCACTCAGTTTAAGTGCAAGCTTTTGTTCTATGATGCACATGTTTTTTTGTAACTTGCATGCATTTCTGTGCTTTCTATGTGTAACTGTAGAAATACGTGGTAAACGCTGGAGGCTAGCTTGTATAATTTCTGCAAGTCTGGTGTAATAGAGGGTCCTACATGCTGTAGAAAACTCGCTTTCTGTCTGTGTAAAGAAGAAGAAAATGAAAGGGGAAAATTCTTGCTGTCATTCTCACAATCAAAGGTGCATTTAACATATATTGTAGTGGAACTGATAAAAATTTCTCTCATAAATAATCTGAATGCAAACAAACTAGTATGCACTGATGCAGATACATTATAAATCAGTTTTCAGCTAATATTATGAAATCATTACTTTTGGTTTTCCTGCTTTAGAGGGAAATTAAGCTTGTGTTTTTACAATGGGTTCAGCTGCTGTGATGGGAAAATGAAGAAAAGGTTGCTGAATAGTTTAAATCTTAGATGAGGAGCCTGGCGAAAAGGCTGTATGCTTCTTGGTAAAATGTGATTTATTTATTTTTTCTCTCGAGGTCAATTGAGATAATTATTCACATGGTTTCCCCTGAAAGAAGAAATAGAATACATACAAATAAAAATAAGATAAGATCAGTTGAAGCTTCCTTTTTATGTCTGGGGAAGTTTGTTCTTCATACAGCAACCTATCCAATAGGTTGAGCCACCAGGGAGGATCCCAGCTTTTTATAATGTCCTACTTGTGCTAACAACTGTTTGTGAGGAGAAACTTGAGTAGATGACTTAACTGGCCTTCAGTCATATCATTCTCTTACCAGTGTTTGATGTGATCGAAATGAGCCACATTTTCTGTCAAGATCATGCTTTCTGTATGATCATCACATGGTGATGCATTGTTGCTCTGTACTGCTTTAAAAATACAGAGACATCTAAAAAAATTGAAAATGTGGTGAAAAAGTTCAATGCATTTTGTCACTCATATCAGAAAGTAAAACTTGTATAATAGATTCTTTACACATAATGAAATATTTCAAGCTTTCATTTCTTGTTTTTTTTTTTTTTTTTTTTTATTATTATTATGGTTTACAAATAATGAAAACCTAAAATTTAATGTCTCAGAAAATTTGAATCTTGGGAAAAATTTGAATATTGGAAACTCATGGTGTCGCACCATAATCGGCTCATTAACTCAAAACATCTGCAAAGGTTTCCTGAGCCTGAAAATGGTCTTAGTCTGGGTCAGTACGCCTCACAATCGTAGCAAATCCTGCTGACTTGACAGATGTCCAGAAAATAGTTATGACACCCTCCACAATGAGTGTAAACCACAAAAAGTTGGTTGTTCATGAAGTGCTGTATAAAAGCAGATTCGTAGAAAATTGAGTGGAAGGAAAACATGTGGTAGGAAAAGGTGCACCAGCAACAGGGATAACTGCAGCCTTGAGAGGATTGTCAAGCAAAGCCAATTCAAGAGTTTGGGGGAGCTTGATAAGGAGTGGACTGAGGCTGGAGTCAGATGATCAAGAGCTGTTATGCACAGACGAATCCTACACATGGGCTCCAAATGTTGCATTCCTTTTGCCAAGCCACTCCTAAATCAGAGACAACATCAGAAGCGTATTACCGGAGAAAAAGAACTGGACTTCTGTTAATTACACACAGTGAAAATATTTTACTCTGTATACCAGATCTAAATATTATAATTGTTTAACTTTATGAAATGAGTGACAAAAAATATTAGTTTTTCATGAAATTCTTGAAGGTTGGTTGAACGTTGGTTGGTTTTGAAGACATACCTATACTCATTTCCTCACAGCACTGTTGGCTTGCAACAGCAGTACATATATTACATATATTATTTTACATATATTAAAGTTTTGTGGATTTTCAAAAAACCTCAAAAAACTTTACACTAGTCATGGGTTGTGTAAGAGTCATTCATTTTGCAACAATGCTACCATGATATTTGGACACAAATTTGATGCAAAAAATATCATATTTCTTTTATATAAAAAATCATCGGTTATTCTTTCTTAAATAATAAACACATTGAATATTACAGGTACAATAATGCTATACTATAATCTATACTTTTTACGATTAATATTTTGATGCAATAAAGTTGAACCAAAAATTATCTAAACACCTTCTAAATTTAGAAGTATTTTTCAAATCCATATGTTTAATGTGCTGAATATGATACCGTTTTGCCACTCAACAGCTGAACTTATCTTTCTTATCAGCAAGGGAGGAGTGTTGAGTTTTTTTTTTTTTTGTTTGTTTGTTTTTTCAACCAGCTGAAAACATGTAAAACAAGTTGTAGATGACAGAGCTTTTCATGTGTTCTGTTCATAGTGAGTTGGAGATGCTTTCAAACCTTTTATAGCTTTAGTTTTGGAGCAGTAGATGATGTCATCAGATGTTTAGTGAAATGCTTAGAAAGCTCTGTCCTGGATTATTTATACAGAGTTAAAACAAAAAGGGACCAAGAATTATACCTTGTGGAACCCCTTCAATAGTACTTTTCAAGTACTTAAAGTACAGAATGTTTTCCTTGCACAACTATAACAAGCCAATGTTAGCTGGGTAATTATTGGGTTATCTGCATGGCATACAGTTGCTCAAATGGTATAGCCCAGCTAAACTAACAGATTATTCTGTGGTTTTCCCACCACACACTGTTAATGCATCTCCTTAATTCAGTTGCTCCATACCTGCCTGAGGAAAATCCATCACAGCATTGTGTTTTATGACTTAATCATTTTATTTCTGGGTTGTTTAATGAATAAATGGTGTATAGTTTTACTATGTAAGCTCAATGTGGCTGCTGGAGCATCTTATGATTTCTAAAATTAGAGCAAACAAAGAACAAACTATAAGCTAGGGACCACAGAAGCGTGTGCAGTACAATATACTACAGCTAAGATCAAATGTAGGTAGTGATAGCTGACTTTTTGTATCTTAGTTTTTAATTATTTTTTTTAACAATCCTCACCTAGCAGGGGCATAAAGCAGTAAGTGGTTATAACATTTGCTGTTATAAATGATAAAGCTATGATTTCTAGAGAAGGTGTTTCCCCCCCAACTAGAAACATGTACTCAAATGTTGAATTTCTTTCTTTATCTAAATTTTTCCAGTGTGAGCTTCTGCTTCTCTAATAACAGATTCATTTCTAATAAGGCGTTTTACCTGTTTTTACCGAAGGACCGATGCACATAAGATGCATAAAAAAAATTCATATTCCTAAAGTATTTATTTTCTAAATTAAGAGTAACATTTGTCAAACAATGCTATTTCTCATGGACAAATGTGATGGAGTAACCTGCTTTGGGGGAAATGTTAACCTTGGGTGATTTAAGGTGAGACTAGAGTCATGGTTCAGTAATGTTTGTTGTTGATAATTGTGGGTGAAAACGGTGTGTTGGGCTTAGATCTGGTTTAATGTCGTTCCCACAGCAACACCCGGGCCCGTCGCTCAGCCTGCCGCTGCAGGACGGCTGCCGTGCTCGCTCGAGCTCAACCTCGGTTTTCAGGCAGCAGTGTGCACAGTGTGTTCTGTCACGCAGTAATCTACTTTGCTCAGTGACATACAAAGTTGAATGCACAAACAGCCACATTTGAATACAGGATTGGACTTTAAACTGAGCAGCATGCATGCAAAGTGATTGCTGGGGAAGATTGAAAACCAATAAAGTTGAAATTAAATATGCAAAATGAATTTTCCTTCAGCTCCCTTTCAGCTGGTCTCTTTAAGATCACACTGAAAGAACAGTTTATTTATTGTAGACATTAACGCCTGTTCCTTTGTTTATCAGATGTATTTCTGTTGTTGTCAGATGTTTGTCAGGATTATATAGAATAGCTCATTTTAAGGATTATTAGGCTGTATATTTCTAGTTCTAGTTTCTGTGGAGGAAGCCTACCTGTCGCTTACACCCCAATGACAGCTGCTGTATTTCCTGCCTTTCATCTGCAAGGCTGTTCATTGTAAAGTCTTGCTTCAATTCAAGTTTGAGGCACAGAAAGTGAAACAGAGATCTCTGGTGCAGAGTTCCTCATCTCTACTATAAAACTTGCGCTGTTTCTCTCTTTCTGGTGAAGCTATTTTGCTTCTTCTTCCCTTTAAAAAGTTTCACTGACTCTTCTTTCTGCAGTCTTTCAGTCATATGGCAAGAAATGTTCCTCCAACTCTTCTGCTAGTATTAGCTTTTCATTTGCATTTTATTGGCTGGATCTGGATTGAGTTTAAACAGTTAGAGCTTTTTAATGATCACTTTGTGCAGACCATTTGTTGGGAAATGGTATTGCTTCTCAGGCAGAGAACATTATTATTTTTTTTGCCTTTAAGAGAAATCAAAAGTTTGGTCCAGGGTTCTCATGTAGTTGAAAAAAGTCTGGAATTTGAGAAGTGCAGAAAACAGTTGTAGTTTCAAGATTTTATTCCTAATTCCATAATCTAAAAGAGAAATATGTTTCTATGAAATAGGCATGTTTTACACCTGAAGTTTTGTTTAATTTACCCCATCTACTTTTAATTTGCCACATCACACCTTTTGTCATTGTCTAACTTATGGATGACTTTAGTTTTTGAGTTACTGATAGAACCCATATATAAATGCACACACACAATAACAAATCAATAACAGTCAGTTTCACTGCTTTTTTTTTTTTTTTTTTTTGGACTCTAGACCCCCTTACACAAGAGTATTAAACTGGGCCTGGTTTAGATGCCAAACAGAGCATACATATATTGTAGATCACAAAGTGTGCTTGAAGTAATCTATATTTAGTGTAAGATCATCCACCTGTGATTTGACAAGAAGTATAATGGATTTTAAAATAAAGCATGTTGATCTATAAACTGAAAATGCTGGGAACAACCCTTTATTATAGTATTGAATCAGATACCAACTTAAGCATTGTGTTGTCTGAGGATTTGTGGAACATAAAGAAATCTAGAAATCTTTGGAAACACTGCTGGCTGTTTCTTGGCAGTGCTTCATGTTCTTCAACTTTAAGATTTCATTCTCTTAAACACATGAAGATTAACACGACTGGATTAACTTTCAAAAACAGCGCTTTTTGAAGAATCATCTCCTTTTGTAAAGTGTTGAATAAAACAAGGAAACAGAGTAGCATTTCCCTGCATCTAGTTATTCATATACAAAGCAAATAAAGGGTTGTGAAACTCTAAAACACTTTCTTGCTGCAAGTTCAACAAACACCATCTCCAAGAAGGAGATGTTTGAGTGTATATGACACCACATTCTTTGACAGCAAGCTGTTTATAATTCGTCATGTTTATTTTCCCTACTTGGAAAGAGGTTGAGCGGGATGTGATTTTTTTTTTTTTTTTTTTTTTTTTTTTTTTTTTTTTTTTTTTTTTTTTTTTTTTTTTTTTTTTTTTTTATCCTGGGGTCCAACGAGGATAGCGGCCTGAATGGACCAGAAGAATAACAAACAAGTCTGCACCGCAGCTGAAAATGCCATTTACTGAATATTTTTACGCATCGGTTTAAAGATGTGCGCCAGAAATAAAAAAAAGGACATTAAGAAATATTGTATTTTACCTTAAATAAACCTGGAGAGGGTGGTTGGTGTTTAGAAAGTATGTGGTTTTTGGACATTTTGTCATGTTATAACCATAAAATTTAGTGTATTTTATTTGGGATTTTATTTGATAGACCAACACACAAGTCATTCTGAAGTGCAGGGAAAAAGATGCATGATTTTGAAAGCCACTCTGTTTGAAATGCCTTTGGACATCCCTAAATAAAATCCAGTGGAACAAACTGGTTCTAATTCAATTACACAGTGCAAATAATAATTTAACGTTCTTTGAAAGACTACATGCAAAATGCTGTCTGGGGAGCAATTAACACTTCATATCACCCTAAGCACACAATCACTATGGTGACAGCATGCTGTGAGGATACTCGATACATCTGATTTAGCTAGTTGGAGTTGAGGGCTGAATGGATGGAGCTAAATACAGGGCGATCCTGGAAGGAAAGAGGCTGCAAAAGACTTGAGACTAGTGGGTGGAGGTTCACCTTCCAGCAGGGCAATTATCCTAAACTAACAGCCAAGCAACAATGGAATAGTTTAGATCAAAGTATTTTTTATAAAGAAGATTCTTTACTTGGGGGAGCTGAAAACAATTGCATGCTTCACTTTTTATTATTTAGGTTTTCATTTGCAAAATAGTCTGAAAACCATCTGCTCTTCACAAACTTGGTGCTGGTCTATCACATTAATATACTTAATAAAGAAATGCAGATAATATTGATACATATTGTTGTAACTCAAACTATACAGGTTACATTATTATATGTTAATGTGGCCCTGGGTTTAATGAATAACGTTTTAAGATAAAATACATTGAAGATTGCGGTGGTAATGTGATGAAATGTGGACAAGTTCAAATGCCATGAATCCTTTTTCAGACTGCTTTTATATTGTGGTTTCCAAGTGTGGAATAGTGTTTCAAGTCGTTCCGAGCTCTGAGGATGTGTGTGTTTGTTCCTCTCGTTTGATTGACCCCTGTGCATTAGATTATGTGTGTATATAAAAAGATATTGACCTGGTACTGTCCTCAGATTATGATGTATACTAATCCAAGTTGGGGGATGGACAGTTATGCTTAGAGAGGAAACCAAGAAAGTCCTTTAACATTTAAAATGTAACATTTATATTAAAATGGCCTAAAAAGTCAGTTAGTGCACAGTTATTTTTTTTTTTTCATATTCAGGCTATTATAGCATTTATCAGTATATTTATTCCAGAGAAACTCATGCAGTGTACATGCAAACCCAGTTCTCTTTATTTCAACCATTAAGTGGCAATCTTTTCTACATGGTAATGCGTCACCCAGTCTATGTCCTTCCCCACCTTCCGAAGCAGCTCTGCCAGCAGCTCACCAGCTGTAGAACCAAGAGCCTTCATTTTAATTTTCTTGAGACCAATTTCACATTCCTTTCTCTACTGTAATGCAGTTTTCTTTGACAGTGACATGTTGTTATTCAGTCTCAAAGAGAAGCGATCGCCTTGAGGCTCCCTGTCTGAAATTAAAGGCCAATGAGTCAGAGCATTAGGTCATGTGACTTGGAAGAGGGCACGACTGATCAGATAAAATTCATCACTTCGGGTTCAGACTTGCTCATCACACAGTTATCTTAATTTATAATGCTTTGTTGTTGGTGGGATGATGCAAAGTAGATGGAATGTACCCAGTCCAGCTGTATTCACTGTCAAAAGGAAGGATGTACTCTTAAGAAAGCACGGGCAGGTAGTTATGTCTCACAGTTTGACAAGTTTGAGTCAAAATTACTAAGTTGTCATAGTAATACCTGAGCATTTTTCACAGGAATTATAAAACCATCTAATTGGTTTTTGTTGAAACACATAAGAAGCAATTATTCCTGCTGTTGCTGAAGTAATGCAATGATGACTTTTACAGTAATGTCATCAGACATTAATTTGATATAAGACATAAGAAATTAGACATAAGAAAAGATATAAATGCCCAGTTTAGTAGTATATTTTTAGGTGTTTTGACCAAAATATTGAACATACTGTCTACCTTAGCTGCTTGTAGCTTGCCCCCAGCATAGGCATGATATATAGCAATCCCTTAGCTTCCAGGAAAATGTTAGTTATTTGTAATAGGAAATGGTTCCAAACGGCTAAATTTCCTTTCCTTGTAAGAAAGGGGAAAAAAGTATTGTATTCTTTTTCATCCGGCTAACAGCACTGTGACCAGAAAAAAACTCAGATTTTTCTGATTAATCACTAAAAGGAATTTACACATTAGGAATGATAGAACAGAAATTTGTTGTGGTTTTGAAACCATTCATTTTTAAAACCTCATGCAGGTTCAGCTCCTCCAGGTAAGGGGCGTTTCACTTCAGGACAAATTGCGACTGCTGATTGGTCAGTTGCTGACAAACTGTGGTATCATGTCAGTTACTGTCATATTCTATTGCTTTCTGTGCTTGAAATCACACCAGCAGTGTGGTTTTATTTATATATATATTTTTTCATATTTTTTTTTTTTTTTACCTGCATTTAACTTTATTCAGGCTCTTTTCCAGTAAGTTTTAAGTTTTAAATCTTTACTCAAGAAGGTCCACGACTCAGTCAGAAATGGGGTCAAAGAATCTTTTGAATCTGTATCCCAGCACTGCTTTAGTCATACTCAAGGTGAAGATGTTTTAAATGTTGACTTTGCTGCGATCTGTGGGGTCTGCATAGATATATTAGCATTTTTATTTTGGAATCCCAGAGACTGTAGACAAGAGATGGGCAATTATTTTTCCCTAAGGGCCACATTAGGGGCCAAATTATTTGCTAAAGACATGTATGTATTTGATAATAAACTACAAATACAATTTTTATTTAATCTCTGGCCACGGTACACATTGCTACCAAACAATAAAGAGTGACCCATCACACTCACAACTGAAGCTTTATAGTAAACTAGTCTTCTTCCGGTGATACACTGCACCGAAAACCTTGTTTGTTCAAATTAAAACGGCTTACTTGGATTTGCTTTCAGAAGTAACACATTATGCATGCTGGATTTTCAGTTTTCATATGGGCTGAGGACATAAAACAAACAAACAAACAAAAACAAAACCTTTGCATGTGGCCTGCAGGCTGCAAGATACCCATGTCTGTTGAGTTTATTTCAAAACTGGTGAAAAAAATATCAGGTTAACAAAATATCCAGAATATCATCATGAGGACCTCAATGTTAACCCATATTTTCATATATTATAACACAAAGCATATATGTCCAATGTTCCACCATGAGATTGGGCCCTACTTAGAGTCAGAAATGGTTAACCTGCAGCATTATCAGTATGGATTCAACTCCATTATTGGCTTATCCCCCACCTTGTCGCACTGTTATCTTCCACAGTGTAACCGTTGCAGCCCATCCCCCTCCACAGCGTTGCTGCCCGTGTCTCGTATTTGGGTATAGATTGGCTCTCACTCCAGTGGTTTCACTGTTAGTTAAATGTCCCAATGTGCTTACATCCAGAGCAGAGCTCAGTGAGCTGCAGAATGTGAACAGTTTGCATGTAGTTTGACTTGGGAGGATAGTTTCTGTCAGCCCCTGAGGATTCTCTGCTTTAGATAAATGTGGCTGTCTTTGTGTCAGTGATTTATAAGTATTCCTTGGATTTCACTTGACTAGCATCAGAAAGGCTCCCAGACCCAAATTCACATCTGAGCAGAAAGCTTCCTCTTCTGTCTGACAGTGACACATTTCTTTAGTGAAGCCAGGGATTCATTCTGCTCTTAGCAGACTCAGCTGGAGCCTAAAATAACCTCCAGTTCGATTTAACCCTTTTATATCTGTGATGCTACTAATGGGATACACTCTCAATCATGACAGACGAGCATGCTGCTGCTTTGCGTCTGATGGTTTTGGCCTTCTGTCTGTTCTGGTTTTGGGTCTTTTCTTAGTATGCATGTTTAGTGGCTGATTTATTCCCTTCTTTAGTTTTGCTTCTGGTTTTTCTCTCTGCCCACAGGAAAAGAAAAAAGGGGTTTTTAAAAGAGTAAAAATTAGAGCAAACATAAGCTTCACAAATGTGTTTTTTTTTTTTTTTTTTTTTTTTTTTAAAATTTATTTTGGTCTGACCGGGTTTGTTTTTGTTTGTCCAGTCACAAAGCAGTTTTCCTTAACAACCTTTCAGCATCGAGAGCAAGCATGAAGTCACCATCCTCAGTGGGCTCAATGAATTTGTAGTGAAGTTTTATGGTCCACAAGGAAGTAAGTATTTCTACTTAAGTTTGCCTTGAAAATTTCCTACACTTAGTCCATTTTCAGCCACCTGTTCTCTCCTTAGTTTAGTCACATTAATATTATTCCTCAACCAGTTTTTAAATGGGCACAAGCTGATATATGATTCTCATCATAAACACCAAAGTTTGTTTATGCAAGAAATTTAAATGTCTGTAACATGATCTGATTGGTTTTATATTTAACAGAAAAACATTTGTTTCTGATCCTAGGAAAATTATAGAACAATCATTAATTCAGTTTTCTGTAACATTTATTACACACCTGGACAAAATTGTTGGCAGCCCTGTGTTAGTGAATGAAAAGCCCACAATGGCCATAAAAATAACTTGAAATTGACAAAAGTAATAATAAATACAAATGCACTGAAAATTGACCAATGAAAATCAGACATTGCTTTTGAAATGTGGTTCAACAGTCATTTGAAAAAAATCATAAAACAGGCCTGGACAAAAATGATGATAGCTGTAACTTAATATTTTGTTGCGCAGCCTTTTTAGCTGTGTGTTGTGGGTTATTATCCTGTTGGAAAACCCATGACCTGTGACTCAGACCGAGCTTTCTGACACTTGGCAGCACATTTCTGTCTAGAATGCCTTTATAGTCTTGAGATTTCATCGCACCCTGCACAGATTCAAGACACCCTGTGCCAGATGCAGCAAACATCTTTAAACATAAAGCTGATGTGCCTCACCAAGAAGCTCCAGTTTTGTCTCAGCCAGACAACATTCTCCCAGAAGCTTGTGGCTTGTCAAAATGCTTTGTCGCAAATTCCAGCCTCGTTTTTTTATGATTTGTTGTCCTCCTTGGTCGTCTCCTATGAAGTCCACTTTGGCTCAAACGATGATGGATGGTGTGATCAGACACTGATGAGCTTTGACCTTGGAGTTCACCTTTTTAAATTTTCAGTAAATTTTTATTTACTGTTACTTTTTGTCAGTTTCAAGTTATTTCAGTTTCAATGTGGGCTTTTTGGTCATTGACAGAGGGGTACCAGTAATTTTGTCTACACGTGTATGTTAGTTATTTAAATACAGAGACTTGTGCAAAAATAGACACTAAATGTGCTAATCATTCATTCATTTCCTTTACTTAACCACAATTGTCGCATTGAGATAACAGATCTCTTTTGCAACTGTGACTTGTTAAAGATAAAAGCAACACAGCTTGATTACAAAGATCACACATCTGAGTTTTAAAATACATAAAAACATACATGGACAGATTTACACAAAGTTGGCCTTTACTTTAGAGTTTTCACCAGTACTTTAAAAATATTCAGGAATACCAAGTTCTGCTGATAAAATTAAGATTAAAGATGGTTCCTGACAACAGGTGCCAGAAACCCATTATGTCTTCTACAATTATGTAGTTGTGAATGAAAACATACATTTAGGGGGTTTTTTTTCTACATTTTACAACAAGTTGGAGATGACAGAGCTGTTCTTATACCTTGCTAAAGGCATGTTGCAGATACTGAGAAGCTGTTACAGGATTAGCCACAGAGCTCTTCATAGCTGTGTTATTGGCCTAGAAGTAAAAAAAAGAGTTCAGAATGTCTTGTTTGTTGGCTATGTATACATAAAGAAAACGAAGGACCAAGAATTACACCTTGTGGAACCCCCGTCATAGTTTTCAAGGTCTTTTTGTACAGAATATTACTCTCTTTTTTTGTTAGTTACATAGGTAATAACAAGCACGTTAGCTGCTCGATTAGTCAGTCTATCTGTTCAGGTAGCCACCCTGCAGCCACACAAAGCTTGGCAACAGCGTCTTCCTAGTGGTAGTGATGTGTGGTGCTGCTTTATTTTCCACACCTAGACATCTGTGTTTTTTGGAACCTAACCTATTCCCCAACAGCCAAAATGTCTTTCTGGTAAGTAAAAGCACGGCCTTTTAGCCAGGTGTACAGCAAATGTACTTTAAGATGTAGGAACCGTTTTTAATATAATTTTAGCAGGTTTTATACAATAATAAAAAAATAAAAAAGCATGTATTATATCTTGATATCAGTAACTAGTTATTGACTGATACTTAACTAAACTCCAGAACATACACTAGGTAATGGTAATAGTAAATGTTATCCTAAGAACAGTCAAGTAAGATGAGTAATTCTGTTGGGTGAAAAACGGAGGTTCTACACTGCTGGGTAGGAATGTAAAATGAATTGAAACCAGACCTTGGGCTAGGAAGTGTTAAACAAAGTGAAGCTATGGCCTCATCAACAGGAAATACTTCCTCCTTATTCTGTTCACAACATCTGTCACACACTGCCCCTCATGCATCAGTAAAAAGAGGAAGAGCCTCTTCTTGATGCGTCCATACTGTCAAATGAAGCGCTGCTGCTGTTCTGAACGCCGACGTACATGCTGGTCATCATCCAGCCATAGCAAATGTGCTTGCAGTCATCTGTGTGCTGCTCACTTTCAGTACATCAGGGTCTTGTTACACACAGCTATTCTGGGAGAGGAGCACACTCACTAACCTTGCTCTCTTTGCTCTTTGATGTCTGTGAATAATCCTGAAATCATTTGAAAGTAAAGATTTCTCCTGGGGTGAAATGTGTTACCCCTATAAAAGGGGCAGAGAGATGCAGTGCAAAGTCCAACTGTGGCGAAGAAAATTGATGCAATTTAGGGGCCACTCGAGTGTGTGAAGGGTGGAACATCAGGGAAGTAAGTCTGTCTTGTGTGCATAGTGGTCTTCCTTTATCATCTCCTTTCTTGTCATGCACAGCGCCGTACGAGGGAGGTGTGTGGAAAGTGCGAGTAGATCTTCCTGATAAATACCCATTCAAATCGCCATCCATAGGTAGGAGCTCTCCCTTCATGCATCTGAGTTTGGTTTTTTTTTTTTTTTTTTTTTTTGGGATGGTTTTAGCTTTAACTGATTTTACTTTGCTTTTGCAGGATTCATGAACAAGATTTTTCATCCCAACATTGATGAAGCGTGAGTCCATTTATATACCATATTTACGTTAATGGTTTTCTGAGTGTTTGCCCTTTTTAACATTGTAATCCAGACTATTAAAGCCATTTGTTTTTACTGCATTTGCTTTAAAGCTTATTAATTACTGCACTTAAAAAAACTAAGTCTATTATATGGATCATTTCTTGAGGACACCCCAGAGGTTATCTGTAGGATTTGGGTCCAAGGACTGATTATGGCCATAAATAAAGGCTGATTTGTGTCTGGAGAATAGATTTAGATCAGCATCCTGCTGAAGGACCCAATGATAATTGTTTTTTTTTTCTGGCAGAGACCAACAGATTTTTATTTAACATGTCTTGGCTTTTCAAATAAGTCATGATGCCAATTCACTCTTAACAATTCCTTTGGAGGCGAAATAGGCCCACAGGAGCATCTCAGATCCTCCACCATGCCCGACCGTGGAGATGAAGTGTTTTTCCACGAATTGGTTTACACCAGACACACAGTGTTGGTGACCTCAGAGTTACCACGCTCTGCTTCAGTCCATTAATACTGAGTTTAGTCGTTCTTTTTTCCAAGTAATAGTAGCCAGATTATTTTGGCTCCCCATTCAGACTTTTCAGTTTTCTGGCTACAGCTGTTTGCAGGTTTTGGCAAGCAGCTGTTTTCCTGTAGCCATTTATAGAATTAGGAAGGTGGACACACATCTGCCATAGTAGAATGGCATAGATGGTCCTCTGTCGTATCCTTTATTGGAATCATTCTTTTTCCTATAGGAATTATTCAGATTAAAAAACTTGAACTTTAATTGTGTGTTTGTTTGTTTTTTTGTAATTTATACAAGATGAAAATCATACAGACTGATATATATATATATATATATATATATATATATATATATATATATATATATATATATATATATATATAATTAATATGTACGTATGTACACTTGCACAAGTTTAAATGTGATAAATGTCCCTTTGTAGGTTTTAAGAGAAACCGTTCTCTTCTGGAACCACTGACAAGCTCCTAGCTTCATTCTTGTTTATAAAAAAATGGCACAAACTTGGCTTTTAATCACAGTTTAGACCTTTTAAAAAAAGGGAAGGTTTGTGTGTTGGGAAGGCCATTCCAAAAACTTAGTGTTTGGCTGCTATATACGTTCTTAATGTGTGTTTGGTATCATTGTTCTGTTTGAATGGTCTGTAAAAGTTTCCACCATCTAGCTGTTGATTTGAGGTAAAGTTAAGGAGTTTTAGGGAGTCCTGCATTATTATATTCACTTGATGCTTCCTACAAAAACCCTGAAGCCCAGATACATCTTGCTAAGAAACATTTCCCCTGATATTAGTAAGGAACAGTTTATATAATTGAATCTGTAGACATATATTTATCAACAGAATTCATATTAAAAGCACTTTTTGGGCTGTTGTTGTAATAAGACTGAGCTAACTCTGCTTTCCTCTTGGTTTTCAGGTCAGGAACAGTGTGCTTAGATGTCATCAACCAGACATGGACAGCTCTTTATGGTGAGTGGCTGCACAGACACACGTATTTAAATTAAATCCCCCCCACTCAGACCCGTGTGAATAATTTGTTGTGGCACAATCAGTGTGAGAAGGAAAAAAAGCTACCCCCTTGAGCACACCAGATACCCACTGTTGGTCCTAATCTACTTACTGAGGGGAAAAGTAAACACTAATAAGGTAATGGTATAACCCACCAAGGTCAGGAAACGTTCACCCCAGACAGATGATTCACTGTTTGCCGGCTGTAAGATGGCTTGCTCTTGTTATATTTCCGTATTAGTCTCTTCTGATGTCTCCTCCCCAGAGCTAAAGCAGCAGTTGAACTGAATAACGGTGCTAGAGTAACATAAAGAGCTGATGTTTCAGCATCACTTTCTGTTAATTATAACTGATGCTCTCACACAGAAGTATGACAGCTGGATCTGAGTTGAAAGCAACTGAGGAGGTTTAGGTTTTAGACTCGTTGTCTCCATTTGTTTCTTTGCTGTTTTGTGCTTATGTTTAGAAGAAGGCAATCAGTTTGGAGAAGTGTGTGTTTGAAATAGGCCATCAAACAAAGAATTGGGTGTGAGGCTTTCCTGTGAAGCAGAGAGGTATTGAAAACAACTAATGTTATCTTTAGAAAACACTAATTGCTTTCAAAGGACAAGGGAAGCTGCTGCCTTCTGTATTTGACCAAACTCAACAGTGACACTGAATGGAGAAGAGGAGAAATGCAGCTTCTCTGGAAAACACCAGCTATGAAAAAACAAGAATAGAAGTCGAGCCTATTTGATCTCATTACTTTATGGATTTTAAATACAGTATCTTGCAAAGGTATTATTACTCAAACTTGTGTTTAATAAAAGTGTTTAAAAGTGGAAGAAAATGATACAAGGTTTTCTAAATATTATACAAATACAAATGTGAAATTGTGACTTGCCCTTCTATTCACCCCCCTTTACTTTGATACCTGATAACTGACAAGCAAGCAAAGAGAGCATTAATGAGAGGCCACCAAAAGGCCAGTGGTTACTCGGGAGGAGCTTCAGAAATCTACAGCTCACATGCTAGAATCTGTTCAGTGCAACTGTTCGTCAAGCTTTGCACAAATCTGGCCTTTATGGAAAAGCAGCAAGAAAGATACTTTGCTCACACACAAAACATAATGCAGGGAAAACCTGTTGAAGGTTTCAAAAGATTTCAGAATGTTGTAGAGGTTCACCTACCAGCAGGACAGTGACCTGAAACACCTTCTACGAAAGCATAGCACTGTTAGAATGGCCCAGTCAAAGCCCAGACTTGATTGCATACAGAAACCAACCAGTTCAGCACCAGTGTCTGACTATGAATTTCTTGCAGTGGTCAAATTCTGAATGTTTTTTTTTGTTTGTTTGTTTTTTTTTTTTTTTTTTCATGCCTAGATCTGACCAACATCTTTGAATCGTTCCTGCCCCAACTGCTGGCTTACCCAAACCCCATCGACCCCCTTAACGGCGATGCAGCTGCCATGTACCTTCATCGGCCAGAGGAGTACAAACAAAAAATCAAAGGTTAATCCTAATTGAGTTGTTTAAAAAAAAAAAAAAAAAAAAAAGTTGCTTTTAGAGTTTTTTTTTTTTTGTTGTTTTTTAATTCTTATTATTTATGCTGTGAGCCATTGTGACTTTGTTTTGTGTCTTTTCTCCTCCAGAATACATTCAGAAATATGCAACAGAGGAAGCTCTGAAGGAGCAGGAGGAAGGGACGGGTGACTCTTCATCTGAAAGCTCCATGTCCGATTTCTCAGAAGATGAAGCCCAGGACATGGAGTTGTAGTAATAAAGGGTTCCCTCCCAATCACTCCCTTCCTTTAACCCCCACAGAGACTATATTTGATTTCCTAACCACGAGAAAGCAGACTTATAATATTCATATTTAAACAAGTTGATTTTTTTATTTTTATTATTACGACTAAACAAGGATTTTTATGGATATATAGCCTTTGGTGTGTTTTGACAGACGCCCCTTCTCCTCTGTAGTTGTTTACGCCGATAGCGTTCACAATCTGCTGCATTTGTTCGATGTTGTAAATTTTCCCCAAGCATCCAAATTCTTTGCTCAGACTTCACTTTATAAATTTGACAGCCGATAATTTTCTCCATGCTAATTGGTAACATTTTGGTTGCTCTTAGAAGGCAGGTTGCCAAAGTGCTCCCATCTATTCCAGACGATATTTGTAAAGCAGAACTTAATAACTTTGAGACAAAAGTGGGCTTTGCTTGCAAATTTGAAACAAACACATTCAGCATATCCCTCCCTGTCCCTCTCTGCTGTGCTGGTAGCGCTATTTCCAGTTTTCTCGCACTTTCTGACTGCTGTCACAAACTACAGCAAATAGGGCAAAACGCTTACGTTTTATTCAGGTTACAAAACTCTATTTTAAGGCGCACAGCCCCAGTAGATACTTATTAATAAATGCAGAATACTGCTAATGCTAAGCATATCTTTGGTAACATATTAACGAAGAAAAGTCTGGAATAATAAGGTCTGTTTCAGTTTAGGTGCTGTGTTGGATGTTACATATTTTTGTTTTAGTCTTTGACCTTGGTGTAGTAAAAAAAAAAAACAAAAAAGGAAGAACAGGCAGATCTTGGAAGACAAATGAATGCATGTCTGAGTACAGGATGGCACAGATTGCTCTGGGTATTTGATTTCAGCATACAGCTTATTTGGTGAAAACAAGACTCAACAGTCTTTCTGTAATATATCACCTTTTGACCTGTTTTTTTGTAGAATAAAATTATCCTTATTAATCAGAAGGCAGGCTGGTGCAGTTTGCTGGTGTGGAAAACCAGCATCAAAGGGAGTTGTAAGCTGCAAAGCAGCCCAAAGATCTTAGAGTTTTTGGGTTGATCTGAGTGAAAATGAAGAGTGCTTCTTGTTCTTTGGTTCTTAGTTTTGTTTTTTGTTTTTTTGGTCACTACATACAGGTTAGTCCTTCTCACATTCCACAGCTGCTATCCATGCCCTTTGTAATCAGTCCGACCTGTGCTGTGTTACCTGACAAGAGGCAGTCTGCTTTTACTAAGATCTTTGGATTTCTTGGTTGAAGAAGAAAAAGACATTTGGGAATAATTTTATGTAGAAATCGGACTCCTTAACCTAAAATAAACCTCTCAGTGTGGTAAGTAAAGATGCCGAAAGAACAACGTTACAAGTGCAAATATAAGTTGTCTCTATTACCCCAAACTTTTATTACTTGTACTCTTTAAAAAAAAATCGTTCACTTTGTAATAAAAACATTGAGGGGTTTTTTTTTTTTTTTTTTTTTTTTTTTTTTTTTTAATAAAGTGTCTGTATACTGCATATGGCTCTGGCCTCATACAAAAAAAAAAAAAAAAAAAAAGCTGTTTGAGCCAAAACGTTATCCTTTTAAAGCTGATCAGGGTGAAAACTGGTGCAAATCTGTCCAGAAAACTGACATGTTTTGCAGCTTTGGTTCCAGGATGAATATGCATGCTTTCTGGGAAGTCGTCTCATCACCTTCAGTTTAATCCTCCCTCTTCTGTGCCTCATCATTACAGCATCAAGAAACTCAACAAATCCATGTTTTTAAGACGCCATGGAGGTCTAGGATGACTCGTATATTCTAGAAAAGCACATCGTTTTAACTTTCTTACTTATTTTTATTGTTTTCTGGGTGCAAGTCGATTCTGTCGTCTTTGTGAGTTTACGCGAAATTCTTGGGAATTCCCCAGGTTTATTTTAGCTAATGTTTGAAGTACACTTTGCTTCTGTTCTGCATTGTGATTAACCATGTTTCACCTAGAAGGTATTAAAAAAAAAAAAAAAAAAAAAAAAAAAAAAAAAAGCTGGAAATCATGCAGCGATTGTTGAGCTGTTTTTTTGCTACGCCAGGATAGATAGATTTGTAGTTTGGTAAACCTTTCCGATGATAAGACATTCTTTATTCATCGGATTTTTCACTAACCATATTTCATCTAACCGTATTGACACACCCGCTCGAGCTTGTACAGCGATTTCACACTAGACAGATTTAATTTTGAGCTATAGTGATTGTGATGAATCTCACTTGTACAGAAGCAGAAATATGGCTCAGATCTTTCTTCTCTCAGACTGTTTTGTGCTCTTCAACATCAACACGTTTGAATGCAGAGACATCCCTTTTGTTTTCCGTTTGTAACAGAAGATTTTGAATTAAGATGTATAATTTCTCTCAAAAGCTGTGTAGCTTTTGGTGAAAATTTTTCTTTACAAAATGTTCCACATGTTCTCTCCACCTCTCCAGTTTACATACTGCTTGTGACACTTGGCTTAGTCATCTAGGGAAAATATATTTTTTGGTGTTTTTAACATAAGATCTGACTTACCATGCAAACATTTAAATGCGGTATTATTTTTGTAACCATCTCCAGTTGAAATGCACCAGTCAGTCACCCAGAAATTGGAATCAGCAAATTTCCCTTTGGTCATCTCTCCTTGTTAATCAGCTCAAATACTGAAAACTCCCCTGTTCATTAAATGCATCAAAATTAAAGATGAACAATTTTTGGCATAAAAATGCATCAGTGCACTTGAGTTTAGTTG
This sequence comes from Anableps anableps, assembly GCA_014839685.1. Taxonomy (NCBI): domain Eukaryota; kingdom Metazoa; phylum Chordata; class Actinopteri; order Cyprinodontiformes; family Anablepidae; genus Anableps; species Anableps anableps. The sequence goes on along the minus strand of CM026087.1, from coordinate 11,292,052 downwards.
AAATCAGATAAAACTTTCAGACACTTTCATTGATGCATACATAAGGTTAATCTTGTAATTCTTTCATTTTGTGTAGGATGCAAGAGTAGTACCTCTGTCAAACAATTTGCAGTACATTTTTCCCCCCTCGTTTGTACGTTCTAGTCCTTGTGGGGGGGGATAATTACATGGTCAGAATCGGCACTGGAAAACATTAGTGGCTGGGAAAAGCCTCATGGATGCATCTCTACTTGAACAATATTGTTATGCATGAGCGCAGAAGTTGGTGTATTTCCAGAAAAAAACCCCAATGAAAATAAGTTTCTCTTGATTTATCCAAATACGAGACAAGTTATTTCACTTTTCTTCCTTTTTGCATCTGCTGAGCATTAAGATATCTAGTTTGATCTGATGTTGACTCCCATCTTGGATCTTCATTCTGTAATTTGTTCAACTCCCACTCTTGTTTAGTCAACTCAAAAACTAAAAATATTCTCAGATTTCTCTTTCTGACTCTAGCTTAATTGTAAATGATGGAATACATTTAATTTTCATTTCCCATTTGTCCTTTATCTCTTTTATGATCTCCAACTTGTAGATTGTTTTAAGAGCTGATAGTTTTGACCTTTTCCATGCAAATAGATGGATTTCTAAAAAAAACCCCTCATAATTCTGACAATAAACCTGCAGATCAGGAACAGCGTGGGGCTTTAAGGACATAATCTGTGCTCGCCTGCACACCCTGTTGGATAAAAGGATGAGGAGCTTAAGCCAAATTTTAAAAGCGCTGCTCTCTATTAGCACAACTGAAGAGTCATCTGCACAAAACAAAACACCTCTCTCCTTCCACTGTGTTGACTGTGTCTTCTCTAGCAGCTGCATGCTTCTCAGTGCACACCTTCACTCAGTTTTTGGTGCTTGTGTGGATTTCTTACCCTTTCCAGGCACTCCTACCATCATCAGGCCCTTCTATCAAGCACACACAGCGTTAAAACATGTAAGTTCTTTTTTTGTTTTTTTAAAAAAAAAAAAAAAAAAAAAAAAAAAAAAAGTTATGTATTTGGTACCTGTTGTGTGATACTTGCAGCACTTAAAAAGTCAGAAGGTTTTATTTTTTTGTTTTGTTTGAAGTTCATTCTGGTCTTAATTTGTTCATCTTATTTCCCCCTTTCTTTCCCCCATTGTGAAGTGGGCATGCTTGTCGAAAAGACAAATGCTCTCTGTTAACAGGCTTATAATCTCATAAATAGTTGTGTATAAAATAAACTGTTATAACTTCTTTTTTAATAAAACATTGAATATGTATACATGGTCTTGTGTGACGATTTCTTTTGTATGCTTGTCTTTTAATCATAATATGAGAATCTTTTTGGTAAGTTCTGTAGTTAAAGTGCGAAAAAAGATGCATCTTGTTTTTAAAAAGAAGGCAGAGATGCATGTTTTTATGTCTGAAAACATAAATTACTCAGAAAAATTCCCATTATTCTTAAAATGATTATCTTCAATGGTAGCTTTCCCTTTAGGGCCCAATGCAACCTTTAGTTTGCTTTGGATATTTTTATCTTTGCATACAGAAGTGAGAACTTGACTAATTGCATTTAGCTTTTTAATAATTCTTCATCAGTAATTTTGCCTTCAGTTTGAAGGATTAAAAGGTATTTTTGCTTTAGCCCATTCAGGAGTAATGCAAACTGTTTCACAACGCCCTTGGCATCTGAATTTGCTGTTTCTGTAGATGATGTCCCACATTTGAAGTTCAAATGAAAGTTTTAGCTTTCTTCATTATTCCACAAGGTGTCAGTGTGGCTTCACGCTCCTGTCTGTTACACCTCAGCAGTTTGTGCAGAAAGGGCCAGTGTGTGTCGTGCTTCCTTCTGTGAAGCTGGTGGAGCACATTAGTTCCTGCTGCCTGAAATTGAGATGATGCATGAGGATCTCCTGAGTTTTCCTGATTTCTTTTTATTCATCTGATTTATTGGCTAGAGGACTGGAGCTGATAATTCCCTAGTTTGCTGCGCCCCCTGAAAACATGAGGATTACTGGGTGCTGTTTAACAGTGGGCCAGATGAGGTCGCTAGCTCCTCCGTCTTCTCCTGTCCCTTGGCTGAAACTCCCCACCGACCCTCTGTATAATCACAGCAGGGGGGGATAAATGCTCTGACATAAGGCTGTTTAATCCTCTCTCCTCTGAAAAAATGTATTCTGTCACGTAGCAATCTGTCCTGTCTTCCTGTTTGGTTCTATCACTGCTGTGAAGCCGAAACATGGAATTGCTCTCCCAGTTAAATAACTATCAAATAGCAACTGACAAAAATGTGAAAATGGCTTTTTAAATGTAGAATAGTTGAATTATCTGACAATGTACTTATTTTTGCCTCATCTAGATTTTATTGGGGTTTTACTTTAATAGACAAACACAAATAAAATTAAAATGGACTGAAACAAAGATGATGTGTAGTTTTAAAAATATTTTTGTAAACCTTGATTTAGCCATTCTGCAGCTCTTGCCTTGCCTTGTGTGTCTAGTCTCATAGTCTGACTCATGTGTTTTGCAGCCTATAGCAGGTTTTCTAACAAGAGTCCCATTAGTGCTGAGGAGCTTCCATGTCCCCACTAAAGAAAAGCATCCCCACAGCATGATGCTGCCACTACCATATATCACCATGGAGCTGTGTTCGAGAGATGTGCAGTGTTTGTTTTGACTTGCACAATGATCTGTCAGATGTTCAGTGCCTGAGATCTTGCTTTAAAAGCTAACTCTGCTTCAAGCTTCTACAAAATCTTATCCCTGATTAGTCTGCTGGGTTCCTTGGTCTTAAAGATGTTTTTTTTTTCCTACTGATGTTCTCTCTTTGAGGCATTCAAAGAACAGCTGGAATGATATTGAAAATTGATTGAAATAAGTGGGTTCTATTTTCTGATTGTTTTTTTTTTTTTTTTTTTTTTTTTTTTTACAGTGGATTTTATTTAAGTGTTAAAGAATAAAAGGGTCTGAATACTCATGTACACCACACTTTTTAGCTTGTTTTACACGTAAAAATATAAAGACCAGTTCCCAGTTTTCCTTCATTTTACTTGTGTTATTGGTCTCTTACATTAAATTTCAACAAAACACACCGAGGTTTCTTTTTCCATCTTATTCTGCATCGGAAGGGGATGGTTGGGTGGAGGGATGAGAGAATGGAGCTCTCTCTTCCCCGCCCTGACCTCCAGAAGTCCAGCAACCTGAGAACCTCAATGAAATATTTAAAGCTTCTGTTTTATCCGCAGTGCGTTGCTCAAGACCCACTGACGTAATCCAAAAGCCGCGCAGCAGCCGTCTGATTGGCCCGCACAGAGACAGGGTGGTCAGGTGTCCTGTGCCGCTGTGGCCTTTTATGGCATTATGAAGCCCTCAGGCTCCACATTAGGGCTCATGAGCTGTCTGCTGCGGGGTATGATCAATCGTTGTTGTCTCAAGCATTTTCCAGAACAAAGCTTTTAGCTGGAAATGCACCTTAAGTCTCTTCTTTGAAAGATTTTGTTGTATCCTACTCATCCATACTCATAAAATAGACCCTCGCTGATTCCATTCGTCTCCTCATTATGTCTCAGACAAAATTTGAAATCATTCCTTGTTTATTTACAAATTCTTACATATACTATTGAATAATGGGATCATACTGGGAAGCTGAGAGCTCATTAACCAGTCAGGGGAAATTATCACTAACGTTCCTGGGATTGGGTTCCTCAGAATGGAGTTTGGTGGCAGACGATTGGTTCTCTCAGGTTACAAGCTCTGTTTCAGACCCATAACTTATGTCTGGGGTTGCAACAGCAGCAAGTAGACCAGTGATCGCTGGGTCTTTACTAATAGATAAGCTACTGATTAATATGCCCCCTCCTGCTAAAAAAAAAAAAAAAAAAAAAAAAAAAAAAAGAGAGAGAGAGAGAGAGAGAGAGAAATAGTGGCAGACTCTGCACGATTGTTTCTCTAAAAAATATTCTATTTTAATAAGTCCACAGGTATAATGCATTGGTCTGTTCAATATTAATCAGATTTTTTAAAAAAATCTTGTACTTCCTGCACAAATATGCTGTGAATTAATGTGTTGAATTTCACAGAAAATTTCAATAAAACGTTTTTAAAATGCAGATAAAAAAATAAGACAAAAAAAATAAGACACCAATTTTAGAAAATGTTCTTTTCCTTTATCTGTTTGTTTCTATTGTTAATAACTAAGCACTTTGGTATATTGATAATGTATTAATAATATTTTTTGGTTTAATACGTCTGCTTCTTTTTAATTCTTGTTTAGCCCACCAGGAGGTGTTGATTGTCACTGTTATTATTATTTATTTCTATATTTATTTGTTTTTTTGGACTTACAAATAAATTTCTGTGCCTTTCTCTCTTTTTTGATTGTCCCATGCCTTTACCTCATTAATACACAGGTTATTGAAATATTCCTTTTCAGTGAACTAATCTTGCAGCATTATTGTTTCATCCAGCGTCCCACCGCCTGGATCTCTACAGGAGGAGCGACCCAACCTCTCCTGCCCCCATCTGATCTTTCTGCTGGCAAAGACTCATCGGGTTCCGTCACGAAAGGCACCAAATGAGTTTTTAAAATATTCATAGAAGGCTCCTCATCTCCTATACACACGGCCGTCCCTCGCACGGCGGATCCACGGTTCGGGTTTCAGCAGGTGGAAACTCCGTCAAGGCTCCTGAAGAGGCTCCGGGCTCCTGCTGAGCGGCAGCGGCCAGGATTGATTTCACCGTCGCTATTCGCTCTGAATGAAGTGTAACCAAAGCCAGCTGCATCACCTCTAAATATTAGACGGGTTTTGTGCGCCTTGTTATCTGATTATCAACAGCAGGTAAATGGACTCTGACTGTCCATCTGAGAGGAGCGTGGGCAGCGCTCAGCCGCATATATTAAGCACCCAAAGGCAAAGTGGGCGCATCATGTGGGCGCACTGCTGCGTAAAACCAAGGAGGAGGAGGAGGAGCAGAGGCCGAGAGGCCCAGAGATGCAGGCCGCCATCACCAGGTTGTATGAATTTTACCTGAAGGGTTTGGCGAGATATTAAAAACCAGATTGCAAAACAAACGAACAAATAGAAATATGTTTTCACATTTGGTGTTGCAGCAAAGGCATTTCCCCCTTGCTGTTCCCGGACAGGAAATGTTATGCAATCTGCAGCGAGTGCAGGCTTTAAATGCAATGCTTGATAATCATTAGCCATCTGGACATGGTCATTTGATCTCGCAGCATCTCGAAGCCAGAACTGCAGGCTCAACTGCAACAGCCGACCAAAACTAATCCTGTGTGAGTGAGGGGGCTGGGACGATGTGGTGGTCAGTTCATCAGATGTGGGCACTGGTTTAATATGTGAAAATTCAAGTCAGTGCAGACTGGGCTTTACAGCTCATCAATGGGGTATCTTGTGTTTTTTATCCAGAAATGACAGAATAACTTTACAAGAAACCTTGCTTTTTCTCTTAATCAAAAATCGCTGTGTGCGTAATTGAAAACGGTTGCAAATGGTATTATTAACAAATAGTCCTGCGCAAAATTAATTAATTAATTAATTTAGCTAAAGGATTTGAGACCATGGCCATGGACTGCTGTAGAAACTATCTATCAGAACTCCAGATGGTTACCACAGAAAACAACACATTTTCACTTATGATATCTACTGGTGTTCCCCAAGGATCTATTTTGGACCCATTTCATTCTCTATTTTTATAAATCAGTGAGGACAGAGATTAATAATATGTTGTATGTGTGCTTTGAAATGAAATTTGAAGCTCCCAGTTGGTAATACAACAAGAATATCTGACTGGGAAGTCAGAGGTATCTTGGCAGCCAAGAGTTCAGTATCCATTAGGACTGTGGTGCATTTAAAACTTTATAAAAGTTACAGTAATAAACCATTCATGAGCCAAATGGCTCCAATTACTCAAACAGAAGGCACTAGAACTGCAGCCAGAATATATTTATGTGCTGATGACATGGCCATTGGTGCCCCTCTTAAGTTAGCTATTGAGCTGTTAAGATTCCCTATGTTATTGTATTAAAACAAGCAATCCCTCTATTGTCACACTAGCTGACATAAAGTCTATTATGGCTAGATGGAAAATTATCCTCTGGTGTACACAATGATCAGTTGTTTGAAAAGCTTATAACTAAATGTTTTATTTATTTGGAAAAGTGTTCTCCACCCCCCAAAAAATGTGTTAAATTCTATCTTTGAAGATATTATTTACATCCATGCTCCCTTTTCTCAATTAAAAACGACTGAACGACTATCATGCTGCATTGCACTTTACACCAGAACTAGACTTTCACAGTCATTGTTGCCTCTTGTAAGAATCTTTAGGATGGATCTCTTCCAATTTATAGGAAGTCAAATCTTTCAATATCATCAAATGTACTAGTATATACTAGTACTTATTGTAGACCCAATTCAAAAATAAGGTTAAATATTTCCAGAGTGAAAACAGAATTTGATCAAATGCTTTTTCTTTTCTATTCCACATATTTGGAATAAACTTCATCATTAAGCATTAGACACTTTCTTCTACAGTGTTTGGTTTACGTTATGGTTTTGAATATTTAACATCTAAATTTTATGTTGTGTTAACTTGTGTAATTGAAGTTTCTGTCTTTTTGAACATCTTCTTATATTTGAGTGTATTTCTATGCTTTCGTTTTGGATCTTTTCAACCAATCTATGAAAGAAAAGATGCTGTGTAGGACCTTCCTGGCTAAATAAATGTTGTTATTATTATTATTATTATTATTATTATTATTATTATAAAAACAGTTGTGAATGTATGCAGCACACGAGTGACCTATAGATTATATAAAGCCTCGGTCTATAGGCCTCGTCAGGCTTGACTTTTGGCCTGTTAGTGATGTATCATTTATGTTAAAAGCATTATGGCTGCAGTTTTTAAAAACATGCATTTTGAAAAAAGAAATCATTGAAAACCCGGGACATCATATTACAGTTAAAAATTAACAGACTACTGCAGCAAAACAAGTGGGTTGCTACTGTCTGTTGATTTAAAAAAATGCGTGAAACCGTTGCAATATATTCAGGTCCAATACTGATTAAAAGACATATAAAGATTTAAATTTAAAAAACGGATTGTAATGCATCATTGAAAATATTATCTGCCCATAAAAAATAAAATGTTTAAAAAAAAAAAAACACACAGCCGATGACAGGTTGATGTGGGGGGTTTGAGTTTGGGTGAATCAGAAGAGGGGGTTGCTCCAAATCATTTTGCTGCAAAAGCGTTTAATCCGCAGAGACTAAACCAATCCTCATCCGCTCAGCCTGTTTGAAGTCCAGCAGGCGGAGGGAGACTCGGTGGAAGCTGCTTGGGCCCTGCCTATAATAAGAAGCCACAGCAATGATTCTCAAACCCTTTGTTTTCAAAGCCTGTTTTTGGCTCAACGCTGATCAGTGCACACCGCATCCCCATTTTCACGCACATCCGTTGCTGCAACACCACCCGAAAACCCACTAAAGACGACTAAATGAAGATGGATCTAAATGAATATTACTAAGGTAGCATTCTACCTGGAGTTTGAGCCACTCCTGTGTGTGCCTGCGCCTTTAAATAGGTGCACATTTCCTTCCTGAGAGTGAGCAGCTCAGGACGCGCAGGTAAAAGGGAGGAGGCTGTTTGGAGAGCGGTAAGAGAGGAGGAGAGAGGAGTCCAGAGGGCTGAATTTGACATTTGATACTCAGGAAGTTCAGGACTGCGTTTGGATTTCTTTTGTCTCATTGTGATTCTGCAGAGCTGCAGCGGGCAGTGCGGAGCGGAGGCTTGTGTCGCCACCGGCATCACCAACTCGGCATTAAACCCAGAGGAAAAGCTTTGAGGCATAATGATAGGTTTGCGATGAAAATAAGCGACTTTAGAGTCTAAGATGTGCCGATCAGCTGCAAGGGATTCAAAGGTATGAAGCAAATTTATACTCTAGCAACAGATAAATGTTAAATCGAGTTTTTTAGTTTTTTGGGGGGTTTTTAGAGTTTAAACTTATTTTACGAAAAGCTTCAGAGTGATTAACCTAAAAGAGGTCATGTTAAAAAAATGTATTCCATTTGGCTTTAAATAGTTCAAATAAATAAAACTAATTTTACAGCAAGATGTTTAATTGTTTGCAGACCCAATAAGAGATAGGACAAGTTTTGAAATCTAAATCATAAATACCCTAACACACAGGTCGAATCAAGTGCAAAAACAAGTGCAGCATTCAGAGATGCGATTTCCATCGTATTTGTTCTCCGAGAACTAAATAATACTATGCTCTAATATGTTTTTGGCGTTATTTCTTTGGACCTTCGAGGTTACTGCTTGGTTGTCTTCACCATGTTACACCTGCTTCTATGTGTTTAAATAGAGAATGCAGATCCAGACCTATTAACCAGGATTTCTTTTGTGAATGTGCAATTTTTTAAGCTCTTTTCAATTCATTCTCACTGTAGGAAAGCTCTTTTTTTTACGATTTGGATGTAGTGAAAAATATAAACCATAAAAACATCCTCTTTTATTTTGAAATTATAAGCAGCGTAAACTCTATTTGAGACTAAAATATCCACATTTTAATTTCCCCCTTTTTGAGACTCTACATATGGCAAAATGTTCAGTTATTTCAGATTGGATAGCTGACAGTGAATTGAGATCTGTTAGGTCTTAGAGGAGCGCTAAATCCTCCTGAAATAACCGTGAAGTTGAGGACTTGTAGGCTCTTACTGAGACAAATGCGATTAACTGCGGGGGGTTTGCAGCTCTCATGTTGTTGATTTAAGGCCAGCAGACAAAAGGAAACAATTTTTTGTTCCACGTGATGGTAAATTATACCATATAATAAACAGCCTTTGAATATTTTACAGAAGTGATTACTTAATCTTTTTATTTTTATCTGAAAATGACAGCTCAATAGATTGGACCAAATCTGTTTAGAAAGGGGCTTTTCATATTTATTACAGCCTTATAATTTAAAGAAACAAAGGACTCCTTTCAGCAAATGCCCAGTTACATTTTAGTTTCAATAACATATATTTAAAAATGACCAGGCAAATAAATTCTGTTGGAAATGCAAATTTCAAACTGGCTTTGCTTTCTAAAACATTATTTATGTGAATGCATTCTATCTGCTGGCCTTGATTCACATTTTAATCCCAGACTTTTATTTTCCCATTGATGAGATTTAAAAAAATAGAAAGACATAAATTTGAAGTTTTCTTTCAGAAATAAGATCATGTTTTCTCTCCTCTACTTCCTTGAGTCTTAAAGACTTCCAGTCAAAAAACAAACTACAAAAAAAGAAATTAATTTAAAAAAAAAATCTCAATCTAGAGTGAGTAAGGTGTAGAAAAAGAAGACGGTCTTTCTTCTTTTTTATTTATTTTTTCCCGACTTGGCTTTTTAGTGGTATTGATTTCTCCAGGAAATGGCAATGAGAATCTTGCTCAGGAAGCCATTTGGGTGTCTGAGGAATCACTTAGTACATGGTTTGATCGCTGAGAATCAATGGGAGCTCCGTGCACTGCAGGGCCCCACAGTGCAGGGAGCTAATGGCTGAACCAAGGGTGGGGCATCTTCTGCATGGGCCCTGCATGGCGAAACTGGAGCTGAGGACTGAGAAAGCTTACACGATTCAGCGATTCAGATTATCTGTAGCAGAAGGATGCTGTACTCAACAGAGTCAAGGTCAGGCAATTGCTGTAAACTCATCTTTGGATTCTGGAAGGTTTCATTCCTGATTCTGGCCTTAAAGTAAAAGAGAAGCTTTAAGAATTGCATTTTCCAAAACCAAGTTTTGTTCGTGTTCTTGTTCTGTGTTTTGTGGTCACGTTTGAGATGATGAGGGAGCTGATAACTGTCTATGCTAGTTATTTTAAAAGCTAAAATACACAACTGACCTTAATAATGATCTTAATTTTCTCCTGAAATCTACAAAGATATCCTTCAATCTCTTTAAAAGTAATTCCCAGAATAATGTTGGCTGGAAAATAAAACAGCCCTAATCTACAGAGTGAATTAGGAGGTCATGGTAAAGGTGACTATCTCTGGACATGCTGTGGATGTGGCCAGGATGTTAAGAGATTAACTTCTGGGGCTTTTGTGTGCTAAATCTTATGTCTAGCGTGGTTGTGGAAAATTTACTTTTGTAATGCTTTATTTGCTCTAATAAAGAGCAAATTGGTTTTAATGTGTTTATATAGCTACATTGATATTTGTTTGATGGGGCTTATAGTTTAATGAAAGGATGATTTTACATTATTCATTTGTCAAAAAAGTTTCATTTTGTGAGCTTGTCATGTATTATCCTTAATGATGCATTGGTTAGGTTTTAGTAGAGGTGCATCAGTTAGTCAGCTATAGATCGGAATAGTTCTCCTGATCTTCTTCTCCAACACTGAAAAATCTTAAATTTGGAGGTTTTTAAAAATCTAATGAATGCTTTGAACATATGCTTTTGATGCATAAATGTGGATAATTCCTTATTTTGTTGTTGAATTCAAAATTATTACCCCCATCAAGGCACCTGCAACATGTTTTAGCTCTGTATCGTTACATTACATGTATTGTAACAGTGCCTTGTTTACATTTCCCTTAAGAATGGTTGTCTACCTTATTGGTTAATTATAACCCTAATTTCCTTGAAATCTAAAGATGGAAACACAGGTAGCTGTAAACGGTTAGTTGAGGGTGTTTGTGCATCCTCAGGATTGGCTGGATTTATATTTCGTCCAGACACAGTAGTCTTTGACCTGTTACTCAATGTCTGGATCAGTCCACTGCAGTGCAGCACATCCAAGTTAAAGCTGCGTCACTGCTACAACCACTGCATATCCTTCCACCTTTGTGACATAACTTCTTTCCTGGCACTTCTTTTTTTTATCTGGGCTGCTATTTCTCCTCCACTCATCTGAGGCCTATCTATGGTGGTCTATATTTTGCATAGCTTTGCTCCGCTGGTTTTACTGTCCTCACCCAGACTCATTAACTGGCTGATCTGTAAGTTTTGGGTGTTGATAATGACTCCTGTTCTGTGTATGGCACTGGTAGAATTCACTGTGAGAGCTCGCCATCAGTGAATTACCATAGGGCCATAAACAGAGCAGAGAAAGAACCACTTGCTTCTTAGCTTACTTTCTGCTGCTGTGCTCTCCTGTAGCTTATGGGTGGGATGGGGAAAGTGATGTAACTCTCTGCTGCATAAGCTGTATTGCGACATCTTGTACAACTTTTCATCTATGTGTCTCTATGATAACAGCTGCTTGCCTATGGATTCCCAAGCCACTCTTCTTCTTAGCCCATTTTGGCACTAGCACATTTTTGCTTCTGTATATATACTTTGAGCAATTATGTGTAGTGCCAATATAGGACAAGACAGATTTCCAACGAATTTGCTCAGCTGTGGATTGGAATGATGTTGCCAATCTGATCTGTTTGGTTGTTTATCTCTCCTCAGTGTTTTTTGGGGGATGTGGAACCATTTTATGAGAATGTAATAATGGAAATCAACACCCAACAGGATTCTACCCAAACCTAAGAAAAAATCTGTCTTTTTTTTTTTTTTTTTTTTTTTTTTTTTTTACCCATGTGCGTCTAAGATACCATAGCAAACGTTTGTCTTCATTTCCTTCATGTTTTTGGCTTCTGTGGGTTCAAAGAGTCCCGGCAGCTCTCAGGTGGTGTTTGGCAATGGTAGAACTCACACTGGTGAGGTAGATGGATCCGGTGGTTCTAGACTTGCCAACTACTGTCTGGGAGCGTCCGCCAGCTTAAAGCAACTGCAGCCTGGCAGGTCCTTCAGTCTGCTGCTGAAGTCTGAAAAACATTTTTACATTTTAGTGAGTGAGTGAGTGGCTGAGGGTGATGAAGGGTGAGGTGATCCTCTGTTCCTCCCCTGCACACCCTGGCCTCAGAGCTCCAGTGACTCCATGACGGGTAACTTATTTAGGCATTTAGTATGTGCTCCCTAAGGTTTTCCATCCATCCATCCATCTACACCTGCTTTATCTTTGCCGGGCGATGGTGAAGCTGTTAAATATCAACAGTGGGGTACACATCTGGACAGATGTATCTGGACCGATACAATCTTAATTATTGGATTCAAGCAAAAAACCTCACATTATTGGCATTATGTAACTTAAAAAACACTATACACAACTACAGTGTTACAAATTTTTTGAATATTCATGGTGAGTTTGATGCTCACGGCACCGCGATGTAGGCTTTTTGAAGTCTGGCAGATAAGTTGACAGTATCGGATGCATAGCAGTCAATCCATTCAGCCACTGTCTTTCGCTTATGTGATATCGAGTTTTAAGTCAAAGAACAATAAAAGTGTTTCTTTAAAACAGAGTGCAATCCATGTTAAAATGTTTTTAAACACCCCCAAAAACCTTGTGAATATCTTTAGATGAGACCATCTCTCTGATTTTATTGGGATGTATACAGTATACTCAGAGGAAAAATGAGAAGTTTATTTGTTGGAATATTGTACACAATATTGTTTTGTCTTTGTTTTAGATGACCATATGCCCATGAAAAGCAGACCAACTATTAGTTTACTAGATTTTGAATAAGTAGTCTTATAGCCTCTCGCCCAGTGAGCACTGGAGATAGGCACCTGGCCCAACCTTGCAAGTATAAGTGGGTAGAGATATCCTATGTCAGCTGGTTGGGAGTTAACATGGGCCACTTACCGTTTTTAAAGAATACCAAGATTTTAAAAAGTTCCAAACCACAAAAATTTCCCATCACATTGTTCTTACAATTTAAAATGCTATTAAGTAAGATGCTAAAGAAAGTGCTGTAGTGACTGGGATGTTTACCGGTTAAAGTTGCTCTGTTCCTCCCCCACATGCTGCTGTGCTCACTATCCGCCACTCTTATTACGGGAACACTGCTATAAAACTAACAATGTTAAGCTAACACTGGCTTGCGTGTTTAGCAATTGACTGTAGGCTGGCTACCTTAGGAATAAATAATGTTAAACCATGTTTTTTATTTTATTTTTTTTTTTACCTTACTGTGATATTCTTATACTGCTCCATTTCTTTTTGGGAGTGTGTCATCATCAAAGATTATGCTGAGTGTATCCTTGAAGACTTTGACGAACAGATGCATTTACTGGCTTGTGTCAGGCCAAGTAAACATGTTTCTCTCACTCTTCTGGCATTCTGTGTCATTTACCTTTGCAGGAAGCCTGGTGCTAGCTTCTTGGAGGCTGGATCGTGCATCCTCAAATTCCATGATCTGCTAGCTAGCATCTTGTAATAACTTTAGAAACCTTTTGGGAATAGTTTGACTGAAAATAGAACTGACACCTTCCGGAAGCCTCCTGATTATCTTATCCAAGCAGGACATTTTACCACAATCAGTTTTTTTCTCAACATGCACTAAAATAACTAATGGAAAAAAAATAGATGAGCTGAGCTCTCAATAGGAGTCAGTCCTCGCAGACCATGCATGCGTTTAATGGATGAAACTAATTGCTTGCTGTTTGTGCTGATAACGCTATAACAATAATGGATTTCTCTGCCCATCAGTCAGTTTTTCCTGATAGGTTTTGACTTTGATGGAGCAGTGATATGAAATATGCTGCTGTGTACTTTATGCACAGATGTCCAGCTATCCTCGCTTGCTACCAGTGGCCATCAGAGGACTCCTCTCTTAGCTCCTGTGGCATAATTGCCAACCCATGCGGTGTCGTCTTACCCTCCTCTTTCAATGCAGCCTTGTTGACGACAAATGGTTGCAAGCGAGGGACTCTCCCTCAGATGTTACTTTGGACTAACAGTGAATTGACAGTTTAGCTCAAATCAAGAAAAAAAACTACTCCACTCTGAGCTTTATATATTTGGGTCAGGGTCTGCTAATGTAGGTGACAGGGAGATATGGGGGATTTAAACCCCTTTATCTGCCTTTGCATTAATCCTGCTTTATGGCCTACACTTGAGCTTTAACTAATATGATTTGTATTGTCAATGGTTAGCCTCAAGGCCGGGTATATTTGATTTACTAGGACGTCATCACTGGACTTCTGCAAAAGGCTCTTATGCTTTTGCACAGTTGAGCCATTATGAGAGTTGGTAAGTGCTAAGGTTGTTCAGATACATATTTGATATGATCTAAATGAAAACCTGCTTTCAGTGGGCAAATACCTTAGCCAAATTATGCAGTCTGTAAGTTTCAGTGTGTTCTGTGTGCTGGCACCTGCTGACTCATCTCTCAAGTTACTTGTTTTTCTTTTTTTAGCGCACCCAAAAAGTCTCTAATAAATTCTTTCAAAAAGACTGCGTCCATTGTGTCAGCTTCTCTCTAACGATCTTCTCTGCAGCAAAGTGCATTGTGGGATCACCCCTGTCAATGCAAGGCCTTCTCCAGATGGGCTGAACAGATCAGGTTACACTGCATTTTTGAGTGCACCCTCTATCCCCACAGACCACCCCGCCTCTCTACCACCACCTTCAACAACTCTCTGGCCCCTTTCTCCCTCAGTCTGACTCACTCGCAGTTTCCTGGGTGGGTAGAGTTGAGCTGAGACAGTGCTTCTCCTGTGTTCTAATGCAGGCTGCAGAGCATTAGTGAAATAAGATTATCTTTGTCCTTACGCAGTGTCTGGACTTGAGTTGGACAGAGGTGTGAGTTGGCCACTATTAAACTACATTTAAAGCGGAAGATGCTTCATCAGCAGCATGTCTGCATTTTATCCCATTATTTTCATTGCCTTTCCACAGATCATTGATTGTTTTCCATCTTATGGTGACAATTGAAAAAAAAATTACATTTGCAGAGCTCCCCTTGTGGTTTTAATGAAGTGATCTCTCAGCTTGTCTCTCCACTTTGTAGTGTGATTATCTATGTTAAGTTGAGGTTCACTGACCAATTAAGTCCCACTGTCAGTGGATCTCAAAAGTAAACTTTTTCCAGAGACAGTTATGCTGTACAATAACAATTCAACCAGATCATTTTAGCCATGCTGGATGTTTTCTTTGGAAGCAAAGAAGTCTGTCTTGTAACTCTAATCCTTAGTTCTGACATTTGGAGTACACAAGAGATTGATGCCACCTGTAGAACACAACCAGTATTTATTCATATTTCGTATTGCTCCTTCAGTGTTGCTGTAAGCCTCTCAGATGAGACTAACCAATTTCAATCTTGTCTTTTTATCAAGTTTGGAGAAATGTTCACGTTTTGCAATATCAATGTTGTCCTATAATTTGTCCTATAATTGTGTCCTTCTCCTGACAAATACATTTGAACAATAAGACCATTTGATACTTTGTAACTTCTCTTCAAACCGTAGCTTTTGATAAATAATGCAAATTAGCTAAAAATCCTACTAGGATCACCAAACTTTATTTCTGGTTCATCAGATTCACTGTAACTCATCGGAGGTGTGAAAATCTGAATGCTAAAGCTAAAGTAAAAGTTGCTTAAGAAAAGTTTAAGGTCGTACAGTGCCTATAAACAGTGCTCACCCCCTTGGATGTTTGACCCTTTTATTGCTTTTACCACCACAATGCTTCATAGTGGGGATGGTGTGTTTGTGATGATGTGCAGTGTTTGATGTCTGCCAAACATTGTCTTGTCTGATGGCCAAAAAGCTCCATTTTGGTCTCAACAGAGCTAAGAAGTTTCTTCCATTTGACCATGGAGCCTCGAGTCAAGCCTTGATATGAGTTTTTTTCCAACAACGGCTTTCTCATTGCCATTCTCTCATAAAGCTTTGACCAGTGAAGAACCCAGGCAATAGTTGTTATATGAAGAGTTTCTCCCATCTTAGCTGCTGAAGCTTGTAACTCCTTCAGCGTAGTCATTGGTGTCCCACAGGCCTCTCTCACTTCTTCTGTTCTTGCACGATCACTGAGTTTGTGAAGACGGCCTGATCTAGACAGATTTACATATGTGCCATATTCCTTTCATTTCTTGATGATGAATTTAACTGAACTCCAGGGGGATGTTCAATGCTTTAGAGATTTTGTTGTATCCATCCCCTGACATTCTACTTAATAAACTTTTCTCTGATTTGCTTGCAGTGTTCTTTTGTCTTCATGCTGTAATGGCAGCCAGGAATACTGATTGACCAGTGAATGGACCTTCCAGGCACAGGTGTCTTCATACTACAATCATCTTAATCAGTCACTGCAGTCAGGCGATCTTCATTCCACTCAATGAGAGACTAATAGCATGAATTAACTGGACCTCCGTTGAATTAGGTTAGTTCTTTAAAATGTGGTGAATATTGATGCGGTCACCTATTTTATGTTAAATATTTTTATTCACTTGCTATTATTTTGTAAAAATCAGTTTTTACTTTGACATTAAAGAGTTTTTTTCTTGTCATTTTTTTGGTCAAAAAAGTCACATTCTGTTGATCATGACTAATTTGTTAAAGCAATAAAATCATAAAGTATCTAAGGGGGTGAATACTCTTTATAGGCACTGTAAACATTGAAATAAATAATGCAAATTTATTTTTTAAGACATTTTTCAATATATATTTTAAATATTTGCAAATATATGTTTCTTTTTAAAATTTGTTAACAAAGAAAGAAGTATACCTGCTAACAACAACAGACATTAATTCTACTCACACTATAAACTAAAAGGGTAAGTTTTATGATGTGGGGATGAATGGTCAAAACATCATTATCTAAAGTGATTAAAGAGTTAACATTTTACTAAAGTTTAGTTAAATTGTTGGATATTTTGATGGTTCCTCACTCTGGATTTGGAATTGAATAGGATACAAATGCTCTGTATGAAGTTACTAAGTGATTCTGGGTACATCTCTGAAATGGATAGAGGGAAACTAATCTGCACGGCTTTACACAAAGACAAATGTAGCATAGCATACAATGTAAACAAAAACTGAACAGTCCTCTGACTTGGTCAAGCTAATCCTCTTGGTGGGTTCTGTAGTTTGTTCTTACTGAATCTTAGTCTTAGCACTCCTTTCACCAGTGTGTCCTTCTGGAAGAGGAGTTGTCAAGAAGGGCTGGTCAAAAAAATCAGAGATGGACTGCGGGGAATGTGAAAGCTGTCATAATATAAACCAAATGTGTTTCTATTAATTCTTCTAAGCCAAGAAAGACCAAAAATTTTTGTTGAAAGCTCTCTAGACTGTATACTATTTCAAGAGTTCAAATGTTTTTCCATTGCAGGTTGCAAACATGTAATCATTCCAGTGAATGAAAAGACAGGCTCACGTGTAAGGCTTAATACATTGATCAGTATTTAAAGTGATGATGAAACATTGATTATTTCAAAACCTAATGAATTTCTATGTTAGCAATTTAAGGTAATGCAAAAGAGAAATGTTGACATATGTTGACAGTCATTCAGACAAAGCTCTTATTGAGCAAAACACTTGTTGAAGACATAAAAAGATGTCAAGTTTTATGAAAGGTCAAATCTGAGGACGCAGGTGTGTTCTTGGGTGCTGTACAATTTTTTTTTCAAGGGACAACTGGAAATGTGTGCAGAGTTCATCTCGTGGTTCCAAAGTAGTTATTTCTTGTGTCTTCATCGCCGGAGGAAGGCTAGGGGATTATGCCTTGTTTGAACAAGTAGGGTCTCAGGTCAGAAGCATGTCATCCATATGTGTATATGTGTGGAATATGTGTGTGGGTGTGCATGCGTGCAGAGGTGGAGAGCCTGGGATGCACACGTATTAAGAAACGATTAGTGGAGATTAAAGCCCTGCTACAGAGTCTGCTTGCACAACTCTGGACAAAAAGAACGACCCTGCCCCTCCCTGCTCACCCTTCAGCGCACCCCTACACCCCTGTGGTGTTACGCCACTGAAGTCATGGCTGAAGCTTCATCCAACATCTAAGAAGGATCAATGGCAGTGGCTCCCCTCTTCAGATGGATCTTTCACTGCTAAACATAATGCTTCCATGATGGAAAACCAAAGTCCTTCTGTCTAGATGTTATATATGCAATCATTTATCCATTGAATTTTCTTCTTTAAAAAAAGGTTTATTTCTAAAATGCACATACAAAACCTAAGCTGTCATATCACTTTGTAATAGGCTTTACAGCACTTTGCAGTTGTGTTGCTGACTGAAAGGAAGTGGATGGTGAAGAGAGAGAGGTAGGCTTTTTCCAAGAAAACATGCTAATAAGTCCTGTAAGCTACAGGGTTAGTTTGCATATTAACCGTTAATTTAAAATGACTCAATTGTTATGTGGAGAGATGCACTTAATCTTGTATGAATCACACTGTGAGGGTTCCAATCTAAAATAACAGGGGAGAATTTAGAACAATAAGCAAAATAGGATGTTTTCATCTGTCCGAAAACAATCTTGTTCAGCTTTAATCTGGAAGAAGAGTGGGATGCACACTATGACGCCTAATAGATTAGGGCCTGTATGCTTCTCTCTCTCTCTCTCTCTCTGTTCTGCTCTGCAACAGAAGGGCCCTGCTAGCAAATCCCAGGCTTTAAAGCAGAGGAGGTTCAGGCAGCTTATGATGTAATCAAGGCCTTGTCTGTCACTGCGGGAAAGGTGGGGGTGGAGTGGAAAGGAGTGTTGAAGTTTTGTGGGTTTTGTGGCATGTGTATCACTCTAGCTCAAAATGAACAGAAATGTGGCATAATTTGAAAAAGATGCAATGAGAATAACATACCAAAAAGCGAGTAATAAAAGTTCAGAACATGAACATGCGATGCGGTAAGAGAACAAGAGTTGATTAGAAAGAAAACACAGGGGTTAGAAAACTCATTTAAAAGTATATTGATATTAAGCTCTAAAAATTTAATATTGTAGGACTGTTATTGCCACTGACTCCCCATGTGTGATGGACAAAAATGACAAATTTTACTGCAGTAGCATACACTGAAAAGTTTATATAACATGAATAATGGTAAGTAAAGATTCTTTACAATTAATACTTTTTAAATTTGATCAAAGGGTCTGAGAACATTTCGTGATCTGTGACTTCTGGCTTCGTTGAGGAATAAATAGGACATCAGACAAAGCCCACTTTCTCATAGCCACTCTTCAAATGAAAAAACAGGAGAACTTGCTGTTCATTCTTTAATCAGGAAATGGCTACAAAAAATTGGTTATTGCCTAAACTTTTCACATATTGAGTGACAGATAAATAATAAAAATATTTGGAAACTGTGGTTGGATAAACTCTCAAGTTTCTCTTGCCACCTCACAGGTGGATAGTAAGGGAGGAAAAGGAGAAAAAAAAAAGTCTCAGTATTGGAGAACCTCGGAAAAGATTAACATTTTGGAGTCACCGTGTCTCCACAATATCTTTACTAGCACTAGTACTAGTACAGTTAGTGTGAAATTCACTGTTAAGATATTTATGTGCAAAAATGTATTAACTTAACAAAGGTTTTGAAGAAGAAATCAGAATCAAATGTATTCAGCCTGTTTGGTTACAAAAATGTGGTTGTTTTGGCCCACCGCCAAACAACAAAAACGGAAATGAATACCTTCCTTACCATTATGGATACTCTCCAAAGGCTGTAGTGTTAAAATCTATAAAGATAAAGGTCAATAGAGACACATTGCCTTACTTATTTTCAAAAGTAGGTTTAAATCAAAAGATAAAACGTTTGGTTTCCTGTTTTGTTTTGTTTGTCCTGTCATGGCATTTCAGGAATACCATATACGTAGAGAAGCTGGTTACCTACATATGCCAGGGCAGTTTTGCTCCTCAAAAAGGATATCTAAAGACCAAATCCTAATCGGGTGATTGACTGTATTAAATCAGGACTGTATCCATCTTTAAAATAGGCAGGCCACAGTGATGAAAGAGTAACCTGTGTTTGTATGACCTTCAACAATTTGGATTATTTTTGACACCGTCAAAGACCCCCAGGCCATCCCTGCACCTCCAGTCCAGCAGAACCAGCGCAGGCACTGCGGCTGGAACACCAAAAGGACCACATTGTGTTCCCTGCATTATGAATGGAGATGTGTGTCTAAAGTGCATTAAAATTTGGATTGTGGCTGGCATGTGTGAGACCCCACTCCTTGCTAAGAGCAGTCTCCCTTACCTCCTCTTTCAATGCAGCTTACCTCAACCCCAAGGCTGAGCGTATAAAAATTGAGGTGCAGGACCAGGCCAAACCAGAAGGTGGGAGTTTGGGGGGCACTGCAGGATGCTTCCCCCATGCCTGCAAGGTCCATCATCCCACACCTCAGGACCCTACTGATGAATGGTGTTTGATTTAGTTTCCCAATTAATGTTCTTCATGAATTGGTTGTAAAGCTACTCATCTCATCTGCCTGCCAGCCTCAGTCTCAAGGTCTTATACTGAAGCCTATAACTAAGATGTATCATGTACATTACTCTAATGACTGTAGGAATGTCATTTTTATTGTTTCCTATCAGAGAGTCTGTAATTAAGGCTACAGAACTGAGTGCTTTGATTAGATAATTCATGGACCTCAAGTGAGTAGATCCCTAAAAATGGTAAAAGATCAGTTGTTATAGCTATCTCTGCCAACAGATTCCCCAGGGGGAGTTATGCAGTATGCTGCGTTCTCTCAAGATTGGCTGCAGATGTCCTGGAATCTGGCAAAGAGTAACTTCCAAGCTGCTCAAAGAAATATTAAGGACCAATATGATTAAAAAAGGCAGGAAAATCTTCCAAACTGGAGATAAGGTGTTTTGCAGCCTATGGGTCAGCATAAATTGGGGGATTGGGGGAATTCTATGGCCTCCATAGTCATTAGGAGAGTGGGAGACTGCAATTATCCCTGAGACATCTTATCAAAGATAAAAATCACAACTTTGTCAAAACCTTTCAACTCACATTACAGTTAAGGTAAAAAAAATTTCTAGTTTGCTGGCCCATCTCCAGGACTCATTGAGCTATTTGACTACAGATTACTGAAAAGATGTACTTTGTCTCGAGGACCAGTATAACCATGTGCTTAGGGATACCCCAGGTGTAAGAAATTTAATAACTCATGATGTGGATCCTGGTGATGAAGTTTTTATTAAGCAACAGCCACACAGTATCCACAAAGATGTTCATGGAAGAAATGTACTCCACCTCTTCCAGTGTACACCGGAAGAGATTTAAGTAAAGTTTAGGCGAGTGTGCTTCTCTTTTGGCTCTTGTTCCCAAGCCTGATAGAAGTGTGAAACAAATGCACCATCTGGGAAGGTCCTGACACTGCCTTTAGTAGGATGGCGAGCTTTACCTGTGGATCTGATGTGTGCCATGCAAACACATGGTCAGAGACTTAAGAACACACAGTGCTTTCAGAAGAAAACCACTTCAGTGAAACCATTAAAAGATTATTCACCTTTTTAATAAAACTTTACTAGGAACCTCAGACTGGGGTTAATGTCCAGTGAGGCACCAAATAGAGCTGTTGAAGAGACCAGACGAGAAACTGCTTCCAGGTCTTATTCAGCCAGCAATATCAGTGTTCTTTCTGCCTGCCAAAGACATTCCCAGGAGCCCTTGATTGCAGTCTGTTAAGTTTCCCACTACACAAAAAAACTTTTATGTTCAGCTTAAAAGCTGCCTTACTCAACGATCATAAAGTGCTTCCTGTTATGTCTGATGTAAATCTAACTGTATTTTAGAAAAAGGACATCATACAAAAATGGTGGTGGTAGTGTGATGGTCTGGGGCTGATTTACAGTCTGACCATTTTGTCTTAATTGATGGAAACATTCATTTTATCTTCCAACAGAAACTGCTGCTTGACAATGATCAGAATCACACCAATTAGTCCACCTCTGAATATCTCAACAAAAGCAAAATGAACCTTTGAAGTGGTCTAGTCAAAGTCTAGACTTTGTAATCAAGCTGAAAATCCTCCAATGTGACTAAATTAAAACAAATCTACAAAGAAGAGAAAGACGAACGTCTTCCACTGATGTGAAACCCTTTGACTATAGTTTCAGCTTCATGGCGTTCTGCAAATGCAGAAACATCAACACTGAGACATCCGAAAATACGGAATAAACTCAAAGACTTCAAATTGTGAGGAGCTGCCTTATCATGTCAGTTATTTAATATCAAGAATAAATCAACACACAACCTATAGCAAAGCATACCATAAACAAAAGAACTGTTTGATAAACATCTTACTGGACTTTGTTTTAATACGGAAGTATGGTGGAGGTTAGTGACAGTTACAGCTGCTTCAGACAATGTCCATTCTGGAGACACATTTTATTAATTTTGCTGCCCAAAATGTTCACCTGCATTACAAATGTTGTAACATTGAATTCAAATTTGACTTTCAGCAATGAGCAAAGGGACACCGATCAAGATCTAAGTGATCCATGTTAAAAATAACATTAAAAAGGGTGCGCCTCCAAGTTCATGCACTATAAATAAAAAACAAGACGGCTTTAGTAATGCAGCAGTAAACAACACCATGATGTGTATCCTGAGACTGCCAATTTTGGCATGTGTGGGTATGATGAAAGAAAAAAAGGAAACAAGCACATGACAAGACAATTTAATTTAGTTTTCTCCTCTAATGTGAGAAAATGATACGGGAGTGTCTGCAGCAGTGACAGGGAATACGAGAAACAGAAGGGAGTGACTGCTGATAGTGGCACCACATTTTAAACAAATAAAATAATTGAATAGCATTACATAGTACGTACACATCATGCCCAAAATTGATCGCAATGATACTGTGGTGGCTTTCCTTCCAGGGTTTTTTGGTTTGTCTTGGTTTAAAGTGAGGGTTAATTTTACAGAAATAAATACTAAACACTCAACAACACAGAGCTTAAAAAATATGAAGATAAATGAAATTCAACAACAAAAGCAATATCTTTACACAGTAAACACAATGCATTGATAATCACTTACTTCCCCTGCAGTGGTACATTTAAAAATATATTCAACATCGTACACAATGTGTTGTCTTGAAAAACAGAAGAGAAACAAATCTCCAGGATGGCTGTTCAGTGCTTTCTACTCTGTCCATGGTCCATAGTGTCACTGCTCCAAGGTCACGACCTCCACTGCCTGGCCGTCCAGCGTGACAGTGTTGTCTATGCGTGTGGCGACAGGCGCCATTGCAACCTGAACAGGTCGGTTGCCCTGGGCGAGGCTGGTCACTACAGTCTGGTACATGCTGACTGGGATCTGGACCAATCCTAATGGGAACAACACACAGCCGCACCATCAACACCAAATAGAGGATTCTCAATTTAGCTCTCAGAAAACAATAACAGATTTTTTTTATTTTTTTGGACATCAACTACAAAGTTAAGAACTCCTGCAGTTTTTATGCCAAAATTCCCCAATTTTTCAGACTGAAATTCCCACAGTTCCCCAGTCAGATGGTAGAAATCTCTATACTGGTCAGAATGTAAACACAACCTGTCATAACCAAAGAGGAGGATAGCTGGATGGATGGACAAAACCCCCTAGATGAATAGAATGTATGGATGACGGACAAATGGATGGGTGGATATGTAGATTAATGGATAGATGAGTTAATGGGTCAATGCAAAAGGATGGATGGACAAAGGAATGGTTGGATTAAACGGGTCTATGTGCTGAGGAAAGAATAGATGGATGGAAGGAGCGACATATCAATTGAATGAACGAAAGAATGGATGATGGGCAGACAAATTTAGATGGACAGAATGAGTCAATGGATGGCTAGAGGGGTGAACAGATAAGATATTTATCTGAAACCGGGACAGGGAATAAAGGTAGGAAATTCTGATTTCTTTTCTCCACACTTATCCAGATCTGGAAACTATTAAAATGAATTTCCACACTCTTCCAGACTGTTTAGGAACCCTGTATGTTACTTTATCGAGCACAGTACCAATCGGATGTCCTCAGTTCGCTTCCCCTATTCCCAGCTGTTTTAGTGTTCGAGTCTGCCTGTAGGGATTATTGCTGCAGCCATGTGGGCCTTTTGCTCCTCCCTGCAAGCTGTCACTGTATCACAGGAAGGCATGAATATCAGTGCAGGAGATGGCAGCGGCTTGTGATAGCTCCTATAACTGTAAGCTTAGACACGGGAAAATACATTTATTCATTTTACTTTGTACACAAATTCTAATTAATAGATTACATCCCAGAAATTCCTTAGATTAAAATTAAATCACAAATATTGTTATCCTTTTTGGGGCCTATTGCTGCACCTTTGCTTAAAATTAAGCGGTTGAAAGAAGTTAACTTGTGCTGAGACTGGTAATAGCACTGGATAATAGAACGAGGGATTAGCTAGAGAAACACCAGCCTAAACAGGTGGCCACAGAAACCACGGTAACTGACTGAAGGGCTCCAAAAGACCTCTCAAATATTTCCATTTTGACATTACAGGACCCTGGCTGCATTTATGTTAGTCTGAGCCAGTGCACTTCAAATGGTTGTTGCTCTTCACTTCTGTATAGCTCCTGATTAGCTGAGAGCAATAGTGGAGATCTGGCAGCTCCAACAAATCTGCCGTGGCAAAATGGCTCCTTTAGGAAGCAAAATGTTGCAGAAATATTAACTTTTTTCTGTAAAAGACAAATATGAATACCCTTAATTTTAATGTGTACAAATATTGACTCAGACTTGCATATATATCTTGTTTTGGCACATTTTAAAAATAATGTAGAAAGGGATTTTTTTTTTATACTGCTTGTGCAGTAGAAACAGAACATTGATCAAGCATTCTATAAATACAATTTTATTTCTCTTTAAAGAAAATGTACAGATTTCTTAAACATGGGCTGTCTTAAACTGGTAACATTATAGTATTCCAGAATAATCCAAGCATTCAGTATTGTTTATTAAAAATAATTCAGTTTCATATGAAACTGGTGCTGCCATTACTCTATAGAAAGTACTACTAAATCAGTGTTTATGTTCTCCTTCCTGTCCTATCAGCCCCTCGCTGATCAAGGCAGATCACCTCCTGCTGAGTTTGGTTCTGATGGAGGTTTTTTCCTGTTAAAATGTGCAACAAGAGGGACTGCTGCAAAGTAGACAGCTTTTCACCAAATTACATCACATCATCAAATGACATTGTCTCTTATTATGTTTGGGCTTGAATTAGAATGAATGTAATTGGATGTAAATCTGACAATATGATTGGACCGGAGGAAAATTAATCAGATTTCTTTGAACTGATATTTGACCAAATTGAATTCTGTGTTATTGTATATACAATTAACCTGCTTGTCTTGTAAAGTACATTGAGATGACGTTTATTTTAAATGGGCAGTACATCAATAAACTTAACTGAATTAAAATGACATTTATATAAAAAAAATGTCTTTAGGCTTATCTTGTCCCCATTTATCTATACTGGAAGTTTAGCTACAGTAATTTCTTGTACTGTGCTTGTTCTGCATACGCTCTGGTTCTTCAGTATGTGCTTCACTTATGGGCTTTCTTAACCTCTGTATGCTAGGAACAGTAAGCTGAGACAAGAATGCAAACCAATTGATTTTCTATAAGTGCTCTATCTTGTTCAGCACTGAAAGCAAGGCTGCCTGAAACATCTTCGTGAGTCTGATTGTTCATCCCTGAGCAGAAATTTTGAAAATGTAAATGATCAGGTGAAACTGTGCCTGTGTGAGCATAAACTGTATACAGAAAAGCAAGAGGACGTCCAAGTGTGTGTGTGTGTGTGTGTGTGCGCTGACAGCTGGTGAAGCGATTAGACAAAGGATTGATAATGGAGTGGATCAAGCTTTGTAGGAGGGATCTATTCATGGTCCAATAGTACTCCTATTCATGGAGTACTTTTGTATAGCACTGATTAGGTGACTGAACAAAAAGGAAAAAATTAACTTGCAAAAAGTTTGTGTGTGTGTATTTGTGGCTGATCCTAGAGATTAAAAACTGCCTCAGGGCTATGTATCCCACATGTGGGTGTGTTCATGAACAAAATCCATCCTACTTTCAGTAATTAGCAGCAGGTTGGTACCTTCTTGCTTGATGTTCTTAAATAGCAATCAGCAGCTTCCCCTTTATTTACGATGCTGCACACCAAGCACATGCTTATTAATGCAAGGCTGCCGGATCCCTGCAGTGGAGCACGCATCTACACTTTAGGAGGGTCAAACTGTAATAACATATCATTAAAAGTAGGGAGTGTTGCTACAAGGTACACACAGATGAAACACACCATCTGTTAAATCAGCACAGAGTAGATTAAAACTGAGAGGAGCGTCACTGGTGTAAAGCTTACACATAGTAAGGCTAATCAGAAATGCCATTGACTGGTTAACACATACAATACCTCGCTACACTTCTCACATTTTGACCTAAATGTGGGATTTTATGTGATAGACTGATACAAAATACAGCATTACTGTTGAGGGGAAGTAAAAAAAAAAGTATGACAAGTCATGGGCATTTATATTCATCACCCTTTAATCAGGCAACCTATAAAGACATGGTTGTCCACCTAAACTGACAGGAGAGCATTAACTGGAGAAGCAGCCAAGAGGCCCTGGGCAACACTGCGGGAGCTGCAGAGATCTAAAGCTCAGGTGACAAAATCTGTCACAACAACTGTTAGTCATGCATGTGAAGCCTGAACTTTATGAAAAAGTGGCAAGGACAAAGTCATAGTCATAAGGCAAGTTGAAAGGTTTGCCACAAATAGTATGATGGACACAGAAAACATGGCAGGAGCTCCACTGATCAAAAGAAACCCATAACATTTGCTGCTGAGATCGTAGGCCACAGTTTTTTGGACCTAAATGTTCAAAAATTGTGAAAATGATGTATTATTTTTCTTCCACCTTACAGTTCTGAAGTACTTTGTGTTGGTATATAGAACATAAAAAGTCAAGAAAATATATTTAAGTTTGTGACAGCAATGTGATCAAATCAGGAAAAGATGAAAGGGTATGAACACTTTTGATCTGTTTATGATAATACAAAGGTACCTGTCGCATCTTGGACCCCTGCAAGAGCCCCAACAGCAGCTGCTGTCTCTGCCAGGACGATCTGCCCCCCTCCTTGAAGAGTGGCCTCGGCCAACGTTGCTACAGCGTGGGCTGCTGCCTCACTGCAACACAATAAAAAAACATTTGTGCACACATTTTTAAAATTATATTACATTAGCAAAAACGCTAGATGGAAAGTCTAGGCCTCTCCAGATAGAATCTTCTGGCAGAAAGCCTAAAAGCTCTGACACACACACACACACACACGCACACACACAGAAGGGTTATTAGAGATGTGAGGTGAAGAGGCAGGAGTGTATGAGCGGTAAGAGGCTTTACTTGTCTGGACTTACAGGGAATCTGTCACATCTCTCCAAAGGCCAGGTGCTACGGCTTTAACAGAGCAGTTTTATTAACCAGATCGACTCGGTGGAATTATCACCAGCTTATTACCACTTCAGCTTCAATATGAACTTATGGAAGCAACTGCAACTTGGCTGATGATCATATTTGTGACAGAAGCACAAGATAAGCAGAAAGGAAGATGCGCTGCTAGGGTACTTAGTGATAAAGCTTTGCAGTAAAAAACAGCGAGAGCCTTCTGGAGCTGGAAAACAGACAAAATGTTCCAGAGTGAGAGGAGAGGAGCAGCTCAGCACGAGTAAACAGCAGCAGGGGAGGGGAGAGGAAGCAAGACTCAGGAGGGTGCAGGTAACAAGCCCCGATGGGAGATACTCATGCACGTCTGAAAGGATTGCCATGACAGTGCTGCAGTGAAGAGCAAGCAAACATCTCAGGCTATCAAAGAGCATCACTAAAGAATTCAGCAAACTCAAAACTTTAAAAAAAAAAAAAAAAAAAAAAGAAAAAAAAAAAAAAAAAGCATCTTTTAACCAGCAAATCAAATCCAAGTCATCTCAGCTACTGTCCCTTTGCCTTCTATTTAAAAATATTAATAGCTGTATAACAAACAGTTCACTATTGGGTAATTAATTAGCTGCTGAAATGGCATGAGAGGCAGGTGACTCAGCGTTGAACCCCAGTGACCTGCTGAAGCAGAGGCCATTTTAATTCGAACGGATATTAAAACCGATCTCCGCAAATATGAGAAACAGAGTTAAATGCTATAAATGTGCAACAGTGAAAACCTTTGGGTTTTCTGTCAGATGCTGAATGACACTGTAACTGTGTCCCTGTCACCCTTACAAGCTAAATTTGAGTGTTTTTTTTTTTTTTTTGGCTCCATACCATGGGCTACTTTGAAAACAAGGTTGAGATAAAACTTTGCAACAGGATTGTTATAACTCAGGACAGTATATTTAGCAAGAATATTGCAAAGAAGAAAGTGCAGTAATTTAAAAACAAGTACTTTTACATATCTCCCATGCTTATACAGACAAAGAAAACATGAGGAAAAGTGTAAATAGTTGCTCATTTGTTTCCTGTCAACACCTGTGTTCCTCTGTTACTTGTTGCAATTATTATGAGCCTTGGGCAGGATTTAAGGTTGAAACTCTGTTGTTTCCATGTTTGAGACTTTTATTTTCAGGAAGGAGACTTTTTCTCAAGGTGGCACGAAAAAGGACAAAACACTTTCTGAGGAGGACGTTTCATCTTCACAAGAATTTAAGTGCAGAACTCCTGGCAGGTCTTCAGAGATCCCCCCCACTGCAGGAGTTGTCAGTGTAGTAACCACACCCACTTTTAAATTTCTCACCAATCACACAAAAAGCCTTGGAAACCCCACAAGGAATACATTCTGCTCAGAATATTTGTTCTAGACAGAACTCCTAAACCAGGGCTGAAAGTACTAAATGATGTCTTTCTCTTCCTCTGCAGCTTTGGAAAAGAGGAAATATGCCTGTGCTCTAGCAGAGTGTGTTTCAGACAAATTGTGTTGGTCAGGGGAAAGCCACACCCTTTTTGTTTTGGAATCTGAAATACTCTGAAAGCTCACAGGGCCCGTGATCTCCATGGATCGACTTGTATGACGTGCAACGATGGAGTGATCTGTACTGGAGAGTTCATGGTTCTGTATTTATTGTAGCACTATGATCTGACAGGGTGCAAAGACTACTGGAGATTTAGGGGGTGTTTGTTCTAGATATTTTTATAAGTCTAAGTATTAAAATCTAAATAAATGTTAACATGATTTCTAAGTGTAACAACCAATGTATTATATTAGTAGGAACAGAAATAATTGTTGCTCTTCTGTTTTAAAGTATTTTCACTAGTAGCTGTGCGAGAATCATGAGCTAACGCCCACTTGCTTTAGACATTACAAGCTGAGCCCCTAGGATCCCGCCCCTGTTGATTCACCTGTTGAGAGCCATGGTGACGGTGGCTCCAGGCTGGATCTCTTGACTAGCAGCGACTGCAGCTTCAGCCAGTGATGCTACTGCCTGCGTGGCCTCTGACGCTTGAGTTGTTTGGATTGTCATTTCTCCACCCTGAAGTGTAGCCCAGTTCTGTTCCACCTTGAAAAAATGTAGTTTCAGAACAAAAAAAAGGCTGCTGTGTCCTACCTTTAACTCCACTTGAATGTTTAAAAGAGGAATTTGGGGTAATGTTACCTCCCCATCAGTAACAGTTGAGTAGTTAACCTGTGCCACCGTGACGCCAGGCAGTTCTGAAGCATCTGCCAGAGTTGCAACTGTGTGTCCTGTGCCAACCTAAACAAATCAGTGAAAGCGTCTTGCATTAATCTTAAGAAACATTTCGCTCCTCAAAAGTCTGATGAATGCACAGCAGTGTTCGCACCTGGATAAGTGAGACGGTTCCGTCAGGATTGTTGACAGTCTGTACGACGGTCTGTGAGGGCACGAGGTGAGCGATGCCCTGGGCTGTGGTCAGGTGGTGCTGGGCGGCAGTCGCAGTCGTTACCTGCTGGTCCTCAAACGCATACAACAGATCCTCACGGCCGTGCTGCTTGTAGCAGTTCTTCACTATGGTCCGCAATGCCTGCGTCCATGACACCTGAGGAAGCACGAAGACGTTTCATGGAGTGGGAAGGATGGATTCAAGCATGATGTTGTTGACATATATAAGCAATGGAACAAGAATGCTTCTTACTCTTTGTTTCTGCTCCTCTGTGCGGACATCGCTGCGAACGTTAGCCCAGGGGATGTCCTCAGGCCACCACACGGGCTTGCAGCTCTCCTTCCCCCAGCCAGGTTTCCCTCTGCCTGTGGAGTACTTCAGCATCTCCGGAATGAAGGCTCGCAGTTGAGCCTAGAGCGAAACACAAATGTATTGCAAGGGGGGGAAAAAATTAGCTAAAACACAAACTCTTTTAAGTCAAAAGACACACATTAAAGCACACACGCCCTTGAGCAGGCTGCAGTACGTACATATTGATTGGACACACACTGAGAGGATGAAGAACTGCAAATAGAAATGGGGTTGCTAAAAGGAGAACATGTTCACTAGGAGACCGATCTATGACTGTGGCTCCAGCCTGATCGGTCAGACTGACACCATGAGAACCTTCTGTGTGGCTCTGGTAGTCAGCCTTTCCAAGCTAAGGGTCCAGCAAACTCAACATGACTAAGTGCTTTATACACAGCGCCTTGCAAAAGTACATGACTGCTGGTTTTCCTAATTTTCCTCATGTTATAATCACAAATGTCAAAGTGTTCATCCTACATGAGCGATGAATACCAATGAAAACCTGGAATGCATGGCTAATGTTCGCATTCAGGCCCACAGAGTCAGTGTTTTGCTGTATCGCCCACAGAATGATGGCGCCACCACCATGCTTCATTGTGGGGATGGTGTGTTCAGGCTGATGTACATACTTAGTTTTCCACTAAAATTTTACTTTTTTGGTCTCCATACAAAACACTATGTTTCACCTACTCATTAGATGACTTCTGGAGGCTTAATTACACTGAATTACAAAAACGGGCATCAGAGAAATAGCACTGAATAAAATATAATGATTATTTTTAACCTTATGCCTGTAACAGGACAAAATGTGAACAACTTTTTGCAAGATTTTGCTGAGATTTTGAGCTGTGCCACTGGATGCTTTTCGACCATATTTAAGTTTAAGCAGCAAGAAAATCGAGCGATTGTACTCAACTCTGCGTGATGTGAGATTTTCTTTAAATAATCTTTTAGCATGTCTTTTTTCATCTTTACAAATATTCAAATGCATATTGTTGTATCTATGCTTCTCAAGTATGCATAGAATCACAGTTGCATGCTGTGATGGGGTTTTAGTGCCAGTGTCCTCAGTGTCCCGTTAATATGCACACATCACCAGGGGATTATATTGCAAAATGAGGCATTGCAGCATCTGCCTACCTTGACATCACAGGCTAAATTTGGTTCTGAGAGAAATAAATCCCTGCCTCCTCCCTATTAGACCCCCTTTCCTAAGTCACAATCAGCCACCAATACACTGTTTTGCAGCGCATCACATGACGAGATATGACAAAATGGATCTCACAAGAAAATGGAGGGTCAACGCTTAATTACAGCCGCTTTGACGAAACAGAAACTACATCTGGTGGTTGGAGTAACGGAGCTTCGCTTCAGCAAACAGTGGGCTTGGATTAGCCAAGGGCAGAGAGTTAGCTGTAAAGGGATTCTTGCATTTCCACCTGTGGGTGATGCGGATGTTTGTGTGCAGGGCCAGATGGCTTAATTAAAGTGGCTAGTTTGTTAAGTGGCATGTTGCCCTCATGCCGACCACCCCACCCCCGCTTCCAATCTTAATCCTCAAAGCAGTGGTCCAATCAGAGTTCAAGACAGCGGCTATATTGCCAGGTCCCTGAACCTAACAAGGCTGGAGGGTAATTACAGGCTCAGGCTAGACCTGGGATCACCTGCTACAGATGCTCCTTATATATCTAACGGGTGCCTGTGTGTGTCAAACATATTGCAGATATATGCAGATTAATGCATGCAGGGCCTCTCTAATGTATATCAGGAGAACCAGGTCGCTTTCATGAGTTCTATCCCTTAAATTAATCTGTCTTTCCCAGAGGAGGGAGACCTCACGTTTCCAACACATGGTGCAAACATATCTGTAAGAGCAGCCACACCATTCCACCTGGCTTCCCCGTGCTGAGTGAGGCAACAGGTTACTCATGATAATCCCATCCTACAAACTCCAGAAAAACAAGCACCGACTAACACCTGGCCTCTGAGGATTTATCTGGCCCCAGGATTGGCGGGGACGCTCCCTGGACTGTGGACTGTCTCTGAGGGCCACTAACGTGCCCTACTCTGACGACGATCCACAGAGTGCGTCAGCAGCACGGGGACGGCAGCGTAAACAAGCCAGGCTCCCTCGGGTGAACAGAAGATTAATGCTGCCAGCGAAAGGCCTGCCAGGAGCAGGCGATGCCGCACTTCCTTTCACTTTCTGAAAGTTCGGAGGTTTTGCTCGACTTCATGTGCTGCAAACTGGTTCAGCTGTATATCAGAATTACAATCAAAGCTGACATAATCAGACTTTACACAGGACAAAAGGAAAACATTAATATTTACATAACATTCAAATGGTTTCGCTGTAAAGAATTGGGTGCACTGGACTTATTTAGAGGTATCAGAATAAAGGAGCTTAATACAAATGCATGTAACACCTTTATTTGTTATCATACATCCTTTTATCTCTACTTCACAATAATGCACTACTTTCTGTTCACATAAAATACTGAGCCTTAAACACATTTTTACATCCATGTGGTTTCTCAGTTGGTGCCCCCTACTGGGAGCACTAATTTCATACTGAAATCTGTTATTTACTGCAAAACTACCAGCTGTTCCTTAATTTAATAAGATCGAGGTATGTGGAGGTCTCACCTGTGTCATCTTATCCACAGAGACTGGGATGCCGTCAATGGTGAGAGGCGGCAGCTCAGACGCCAGCTCTCCACCAGCAGGTGCGTGCTCAGCCAGGGCGTTTTCCAGGTCCTCCAACATCATGCTTTTATACTTTCTTACCTGAGGACCAGGAAAGATCATAAAAAGGTGAATAATGTTTGGATTAAAATGAAGAAAAACCTCCAAGAACACTTGGTATGTTAAAAACAGACAGTTTTAATGGATTGTCGCCTCCTAATGTTATTGTACTATACACTGTAAGATCTGAAAGGAATTCTGATTTCTTTAGAAATATTTTTCAACTATGCACCTTGAAAAAAGAATTAATATGACAGAAACTGAAGAAAGCATTGTGGATTATGTAAAGCAAATAAACCGACATTATGGTTTACATTTTTACTTAGCCCTGCAAGTGACGCTGTAAGAAAAATTAAATAGTTTCATGAAATGCTACAAAAGCTGTGCATGATCCCAAGTTATGTTTTGCAAGACTCCAGTTTTTGTTTTGCTAAATTCTACAAAGCTCTCCAAAATCCAAGGTTCTTTTTGAGAGATTTTGGGAAGGTTTTGAAACTACACAAGTTCTATGCAATGCAAAATCCTGGGAAAATAAAACTAGGCAACTTTCAAATCTTTGCAGGATCTCACGAAAACTACTTGGGAAACCTCAGTGGGATCTTGAAAATTAACATAGGAACTTGCTAAATGTTTTTGGGATTCTTGAAACTTTACAGGGAACTCACAGAATTTATGCTGGACCTTTGAAATGTAACTTGAAATCTTGCTAACGTCATTCAGGATAGTACAGCAATTATTTACGATCTCACAAAAAGTAGGGATCTTGTAACTGTAACTTGGGATGTAACAAACTCTTTGCTGAATTTCTCAAATGTAACCTTAGACTTCTATGTGGTCAGATACACATATTTCTCTTTCTTCATTAATTGTTCTTTGTGGGGCTCAGCACCATTTATTTCCCTAAAAGATAATAAATATATCTGCAAAGTGCACTACGCAGAACAAGATGGAATACTTCAAGACTGCAGTTAATGGACTCTGAGTTTAACTACAATGGGTTTTTACTGTATGGATTCACTTACTACATTCTCCAGAGGAGCAGCACCAAACACTTTAAACACCGGATTTGGTTTGGAGGGAGAGACACACAGCACTATGGCCTGTTGGCCCACTCTGGTGGTGTACTCATCCAGTGTGGCCCGTAGTTTCCTGTAAACATACATAATCTTTTACCTCATTTGTTAAATCGAAAGATGCATTGGTGCTATCTCAAATGTTTAAAGCTAAACTTTGGTGCGAAGAAACCTGTTGAAGAAACCCACCTGAGCAGACGGGTTTGCTGCCTTTTACGGATGGAAGGATTTGACTCAAAGATGTGAGGTCTTTTTCGTTTCTTGCCAGTTGCAACAGCAGCAGCCGCAGCCATACCTACTGGACCTGAGAGAAAAAATTAAAAATGATTTTAAATTCTACAAAAAGAAGCACTGTAAAGTTTGCTTTTTAAACCCTTTTCGAAGAAGCACGTGTCTGCTCTTTGCTTACAAAACAACATGCAACTGCAAATATCTATGTTTATGAAATAAAAAAAACTGGACAAAGCAACAGATGAACTGCATTATATTTTCTATATCTTTCCAGATTTAAATTGCTAGAGTTCTATAGTTCAATATCAATATATGGCAGATATTTCTACAGTGGGCAAGCTTTTAAGTAATGATCCTGCAAAAAGCAGACACAGAAGGGACGAGGATGGACAAACAGATGGATGAACAAGTTTTACATAACTGTATAGGGAATAAAAATCTGGAAGTAAAAATATTTCCAAACTTATCTAGACCTAGAAAATTCCTAAATTCCACACATTTCCAGACTGTGCAGGACTCCTGTCAATATAAAGAACATTGGCACCACCTGGTGTTAAACTGTGTGAATTACACTATATTCAAACTGAATTGCACCTGCCTCATCGGTCAAACGCAAACCCCTAAAGGTGCAATAAAAGAAAACTAAATGAGGGACAACCCATAAAACGTCACAGAATAAAGTAGTTTCTTCCAACTACTTTGGAACCAGCACATTTTCTCTCAAGCAGGTAAATATTATTCCCACCTGCAGCAGCCAGGTGAGCAGTGACCTCATCAGTGCCAGCTGAATTGAGGATGTCTGTGTCATCGTAGGGGTCGTCATCTGGAGAGGATGTCGAGTCTTCCTCTGCGCTCATCATAGAAGCTTCTGTGAAGGTGGCCACGTGTACCTACAGTAAATATATCAGAGAATGTGTTTTTTAATTTAAGTTGTTTGTGTTTATAATTAGCGATTAATTAATAATTTGAATGGTAAAGCTCACCTGTTGGCTGACGGCGCTCGCCTCGATGGTGGTCATGTGTTCTGTCGGGTTCACAGCGTGTTCCTCCATTATCAGCCACCAAGTCTACACAGCGAGATCCACAGTACAACGACTGGAGAAAGTACAAGAAGATATGTGGCACTGCATGACAAGGACTTAGATCCAAACAGCTGTGGCAAGTCTTAGAAGGCGATGTTCACAGATGCTGTACATCCAAATTCACAGAGCTTAAATTATTTTAAAAAGGAAAATTGTAAAAATGTCAAGCTGGATGTTTAAATGTGCAAAGCTGGTAGAGACATACCCCAAAAGCTGTAAGTGCAACAAAAAGGTTGTCATACAATGATTTGACTCGCCTAGGCCGAATACCAATGGACACGACACTTTTCAGATTTTTATTATGAAGAAAACATTAAAAACCAAGTATAGTTTTTCTTTCAGCTCATAATTACTTAGTGTTTGGATAAAATCCCAAGAACACACTGAAGTCTGTTGTCATGCAAAAACTTCATTGGGGTATGAATACTCCTGCAAGGCAAACAGAGTAAAGATGTGGCAGCCATCTTTGCAGGGCTTTTTCCCAGAAGACAGTTCAACAGATGTGCGTTTGTTAAGCCAGGGCTTCCGATACCAGAGAAAGAGGCTGCTCCAAACTCTTGATTCAGGTACCATAGTCATAAGCTAGGTTTATGGAGTCAGCAGCAGGGTTAGGTATAGTGCTGTTTCTCTTAGACTCCTGCTGTTGATGAACCAGCATGTTCATTTTATTTAGTTTAAATCAAAATTGCATATTCTAACCAATAGAATTGGACAAGTTTTGAATAGAATGTGTACTGATTTGTTACCAGTGGACTATGTTGGGGTTGGCTGAGGTCTTTATGGTAAGGACAGAAAATCAGTCAATATTTTAAGCAGTAGGAATGAGCCATGGTTTTTCAAACTACACATCACACTATATCTATGATTTACAGTCGTTATAAGGAGATAAAGAAAATGCCAGACTGACCCCCCGAACAATTGCTGTTCACTGCTGGTAGAAGAAGGCAATTAAACACGTTACTTCATTTACAACAACGATAATTTTGTATATTTCCAAATATTCTGAAAAAAATACAGTAATTATGGTAAAACTAGTAAAGTGCCAACCCTTATGCATATAAAGGTTATACTTCCTGAAGACATAGCTAAAGACTAATTAGCTAGCTAATATCGGCTTGCTACGATTGTGTTACCCTATAGAGAGCAGAACACCAAAAATGCAGAATGCTTTGCACACTAAGCACATAAAACTACATTTTTGGATAGTTCTATGTATTTTAAAACAAATGATTACAGTTATAATAATTTTATATTTTGTGTTAACAGTATTACAAAAAAAAAAATCTGTTTTATATACAGATAAGGTCATGTATAGATTTTTTCTATATATTTACATAAATACAGTGGAACCATTGCATTTTTACACAAGGTTGTCATAAGAACCTTACACGGGCCCAACCCTCATATGTTTGTCTAATTAATATTTTGTATTCGAATTATAGATCAAATAATTTAAATGCAAATCAAAAGTTTTTATCACCCCATTTTTCCAATCTCTACGCTTATCAACTCAGGGTGTGTTTAGCCACCTTTCCAGAGAAGACCCCTGGACCTTGACATATTTTATTTCCCAATTTGCTGTCTGGCAAGTTAATATGTTTATACTGTGAGATGCTGCTGACTTTTTCATAAAATAACACATTAGAGATGCTTAACTAGCATTTCTGCCCATCCGGAGCAGTCACAAAGTAGTAAGCCATAAAAGAAGCTACATGTCTATCTGTTTAACACTGATTGTCAACTCTTAGTGATTTCATACCAAGAGGCTGCAATACAAGTGGTTAATTGGGGGTGTACATGTGTAAACTATTGGGTTACTACAGTCTAAGAGGTGACAATCATACCATATGGAAAAACAAACATCTAAAACACATACATGCTACAGGGTTTTTGCACATTTTATTTAACCATATGCTATTTGATTGTGAGAGTGCAGATTTTAAAGAGTGACAGTTAGAGATAAGTAATCTTAATAAGAATGACAATGACATTTCAGTAGATTTTTTGATTGATCATTGATTGATTGATCATTGATTGATTGATTTATCCAGTAGAGAAGATAGAAAAGAAAATCAGCTAAATATCTCATTTATTCCTGATAGGCTTGTTTGCAGTGAATCTGCTGTAAATCAACAGGGAGGCATTCAATGATCCATAAATATATATGCTTAATTATTCATAAAGAATGTAACACGGCTCATATTAAACAGAAACAGGTATGAGAAGATATTTGTTTCTGTCTGTTATCAATGAGTCCCCAAGGAGCTAAGCTAGCTATGTCCTACATTCGGCTACTTAGCTTCCTGGCTAACCATTTAGCTGTGTACAGTCGATTATCTGAATGATATCAACACTTATAGTACTAAATGTCCGTAATTCAGCTTTAAAATGTGATCAAAAACGATATATGTGTAGTGTGTGAGATAATCAATAGTAACGCAACAACTAGCATGAAACCCGCGCAATATGAAACAAAACATAACGCTAAAAAAAAAAAAGGCCGAGCGGCCTACACCTCATCCAGAGCTGCTACTCTCTGTCTGAGCTTGTTGTTGAAACGCGCCAACAACATGTTTCCCTCCCAAAAAAACTGCTTCAGATGTTAAAGAACCGCACTCCGAGTCAACATCTAAACAACCATCAGCTTTCGCCCCTGCGCTGCCGGGTTCGATGATGCGGCTGCGCCGGGGCTGAAATAAATGGAGATTGCGCGGTAGGGCACTAACCTCAGAGCGGCTGCGCTACTTCGGGCCTGCGCCGTACAGCGGAGACGGAGCCGGGCTTTGATGGAGGACGGAGAGGAGCCAGCACTGAACACAATACTGATCCCGTGGTGCGTTCAGGTACCACCCCCTGAGCTTCTACATCCAGCTGTCACTGTGGCATACACAATGAGTCAAAAACACTGCAAAAATGTATCATTTATTTTTTTTCTTATGAGAAGTAAGTAGATATGCTCTGTTTATGTGTGAGAAAGGAAAGAATGGTGCTTAAAAACCAAACCATTGTTGGTGCTTACACCTAGTGTATATCTAAACTTTTCCACTTATAGCTAATAATAATAATTATAAGAAGTATAAGAATAATATTTACTCAGTGTAGCATTTTCTCTGTGTTTGTTGATGGTTGGTTGCATACTTGCAGAGGTGGGCAGAGAAGCCAGTAACTGTTCTCAAGTAAGAGCACTACTTCAGCATATTTCTGCCCGAGTAAAAGTAAAAAGTAGTCATCCAAGAAATTACTCAAGTAAGAGTTTGATAACATCTGATTTAATATTTTAAAATGATGTAATCTAACAGACAAAAATTACTAAAGTTATGTGCAAATTCTGGTATTTTAAAGACTATATTTAAAAAAATATATTACAAAGAAATAACATGATTTCAAAATTAACAATTCAGACAGAAAATTCCAAATTATTTTTTTCAACATAAGACTTCCAAAACTAATACTTACATGTATTGTTCATATGTTAGAACGGGGAAAAGTACTTCCATTGACGATATCTACTGTTTATTGTATATTTAATTGATCTCCAAATGACTGAGGGCTCAGCCGACAGAAAATAACATTAAAACACTTGCTTGAACATAAACTTTAGGTGTGTGTCTCATGCATTTTTGGTTAAAACATGTTTTTTCTTCATTCAGTGAAGTTATTTTGGGTTGAGTAGCCAGAAGTTTTACTCACGTAAGAGTAGCAATATGTCATAATAATTACTCTATTTAACTAAAAGTAAAAAAATAGCTACTAAAACTATTCCTAAAAATACACTTCTTTCAAAAAGTTACTCAGGTAAATGTAACTAGTTACTACCCACCTTTGCGCTCTATAAATACAGCTTGACTGAAAAAAAAAATTGATAGAAAGTTTTAAAAAATTAATTGGAGGGCAGTGGGTTGAAATTTTTATTTGTTTATTTCTTTACGCATATGTCACTTTTTCGTTCTTCACTGCACCAACTTCTCAGTCACTCGTTCTGGCTTCGTCCCTCCAGCCCTCATACATATGACTGGACTATACTCTTGAGGTATTCACTATTATCTTGACATTCAGACTTTAACCTGGAAATAACGACTTTAAACTCAAAAATGAAAGAAGCCCACCTTCAAAATTCCGTTTATTTTACCATTTAATGTTTTTTTTTTTTTTTTTTTTAAAAACATTTTAATTTCAAACTACGTTATTCTTAAATAAAACACACTTATTTTGATGTACTTTAGGGTATTTAAGAGGACTTGCCTGGCCAGTAGCATGCTTATAAGAGTAAACAAAATCAGTTGGGTTTGATAGACAAAAACTGTCTATCAACCCAAAAATTTATAGAAGATTGAAGCGTTTTAAACGAGTCTTTTAAATTGAAGTCAGCGTGTCTGTTGTTATGCGCCATTAATTTTAGTTCTTATTTTCTACAGCCAGTGAACGTCACATTAAGAGTTAAGAAACCACGCCCCTTTTCAACCCCACTCGCGATTGAGCTCCTGCAGCTGCTTCATATCATCACTGGGATATTATGCTGACAGAAGTAAGTTGAACAATTAAACTATACGGGGAATGAAGGTATTAGGTAGCGAGTAAGGTAATAAAAAAAAGCAAACAAAGAAACCGAAAAGGTAAACTATAAAAAAAGACCAAAAAAAAAGGGGGGGGGGGGCAAAAAGGGTTTTGCTGTAATTAGTAACACCTGTATCATTCAGGTTAGTTTCCATACAAATCGGTCGATTCATTTAGCGGTCACTAGACTGTTCCTTTCTTCTACTTTTTTTTAGCAGAGCGAATTTTATCAACCTTGAAAATGCAGTAGTAGACTTTAAGGTAGATAAGCTTTCAGGATGGTTTTTAGGATGGATTCAGAGTCTTGATAAACTGGGCATGTGCAAACCAGATGTTTTTCCACAAGAAATGTTCTCACCTGTGACATTTTAATGAGAAATTAAAGTTCTGTGTAGTTTGCTTGATCTAGCAGTATTATCAGAAAATCTCTGTTGCATCACTCATTTATGTCTTCATCAAACTTTTTTTTTTTAGTAAACTGATGGATTCCTTGTTTCTAATTAAGTCTTTAGTTGATATGTTTTTGATGGAAGCAAATCTAAAGTATAGAGGTAATTTTAGTCATTATTAGTGGTTCCCAAGTAGTTCCCAACTATTCAAAAAAAAAAAAAAAAAAAAAAAAAAAAAAAAAAAAAGGAACTTGAAAGATGATCGTTCTTATAACTGTTTACCTGTGCAGCTTTGCCAAATTCCTAATCCCTAAATTTGTCAATATCCACAATTTGCCAAAATCCTCATGACAATTGAGTCATTGGTTGCTTGTCAATTGTAAGACCAGTTCAAAGACGTAACATATAATAGTTGCTTTACAGTGCGGGAAAAAAAATTTTACACATCAAAATGGACATTTTAGGATGCATTAGAACCATCTTGTTTTCAGGTAGGAGTGATCAGACAACTTCAATGAAGTTTAAAAGCAAGAATTGGGTGCAGAAGTTTAAATTTATTGTGGGTTTTCTTTCAAATAAATACAAGCCACACCAGTGATTCCACACCACTCTAGTTAGCATCAAATTCTGACATATTTCTGACAGTTTTCATGATGAGAAATACTAGAGTTCATTCAGATTGGTTACTTTTCTGGCGCAGACCTGGCTTTTACATAGCCCACAGTTTTTCTGTAGAGTTGAGGTCTGGGCCAATCCAGACACTTAATGTTCACTTGTTTTGACCATTGAAATACCAGTTTGGATGTGTGTTGGTGATCACCTGTATCAGAACACCCATTTGTGACCAAAGTCCGTTTCTGATCATAGTAGCAACCATAAATCCACCTCTACAGATCACTTCTTTCACATTATACGAGGTGATGCACCTAGGTCATGTGCCTTGTGAGGTTTCAGATCATATAGCTGGGATTCCAGAATCAAGGGATGTGGCTTACAACTAGCAGCCTTGAACTGCGGGTGATATCCCCAGGGTTGAGTTTTGTGTCATGGTCCTCACACACACTGTCTAAATGCATTCAGTGCTTTAAAAACATCCTTTCATTTCTATCCTCAGGCTATTATCTTTTCAGATTCTGCTGATCATTGCATTTCTTAGCTCTGATGGGCAACTGATCGTTACATGATTTCTCCACTCTGTGTGCTCCTGCAGAGTCAGCCGCTGATGATGGTCTTTTTTTTTTTTTTCTTGTACCTCAGACACCACAGTCTCTTTTTACGCCTTAGATGTCATTATGGTTAAGGATTCAGCATTACCTCCAGAGGTGGATCGGGAACATAATTTTGGTATATCGACTTCAAACCCCCAGTCTGTGTTGTTACCTTTCAGTTGATTGAGAGGTATAATATACATGTGACAATCATGGAAGAAAATGATAACATGAAAAAGGTTCAAGTTTGAACATTCTAGCTGTTTCATATGAAGAGAAGTTGTAGAATTTGGAGGTAGGCCTCATCCTTCCTTATTATCCCATCCACTTTGTGCAATGCACAAATGTCACTAGCATCAAAATAACTCCACAACATCATGATAGCACCATCATGGTTGACAGTTGGTATAATGTTTTTAGACATGAAAGTCTCACCTTGACTGATCCAAAGACACCTCGTTGTCATATTTCTCTCATCTGATCAATTAGATTAGATTGAACATTTTCCTTCAGAAAGTTTTTGCTTTAGTTTTAATGGCATATTTAAATTTGAGTCAAGTTTAAAGATGTCAGTATTGCAGCAGTGGCTTCTGTTTTGGTCACTGTCTCAGTTTATAGCAATGTTAAACTCCATTCGCTATAGACAGTGACACTGGCATCCCCACAGTTCTCTAATTCATTGCAGGATTAAGCCTGGGTGGTTTCCGAACATCCTGACAATTTTCCTTTCACCTTAGGGTGACAGTTTGGGTCAGAGGTTTGAGACTTTGACTTAATTGAGTGTTCTGAGGAGATAATGATCACAAACACACATCAAAATGGATTGTGTAATGGATGAAGCTGGTCAAAATTAAGGACCTAGAAATCATTCAACCTCAACCCTTTTGACAATTTGTGGAATATCCTTAAAAGCCTGGTTCCAGAGAAGCATAAACCTCCAGCCATTTTTATGCTGGAAGCTTGTTTGATGTCTACAGAATTCACGTGTTTGTAGTATAATTTGCAAAGGAACATTTGAATAAATATTAATGGGGTTGTTTGTATATATTAGAGCGTGTATTCATTATTTTAACACAGGGCTGATTACATAAGATCCTCTATGAAGTCAGATTACTTCAACCTGTAAAAATGATTCCAATGCATCAGTAAAAGATCACATTCATACCCATAGTTACTGTTGATGCACCAAGTCACCTGGATGTAAATAAATGTAAGAAATAATTATGTTTCACTGATATTGTGAACCCAATTGTTTATATTCCAAACAGATTTGAAGCATATCATATGTACAACTTCTGGCTCTCAAAGAACTGGACCAGAAATACAATAAAGGTAAGTCTACATATTTTAAAATGCGTTTTCCTATACACATTTCACCCTCAGTCCTCAAGAGGGCGACATTGCATTGTAAACAACGTATTTTGACTTCATACAAGTTTGCCATGATATAAGGTGGAAGTGGGGCAATGCTGCTGCACCACTCCTCAGATACCCATGGCATGTATTCAGGATGATGGATGTTTCACTTCAGCATGTGATAACAGGAGCTTATGTTTGTGTCTCAGTAAATGTCAGCAAGGATCATATTCAAAATTGTGGCAGGAAAGTGCTGCAGAGTGTGATTACACACTTTCCATCAGCTGTACCTTGTAACTGACCTTCCTTCCTTTTACACTGCCTGTTTTCAATCTCTCTCCCTGTCTATCATTGCTTTCTACATGAACAGACAGGATGCTGTGTTGTCACTGTGTCGTCTACATGATGGACAAACCATTTTGCAACAGATAGATAGTCTTTACATTATTACTTAAATAACTAGGCTGACAGATCAACTGAGATTTGTTGGGCTTTTATTGCAAGTGCTCAACTTTTTGGAGATGTGGCCCATTTTTTCATTGTACTTCCCTGAACCAGGAGTCTGTTATGGGGTCATAATGAGTTGAAGGACACTTGATGGTCATATAATTTTTGTATGGCAGGTGATGACGTGACAGACTGAGTGAAAACGAAGCAAGCCGTTATTATGTGCTTCCATTCTGCTTTCGTTTCCTTGGATAGTGGCTGGCCACAGATAAGCCTTGCAGCCTGGGGGCTCTGAAATCAATAATGGATGTAATTGGTGAGCTAGAAGTGAGGATAATTGAAGGTAATTGTTAGACCGTCACGTGCCTCCGAGTCAGGTCAAGATAACGGTAAGGAAGAAGAAATGGAAAGTTGTGGGAATGGGAAAAAACACTCACCCTAACACTGTATTGCGATATCTCCTGTGTACTCCCTTACATAGCAAGGCTGTAGACCTGCTGCAGGCAGTGTTTTCGGTAGAAAAAGTCATGATACTGTGCAAAGTTTCATTAAATTAAAGCACAAAATATAGTCTTAAACCGAATGTTCACATAAAGTTTGTAGTAATGTAAGTTAATTAATAGATAGAGACTTGTTGTCTTTTTCAGGTTTCTGGTACAGCTATAATTAAAAAATGTGGTTAGTTTTGACAACTTTATATAGAGTCCCAAAAGCCTGAATATAGACACAGTTTTTGCAATATTAGTTTTTTTTTAGGAATCTTATGTGAATGATCAACGCAGGGTAGTGCATAAA
The DNA here is from genome assembly GCA_014839685.1 of Anableps anableps. Taxonomy (NCBI): domain Eukaryota; kingdom Metazoa; phylum Chordata; class Actinopteri; order Cyprinodontiformes; family Anablepidae; genus Anableps; species Anableps anableps. Next base: position 11,248,128 of record CM026087.1, on the reverse strand, counting down.
TCTGAAGGAAAATGAGACATGGTTTTTCAAGTTTCTTTTTTTTAACTAAGATCTGGAAACATAGCAAACATTTGAATTGTGTTCCTTTAAGTCCACACTTTGTAGAACGACCCTGGCTGCAATAAAAACTGGAAATCCTTTGGGGTATGTCACAACTAGTTTTCCACAATTAGAGACTCTTTATGCTCATTCCTTTTTACCAAATAACTCAATTAGATTGGATGGAAACTGTCCATCAACATCAGTTTTCAAGTCTTGCCACAGATTCTCAATTTGACTTTGGTCAACGTTGACTAGGCCATTCTAACGTGAATATACTACTACTTGGATCTAAACAATGCAATTGGATCTCTGGCTGTATGTTTAGAGAAACTGGAAGTTGCTTGCCTTTATCAAAGGTGCTGTACAAACACTGTACCCATCAGTGACATGTGGTCAGGTGAGGCAGTGCCTCACCTATAATCCTGACAAGCAAAATAGGTACATGAGAAGTAAAATAGATACTAACAATGATGAGAGAAGATCAGTTTTTCTTCCTGAATTTTCTATAATTCATTTTTTATTGCTATTATCAACATTTTTATTATCAAAATCACTGAATTTACGCATTGCCAGTTAAAATGCATGGAAAGAGTCCAGGGTGAGGCAGTGCAGTGCTGTGTCTCACCTCTGGTGGCGCTGTGTCACACATAGTGAATGAAGAAGGCAGTTGGTGCATGCCCATTGCTGTATCTCTTTGTATCGCCATTATACTTGTTTGATTACACATGTTCTAAATATATTGACGTTGCACGGGGTGTCTAATATATTTAATGAATGTGAGTGACACATTTATTCTTTCTGATCGGCCATAAATGTGCACTGAAAATGTGCAGGGTGAGGCAAAAAGTACTGTGCCTCACTGATAGGAGCAGTGCTGAGCCCCATAGGCACAACAGGCCACAGGTGCTCTTCTTCTACGCATTGAAAAGATTAAAAACAATCAGAAAACTACAAAAAATACTGTTGGAATAGAACCGTTGAAAGCCACTCTTCTCCTTGGCGATCATCCCCATTAAAGCTGCCAGATTTTTAAAAATTAAAGCAAAAAGAGAGACAAGGACATTTTTTACAGACAGAGAGATTCATGGAGAAGGATAGGTGCATGGAATTCATATAGAAATAAAAGATCATACACGACTTTTAATCAGAAAAGAGAGGTCAGCCAAAGACAACATTCAAATAATAATAATTTAAATAAATCAAATTTAACCTTGTATTAAATATTCTTTTTTTCTTCCCATCGTATTGTTGAATTGTATGGAACTGATTAAAGCATAATTAAAAGCTTTAATCAGTTGAGGTCAAAGCTGAAATATAGGTTTCTATATTAGATTTCGGATTTGTACGTCTGACTCTGAGGGAGTTGGTGCCTCACCAGCCATGAAGCTCACCGCATGTCACTGGTACCCATGTAGTAGATATTTTCAACTGTTTCACCAGGCTGTGTTGAAACAGTTTACAATCTATAGCTGCTGAAGTGAAACATCTTAAAAGTCAATGTATTTTTTAGAGGTTAACGATAACTGGCACACTCTGCAGTCTTCTGGTAATGTGTATTTGCCTTAAATCAATGTTCTGTGAGAATTTCAAAGACCATGTAGAATACAGATGATGTACTTTTACCACCTTCAGAGCTGACTGGATGTTATAATGTGACAAATGTGTATTGTCCACCAGAGGGTACTAGTGTACCATGAATTATCCTCAAACTGAGTTCCCTTAAAAATGTTATGGTGCTCTGCAGTTATACCAGCTGAATGATGTGACACATTCATTCAGTTTCTCTCTGAGAACATCCCTATTGCTTCAGAAGAGAAACTTAAGGCAAGATTTAGAGACTGCTATTATCTATCCAGAGATTATATAAAATTGTAACTGAATTTAGCAATTTTTGAGTTTTTGTAACATAAAAAGATGCTGCTCATATCCCATTTAAAATCTAAAATGCACTGTAGTAGCGTGTGCATTCTAAAGATAATAATGCTGCATAAAATTGTTAAAAAATATTTCCAGTCATATCTGATGTGGTGAGGATTGACCTTTTTTTCTTAACAAAGACAAAAGGAGTACAGGTGAACTAACTAGATTTAAGTGAGTCAGCATACCTCAGTTTTATTGGGTTTTTTTAATGTAGAGTTTAGTGACTGCATTTATAAGCTTTAATTGGTAAAAAAAAAAAAAAAAAAAAAAAAAAAAAAAAAAAAAAAAAAAAAAAAAAAAAAAAAAAAAACTATTATGGCTAATTAATAAAATTTGTCAACATGATCAGATTTGTTTTCCCCAGAAATGTTTCTTGCAATATGGATCCATAAAACTCTTGAGAGGCTTACTTGTTTTCCATTTGCTGCAATGATGAGCTGCAGCTTATACATTTTCACATATTTGTCTGAAACATACTAATACCATGTTCTAGCAATCACTTTTTCCAAATAATATTTGGATGAATCCTTGGGAGAACATATTATTTTATAAATTGTGACTCACTGTGTTATGTTTAGTGTCAGAATGTTTTCCCTTTGACTTAATGAGCTTTATGAAGTTCTGACTCATTAGTTTTGAGCTTTGTTTCCCCCTTATTAATTACTCAGTACAGGGAGTGCTTCTCTGAAACTATATGTCTACAGAGTAATTATGTGTTTTTGGAGTGCCATTACTCTCCACGAAGGTAGCTTGAATATAGTAAAAAAGTGGTTGTCTTGACTTATTGCAGATTAACAGTGCATTCTGTTTGTACTCAAAAGTTGGATTTTCTGAGTTTCTAGGAGAAAAGACAAGAACATCCAACGATGTTGAAATTCGAAGTTGGGAAGATGGAATTGTCTGAGCAACCCTGACTTCAATATCCAGTATCAAATAGTAAAAGTTGCAGATTTCAACTATTTATTAGTATTTATTTGTACATTTAGCGTGTTCAAGTAAAAAAATTGTGGGATTTGCAAACTGATGTGTTGCTAACTACTAGGAGCTGTAGACACCAATTATAATATTTCCCAGTTTCATGCATTCAAGCACTAAAAAAAACATACTAATAGAGGTTGTGTAGTGCTATGTGTGCTACTGGTTTAATGGGACTACAAATAGTCAGATGTGCAAATAAATAGTTTATGTCTGCAGCTATCATAGAGGATTACATAAGTGGAAGTCATATTAGATGCTGAAATTGGTACTGCTCTGCGACCTTTGACTTCAGGGGACACATCTGATGCATTTTCGCCTGTGAACTTTGAAAATCTGACTTCTATGTGCAAAGAGAACTCGCATTTAGCACCACAACATTAAGAAAAATTCCACTACTTTTCTGACTTGCAAATATAGCTCACTCAAATTGGGTGTGACCTGATTCCCAGATCCCAGCTCTGATATGGGCAACAATTTGAACAAAGGTCCAGTAAGAAATAAAGTATTGCTTCATTTCTGGGCAGCGCAATATACTAGAAAATACGGTAATGCTTTACTGTTGATACTGAAAATTGAAATGAGATTGTGATTAACCCACAGTTTTCTAAATCATGTCTTTTTTACCATTACACAATGGTCCCACTGCACTCCTTGAACTTTAGTATCTCAGACCCTAAAATATTAATCTAAAATTTAATACATGTTAAAATAATGGAAGAGAGATTATTTTGTCATGTTTTGGAGTAAAATGTACATGTCAACCTCAAAACAAAAAACAAAAGACCTGGTAAATATGCTGACTGAAACTGGTAAGAGATTGTCATTATACACAGTGAAAATGTCCTATACAGAAATTGCCTGGAGAAGCCACTGAGTGAGAAAGAAGTCATTGCTCCCATGGAGCATAAAAAAGCTCTTTTTAAATTTCCGTTCCTCATTATTCTGATATTTAGTCAACAGAAATGATCTGGGTAATACTAACTGACCTAAAACATGGAAAGCTATGCCCAACTTAATCTCAGACAGTGAAGAAAAAAACAGGTTTTATCTTTTCATAACTATCTAAAAATATGACATGATATAATGCGTTTTTGGCAAAAATGCTATATGACTACTTGTATTGGTAATATTTTGTATTACACAGACAAAAACAATATAGGGGAAAGCTTTAGCAAAGTGTAGTTGCCCCTAATTTTCACTCAAAGGAGTGTGTTACTTTGTGAGTGCTTCTGTCTGGGTATGCGGCAAAGGACAGACATATTAACAAGAATGAGCTGTTATGTCTACCCAATTATATCCAAGCAGAGTGCTTTGGAAAAAGTGAGTAATTGTTCAGAAGCTAAACTAACATTTGTCAATTTTAGAGGAACCAAGTAAGTGTACATGTAAAGAGAAGTTGTGCTCTGCTTTATAATCTTTGTAAACAGTAGAACCCATAATGACACACTTGTGTTTTGTGTCTTCACAGCTCAATGTGTGGACATTGAAAGTTTTTACCACTGAATAACTTGGACACATTCGTTGTTCAATTGTGCAAAAAAACAATCAATGTGCTATTGTGAAGCCGTTTACCACTATTATCAGAGTGATTTTGAACCATAAAAAATAGCCTTTTTGTGTGGATGTATATAGCAGTACCTTAGTAATTTTTTTCAACAATGGGTGGTATTATTTTTGCCAAGATACCCACATGCTGATTCATTTGAAGCTGAAGGAAAAAGAGCTGATGAAGGATGGAAAGTAACTCTGTTTTTAAAGGCCAACAACTCTAGCTCTTTATATCTGAGTGTGTACTTGTGCCGTCCTTGCCTTAATTGACCAGCTGTGGATACGTGTTCTGCCTCTATAAAGCCACCGATTGATCCCTCAGCCATTTCACAAGAGCCTTATTGGTTTGCTTGTAACCTCCATTCCAAATGTCTAAGAGTTCAGCAGCAGAGTTCAGAGGGTGAATTGTGGGAACTGTAATTGTTGAGTGAGACCCAAAGTGATGCAGAGATGGATTGAGCATATTCAGAGTTAGACAGATGGTAAACTGTTAAAGGAAAAACAGGTTAATTAGCTGTTTAAATTACAAATCACCTAAATTCAGTGACAATAATAGAGACTTGTGAATAAAAAAAATAAAAGTTTCTGATATCAGGACACAATGAAAAGTTTATTGTATTAGTTTGGTGGTATACTGAAGTTTTAAAACGTTGCAATTTTATAACTGATGTTATCCAGTATGTGCGGTTTCAAGGAGAACTGAAGTGTTTTTGCTGTGATAATATTGTTGAATATTGTGATGCCTCCCCTACCCCCTTTCATTTAAACAGCGGGTGGATGAAGATTGGTTCACGTTCTCTTGTCATAAAGGTGTGTGCTGCACATAATTACCAGAATATAATGCTTTCTATTAATGCTCTAGATCCACAAATTGTACAAAACAAATGGTAATTGGTTCTCACCATTGTATGTTTCCAACTTGGTCATTATGTGCATTGCCTTGTCACCCATGACAGTCCTGATTATCAGAATTCAAATCTGAAGAGTTGTCATTCGATTTTGGGCATCCAGCTGTCGGTTGAAGTTCATACTCATATGGTTGTATATCATTTTCCCCCATAAAGTCTTCCAGCATTTCTTCATATACAAAAAAGGCTGCTTCTTCCATTTCCACTTATAAACAATCGGACAGTAGCATCATTTTAGTGGCTGGCTGAGACACAGTGCACGTCATGATCCGAGGACCGTAGTGGATGGTAACTCTGCCCCCCAAAAATCAGACCACTTTGGCATTTATTGACAAGAATGCTAAAAACAAATTATTTAAATTTTAGGTAGGGGAAATGGGTCCCTGGAATGTTTTGTGGAAGTGTTTCACTAAATGATATTCATGCAATATCAATAGTTTGAGATTTGATTTCAGTTCTCCTTTAAAGTTTTGTCAGACTGTATGAAGTATATGATAACACAGGGCTGCCCTTTCTTTACCTGATGTGCATTGCTGTTCTGCTGGCTGAAAAAAAGTTCTAAATTTTCCCTCAATTCCTAAACAGACAAATTCTGCTATTTTGAAATATTGTTTATGATATGAAACCCAGATATTCCCAGTTTTAAAACTGAAGAGGCAACACCACCTACTATTACTAAAGTTAAATTATACTGTTCTGTGTTATAAGCATGGACACTCAGAATCAGCTACTGAAGTTAGTGGATGTTTATTTTAAGGTTTTACTGATTATCTGTTTAAGCAATCATATTAATTTTTCACCACTGACGTTACTTTTTAAAATTAAAAGCAACTGGATTATGTTATTAATTTTTGTTTAAAACTTTTTTGATACCCTTGTAGCAAGACATTATAGACATTGTGATATCTTTACTGATGGTTTTCATACTATGAAAATCTCATATGAGCCAATAATTGGTTACCATCTTGCTTGGTAGTTTATTTTAGGCTGAAGCTGCAGAATAATAGGAGTACAACATATTGTGATGACATTGTTGAATGTTGTGATGGCAATCTCAACAGTGATTAACACATATTTTCTTTTTTCTTTTCTACTGTTTCTTTTCCATCATCATAAGGTTACCATTACACTCCCTGACCTTTGGGACTTTGTCACTGAGGGGGTGGGGTGTAAAGAACAATAAAAGTCCAAATATATTATTGACATGAGATTTTTGATGCTTGGGAGCTGTAATAATAGTCTACTAAATACTGCATCCAAGTAGTTCTTCACAACTATGAAATTGCTCACATTGATATTGCAATGAAGACTATGATTCAGCATATTTTGTAAGTGTATATAAGGTGTTTCTAATCATGTGTTTTGATGGTTTGGGATCAGTTTGCACCTCTATTTCCTACGTATGCATTGGCATTTAATCCCAACCTACTAATATTGCATCTACCCATAAACAAACCATTTTATAGCCGTGTGCTGCACCACTCCATTAGTGGTTCTGATCCCTGTTTAGAACAAATATTTTATAGAAATTGAACAAATGAAGGACATCGATTAGACATCTGATAGATATTTATTGTAATCTCGTAACAACATCTCTGTACACTAGAATGAGTATGTTATAGAAAAATACTCATAATCAATGGTTGCTGGTGAAAAATGTCCCCAAGGTAGGTATGACTTGATGCATTGTTGTTACAAAATACCCTTTGAGAGGTGGCTTTTTTGTACCGGAAACTCAAAAAGTGTGAGATTGCAAAGGGTTGAAAGCAACATCCATTTTGTTAACTCTAGACAGTGTTAAGCGGAAAACATTATTGCTGCAAAGGTCTTTTTGTTCAGATGCAGTCTTGCAAATCCAAGCAATACCATCTTTTTTTCTGGTTTCACTGCCTTTAGCATCACAGTGGCCTGTACAGTTTAAGAAATAGTTCTTGGTTTTTATATGATGGATTCCAAATTATTTAAAAGAAGTCTTAAAGTCTGTATGGGAAGCAAAAAAAGTGGCAGCAGTAGTTTCTGAAGCTGATTATGTGTCAATTGTGAAAGCCCTCTGATGAGCAAACTTTCAAAAGTTTTCGTTTTGAAAGTTTTGTTACATTTTTGCTTGGTGTTATGTAATTGATGACACCATAATACACAAATTAATCCTTAATTTCCTAAACTTTTCAATAAAACTACAAATCGTGTGTGTTTTTGTGTGTGAGTCAGGACATACAAACCACAGATTGAGAACAGTCATGGCAGACAAAGTATTGGATGAGGCCATAAGTTTTTAAAGTGTGGCAGTACTTCATGTATGACTAGAGCAAACAGGGGTTTGGATGCTTGGTGTCTTGTCAAATGTGCAGCTGAGAAGGAAGTACTCACTGTCCATCACTGTCCTCTTGAATGCACTCCATGAACTTTGACACATGGTTTGTGTGCTACATTTTCCAGTGAAGAAATGTTTGTGGAAACCTTTGGTTTAGACTCTGTATCCATGTTCGATTAATTAACAATTTGCCTGCATGTATAATTTGCAGGCTTTATGCTGCCTACAGTACTGATTTATTTTTGTCTGTTTTAAGCATGTTTTAGAGGTTGATGGTAACAGTGGTTCATACACACTTGTGCAGTGTAAGAGGAAAGCATGAGTTGGTACAAATGAAAGACCATGTATTGCTGATAATGAAAGCTACATGTAGACCATATCTCAGATTTTGCAGTTGTTAAAATGTTAATCTTTCACAATTTCTTGAATGACAGTGACAGTAATTTAAGCAAACTGAACTACATTAATGTGTTTTAAGATGAATAACTGTGTGTATCAGTTGGTGTTAAATAGTTGGAAATGCTTCTCTCATAACCTCGAGGTCTGCATTTGGTCAAGCCAAGATCCATTTGTCACACCTCATGCGCTCGTCTTCTGTTTGCCTTATGAAAGCAAAAACCTTTTTAAAACTATTGTAATTGCTTTTAGCTGTGGGCTAAGGTCGAACTTAGCCCACAGCTTTCAAACTTGGGTGAATTTAGATGCAAACTTCAGCACATTTTCAAAGAGAGAAACTTGAAAAAACCAGGTTAAGAGTTCCACCACTTTGTTGATGTTAAGATGGAGCTCAGCCAAAGGAAATAAAAAAATAAAATGCATTTCTGAATTCATCTGACCCGGTAATGTTATACAGACTTTGACCTTTCTTCATCCAGGACAATTCTGTCGGGTTATGGGCCAGGGTCAAGGCCATTAAGGTTAGCTTAATAAGCTGCTGAGCCCTCTGTCTGACCACCCCCCCATAGGTCCAACTGAGACATGAATGTTCAGAGTCAGCAGTCCAAATCAGATCCTGTCAGCATCCTCCTAGATGTTTTGAACAGTGCGTCTCTGGTACCTTTAACTTTATCATTAGTAATACTTGCTGACACATACCGAATCCCCTTAATGTGTAGCTGTAACCAAAGATGCAGCATCTTCTTGGCATACTTGCAATAATCTTTGCATTTATTAAAATATTAGTTGATGTAGAGCTTAGAGCTGCCATTTATAAGTACAAACAGCACAGGAAGTTGTATAATTTTCATACTGATACCAAGATGATTTTAATAATAAATTACAAGACATTATCTGCGCATACATGTATGTACACTTCTGGCCAAGTGTGCATCATCATTTGGAAAAGATGTGTAACAGCCTTGCAATAAATGTTACTTTTTTTTTTTTTTTTTTTTTGCCAAAGCATAATCTTACACTTAAAATTGTAGGTAAATCTCATAGTTACTTGCCTCCAGCTGTCAGTGTTTTGCACATCCCCTTTAATGAGTAGGACAGCACGTAGTTGTCTCCTTAAACATTTATAAATCAAAAGAATCGAGTGGTATGTAGATTGGCTGTTCAGTGGTCTTTGTGACTCTTTGGATGTCATTCTTTGCTATTTACTAACAATAAGCTTTAGATAAGTTTTTAGCTCACTAATTAGAAGTTCATAGAAACTCAGAATAACCTAATAAAGTGAAGTATAGAGTAAAAATAGTTTTCTTATATTTAAGGGGTTGCAAGGTGTAACAATAATTGTGCTGTCACTTGTCAAAAAGTGCAACTTTGTGCTTTTTGATGTTGGGTTTGCTTTTCCCCTCTTGAATTATGGGACTTTGTTTTTTTAAATAATGCTTGAATGATATAAATCAGCCTTGACAGTCCAATAACACTCTTAAAAAACACACTTAAAAAACCTTTACTCCTGCTTTTGAACAACAACCAACATTTATCCTTAATTTTAGTAAACCCATCAGTCATTGTTCATATTTTATATTTGCATAATGAATTTGTTCTAAATATTCATATTAAATATAGATGTCAGAGATTCAGATGATCCATTTTAGCTATGCAAATGATGAAAAACTTTTCTGCATTGATCCCCCTCTCATATGTTTAAACAGTGCAGTTTGTTCTGCTGTGTCTTATTCTTGCAATTCAATGCATTTTTAATGTGGACTTATTTTCAACTGAATAATTTAGTGCATGGTCAGCAGCAGGGGTGATCTAGAATCCAGCTGATGGGAAGGAGCAGCACAGGAGGTTTATCCAGCACAAGAAGTTTATGCTGGCAAGGAAATGTTCACTGCAGCAATAGATTTGCTAAAGTATGTCATCATGAGTAACTAATGATTTGTTTGGCATTAATGTAATTATGCTGTATAATCCATAATATATAGTAATTATATATATATATATATATATATATATATATATATATATATATATATATATAAAACAGACAGACGCATTGTGATGAAAATGCATTTGTCTTGCTCAGAAGAAATATGGAGTAGTATCGTCCTTCAGATCAAGATCAAAGGACACCTGAGTGGGGAGCATCCATTGATGACCAAGCAGTGGGGGTTCTCACCTAAGAAGTCAGCATGACTCCAGGTCAGCCATGTCCACCATCCTGCGTTCAGTCTCCATGTTAACCAAGCACTGAAATCAATGGATGGCAGTAGTCTCCACTCTTCTTTAATGCTTCAGGTTTGGTTTCAGACATTTGCTGAAGACATACCCTGTTCTTACGTGCATGGAAGGACTCGATACATACATACATGCATACATGCATGCATGCTTATATTTCAGCTTGTCAGAAGAGAGAAAAAGTGCAGGACTTGGAAACGATTGTTTAAACAACTGTCCATTTCAAAGAAAGAACCACAGACTTGCTGAGTTGGTCACGTCAGAGCTTAATAACTGTATTGAAGCTTTTTTTTCATTAAAACAACTATTTTTCTTCTCTTATGACTTTCTTCAGGAAATATTTCATCTTTATTCTGCCAGTAGTATAACTATTTTTGTAATCTGGCTTTGTTCTTGTAATGTGACTTTATTCTTGTCTTTTTTTTTTTTTTTTTTTTTTTTAGTCTGGCCCTAATACTCCATCATACTTGCTTTACTAACCTCTGCTGCCATTTTTTTTTCCATTGTCACAAACTTTTCCATCTTTCTTCTATGGAGGATCTTTCAAAACATCCATGCTTGTATCCTCCTCAGTCAGCTCTGTGTACACCAGTGTGTCTGTGTAGGCTATTTCTTCTACTGGCTTGAACAGGCAGCCTGTTGATTAATTTGAACACTGTTATCACCTAGTGACCGGAGGCTTGCTTATCAGTTAAGCATGAATAAGGACAATAATAAAGTCTCCCTGCTTCTTGGCCGTGGCCCACTATTTGAGAAGTACTGTCTTTTAGGAATCAGTTCATTGAATGAATTGGCTGTCAGCAAAAGTCACACATGCTCAATGAGCTTGGAACAACATGTTAAATATGGACCTTTGTAGATTCAGAAAGAATGTGTAGGTTTTATAATTTCAAGGTAAATGTTGAATATGCAGGTATATCTAAAAATGACATTATCAAGAAATTATCATGAATAACCCCAAATTCAGTGTCTCAGAAATTCAAAATGGTACATACAATCAATAAAACAAATATATTCTAAACAGAAGTTTCAGGTTTCTGAAAAGTATGTTCATTTTTATGCACTCAATACTTGGTTGGAGCTACTTTTGCATGAATTACTGCAACAATTCAGTGTGGCATGGAGGCAACCAACCTGTTCAGCTGAGGTGTAATGGAAGCCCAAGTTGCTTTGATAGCGGCCTTCAGTTCATCTGCATTGTTCGGTCTGGTCTCTCACCTTCCTCTTGACAACAGCCCGTAGACTCTCTATGGGGTTCAGGACAGGCCAGTTTACTGGCCAATCGAGCACAGTAACTCCATGGTCATTAAATCAGCTTTTGGTACCTTTGGGAGTTTGGACAGGTGCCCAGTCCTGCTGGAAAATTAAAACAACATCTCCATGAAGCTTGTCATGAGAGGAAGCAGGAAATGCTCTATAATTTCCATGGTGGATGGCTGCACTGACTGTGGTCTTGAGAAAACACACTATCAACACCAGCACATGAGATGACATCTCTAATCATCACTGACTCTGGAAACTTCACACTGAGCTTCAAGCATGTTGCTTGAAGCCCACTCCTCCTCCAATCTCTGCAAACTTTATTTCCAAATAGAATGCAAATTTAACTTTTATCTGAAAAGAGGACTTTAGACAACTAAGAAACAGTCCAGTTTTTTTCCTGCTTAGCCCAGGTAAGATGCTTGGAGCCCATGAGTAGGATTCGTCTGAACTTGGTGACTCTCAGTGCTATGGTTATCGCTGTTCCTGATGCACCTTTTCCTACCACACTTTTTCCTTCCACTCAACTTTATATGAATATGCTTGAAGACAACACTCTCAACAGCTAGATTTTTTTTTGTTTGTTTGTTTGTTTTTTTTTTTTTTTTTCCAATTACCTTTTGTCGCTTTGCCTCCTTGTGGAGGGTGTCAATGACGGTCTTCTGGACATCTGTCAAGTCAGCAGCCTTCGCTATGATTGTGTAGCCTACTGACCCAGACTGAGAGACCATTTTGAGGCTCAGGCAACCTTTGCAGGTGTCTTGAATTAATTAGCTGATTAGAATGTGACAATATGAGTTTCCAATATTAAAATTTTTCATTTTCTGAGACACTAGGTTCTGAGTTTTCATTATCCATAAGCCATGATCATCAAAGAAATAAAGGCTTTAAATATTTCACTATGTGTAATGAAACTATATATCATCAGATATACTTTCTGAAATAAGTAACAAAATACATTGAACTTTTCCACCATATGCATTTTTTTTAGATGTACCTGGACATATTCACTGCACTGATTTGTTTCCCTTTACTTACTCCCACTCCCTGTCCTCAGAGAGGATTCTGTTGATTTATTTTATTTCATCACAGCATTATGTAAATATATGTATTGCCAGCCTCTGGAGGGTGTATGCTCTGATTGGGTTGAACAGAATGCCAGAAGAGGGAAATTTAACAGCCAGTGATGAATGCCATGTAACATATGTCATCTTGTCACACAAGTGGACATCAACATCTTCAGGAAGCAAAGATCGCAGACCCATCTGCGACAGGGGTAGCCCCAAGCAGGGGTGGGGGTTCGTCATTTTCATTTACCACGGCTGGGCGCAGAGTATGAACGCCACTATTGTGAATGGTCTCTTGGTAATGAGGCTTCATTCGGTGCAAGTCGACACCAAGGGCTTCTGCTCAGTGGCATGCCCTAAGCCAAACATGAATAACAAAAAGCAGGAGTAGGATCATTAGGGTCCCGGACGCCCAAGGGGTCCACTGCTTTAATCACGTTAGAGTAATGAATACAGCTGTGCTGAATTAATGCTTATTCATAATGTCACCAAAATACAATGGTAATGTGGTATTAATGTTGCTACTAGTTTGCCAGAGGTAGTGCATATGGAAGTGTGTAATTTCAGGGACAGAGATGATGTGAGTTTTTATAACTCATGAACAGGAACTGTGTTAGTTTGGTACTGTGACAATGTTATGACAAGGCCTAAGGTCATGTTAGATTGATCATCACCCTGGGATTTCTTCATTGTGTTCTCATGAGTATAATGACAATTCTCAACCACCTGTGCTTTAGAAATACTAAAATGAAAATTTAATTGGAAGGCTGTAAAGTGTAACACATGGCCATCGAACCACTTCCCAGGTGCTCTGCAGCTGATGCAGTTGTGCTCTGCAGCTGACGCAGTCACGTTTGTATGTGGGTAAACAGAATTTTTAACAAACTTAAATTGCTTTCAGATGACTTGCCTAAAGCATATGATTAGGTGCTAAATGATTACATTTTCCTGTACTTTGTTTTTAGGAGGGTAGGATTTGACAGCTTCTAATGATTCTCAAGATCATGAGCTTGAAATACCATTGGTAAACAATTTAGTTCAAAATGTTTATTTATATAGCACCAAATTACAATGAGTGTCATCTCAAGGCACTTTACAAAAAGGTCTCACACTAATGTAGTTATATAGCTTTCAATTTAGTCTAAATTCAGATCACTTTATTAAGAATCCAGTTCAATCATGCTGAGTTATCTAGCAAAGCTGGGTCTATTGCATCAAGTAAGCAGCTCTTATCAAACAATCATGGGCAAAATAATGGCTTTATTTAATTTTTATTCTTATTTTAATATGTATCAATGTGGAAGTAAGCCTAGGAACCTCTCTAATCCCATGCCATGTCTCAAATTGTGTATTCAAGTTTATATCAGTGCCAACTAGTGGTGCAGCAGAGTAAATCAAGCTAGTTAGAGAATTATTAGTCAACATTTTTGAGAAATGATGTTTAGCAGCACAAGATTTTAAGTAATATCTATGTTATGGGTTTTATTGTAGTTTATTTTTCTTCATCAATTTACCTAGAGATTAAAGACACTGTTTGGATAAATGTCCCAAAGCCTAACCACAGTTCTGTTTGGTTTCAGTCCTAAAGTACATCTGGACTGGGTAAAGGCAGAGGGGGAAAAGATACAGGTTGAAATCCACCCTATAAAAGCAACAAAGTCTTTGCAATGCAGATGCAGAACACAAACATTAAGATGCCTGATGCAGTTTTATCTAGACTTTTGTCTATTTGCATATGGTAAAGTGAATCATTGACATTTTAATGACAAGTGAAAACTCCCTCCCAGGCAAACACCCCTAAAAGAGGTTGTTTTGATGGTAGACATCACTTCATGATGAGCTTTAATAGGCTATTTTACTTGATAGCAGCAATGAACTGCATCACATTAAGAAGCAGCTAAAAGTGGCTCATAAACTGCTAGAACTATCCTATGTTCACTCTTATCCTTCTAGATAGACAAAAAAGAAATCTGATATCAGTATTTTTCCCACCTAATCATTATTTCACACATCCTTACTATGGCATCTTATGTTTCCTGAAGCAAGCATCAGATTCTTCCACGTTCCACCAAATAGATTTCAGAAAACCTAAGGCACTAAATGCTGAAAGATATGCCCAAACTTTTTCCAGGACATCCACTTGTTACTAAAAATACATTTGTTTTAACACATACTGTTAAAGTCTTTAATAATTGTACTCTTGCTGATGATGTTTTAACATGCAGCAGTTTGTCGAAGTGGTAGGCTAATGGTTGCATTATGCTCTCTGTTTTGATATGACTTGTGGATAATTTGGTTTGAAAAATATATTTCACTGAGGGGCAAGTTCATAGTGTTCAGACCAAAACATACAGAAAAAGGTATACTCTTTATAAACTTAGCTTCGAACATTGCTGTCACTGTTTTAAAGCTTAATGTCTATTGTTTCAGCTGCTCTCTTCACCAAACAGGCAGTTGTTTGAGCACAGCACATCAAACAGGCCACATGCAACAGCCAGACAGGAAGGACCAGTGCCCAGTATAGTCTCTCTATCACAATATACATCATTTGACTTTAAGAAAAATCCAGATCCATAAGATGAACAAAAATGTACCAAGCTTATAATGTAATTTTCAAAATTGGCTAATTTTCAAAAATTGGTCACTGAAGTTCCTGGAGGTGTGGCAGACAAAATTGCAGACAGTAGATCAAGTTGAGTAAGACACTCTGACCCCCATCATTTAAAAATGTCTTGATTACGACCAGGTGTGGGCAGATATCAGATTTTACATTTAATAAACCTTAAGTAAAAATATCATACTCAGATGATATAACATGATGTATATGCTTTTATTTAAAACAGAAAAACTATTATTTCTAGTGTTGCTAAATCAATATTACACATTGATCATAATAATTATGTTATCACTGATATTTGATTTTGATAAATGGACTTCAAGGAAAAATACAAAATAACCGTCTGCTAAATTTAGTAGTAGTTTTCAAGTGGTTGAACAGAAATGTTTTCCTTTTTGCTGTTCTGCTCTTTAAATGGTGACACAAGTATAAGACAGTTATTAGCTAGTTAGTTGGGCTGTCTGCTCTAGCTTCCTGCCTGTATTCAGCTGCTTAACAGACTTTTTGTAGCTTTCCAAGGGCAGTTTTAAAACAACCTTACTTTTAGAGAGATCGTTACCACTTCTTTTGTTTAGACACTGACTATCCATGTCTTGATCAGTTGAAATATTTCAAAACGGGCCAATACATTGCTCTTGTAAGCAAGTAAAAACTGTGAAAGCACTTCTTTCAGAAAGCTGGCAAGCAGTAAGAAGCATTCTCCATTCTCCTTTCAGTTGGAGGAAACGCTGATCTTGAGCTGTAGCGTGGTATAGTGGGTTGATCGGGTGCCTCATTTGTGGAGGCTTTAGTCCTCATTGCGGTTGTCCCGGGTTTGACTCCAAACCTCAGAACCTTTGCCACATGTCTTCTCCACCCTTCTCTATCCTTTTCCGGTCTACCTACTATCAAAAAAAAAAAAAAGAAAAAAAAAGGCCACTAGTGACCAACCCCCCCCCCCCCCCCCCCCGATCTTCTCAGCTCTTTCTGATTAAAAGTGTTTTAAACTGTGGGAAAAGTTGTCCAGTTTTGATACGATAACCTTTAGAAATATTTTGTATACCTCAATTACCTACAACGATCCTGTGCCTATTTGAGCCTATGAAAAGCTATCAATGTATCTCTAATTAGCATGGAATGTTTAAAGAACTAGTTTATCTGCTATTATGGGGTACTTATGGGGTGCCACAAGTAGTTTTTAAGTATCAATCTTACAATTTCTCTTGTTTCATTCATCTTTTTCTTTCTTTTGTATGTGAAGTTGGATTATGTAGATGCCATCTTTTCAGTTATATATAGTGTTTAGAAGTTATCCTCCAGTTTATAAAAGGCATATTCATACTTCCAAGTTGACAGTACGCAAGTTTAATTTTCTGAAAAAATGAAGCTGAACTTTCTTAAAAAAAAAACACTATATATTTTCAGGTTAAACAAACATTTTTAATTATGAAAGGCACTTAAGAAGTAAAACAGTTTTATTTTGGACACCAACAAACATTTTTCTTTGATGCCAGGTATTCTTTTTGCACAAGGTACAAAGCATGTGCAGGAAAAAATAATCAGGAAGCAAACAAAAGAAATTACATATCATTCATTGTTTTTCTCTAAAAATAGACCTTACCATCTGTTGTCTCTTTGCAACAAATCCCCATGTATCTGTGTTTTATTGAAAATGATTGTCCGCCTGGAGAACATGCCTTACTGCCTTTTCAAAACGTCCCCAACTGTTAACTAAAGAAATGAAAGAAATTTAATTCAGTTTAAATCCATAACTTAGAACAAGACAATGCCTCTGTACTTGGAGATAGTGTGTGAGAAAGGTATAGAAAATAATTTACAGAAAAGACTGAGACGAAGAAAAATGGAGGGATAACTTTCCAACTGGCCCTCATCCATCGTGCATATCAGCTGTCCGCTGAGGTTTTTTCAAAGGGAATTTATTTTTAGATATTTCAAAAACTCATATGAAAGCGATTTTCACTCCATGGCTGCAGCCCTTGCCTTCAGCCTCCTCCCCCTGCGCCAATCTTAGCCCCCTCTCATGTGGCACCCAATGTGTCTCAGAGCCTATTCCTTGGCAGTCAGCACAGTTTTGATTTAATTCTAAGGGCCATCTGTAATCCCCTGCAGGACACAGAAGCCCGCAGCACCATACCACACCTATATATCTGACTGTATCTGCCTTTCTTTTCCAGTGCCCTCTTAGGACACTAGGCTTTTTTCCTTACTATCAGCAGTCCCCCTGCCATCCATCCACCTACCCCTTAGCTCTTTTACTCCTCTGTGGGAATGTCAACACATCTCATACATGCAGAGATAATGGTTTTGCAGAGAGCAAAAGATTTACCATAGGTATTCACAGAA
Organism: Anableps anableps; assembly: GCA_014839685.1. NCBI lineage: Eukaryota > Metazoa > Chordata > Actinopteri > Cyprinodontiformes > Anablepidae > Anableps > Anableps anableps. The sequence continues at coordinate 11,230,503 of CM026087.1, read as the reverse complement.
CCAGTTCTGAGGCTTAGAGCAACAATCTACTCTGCACTGAAGCTCAGCACATTGTATAATATTTCAGTAAGAAAAATAAGATTTTAGTCTGAAATTAAAAATTCACCTTATTGTTTAATTGTATTATAAGATGATACATTTTACCGCTGTCTAACTTCAGTGTTAAATTAGGACATTTAGAACAGAATAAAAACAAACACTGATCTTCAACGTTAAGCTTAATTAGAATACATGAGCCACATAAGGTTGTTTTCTCTTGTCTTCCTAGTCTTTACAGTGTGTCTTTTCATATAGTTGTCAATCTGAAACCATGCAGCTGAATTCACAACTTTCAATTAAACTAATATACGCTGGTTGTTGACTAACTGATTTTAATGGTTTAAAATGGCATGTGTAATACCTGTATGCAGCCTCATTTATTCTATATAGATCAGAGGTTAAGAATGCCAGTTGGTTTTTTAAAAAGCATTTACAGACGGTCATTTATTACATAGATTATGCTCTCACAATTACATAAATTATGCTCTCGCCAAGAAGGTTTCAGACATTTTTAGTGCATATTGACATGATGGCAAACTGTAGTTGTGCCAGATTTGTCTGCTGCATGTTTTTAATGGAAATCATCCCAAAGGTACTCTATGGGATTAAGATCTGGTGACAGAGGCCATAGGAGTACAGTTAACCCACCATTTTCCAGAAACTGATTTGAGATTATTTGAACTTTGTGTTATGGTGTATTATCTTGCTTAAACCGTGCACCATAATATGAATAAACTGTGGTCATAAAGGGATGGACATGGTTAAAAACAATACTCTGGCAGGCTGTGCAGTTCAAACAGTGATCATTTGGTACTATAGAGCTCACAGGGTGCCAACAAAATATCCACGTTGTTCCAGCAGCAGCAGCTGCCAAACTTGATGAAAGGTGAGATGTATATAATATATTATTTCACTTTTTAAAAGAAAAATTGTATGTCTGCCTCGTAAATATTGCAGTTAAAATTGAGATTCATTGAACAAAAAAAATTTTTTTCAATCCTGTTATTGTCTAATCTTGGTGAGCCTGTAGCTTCATTTTCCTCTTCCTCAGTAACCAGAGAGGCACCTCATTGTGGTCTGTTTCTGCTGTAACCCAACTGCTTCAAAGTTGAATGTTGTATTCTGGATTAGGGCTCCAAAATGTATCCAAAATTTATCGCAACATTAATATTTTTTTATGTATTTATTACAACATTCACCAGATTATCCCACATCAAATTTTTTGCTAAAATTGTGCAGCCCAATTCTGGATTTCTATCATGTTTAACCAGTCTTCAGTCTACGTTATGTGTGTAAAAATCCCAGTATATTAGCAATTTCTGAATTACTTAAACTTTCCCATCTGGCACCAACAATGCCACCACGTTTAAAGTCACTTAAATCTACTTTCATCCTTATTCTGATGCTCAGTTTGAACCTAAGCAAATTGTCCTCAAAGCAATCCATAGATTGCTGCCATGTGATTGGTGGCTGATTGCCCTTTTTTATTTATAAGCAATTGAAGAAGTTAGCCTAATAAAGTAGCTGATGTGTTATATTAAAAATGGCGATATTTAGAAATAAGGGTTCAATGACTGACAACTAAGATTTATAGAAATATGTTCTTGGTGCCATATTGTTGTGGGACTGTCCATCCATCCAGCCGTCCAAAAAAATAAACTTTGTTGTTTTTAATCTTAACCTCCTCCTGGTGCCATTAACACCGGAAATTGTTGAAAAAAAGTAGATTTTGGTCCTTTAAAAAGATATATTCTGTTCTTAACTCACATGGCTGTCTCATGAAAGTTGAGAAATCCCTTATTTACCTCTGAAAAGTTACACTGGACTTGGTTGAAGTATCTTTCCTGGACATTACTCTCCACAGGCTGATGTGAACCTACTTTAAGAGCGTCAGGGTAAAGCAGTTAGGCAGTCGGTTGACTCTGTAAGCTCTGGTCAGTGATAAGCACCTGGCTGGAGAGCTTTTTCATTTTCCTCTGAAGAACCCAATCTAGTAGTGGCTGCAACTCAGCACTAAAGAGACCTAAATACTCACTCTTCTCATCTATCTCTCTACTTGGGATGATTTTCCTGACTCACTCTCTCTCTCTGTCTGTCATCCAATTACTTTCACCCATTCTGAATATTTCCAGATTTTGTCACTCAGTGTCAGTTTGTTTTAATGGAACTTTATGACAGAACAAAACAAAATACGGCATAATTGTGATGTGGAGGGAAATGTTACGTGACTTTTCACAATTTTTTTTTTTCATAACATTCAGCTTTCTTTGATTAGATTACCTAAACATAAGCGCATATATATATATATATATATATATATATATATATATATATGTGTATATATATATATATATATATATATATATATATATATATATATATATATATATATGTATATATATATATGTATATATATATGTATATATATATACACACACACACACACACACACACACACACACACACACACACACACAGAGAGAGAGTATGTACCAAAAGACTTGCATCTATAATTGTGACAAAACATGGTTTTACAAAGTATTGACTCATGAGGCTGAACACAAATGTTGGCCACACTTTTCAGATTTTTATTTGTACAAAATGTTAGAAACCATTTATTTTATTTCCGCTTCAGTTGTGAACTACTTTGTATTGGCCTCTCACATAAACGTGCAATAAACTAAACTGAGGTGTTCGATTGCAAGCAGACAAAATGTGGAAAAGTTCATGGGGTATGAATACTTTGGCAATGTCGTGTCTGTTCAGCTGGTACCCGAAGATATTTTTCCACTTAATGTGCAGGAAATATTAGGCTTCACACAAAACAAGTCAATTTAAGCCTTCTGACTGAAACCAGATATTTTTTAGCTGACTCCTAAAGTTGTAGTTGTTGAGGTTGTGACACCACTATGTGTGTTAATTAGTGGGCTAAAGTTCCTGTAATCCTTCATACCCTGATTCAAGCAGAAATATATAGCATAGTGTTTTGAATTTATTAGCAAAGATCAGTTAGTTTGAAAGTCATTGTAACCTAGATAAAACAGAAGATCAATTATACAGATAGTAATTTCTTTTAATTCTAAAGAGGGATCATACAGAGTTGTGTTTGCTGAATGTGTAATACCATGTTATTGTTTTTATTGTGTATTTAACCTTAAATGGCTTCCATAATCTGCTAAATATGAAAAATCTACTCCTTGGTTTTTTTTATCATTTTGATTTTCCTGAAGGACACTAAATATTTTTGCTGTTATATTCTTACTCAGTAGTCACTAGAGCTCAAGTGCAAAATAATTTTTTTTAATTACCATTTTTTTGTGCAACTTTGACCACTTCACAAACAATTTCTGTCTTTTATACCATTTCTTGTTCCTTGCACAGATTTCTTGTCCTATCTTTGCTTTTAGATTTTCCTTTGCCTCTTTCTGGCTATTTTCTTTTTCCTCTAGCAGCAGGTGTTGTCTTTGAAAGTGCTGACTCAGAAGTAGCTATGATTGGCTTGCTGATAAATTGTCTTGGTTGTGACCTTTGTTGTTCCTCTGATGTCCATAACAAATTGCTTCAGGGTATTGGCATGATCACGCCATGCCAACACGGCACAAGAATAACAACAAGCTCCATTTCAGTTTATATGTGTGTCTTTTTGCCTTTGCAAGACACATTTTATTTAAAGACCGGGTATCTTGTTTTGTACCTCGAAAATTGACATTATCCTCCAGAATTGTTAAGGCCATCTATATATATATATATATATATATATATATATATATATATATATATATATATATATATATATATATATAATCGAGAGAGAGACATCATATAAAGCCTCATCAAAAAAAAAAAATCAGCTCCTGGATTTAACTAAGCAAATGGGTACGAGCCTCCTACTGGATATCTACTGCATGGGCGATTATCATTCAGCTGATAAGTTATTTAATTCCAACTGCAATGTTGGAATGCAATGAGTAGCTTCTCAGTTTTCCTGTTTGTCAGACCTTGAGTGTGAAATTTTCTTCAACTATCAGACACCAGAAAAAATAATGGTTTATCAGGATCCACTTTGCTGACCATAACTGACCCAGCTTGGGACCTTGTAATTATAATGAGAAAATTTTCCTAGGAAAAAAACCCCAACAAAATTCTAGAGTTGCGCCGCTCAGGGTGGCTACATGTTGGAGTAGCTATGTTACTTTCATTGAGATTTTTCATTTTTTCAATTTTGAAAAAATTTCATTACTGCTTTTTTTGGAAAAAAAAAAAAAAAAAAAAGGGTTTTTTTTTTTTTTTTGGACAACCGTTCCTTCTTGTCTTGGATTCTATGCAACTGGATTGATTATTCCCAATTCTTTTTAATATGTTGCTCTTTTGTTATGATGCGTAGTCATAGCAACAGGGTGGTTTACAACAGGGAGCAGCTGATTAACATTACAAAAGCAGAAATGATACGACAACTGAAGCCAGAATCTCAGAGGAGTTGAAAAGGAGGCATTGTGGATGCAGAGCTGGGGCAAAGAGGAGAGAGTGAAGGAGGAAGTTCAAACCATCTCTGCCATCCATCATAATGGGCAACATGAGATCGTTAGCTAAAAAGTTGGATAAACTTCAAGCCCTGACTCAGCAAGAGTATCGGGAATGTAGTATTATGTGTTTTACTGAGATAGGGCTGTAGGATAATATCCCCTACTCCAACGTCTCTCTGCTGGACTTCCTGACTATATGGGCAGACAGAGATTTAAAGAGTAGCAGGAAAAGGAAAGGAGGTAGATTGGCAGTGCTTGTCAACAACAAATCGTATCACCCAGGACATGTTACTGTGAAGTGTCGTCCAGATATTGAACTATTGGCAGTAAGTTTTCATCCATATTATTTGCCAAGAGAGTTCACCAGTGTCATTTTGGTAGCTGTTTACATTCCATCCTCAGCCGTTGCCTAGAGCGCATGTAATCAGTTCTGCTGTTGCTAAAATGCAGACACAACACCCCAAGTCTTTTGTGGCACTCTGCTACACTTCCAGCATTTCAACAGTTTGTCAGCTGCCCTATTAGAGAAAACAAGACAATGGATTTGTTTTACACAAATGTCAAGGATTCATATATTTCCAAAAGCAAGACCTCTTTTTTTTTCTCTGCTCAGAATATAAACTCCTTGTTCAGAGACTACCTGTAACAAAAAGGACTGTGAGAAAGTGGTCACAGGAAGCCAAAGAAGCCCTACAGAGTTGTTTTGATGCTATTGATTGGATTTCTCTTTGCAAGCCACATGGAGAGGACATTAATGCCATAACTGAGTGTATGACCATTTCTATAAACTTCTGTGTGGACAACACCATCCCCACCAGAACCATGAGATGCTTCCCTAATAACAAACCCTGGGTAACCAGTGAGCTAAAGGAACTGCTAAACAGGACAAAAAGAGCCTTGAGGGAGCGAGACAGGGAGTTATTGAGGAGTATACAGAAGCAGCTCAAAGTCAAGATTAGAGACAGCAAGGAGGAATAATATCAGAGATGTGTGGTCAGGGATGAAGAAGATGGGCTTCAAGCAAAGGGAGGATCAGATAGATGGAAGTCTGGACAGAGCAAATGAGTTGAACACATTCTTCAACAAGTTCAGTTCAGGAACAAGCTCACCATCCTGTCCCCAGCCAAACAGACCCTCCTTTGACCCACCCTCCTTTGACCCACACCTTAGATTTTTTTTATCCTCTACCTCAGTCATGGACTCTTCTGCTTCCACTAGTTTATCTTCACTCAAATCAGGAGATGCTATTGCTCCCTTTGCCTCCCTCTCCCACTTTTTTGTTTCTAGGCTGCAGGTCCAGATGGTGTCAACCCCAGAGTCCTGAAGGCCTGTGCAGAGCAGCTCTATGGGATTCTGCTTCACCTCTTCAACCTAAGCTTGACCCAAGAGAAGGTTCCACTTTTGTGGAAGACATCCTGTCTGGTTCTGTTACCAAAGAAAACTTACCCATCAGTCATCAACAACTATAGACCTGTTGCCCTGACATCCCACATCATGAAGGTCCTGGAGATATTCCTGTTGGCCCACCTGTGTAAGCAAACCAGCACATATCAGGACCCCCTGCAGTTTGCTTATTGCTGTGGAGTTGGAGTTGCAGATGCTATTATACACCTGCTTCAGCTAACCCACTGTCATCTGGACAAGGCAGGAAGCACTGTGAGGATCATGTTCTTTGATTTTTCCAGTGCATTTAACACAATTCATCCTGATCTGCTTTGTCTGAAACTCCAGAAGATTCAGGTGGAGGCCTCAACAATCGCCTGGATCCATGACTACCTGACAAACCGGCCACAGTTTGAGAGACTGAAGGACTGTGTGTCTAGCCAGGTGGTTAGCAGCACAGGAGCCCCACAGGGGACTGTACTCTCACCATTCCTTTTCACTCTGTACACTTCAGACTTCCAGCTCAAGTCAGACTGCTGTCATCTACAAAAATACTCAGATGACTCTGCAATGGTTGGGTGGATCAGAGATGGCCAAGAAGCTGAGTACAGAGAGCTGGTACTTTGTGGCATGGTGTGGAAACAATTATCGTATCTTGAATGTCAACAAAATAAAGGAGATGATTGTAGATTTCAGGAGAAACAGGGTTAGATTAAAACCTATTTCCATCATGGGAGAAGAAGTGGAGGTGGTTGAGGAATATAAATACATCTGTGTTTATCCAGACAACAAACTTGACTGGAGACTCAACAGTGAAGCCACAAGAAGGGACAGAGCAGACTGTATTTCTTGAAGAAGCTAAGTTCCTTCAAGGTTTGCAGCAAGATGTTACAGATCTTCCATAAGTCTGTTGTTGTGAGTTCCATCTCCTCTGCCATCATCTGTTGGGGTAGCAGCCTCAGAGCCAATACCAATACCAATACCTCAGAGCCAAAACCAAAAATACCAACCTAAAAAGGCTCAATAACCTGATAAAGAAGGCTGGTTCTGTTCTGGGGATGACTGTGGAACCTCTGGAGATAATGATGCAAAGAAGGATTTTGCATAAAAACAAGAAAATTATGGACAACCCTGACCATCCTCTCTATGAGACTGTCATTGGAAAACAGAGTCTCTTCAGTCAAAGGCTTCAGATTTGTCGTAAAACGGACCGCTACAGGAGAACTTTCCTTCCCATAGCCATCACAGTCTATAATAACTCCTAAATTAAATGAGCTACATCAGCATTTAATGTCCCTTTGGGATAAAGTATTTTTGAGTTTGAATTTGAATTTAATGAAAATTATTTGTTTAATTTTTCTTATTAAAATAATTTTGGTAAGCATAATGGCCAAAAATTTAATTAATACTGGATATCAATATTTCAGACTGAAGGAGTTTTACAAGAGTGACATGTTTTAAAGTGGGAAAAAAAACATAAATGCATCATCTTTTTGCAGTGTTTTTTGGGGGAGCTGGCAAGTTTGTCTTTGAGAAAACATGCATTTGGATTTTAAAGGACGTCTTTAAAGGAAAGGGCTAATAATTGCTGGAAAACATTTAAAAATGTATCTTTTTGTGGTGCAGAAACACTTCCAAAGGGCAGCTATGTGATTGTTCCCTCTTTCCCTCTTTCACATGGAGTGAAGCCAGTGGCATAGTTATTAATACGTTTAAAAACTGAATCATTGAGTCCAAATGGCCTTGTGGTGAGGCTGTTAATGATGCTGCACAGACCTTAGAACCATCTCTGTTCAATACTCAGTCTGTCCTTGAAGCTGTTCTCAGCTATTTCCTACTGAAGTGAGATTTTATAGTGCTATGCACACTAATGTGCAAGTCTTTTCACATTTTAGTTGTCAACATAAATTGCGCATGTAAAAAGTAAGATGTGAACGGGTCAATCGATTGAGTCATTAACCACAATTTTAAATTCTCTTATGCTCACATTATTAAAGAACTTGGCTGCTATTGCTTATTTTCTTATGCCTTTTAGAGTTTGTCATAGTCAGGGTCTCTCCCATTTGACCTTTTGGGGCCCATCACACAATAACTCCGGCATGATAGATGAGGACTCTTACCATGAGCCAAACTGAGACTGTCCACAACCAGGTCTAAAACACTGAGCTACACACACACCATGCTGCTGTCGCAGCATTGCACCGGCTTACTCTCTCATAAAGTTCCAAGGGCATCGATTCAACTCGGCTTCATTAATATGTATTGGAAATTATTTTCCACTTTGTTAAAGCGAGTCTTGCTCCCCTGAAGGCTGGTTCCTGTGGGAGTGTGCAAGCTCATGAGTGTATAGTTTGAGCTGTGCCACATATTGCAGATTTGTAATAAGTAATATACCATGGTTGTTTAAGAGTTTTGTTCCTTGTTATTACTTTATGCTGTTTACTTTCCTTTCTCTGTTGACAGAAACTTTTGTAGCTGGGAATAAAATTAGAATTCCTTTAAAGTTGATATCTTTGCGACAAGATAAATTATTTCTTTCCATTTGGTATCCTAACATACATTGTAGACTGATGCAATGTGTTTATGTACAAAAGGTTTCTGATATGTCTCCATATAACCCGGAGCAGAAACATCAATGGATTTTAAAAAAGGAGTGCCTGGGTTCATTCAGAGTTTGTCTTTTTAAAGGTTTCCCTTCTGAAGTCAATCAAACCTACAATGTTGAATTTTTATGTTCTCGCTGTGCCTATTGGTTTTATCCTGTTGCACTGTTACTCCACAGTACAGAAACAGTTTAGCTGTAGATATAGCTTTACTTTCTGAACATTTTATGGGATTGAGTGTTCCTTCTTTGATGAAAAAATAAAGTATACAGCAAATGGGTGAAAATTAATACTAGGGAAGCTTCGATGAGGTTTTATGCTGCCGATCACCAATACTGATCACATGGATTGGCTGTTAATTTTTTGATTTGGTTATAAATGCTACTGCCACATGGAGGAGGCAAAGGAGCTCAATTTTTTTCACAGATTATCTCATGTTATACTGTCACTATGTTGTGACAGTTACATGTAAAAACATTTTTATAAAAGTTACATACTGTTGCTTTAAGGAGACGTTCAATGTGAGTAGAATTGAACTGTCTGGTGGAGCTCGAAATATTACGTCTCAGTAGCACATAGTGGGGATCCAGCAACAAGAGCAGTCGGCGGAACTCTGTGTCCTCCACCCCTGAGAAAGGCTAGTCATGTAGCCTGATGAATTAAATTATTTTTCAGCTTATTTGCTTAGCCCTCTGACTGTCATGCTCATACGGGTGAGTGTTGGCAATTGTGTCCTGCTTTAGCTGCTGTCTGACTGCGATGGTTGTCTTTTTTTAGTCTCTGCAGTGAGTCTCGATAACTCACTGTACTCCATCAAGTGTTTGTTTTTTAAAATGTAATATTAAATTCATGGTATTGATGCATTTTGACGTGCTTACCGCCCCCCCAAGGTATTTTTCCATCACACGTCGCAAGATGCAAACTTCACATCACTTCCACACAGTGCAAAGGTTCCCCACGACAGACGTTTGCTTAGGATTTGTTGCCGTGCACTGCACAGTGTGAGGGAAAGGGGGAGATAAAACTGTGCACCTGGCCTCTGAAGGCTGCAAAGTATGAGGTACAGGTGGTTAGGTTTTGTGATCGGCAACAAAATACATTGATCAGCGAACACCGATCACATGCTTTTTCATGGAAATTGGCCGATAATGACTGGTAGCCAATTGATCGGAACACCACTAATTTATACAGTCAACAATGTGTGAAGTTCTCACAATATAACCTTGAGTAAAAATACCACAATTGCTCTGTATTTAAACATAAACTTAGAAGAAAAATGTATAAAATGGCTACATTATTATTTAAAAATATTATTATGGTTGCTGCTAGCGCTTTTAGAAATAACATTCATTTTTGATACATGGACTTAATCAGGAAAATTTATTGGACACCTGCTAAATGTATTAGTAATTTTTAATTGACTATTGCATAGATTATTAATGTCAATGTTAACTTTATTTGTATAGCACACTGAAAAAAAAGTTTACCAAAGTACTTTTTTTTTTAAACCAGAAAATAGCATATAGAATAAAACTGCAATAAAAATGCCTGAAAAGTTAAGACTTATAAGATCTATTTGGCATCATATTCTCAATAAGTCAAAGACTGAGGAAAAGAGATGAGATTTGAAAATATATTAAAACTATTTTGTGGTCTCAGCATTGAGGACATGTAAAGGTATGGTTTTCCATTGTCTTTTGGCAGGCACAGTGAGTGCTCAATCACCTCTACAATTTAAATTTGGTCTCAGAACACAGAGAAGAAACAGGCTTGTTGACCAGGGTGCTTTCAAAGGCGTGTGGTTATTGAGGAGATTGTGTAGATGGGAATGGCTAGACCATTTAAAACTTTAAAAGTGACCAATAAAATTGTATTATTCTGTTTCATGATCCAGTTCTTCATAGAGCAACACAAATATAACAATCTGATATTAGCTAGTTAATTTGTCAGTTTATGTGCTCAGGTAGCCAGTCTGTAGTTAGCTACTTAATAGACACACAGCTAGTGGCTTGACAGCTCCACCTTTGAAAGAGTTGCCTTACTAAAAGTGATAGATGGTGCTCCTTTACTTTCCACTGTCAGTTTTTCTGTTTGTGTCACAGAAATTTTCAGCCATTTCAATTTGTCTTTCTTGTAAGTGTGAGAAACTTGAAGTGGCCTTTTTTCAGTCAGCTGACCAGTAATGCACAGTAAGTAGTAAGTAAGCATGACACTGCGATCATCTCTGCTGCTCTATTATTTTCTGGAATCTTGGGAATATTGCAGTTGAAAAAAGACAAGGAAAGAAAGGTCTGACAGAGACACTAGCCCAACAATGAAGTGAAATTATGTAACGAATGTTAATCAGATATCCGTAGAAGCAGCCACCACACTGCACACCTTTTATTTATAATTCCAGATTTTTCTGGAAACTTGTCAAAGGTAGTCTTTCGTCAAGAGAGAGAATAATAGGCAGTTGGTGTGACTGTCTCTCATAATGAAACATTTTGTTTAAGGCAGCTGATAAATACATAGAAAAGCGACCCTATAAAACCAACTAAACAGCCACAAATATTTTGGGAGAGTGAATATGTAGTGCTTAATGTTTAGAGGAAAAACTTTTGTTTTACCCTATAGTGGGATTATAAAACCCCACAAAAGCACCATGGATTGTATTCAGTGAAACTTGCTTAATGTGACATATCGCATGTCTAATAACATCAATCATTTTGCCTCTGTTGTAATTATGCTCCAGTGAAGCAGACCCATGGCTCCTGAGCTCCTAATTCTTTCAGTGATTAGTGCCAATAAGTCTGTGTGTGTGAGTGATTTGGGGCTTGTGTTCCCTGTCATTGTTTTTTGACAGGGCATTTTGTTGGCAGACCTGGCACAAAGCTACCCTCATTGGGGAGTTTTGGGCTGTGAGGTTGACTTCATTAAGCTTTGCAGATCCCTTTCTAAGATTGCTCAATAGACCTGGTGACAAAACCCCTTAATGGATTATAATAGGCAGGTAGTTGGTGATTCAAGTAAAGATTAATGACATGGAAGTGATAGGAAAAGGAAGTCTTAGAAAGATGGTAAGATGAAAACTTTGTAAATATTCCATCCGATTGACATGATCTTTATATATAGTTTGCCTTACAGGTCTTATAGACCTATTGTTGATGAAAGTCAAGTATACTTTTAATACGACCCACTTTAAAAATATGGCCCTTGAGTAGATTAATAGAAATCTACTTTGAAATCACAGTTTTACTCCTTGGAGCAAGGAAAAAAAAAAACACAGCAACCTGCATTAGTATTATTAATATACAGCCAGATGCTTAAAATAATCCACAGAAAATACCATTAAATTTTTCAAAAGAGCAAGAAATGCTGGATCTCTCTCTCTCTTTTTTTTTTTTTTTTAATTTGAAAAAAAAAATTATGAAAGATTTTTACTTAAGGAAACATCATGCAGAGAGAAGACGATTCTGACTCTACACCCTTTTAGAAAAAGTAGATTTAAATGAGGTGTCAGCACCAACAAGATGGATAGGTCTCAGTTAATGCATTTTTTCCCTCAGTCACTTGGTAGGAATGAGGTCCTTCTTTCAACTCTGCCTCAACCCGGGATCGGCAGAGTAATGAACCCTATGAGGAAAGCACTAAGCATGTTTATCTGTTTTCAAGCCACTCTGCTGCCACAAACCTAAATTCCTTGACTTGACCCCAAGACTTATTGAGGGATTCAAAGCTCAAAGCCAATTTCAAAAACATGTCCTCAATCTCCTATTTACTCATGAGTGTGTGCATTGAAGAGAAAAACAGTGCTTTAGTGTATGTGGGTTAAGATTCATGTGCTTGATTTTACCAGTGCTGTTGAGGGAAGTGCACCTAAGGAGAAAGGCTCTCCTGGAAGAAAACTGAAGACAATAAAGTAGTGGCAGTGCATGCCAGCTAAACATACTTGACATGTTATTGGAAGTTTTAGGTGTACAAAAATAATTTGGTTCAAATTGCAAAAAAAAAAAAAAAAAAAAAATGCTGCCCAAATTTGAGCAGAGTCTGCAGACAATTTAAAGTGTCTCCCCACATGATAAAATCTTGGTTCAATTAAGCACAAATTGAAAATGAATCGAATATGTCTGGCACCAAATGCTGATTAAGTTTAGAAGTAACAAGTTATTTATTTCACTCAGTGCTGTGAATAAGTATTTGGCTGCTTGCAGATATTTTTCTTTGCTGTTTTGTCACACTTGAGTGTTTCAGATTATCAAACACATTTTAATACCAGACAGCTGAGTATAATCAGAGCAAATACAAGAATCAGTATTCAGATATTTTTCAATAGGAAAAAGGCTATTAAAATCAAGCTGTCCCTATGTGAAAAAGTAATTACCCCTTGTTTGTGACACACTTTGTGTCAAAACAGCCATCAAAGGTTTGTGATAACTGACAATTGTTTTAACATCACTGGGGAGGAATTTTGGTTCATTCTTTCTTGTAGAATTGTTTTAATTCAGTCACTTAGCCATAAAAGGCTTAACATTTCCTAAATTATTTTGGTCGATTATTTTCTTGGTTTGGAAAAAAATATGTAGCCTGTTCTTAACAGCAAGAACAGCATCAGGGTCAGTCTTTCTGTGAAAAAGGTTGCTGTATTTGGCTAAGTTTAATATGTAGGTGCTCAAGTGTGCTTTTAATAAAGGTCACTGGTTGTTTCTGATCCTATTTACTATGAAAGTAAATTGAAAGCAAAAATATGTGGTTTATAAAAGATGTTTATTTTTTGTGCCTAACATACTTGCATTTTAAGATTTTAATTAATTTGGATCTTGTTAGAAATGCCTTGCTGTGGCTGTGCTGGCAGATCAAATGTGTACCATTCTTGAATTTCAGTCACTGGCCACAAAAAGTTATTCTAAGTGGTTCTATTCTCTTAGAAGCTCCTAGAACTTTGCGCCCCTTAGAACGTTGGACCCCCATGCTCTAACTAGTTGAGATACACACTCCCAGTAGTTTGCCATACTCGTAACTATTAGTTTTTAATAAGTGCTATGGTTTTGGCACATAAAATAATTCTTTATGTTGCCATAGAAATAAGTTTGATAATTTTACAATTCTGTTTAACTGTTTAGGTATAGCTGTCATAAATGAATATCCTTAAACAGACAAACAAACAACAGAACAACTCTTCTACAACTTATCCTTTATATCCGGCAATCTCATCAAAAAGACAACTGCAACTGTACGCAGACACAAACTTATGTCCATCGCTGTCTCACATGTAACCAGGCTACACTTTACATGTTACTGTTTATACCAGTGGTGTCCGAAGTCAGTCCTCGAGGGCCAGCATCCTGCATGTTTTAGTTTTCTCCCTAGTGGTAGTAACTACCTCCTCAACATGTCATTGTTCTGTAGAGGCCTACTAACAAGCCAAAATTTGTTCAACACGTTATCAAGTGTGTTGAACCAGGGAGAAAACTAACTCATGCAGGATCCCGGTCCTGGAGGACCGACTGTGGACACCAATGGGTTATACCACTGGTGTTCATCTTTGATTCACTTAAAGTAATTTTGGTTTAAAGTAATTTTCACAAATTTAGATAAATGTTTTTACACCTTACAACAAAGGTTAGATGGATTTATTTCTAGATCCTCCAACCTTTGTTTCTAATTCAAGAAGTTTCTTTTCTAATATTCAGCCATATATTTGTGAAAAAAGATTTGAAACATGCAAGTCCTGGCCTTGAAAACCTTCTGGAGGGAGGTGCTTTTGTAGCTCATACAATCCCAAAAGGCAGCGGGTGACTTTGCTTTTGTCCTCAATGTCCTGCTTGAGCATGGGCCTCCTTTGTTTCCTCTTGACATTGTTTTGCTACTGTTGCTGCAGGCTTCAGGGAGAGAATACAAATGACACATAGAAGGGCACTAATTAACTACAGCATCTAAACAAAAATACACAAATTTTACATATGGAGTGCAAACTTTCATGTGACATTTTAAACAAATGAAAATTTTTAGGACTGGCCTGTTTTTTATCCTGACAATACAGGTGTCATTGTGACTTATTGTATCTGGTACAATAATATTTTAGTATATTCTCTGCCATTTTCTAGATTTGATTTACCTTCTCAGCATGGGGTACAATATGGCCTTTGGTCCTCATCACAAGGCTGCACAATTTAAAACAGCTGCCCTGCTTGGAAAATGTCTGATCTAACCACAGCCACAGACAAATGTGTTGGTACCCCTCTACAGTTCACCACAAAAAACCTACATACAAAGCCCTGAAAAACTTGAAACCAATCATTGATTATTCCATATTTAACACAAATCAGGCTTTGCTTTTGATGATTGTCTAAGCTGAATATCTCAGATAGTTAACTGAAATGGCATGCATAAAGATGGTGTTTTTAAATTAAATTAATTAAATTAGCATTCAATGGGAGAACATTTTGAAGTAATCACTGCCAAAAATGAGTTAAGTGCATTTGCCAACATGTAGCTTGGCCCAGTCTTCCTGAGCAAACTGAGCTGTTTCAGGTTTATGTGTGGTGTCTTCATTGTGCCATTTCAAGAATTTTCTGCAGATGTTCAATAGTATTTCAATCTGACCTCCTGGTGAGCCAGTTGAAAATGGTCTAAAGTTTTTTTTTTTTTTTTTTTTTCTTGAGTGCTTTTAGTTGAATGTTTTGAGTTATTTTTCTCTTAGCAAACAGATTACCTGTGACTGAGGTAGAGCATCTGGGGTCAGGTAGACAGTTGTACCATTGAGTAAAAAAAATGGGCAAAGAGTCATACTTTGAGATTTGATTGCATATACTGGACATATTATGTTACCATGTTATTAATATGAACACTTATGTCAATGTCAACTATTTGATAAAAGCAGTTTTATTATAAGATTAAAATAAATTGAGTAATCTGCCGTTACATCTCAGAGCACTGTTTTAGATAAAGAGATAGAGTGGGTCAAGTGAGATGTATAGCCACTAGAATTATTGTCTGTACTATGCAACACATCTTCCTCTTAACTGATGACATCTACATATTTGTGCTATTGATATTAGATATGACCAGGGAATTCAAACCAGTACACAGAGCAACCTGCATTACACAAAAAGCCACACATATTACAAAACCACATAAGACAATTTGGACCTTTTGTGAAGCTGGACTGTGATAAGAATATTCGTTCCTACTTTGAAAATAAAGTTTAAGTCCTTTCACTTTTGTTGAAACAAAGTTTGAGAAAACAAATTAAGCTGTGCCATTGATGTCCTGTTGCTGGCAAGCCCACTTTTCACCTGAACGTTTAGGTAATGTTAGAGTCTAAGTAAGCGTAAAAAGCAGCCCAATACTTTGCTATTCTGCATAATCTAAATGTACTTCAATAGTTTGTGCATGCACCCGATAAATCTGTAACACACATGTAAAATCAAAACTCAGCTGTCTCTACCAGCAAAAGTACTGAACTGATTCACTCACACAACCCACTGCCTGCCTAACCAGAGGAGAGTGGTGTTGTTTATTTCTGCTAATCTATGGTTAATTTTAGGTATTCCATACAAAAAAAAAAAAAAAATTGAAATTGAAATTACTTTTTATAAATAGTAGACTGTGACTACTCTTACTGTATGTCATTCAAGCAACATGTTCACTAACAGAAATTGTACAGCACTTGTGCCAATTACCAGTGAATAAGCACGTTTGTCCTTTTTTTGTTACTGTTAATGATTAAACACAACAAACTGGAAAGTGTAAGCCCTGTTGTATGACTGTTTTAAAATGCCTACTATTGCATTGGTACTTTGAAAACTCAGTGTTTACTAAGATGTTACTTTTATTTAAAAAAAGTGGAAGAATCATGGCATTAGAAGTTTCTCAGTGCAGGAGAAATCAATTGTTTTAATAAGCTTTAAGGGTGACAACAATTTTTCCCACATCTTAAGATGTTTATCATACAGCTTCCAGACACAAAGCATTTTCAATGCCTTGTGTTTGTCTGCCTGAGGCTGTTGCGACCTTCTGGAGTTGGGTCCACTTATCTTTGCTACCCCTATGTGCTTTAGGTTGCAGGCCTTCTGCCATTCTCACCACTCTCACCACTGTTCACCTCCAGTTGACAAATTGGTTCACATACACCCACTCAACACAAACACAATTATTTCTACACATACGTTCACCAACCCACCTACCCACACAAACACACACGCACAGACATACATATAATCCAAATGGTTGAAGGTCATACACGCACGGGTTACTATTACATCATTGTAGCCTGTCTGCTTTAATGCTGCATGCAGTCTGGGTTTAATAAAGTCAATCATGCAATTAGGAAACCATCTTAAAATATCCTTTTTGTAGCGCAAATCTGCGGCTCAAGAAGGTAACTATCAGAAAAGACACCATAGGACATGTTAAAAAAATAAATAAAAAATACAGTTTACAAGTACGAAATTTGTGAGCCAACAACTAAAATGCAAAATATATTTTCCCCATCACCCATCTAAGAAGATCAGTTTGTCAGTCATAGGAGTATTTGCAGTAACCACAACAAATTCAACATCTTATCTGCACTTAGTTGAACTGTAAAAATATCTGCTCAAACAGATTTACTAATAAAGTGCTGTTGTTTGTCTTAAAGCTTCACCCTGAACTTTGAACTTTTATGATTGGTAAACAACATTTGTGTTTTTGAGAGAGAGAAAGTCGGATTAATATTTCTGGAACTTTAAATCTCCAGATATTCTTTAATTTCTTCTCATAAAAATATCTCTACCCATCACACTAAAGCAGTTATAAAAAAGATCAAAATGAAATCAGTGCCTAGAATCCCTTTTCCATATCAGCGGTGCTCCTACATTACAGTTGTGCAGTCTGTGGATGTGCCACAGTTAATTCCACAGGATGATAGCCAGACTGTGAGCTTCTATTTGATTATAATCCATCTCCCTCATCGAAGATCAGGCCTTCTGATTGCTTTGTGCTGTGTTTGACAAGATTAAATCTTTTTTTTTCTTTTGTTAGACAAGAAGATTGCGTTAGATATGGTACTCCTAGTAGAGCTTTATTTAAACCACTGCACGACTAGAGACACCAATACAGACAAATGTCAGGCCACAGATATTTTTGTTTCATACATTATGAAACTTTTTGAGGTGATCGCTAATTCTGATAACATGGATTCTTTTGCTGTAATAGACAGATTTTCCAGATTTATTAAAGCAATTTGCCTGCCACACATCAGAATAAAATGTTAATCCAAAATAGAAAGCATGAAAAACCCTTCTAATGATTGCAAATAACTAGTAAAGGAACTGCCCTTTGAAAAATAACTTGCTCGTCCCCTCTGACTCCATATGTTCACTACCTAATGAAGTTCCGCGACTTCATTAACATCCTATAGCAGCTGCAACATGAGACACTGCCAAGTCATGAAGGAATATCACCCTAAAAGTCAATTAGCACAAAACTGGTGAATCAGCTTACTCCATTTGGACATTCTCTGCAAGTCATTTGGACCCAAGGAGATATAGACCATAAAAACTGAAACACTAAAGGCAGTGAATTTGTTTATCATAACTACCTTTACCAATGTTTTAATGAAAAATTTCAATTAATGCATGAAAGTTGGAGAGAATCTAGGGCTAAGGGTGTAACTCACTTCTGTTGTAGTGAAGAAAGAGCTCAGCTTGAAGACCTTGAGATTTACTGGTCTGTCTACGTTCCAACCCTCTCCTATGGTTGAGATATGGATCGTACTTAAAAGAATAAGATAGGTTGATTGGTTCTGTCACCTGGGAGGAATCTGGATTTGGGCCACTTCTCTCCATCAAAAGGAGTCAGCTGAGGTGGTTTGGGTATCAGGATGCTTCTTGAAGGTCTGCCTTGGGAGACCTTCTGGGTCCATTTCACCAGGACAGAACCTTGAAGCAGAGCTTATTAGAAGTACTATATATCCCTTCTGAGCAGGAAACATCTGGGTATCCTCAGAATGAACTCCAGATAGTTATACATGGGTTACTTTTGAGACACAATCTTAGATAAGATGAGAATGGATGGATGAGGAAGCGGTTGCCAGATTTGTGTCTCTGTCTTAGAAATCAAAATCTCATGTAAAGGCATTCATATATTGATGGCTCAGCAAAAGAGAATGATTAACTGTCATTTTACAGCTATTATGAAATACATTCTTTCAGCAATTCTATAAAACCACTAGTTGATGAAAGGACAATGTGTTTTATCATCCATCAAACAATGTCAACCTCTGGAACCATGGTTCTCAAACTTTCATACAAATACTACAGAATGTACTCTGCTGTAGTGATACGCAGAAAGAAACTTTGTTTGATGAAGGATGTTGATGTTAGCTGATGTTGTCTGCA
Organism: Anableps anableps; assembly: GCA_014839685.1. Classification (NCBI taxonomy): domain Eukaryota; kingdom Metazoa; phylum Chordata; class Actinopteri; order Cyprinodontiformes; family Anablepidae; genus Anableps; species Anableps anableps. The sequence continues at coordinate 11,211,594 of CM026087.1, read as the reverse complement.
TCTCTGAATATGTTGTGTGCCTTATAAGCTAAAGAGGGCTGGGCATTTTTATGGTGTATGACACAAAAAGAAATAAACTACTACTGGTATCAATTTTCAACAATTTAAGTTTATTCATTTGTTCAAGCACATTGGTATTTGCTTGAAACTGAAACTACACAAAAGTGACGAATATTTTGAGAACCCCAAGGATGGACTGAAGCGAATCACAGTGAACCAGGAATGGTTGCTGGTGGCTACATAGGCTGCTTTCCATTTATCTCTGAATTTGCCACTTGGATCTGGAAATGTCATGGCTACTAAATTACTCATGTTCTAGTCGGAAACCAGTTGAGATTTGCCATTTGCTGCATTCAGGAAGACTTTAATAAATTTTCTATATCCATATTAAAAAACCTTTGTACTCAACTCCTAAATGGTAAATCTGTTCAAATTTAAGCTATAAAATCCATCCATCTATCCATTTTCTTTCGGTTATCCGGGGTCGGGTCGCGGGGGCAGGAGCCTAAGCAGGGAGACCCAGACTTCCCTCTCCCCAGCCACCTTCGGGGGATTCAACAAGGTGTTCCCAGGCTAACCAAGAATCATAGGCCCTCCAAGAATAACCATTGTACTGCCTTTACTAAAACCTGTTAGGCACTGGCAAAAGTGATTTGGCAAGTCTGTCATGTGCAATAACCACATACTCAAATCTGTTGCAACACACAAATGCATTTCAGTTTTATATGTGGAACAATTTAAGGAAACTAAACAGGCATTCAAATAGTGAAAGAGAAAATCAGACAATTTTTCTTACTTTTTTTTCCGCAAAGTTATGTTGATAATTTGTAGTTTTTTAACAATTCCTTATTTTTAGAAATATAAAAAATAAATAATTATCATAACAACAAATAATATATAAATGGACAAAACCAAAATGAACCTGAAATAAAACTCTGTGAGATAGAAATGTGATACAAATAGACATCAGAAGGCATTAAAAAGTCTTATAGCTGTGGAGATGGAGAATCTCCACAACCACTCTTCTGCCCAGCCAAAAGGTTGTGGAGAATATGTCTGGGGTTGTCCATGTCAGCTTTTAGTTTGTCTCGTGTGACTCTCTGTAAAACAGTTAGTGAATAATCAGCTGGTTTTTTCACTTGTTTATCAAGCCTCTGTGTTTTTTGTCCTTATCACTGACAGGATTAATGTTCAGTGACCATTTTTGCTTGTAACCCAGGAAGATTTCCTAGATTTTCAGATTGGCACCACTTTGATGTCTCTCCTTTGCATTGATGTTGGCGGAGTGAATCTGAAATCTACAACCATTTCCATAGTTTTAGAAGGACTGAAGTGGAGACAGCTCCCAACAAAGCAGTCCGTGAAAAGCCCCTGCTAACAAGCTACTGTATTCGTATCACCTAAGTGTTTTTGCATCTTGCAGGATCTTGAGTTGTATTTAAAATCTGGCGTGTTCTCGGTGTGTACTGAGGGATGGAGCCAAAACACCCCCTTGTATCTACCCAGTGCTGCTCCGCCCTCACTTTGTCAGCCGTAAAAGATGGTGGCAGGTGACCAGATGTGATAGATTTTGCTGCTAAAGTTAAAGTGAAGGAGTTGTTATTCAATGGAGGAGACAGAGTGGCAGCTGGAGCAAGAGCAGCAGCCGAAGCGTTGGGAAAGAACAACAGATGTTAACACTTTACAGGCATTGGCAATTCCATCAAAAGTTCAAAATAATTTACGAGGTGAAAAGTATTAAAAAGTTTTGTGTTGCTACAATCAGACAAACTTTGCAGTAATGAACAGAAGCCGTAGTTTTCAGGGATTTACTGCATATTTGTAGCCAAAGGGTACAATTGCAGTTGCCTTGTACAAGTTCCCTCGTCACTGACCCAGAAGCCCCAGCAGTCACAGAAACGGATTGGCTGAGATTACTGCGCTCCCCAGCATCAAAAACGACATGCCCAGGGGCAAATTTGATTGGTTAAAACACAGCATCAATGGCTGTTTTCCACCAGGAAGAATGGAACCCCACAGCAATGCACTCGTGGAGCAGGGTTCATAATACATATTTATACCTGTGGTCTGTGGACCATTTATACCCTTAAAATTTCATTTATGTCCTGCTTCTTATCTACTCACCCCTGGCTATGTTCCTCATTTATGTTGGTAGATTTGCCTTTTGTGTATTTTTTTTATACAATTATATTTTTTGCTTCTCACATTGATGGAGAAAACCTCCAGTGAATCAGCAAAGAAAAGAAAGCAACAGCTTTTTGAGCAGACTTTTGAAAGACTTCCTGTAGTCTTACTGTTTTGTTCCAAACAATAGTTTGTATGGTATTAATGTGCTGTTGTTTCCAGAAGATAGTTTCACAATGAGGGAAAGCCACACGAGGTCATTGTTAAAGGAGCTGGTTGTTCAAAGCGTGCTATATCCAAGAACATACAAAGAAAGTTGAGCTGAAGGAAAAAATGTGGTAGGAAAAATCCACAAAATCCAAAATCCATTGAAGAATTTTGTGGAGCGTCATAAGGAGTGACCTAAAGCTGGAGTCAGCATATTAAGAACCACCACGAATGGACAAATCCTACACATGGGCAATAAATATCATATTCCTTGTATCAAGCCACTCCTGGACCAGAGACTGGACAACATCTTTGTTTAAAATATCCTTTTTTATCTTGTGTGATATTCAAATTTTTTTGAAATATTGAATTTGGTCTTGAATTTTCAAGATCTGTAAACCAGACTATCCAGTTTTTGATTCCGCAGGAGACATGAATACTTTTTGAGGAACGTTTATCTGATGTGATGAGAAATTGTTATTTGTGTGTTTTTTCACTTAATAACTACTATAATAATAAGACTGTCAATGGCTAGAAACTCCTGGATTGAAATTGCAGTGTTGTTTTTCTTTTTATGCAAATTTTGAGATGGGCCTTTTTGTTCTTTTTGGACAGCGGTTGTTTTGGTCTTTGAAGTCCTCCATGGAGATCATTTTGCCAAGTTTCTATCTTATTGTTCAATCTTTAACACTGACTTCATTTGAGCCAATTGAGGCCTGAAGTGCTTTATTTAGATGTTATTTTGGGTTGTTTTGCGACCTCCTGGTTGATTTCGTCAGTGTGCTCTTGGAATAATTTGTTTGATGTGCCTCTTGGGAAGATTCACCTCTCCTGCATGTTTTCTCCAGTTGTGAGTTAAAGTTGTCATCTTGGTTTGTTGGCATCCCAAAGACATTCATGACAAGTCATTTAGTTAGGTGTTCACTGAAAGTTTGTTGATGATCTGTTGCTTTTTGAGATCTTTCAAACATCAAAGATGTTCTATTTAAATTATTTGTTATATTTCCAGGTCAGGAAATCACCAGCCCTAGGTTTGGCTTGTTAAATAGAACTCAGTGTTATATAAAAATCGGTTTAATCTAGTTAATTCATGATTTAACAAAGGGGGGCATTATTATTTTTTTTTTTTACATAAGGGCAGGTTGGTTTTCCCTGAACAGTTAATTCATTTGTTTTAAGTATGACAAACCACCAAAAAAGGATAAGAAATCTGCAAGGGGCAAACACTATTTCACTGCACAGTATTGCACATGTGACCCCAATTCATGTGTCTATTTTCTGCTCCATACTACCATCACCTTTGAAAAAGACACTGTAATACATGGAACAACTTAGCCTGAAGCAAAAACTGACCTTTGAAGGGAGCATTTCACCTTCTTCTTGGTTTTACAACCATGGCCTCAAACTAAAAGGAGCTTACTCTTTCCAGTTGCGAGCTGCTCCAGTGAATACTGAAAATCATGACTTGAAGACTCGAAAGAACCAGATCATCTATAAAAAGCAAAGATGAGACGTAGAGGTTCCCAAACCAGACACACTCCTTTTCATGACTAATGAAATAAATAGGATACAAGTGTTCATAATAAGGACTGAACCAGTTGTTTAGGAAGCATGCCAGGGTAAGTCTTTTTTTCTGTCCTACCATCACAAACATAAACATGGGAGTTTGCTAAAATTTACTGGAACCATATTCTTTCGTCAGGTGAAACTAAGTTTCAGCTTTTTGACAACAAACACTCCAGGTGGGTTTGGATAGAAACAAATGTTTAATATTTAGAAAACCACATTATACTCACTTTTAAGTATGGTTGAGTATCTGTGATGGTGTGAACCTCTTTTTTTTTTTTTTTTCAAAGGCCCTGGTAACCATATGGGCTCAACACACGGGAAGCAGCAAACGACAGTGACAGGCCAAAATCATCACTACCCGGGGTGATGCCCAACACACGGGACACAAAAGCAATGACAGTGACAAAAGTTGAACATTTTTAAACTTTCATGTGTTGCGTTGCAAGCCTGTGTGTGCATGTCTATGTGTAGGAACTCGAAATTTCACATGCACAAATTTCACCGGTCGCTTGGCTGGAGAAGGGCAAGCGATTGTTGCCTTGCATGCAAGTTCATAGAAAATGAATGGAGAGAGAGTGATGTCGTCAAAGCTGTGTTGAATCCTTTAGAATGCAGAGCTTGTTGGTCTCTTTGAAATACCAGGAGATCTTAAATAAAAATCATGTAACCTCTGGCAGTAAACTGAAAATGGGTCACTTTGGGTCTTTAAGTGAGATAATGATCCAAAACATAGGGCCAAATCAATACAGAAATGGTTTACCAGATACAAAATGAATATTTTCCCCCATTAAATAAATTTACTCAAATGAAATCCTGGATTTTCCTAAATGTTTCAGTGTGAGATTATGCTGCTGTAACAGAAATATAAAACATGAATTTACTTTTAGGCTTCTTACAGATCTTAACCAGGGGTGCCAACATTTTTTTTTTTTTTTTTTTTTTTTTTGCGTCTATTTATTGCTTGGTATTTGGGCAGTGCTTTAATTAAGTCTAGTCGATTTATTTGATTTACATCATCCTTACAAGTCAGCAATAACCAGATATTGCTTGCAGGACACATGAAATTTTAAATGGAGACTCAATGAAATGCACAACTCTGAAACCAATTTAAAGATGTTTCCCTCTATCTTTATTAAATGTGCTATCAAAACCAAAGGCCATTATTGTTATTTTTTTCAAAAGAATCATAATCATACCTGGAAAAAACAGCTGCAATTTCCTGACAGATTAGAACTATTAAAATGATCCCTTTATGGGCATCTAACGGCTGTTAGATGAACAATTATGACCTCTGCGGTCATTGATTAAATTGGATCTACATGTTCTGTCGAGCAATAAAGCCTCTTTTCTGTTGTGGAGAGAACCTCGAAGGTACAGACAGTGATTTGCAGTGCTATAGCTTTTTGACTGACATAGAATCCTACATCGGTGAACAATGCTGTAATAGCAATGGAAATCTTTGCAGATACAATTGCTGGCTGCCATTATGCACCCAGGCCTCTTATGCTTTTGTGGAGAAGACACAAAATTGCTATGCTATTATCGAACCATTCCCCTCCTCCGCTCATCATCTCTTCTTGAATAAAGTTGCCCCCAGAGTGAGATAAGCAGGGAGTGGGAGAAATACAGCTTTTTTCCAAAAGATACTGAGACAAAGCTGTGTTGGTTATCAGAAAGAATGGTGAGGCGAGGATGTGTGAATGATGTGTACGTTTTTTGTTTTGTTTCTATCAGAAGAGCTGTGCAGGGCGGATGAACATGTTTGAGTTGTTTTTGATCTAACAGAGATTGGAACTGTTTTTTGTTGACCCAGTCTACCAAATCTGTTTTCATTTAGCATTTATAGTCTGCCCTTTTGAAAGTTTTATATGCTATGTAGTGTACATACATTACCATAAATGTCTCATCATTTGTCATATATCTAAAATCAAAAATCAGTTCTGATGGGTGAAACCGTTCCTTCTCAGTGAGTGGTCTCTATTACAATTGTAAAAGAGGCAAAGAGAATATTTATTGAAAATCAGATTGTACTTTCAATGAAATGAATTACATGTAATCAATTTATTAGCTATGATTTATCTAAAAAGCATCCATCCACCCGTCCAAATATACAGTCACACTTTTTTTTAGATATTTTGGCTGGTCCTGCGTCTTAGTCTTATAGTCAGGAGTGATTTATACATGGTTTTTTTTTTCTTCTCCTCTTTATGTTGCATTTTTTGACTGATGCTTTAAATATTCATTCATACTGATGGACATGAGCCAAGGACTAAACATTACAGTCTACACCCATGAGGACCGCTAATCATGGGCTCAAAGGTAGCTGCTCAGAACTGGAGGAACGATTCCACAATTGAATACATAAAGAATATGCTGTCCGGTGCCTGATATACGGCATGTGTCTCCGCTCCACCCCGGTGCGCACTTTACTGGCATAGCAAAACCGTTCCTGACCACCCTGATTTAGAGCATGGACATCGGTGCGGCAGAAACTGCCAGCAGACTTCCAAGCCAAAGTCAACAGCCAACAGTTTCCATGAGTTTGTTGAAAAGCAACTGAACACAGTGTGTCACCAGATCATATCATTAATATGGAGGTGGTCCCCTCACGTTTAAAAATTTCTAAATAAATACGACTTATACTTCAGTGTCTTTGTTTTTTTTCCCCTTCATGTTGCAATTTTTGACTAATGCAACTTATACTCCAGAGTGAAGTATAGTCCAGAAAATATGGCATTTGAAAAGAACCAATGTTTTTGATAGGTCAGATTTGAGGTATTTGTGATCACTACATTTTCCTTCATTCATCAATCCAACTTTCTTCATTAGTTCAGACCACAATCATTTGTCTGTCTGCAATTCTGACTGAACCCTTCTGCTGTTTTTTTTCACTCACATATTACCTCTCCTCCTCCTTCTTAGTCCCTCTTTTATGTCCCAAGGGAAAGGTATGGGTCTGATGAACATGGAGAGCCTAGAACAAATCAGTCTATTGATCCTTCAACATATCCCTCGGTCTGCCTCTCTGATCGTCAGCAGAAAACAAAGTGTTTATTAAGCAAAACCTTCCCAGTCTTTATCTTCCCCTCACCCAATCCCTTTTTATTTGCTCTATTCTGTTCCCCTAAAGGAGAGGCTGTTCTCTGGACCTGTTCACTCAACTGAGACTGGTTGTTTCTTCCAATTACATTTCTTTAAATGTTCTACCTGTCAGGATTCTTTATTTTATTTTATTCACATCCTTTGTCCAGAACCAGTTCTCCTGTTTGGCCAATTTAAAGTTTTCCTCTGCTATACCCAAAGAGAGAGCACAGAGCCTAGTTATTATGATGTACTTCACCAGTGTAGAGGCAAACGAAAGAAAGGGTGACATGGAGTGGAGTGTTTATCATACATCTGCTGTCTATAGGGCTTAAATTGGTCCTGAATTTCGTTGGGGATAATTGCATTTTGGGTTCTTTGAAAAAACCTGAATTTGATTGAAATGGAAAGCACTGCCTTCTTCCTCTAAAGATATATCAGTTCTAATTAGATTATAAAGAGCTGCAGATGTGGTAGAGGAGGGTGCTTGGAGTTGTGGTAGATATGAGGGTAAAATGCAAACATGTTACTGTGAGAACACTCAAACAGGCAGGGGAGGGAATGAGTACCAACAGTGGATTGAGATAAACCACCAAACTCAAAAGCCAAAGAAATTCCTGGATCGCAAGATCTACCTCGCTTTGGTTGAGGTAACCCCATATTGATAAGGTAATAGACAGAGTCAGAAGTTTTGCAGCAGAGCAACCAGCCTTTGCTTTGACAGACAGAATGGATCCATGTCATTCCCAGCCGCAGGGCTCCCAGGCCTTGCATAATCAATCATCCATTAATGGAGTAAGTGGCTGTGGAAGGATATTAAATGTTAATTGCTGTAAGGTATTGATAACACTCATTGATCTCCTGGATAATTGCAATCAGTGAAAACAAAGATACATTATAAGAGAGTAAGCCCACTTTAGCCAAAGCTGGAGCTAAACAATGATGTATGGATATTTGGATGAGACTTTCTGTTGCTCTTATTTCTTTGTGTCCACTAGGGAATGTTCTGTATTTACCAAAACTTTGAATCTTTCCTCCAAAGGATGAACTGATGAAACCAACTATTCATTTTGGACAGACAATCTTTTTAATTTTCCTAGATCATAGATTAATTTCTACCACTTAGATTCTTACTTGACAAGGATAACATTTACATTTGCCTTTTGCAGTAACAAGTGATTGTTTAGCTATATATTTTATTGTACTGAGAATAATCTTCCAATCAAAATGGAAAAGCAAGGAAATATATCCTGACCTTTTTTTTTTTTTTAGCATCATGGTGCAAAAAGAATTTTATTCTGAGTTAATTTTTCATATGTGCAGTAAAAGCATTTGTGTTTGTATTTTAATTTCTGTTCTAACAATAAAAAATATACAGCAAATTTGTTTCCAGTTTATTTGACAGGAAAATATGTTGTACATAAATACCTTGTTTGGAACTAAGCATGGGCTAGTTTGAGCCTCTCATGGCATGATAACCTCAAGTGGAAATACCACCAGTTTCAACGTAGTTGCTCAAAAATGTAAAACAAAAATGTTTAACAAGATATTACTCTCCTATTTCAAACAGAAAAGAAATATTAAAATTGCTGCTAAAATAATTCATATTGATCATTAAAGGTGTAATAATATCTAAACTATTTAGATTTTGAAACAACATGCATAATAAAGTTTTATGTGAGTAAAACATAAAACTTTATGGGGGGGAGTTGTAATTTGTCACCTGGAAGTGCCAAGTTGTTAGAATAGTGTTAGAATAGTGAAATGGGGACAAACCTCACAGCACTTAGCAAACAAGAGCATCAAGGGGTGGGAAGATTTGGCTCCATAGAGCCTCAGCAGCCCCGGACAGACAGACAGACAGACAGACACCAGTTACTCCCAGAAAGTAGCTATACGCCTGATGCAGAAGCAGGTTGGCAGCAAAGCACAAAAGCAGTAGCCCTCAGGATAATAATGCACAGGAGTGACATAGGGTACTGAAACTGCCTGCCCAACCTTACGATACATCCCCCAGTGTAGATCAAGCTTAGAAACCGGTCATCCTGGTTGCCAAGCACCTACACAAGCTCTCAGCAACAGAGCTGCTAAATACCAAGAAAGATGAACTCCCCCACAGCCCCCAACCCACTAGGCAGGCATCAGCAATCCACAGCGGCCAGGACTCAGAAACACCAACAGAGGGAGGACACTTGCCATTCTACCTGTCAGACAACCCCAAGGAGAAAATCCCTTGCAATACTGCTGGAGCCTCCCCCAAGGTCGTACAGGCACCAACAGTTAGGAAGAAGGGGATGGGGCTAAGGTAGCAACATGAATCCCCAGCTGGGAAGAAGCCCTTCCAAATGGCCCCAGGCATGTGATTGCAGCTAGGGACCCCTGGAAATCCCCAGCAATAATGATAGAGAGGACCCCCCACTGTGGAGCCACCCCCCCCCCAGGTGGGAGAGGTCAGGGAAAACTCAGGCTGGACGCCGCCCAGGAACCAAGGATTCAGCAGACCAGCTAGCACCACAGCAACCAGTAGGCACCAACAGGTGCTTATTACACAGAATGTTAAACCTTTTGCTGTTCTGCTCCTTATAAAATAACACAAGTATAACAAACTAGTGGAACCTCTAAATGCAGATTTAATTTGTTCAAACAGGCAACTTAGTGTACTATTTCAAGACTTGAAATTAAGAATTTGCTCTGTGGACACTTAATTCTGTCTGTACTTCAGAATATCACAAAAATGTGCCATAGCATTTTCATTTTCAAGTTTGTTTTGACACTGGAAGTGAGCAACTCTATCAAAATTGGAATATAAATACCTTATTTTAAAAAGTCTATCATTCTATCCTATAGATGCACTAGAAATGGTAATTAAATAATTTTCAAATGTATGTCCATTTATGAGTCATGCCACTCATAGAAACAGGATAGTACTTTCCACAAGACTTTTTTTTTTTTTCGGGGGAGGTGGGTGAATTTTTTTCAACAATATTTTGGAACAGATAAGTTTTTCTTTCTTACTCGACTGGGTAACTGACCTATGTCTATTGGGAATAGAATATAGCAGGATTAATCTGACCTTTTGTCTGAACAAAAGAGTCCAGTTTTTGTAGTTTTTCTCTCTCACTAAAGCTTTTACGTGAGAAATTAATGTGCTTGTGAGTGTATGATATGGTGGGTTGGGGTGTGACGAGAGTTACGGCAACTCCCCGGCCACCTGAAAGGAATTGGCAGGCCCTGGTGAGGCTTCCTTCCAGAATGCTTGTTGAATAATGCATGGCCTTCAGAGTAGTCGGGCCCTCTAATACCACATTGCTCTGAGACACTCCTCCTAAGATCAATAACACTTAGAAGCTGCTTTATAATGAAGGAGACACTAAAATTCCATCATCAAGTAATTAGTTGAACTCTGCCTTCCATTCCTCACCCCTCCTCTCCAATTTTTCTCTTACCACGGTGAAATCCCAGGCACACCATTTGTTAACAGTGAGTAATGCAGAGACAGGATTTCCCTTGATGGAGTGTTTTTGAGCTCCAGTGAGGAAATCTGTCAAGGCAGTTTGCCATCTTTGAACACACAGAATTTAAAATCAGGAGCTGAATTCCTCTATGGAGATACTTGCAAACAAGAAAGAAGGGATAAAATATAAACAGTGTAAGAAAACTGAGTAAATGTTCAGTTTCTTGCATTTGGTTTCTTATTTGACGTTTCCTTTCTTGTCTTAACTATTCGAATACCTGGAGGTCATTCATTACCACTTTCTACTTGACTCTGGGAGCATATCAAGAAATTATCCCCTCAACTATGAATTAAGATGTTGCACAGAGCGGTAACTCAATGCTGAAGGACAGTCCAGCAGACATCGGCAGGGTTTGGGAATGTATTGGTTATTCACTTATACTTTATGTACACTGTCTTGCAAAACTGTTCATTACCCTCAGATTTTATCACATTACAACTATAGTGTTCATGAACTCCTTAGATTTGACTATTTGCACACATTTATTTGCTTTTACCAAGAGCCCTCAAAAGATCATTGCTGGAATCTTGGATTTAGCCATGACAACTTCTTATCTCACATCAATGGAGTTCTGAATGTGAAGTATGAATGTTTTGTGATCCTGAGGGGTAATGCTCCAAAAGTTTTTTGTTTCTGTCATCATGTGAAACTCTGATATATGAATAATTCTATTTTCTGTGAATCACGTTTTATTTAAAAATTACTTTATTTATACACAGTGAAGAAAAAAGCTATTTTCTTACAGAAGATAAAAACAAGAGTTAATGAAAAACAACAACAAAACAAATGGAAAGCAAATTACAAGCTAAGCAATGCTAATGATGTAAAAAAAAAAAAAAAAAAAAAAAGTGTGCAGAAATTGTAGTTAAAAGAAATGATGTTGGTTTGAAGGACTTAGGAAACAGAATTTGGTTAATAATGATAATAAGGACACTGGAGGTAGACAAAAATATCTTGGAAAAATATTCTACAATCCCAATTGTGACATTTAAACTAATGTCACATCTAATAATATAATATACAAGAAGCTGACTATAAATCATTGTTTTAATCTAACTAGGGTAAAAATTAATGAATCATAATAAAACAAATATAAGCAATTAAATAAAATCTATAAAAAGCTCAGAGTTTTGCAAAGCTCATAGTACAGACTAACATTAAAATAAAAATAGGAATAAGTAATATTAATTATTGAAATTTAGTTAAGACCAAACAAAAAGATGCATCTTAAGTTTGTTTTTAAAAATATCAATGACCATTGGATTTTTTTTTTGCTTTACTTTGGGTATTATGATATGACTTGAGGGATATGTATGACTTATACCAGGCATGTCCAACTACATTCCACAAGGGCCAGTGTCCTGTATGCTTAAATTTGCCGCTGCTGTAATTCAGCTGCTTCAGAAAGCTGATTTATTTAGAACTGACTTTGGACATCACTAGCTTTTATGATAAAACACTTAATAACAATTGCCTAAAGCCACTTTAAAATCTATTAAAAATGCACAGGTAGACAAGCTTCAGGATTACAGAAAACCTTAAAATAATCAATTATAAACATACGTTGAATGCTTGTATATTTATGAAACCCTGGTAGTGTGCGTTTCTTTTTATTCAGTAGATTGAACACGTGTTAGAAATCAGGAGTGTAAAACAACCTCAGCCTGGAGATACCATCATATCTACAGTGATGAATTTACATTTGGGTCTCTCTCTTAGGAATGCAATAGAAAAAAATAATAGAATATTTTTTTTCTTATTGGCCTTCCACTTTATAATTGTGCATTACTTTGTGTTGGTCTGTCACATCAAAATAGAACACAAAGTATTTAGTTGTCATGTGACAAAATGTGAAAAGGAATACTTATGCAAGGCACTGTACATGGTATCATCTTTTCTGGTCCCATTCTGTGAATCTGTGTAAATCGCTATAGTGGAGCTCTATAGACATAAGCACTTTCTGCCTCACTCCATTGGGAGGCCAGAGGTCATTGGGCAATAATGCAGTTTAAATGCACTGACATGAGGTTTGGGGTTCATTAGGGCTCCATTAAACCATTTGAGTGACACCACTCTCTCTGGGAGCTGGAAGCCAGCAGCAGATGTGCAATTTATCCCAAACTGCCTCTGGTATCTTTGATGTAGTGATTTGTTTAAATTTTTTTATGTGTAATTCTCGACTAAGGGTTGTTTACAAAAAAGGTATTTGAGTGTTTGCATTGGTAAGCTTAAAATATGTCCTGTTGATAAAGCACTGATTCCTATTAATTTATTTTAAGCCCAACACCACTGCATTTTTGTTTGACTCATCAATATCTTCCCTATCTTCATTCATATTCACAGTCAGCATCTGTAAAAATCACTGTAGTCATCTGCAAGTAACCAAATTTATAAGGCAAAAGCACGGATGGGAATTGCCCTGGGAAGCATGGTTAATTTGGACCAGGGTCAGCATCTCATTATTCACTTTCCTCACTGTTTATTGGTATGAGATAGACAAAGGAGGTAGAGAAGGGGCAGTCGGGGCTTCATGATTCTATGGGGCATCTCTACTTTTCACACCCCAAGTTCTTTCAGGTCAAGTGAACTTCAAGCCCTCCTCTGTCAATCTAGAATAATAGCAATTAACTGGAAAGAAGATTTTGCCCTGGGGATGTGCTCTGGTGGTCCATTAGCAAAAAGCAGAAGTCTTGGTCCGGGCTGTAATTAGGTCTCCATGGGTTCTTACTGTCCTGCAGTCTAAGTTAAAATGGTGACAGAATTGAGAACTAGGATGAGCCTGAATGAAAACTGAAGAATATGTAATACGTAAACACTAGTAAGACCAGATTAGTGCAGTTCCAGTGCTGTTGAATGTCTTGTCTCTCAAGATAAGCATTAAAAGCAAGGCCTTAAAGATATCCAATAATGATCTTGACTTGATTTTTTTTTTTTAAATCAAGAATGAAGATATGTAAAGGTTTGTTCATGATAGAACAATCTAAAATGGGTTTGATTCTGTTTCCTGTCTTTGTGCTGCAATTTACAGTAGTTTTGTTAGAAAAACAAATAGCCAATCAGGAATCCTTGTGTGTGTGGGGGCTATATTACCCTATATTCTTCAGGGTATTCTGTATCCTGGTTCTAATCAAAATGATGTATTAATCCCACAGGGACATTACCTATTCAACTTAATAATGGATCAACTGATCATAACTTGATTTGTAGCCAGTGGGAGTTATCTTCACAGCCTCAGGGCCCACCAGCTGACCTGGTGATGGCTATGCTGCTAGTTCTGGTCAGAAAAACAAATCAACAGTGAAAATAGGAGCAGATGGATTTAATATAATGGATTAGCTATTATTAGTGCCCTTTTAAAGATGACAATAAAATAAATCCAAGTACAAGAAGTATATTTTGTGCTTGTAGAGCATAACCAGGCTGTAAGAAGTAGAGCTTCAAAATAAAAAGAAAACTGAGGCAAGAGACAAACAGGACAAATTATTGAAAACTGCTTTTAAACTCAAACTGACTATACATCAGTGGATCAAACATTTAAGACCCATAGCTGTAAAAAGTAAAAATCTGTGCAGAAATCTTGCTTTAATGTAATTGAAATGTGAGGGTCCCTGTCATGACCCGCCAATCTCAAAGGCAAAAAAGGCTTTCTGTCTTTAAACATAGCAGAGTACTTGAGGTGCACAAGTAAGGCCTTGCAATGTGCCATTGCTGGTTGGTTGGTTGGACGAACACAGAAGACAGTCATTTACATTTCTTTAAAGATGCTGAGGGTTATGGAACAAAAGGTAATTGCTGTATCAAATGATTTTCACCTGCAATGAACCAGATGATTAACTGGGATGTCCATGAATACACAGGTATTTCCTTGACCCAAATTAAGGTTTTTACTCATACTAACTGCTGCCCAGTAACTATAAGATGCCACCTTATAGTCACTGGGCTCCATGATGATCAGTGAACCTTTCAATGGAACAACAGAGTTTCTAGTTGTGCAGGGGTGTCTAACGGTGGCTGCAAGCATCCTTTTTCATTGCAGGTACTCTTCTTTCTGTTGAAGTCTTGCTCTTTCAACAGGACAAAGCTGCTGTTCACAATGTCCATCATAAGGAATTCTTCCAGGAGAAAATAATTTTTCTCTGCATGTTCCCCTGATCTAAATCCCATTGTTGATGATTTAGGTATAGATGACATGGGAAGTTCAGCCTGTGGATGCTGTTTAGCAACAGTGGTCTACACACACACACACACACACACACACACACACACACACACACACACACACAAAAAAAATTCCCTTCTCACCCTCCACGGGTGGTCTTTTCTCAACCTCTGAGCTCGGGTCCTCTACCAGAGGCCTGGGAGCTTGAGGGTTCTGCGTAGTATCTTGGCTGTGCTGAGAACTGCGCATTTCTGGACTGAGATGTCTGATGTTGTTCCTGGGATCTGTTTTAGCCACTGCTCCAGTTTGGGGGTGACTGCCCCGAGGGCCCCAATGACCACAGGCACCACTGTGGTCTTCACCTTCCAGGCCTTCTCCAGTTCCTCTCTGAGGCCCTGGTATTTCTCCAGTTTCTCGTGTTCCTTTTTCCTGATGTTGCAATCGCTTGGTATTGCTACATCCACCACAACGGCTTTCCTCTGTTGTTTATCCACCACCACGATGTCCGGTTGGTTCGCCATTACCATTTTGTCTGTCTGGATCTGGAAGTCCCACAGGATCTTAGCTCGGTCATTCTCCACCACCTTTGGGGGTGTGCCCCACTTTGATCTCGGGGCTTCCAGTCCATATCCTGCACAGATGTTTCTGTACACTATGCCCGCCACTTGGTTATGACGTTCCATGTACGCTTTCCCTGCCAGCATCTTGCACCCTGCTGTTATGTGTTGGACTGTCTCAGGGGCCTCCTTGCACAATCTACACCTTGGATCTTGTCTGGTGTGGTAGATCTGAGCCTCTATTGCTCTGGTGTTTAGGGCCTGTTCCTGTGCAGCCAGGATGAGTGCCTCTGTGCTGTCCTTGAGTCCAGTTTTTTCCAGCCATTGGTAGGATTTCCTGATATCAGCCACTTCAGTTATTTGTCGGTGGTACATCCCATGTAGGGGCTTATCCTCCCATGATGGTTCCTCCAGCACCTCAACCTCTGGTCCCCATTGTTTGAGACATTCGCTGAGCACATCGTTGGTTGAGGCTTTGACCTTGATGTATTTATGGATCTTGGATGTTTCATCCTGGACAGTGGCTCTCACACTCACTAGTCCTCTGCCTCCGTCCTTACGGCTCGCGTATAGTCTCAGGATGCTGGATTTAGGGTGGAATCCTCCATGCATGGTTAGTAGTTTCCGAGTTTTAACATCCATGGTCTTTATCTCTTCCTTTGGCCAGCTTATTATTCCTGCAGGGTATCTGATTACTGGCAAGGCATAACTGTTTATCGCACGGATCTTGTTCTTGCCATTGAGCTGACTTCTCAGGACTTGCCTTACTCGTTGGAGGTATTTGGCTGTGGCTCCTTTCCTTGTGACCTCATCGAGGCTGCCATTTGCTTGTGGTATTCCCAGGTACTTGTAACTGTCCTCAATGTCTGCTATTGTTCCCTCTGGGAGTGAGACCCCTTCTGTGTGGATGACCTTCCCTCTCTGTGTAACCATCCGATCACACTTCTCTAGTCCGAATGACATCCCAATGTCAGTGCTGTAGATCCTGGTGGTGTGGATCAGTGAGTCGATGTCTCGTTTGCTCTTAGCGTACAGCTTGATGTCATCCATGTAGAGGAGGTGACTGATGGTGGCTCCGTTTTTGAGTCGGTATCCGTAGCCGTAGTCTTGTTGATGACTTGGCTGAGGGGGTTCAGACCTATGCAGAACAGCAGTGGGGACAGAGCGTCTCCTTGGTATATGCCACATTTGATGGACACTTGTGCAATTGGCTTGTAGTTGGCTTCAAGGGTGGTTTTCCACATCCCCATCGAGGCTGCAATGAAGGCTCTTAGAGTCCTGTTGATGTTGTACATCTCTAAGCATTCAATGATCCAAGTGTGTGGCATTGAGTCATAGGCTTTCTTGTAATCAATCCAAGCCGTGCACAGGTTGGTGTGTCGGGTTTTGCAGTCTCGGGCGACTGTTTGGTCTACCAGGAGTTGGCTGTTTGGCTCCTCTGGTATTTATGCCGATACCCTTCTGTGCTGTACTCATGTATTTATCCATGTGCCCACCTATCTTAGCTGCTATGATGCCTGACATGAGCTTCCATGTTGTAGAGAGACAGGTTATTGGCCGATAGTTGGATGGGACCGAACCCTTTGAGGGATCCTTCTGGATCAGGATTGTGCGCCACTGATTAGCCACTGTGCATTGCTGTTGTGGGTCGCCTCCCTTTCCCATATGCCTTTCCAGTACTGTTGGGTCTCCAGCCTTGGTGGGTCTGCTGTTATTACCCTGCCATTGAGAGTACACTTTAGCTGGTTGGGTGGAGAAGAGCCGGTTAATCCTCCTGGCTTCATTTTCTCTTGTGTACCTCTTTAGGCGACTGGCCAAGGCTTGGAGCCTTTGTTTGGCAGTTTCGAGCGCTTCAGATATGGGCATCTGGCTGTACCCCTTGGGTACTGGTCTTTTGATCGCACCTCTTTGGAGCTCTGACAATTGGCTCACTTCCCTCCTTGTTACCTTGATTTTAGCCTCTAACCGTCTTTTCCATGGTGGGTATTGAATCTCATGGTTGCTCCTATAGCCGAGCATCTCAAGGATCACTGATGCTGAGTTGTACACCAGCTCATTGGTTTCCGTTATGGTGTTGGTAGGGATCGTTCTCAATGCTGCATTCACATCTGCAATGAGACTTTCTGACGGTACTTCACTCAGCCGTTGTAATTGGCATCGGGATTGCCTGGTGTTCATTCGGGCCACGATCCTACCTCTCAGGTCAGTTGCTGCCTCGTTCAGCTGTGATGGTTCGTTCATTATTGGGGCTGCATACCCAATCTCCGGGTGGGGAGTTGAAGCTAACTCCCCTCTGACCTGGCGTCCTGGCTCCCCCTTGCCGTAGCATTTGTGTTGTACCTCGTCTATCTCAAGTTGTGACAGCATTTGCCGTTTGCGGATGTTGGAACACTGAGCTACTAGTTGTTTGGCAGTTAGTGTTGAATGGGGATGTCGACGTAACCATTCCTCCCGCATTCTTTGCATGTAACCCCTCTGACTAGGGTTACTTGAGTAGTAGCATTCCAACAGATCCAAGTTTTCACCTCTCGCCCAATTCCGTCTTGTTCCAGTACCTCATTTTTCGTGAAGGTGCCCTGGTTCCCCAGCACCTGACGCAGACCTTGTTTGGCCGGGCGACGTCTGAGCCGGCATGGCGTGTATTCCTTTGTCACTCATCATGAGGTAGGCAGTAGCGCGAAGGATCTTGCCTAAGGACCCACACTGGATATCTCAACCAAGCGACCCGGCCTGGATTGGAACCCCGGTCTCCCGGGTGAAGGTCGGGTGACTTACCCATTGAGCTACCCAGCCGCTATACACACACACACACACACACACACACACATATATATATATATATATATATATATATATATATATATATATATATATATATATATATATATATATATATGTGCGCTGTCTTAAATGGGCTTAAATTTTTACACATTCTGTTAGTTTAAATGCAGTTTTCAAAAATGTATAAAAATTAATCATTCCCTCTCTTGCACCTGTCTCTTTTTTTTGCATTTTAAATTTGTGCTTAAAACCTTGTGACAACCTAGCTGTGTTAAATCTATTGTCCAATCCATTGTCTATACCCACTTATCCTTGAAGGGTCGCAAGGGGGCTGGTGCTTATCTTATCTTGTGTGAGTCGACTTTGTGAAACACCTAACTTTTTATTTTATTTTAAGTTATTTGCTGTTTTATGTCAGCAACTATAAATGCACAGCTAATGTCATGTAAGTCCATTCTTCTCCTGGAAGACTACCAAAGCACTAAAGCACAGGAGACTATGATTAGTGTTATTATATATTATGGGACAAAGGACAGATTATTGACAAAATCATCCAAATGTATTAAATGATGGATTTTATTTTCTAAAGAAAATCTATGGTGCTTAAATTGCTCCTTTTTGATATACTTTTTTTAGTGGACTTGAGAAACATTAATAGGCTGAGCATGAGATGGGCCTACAGTGTAATACATATTTTTTGTTACTTTCAAACTCGCTTGTTTGTCAATTCTTGGTTGTCTTTCTGAGTAAAGCTCACTGAGATCATAACATTTAAAAAATTAGAGATATCAAAACATATCTTCCTGAATTAGTCAAGGGAGAGGGGTATTTTTCTAACATGCAATGTACAAGATAAGCCACATCTTAACTGGCAACAGAGGCCATGTAGGACTAACACTTAAAAGTTTGGATGGGCGAAAACGGACAACAGTGCTTTAGATCTAATTATGCTTGCTATAAATAGCAGTGTTTTCTTCACGATGACAGCATTTTGGACTGATGAATAGTTTTTTTTTTCTTAGTGCTGGCAAGGATTCATTTGCTCTTGTCAATCCTGATAAGTTTGTGCATTAAATATCAAGTTTATTGAGGCATATTTTTACACAAGCTTAATAAATTATAGATATAATCTTACTAACTTGAAAGGCGTATCAACACTATGCTCAGTGGCTTTAAATGCATACCGGTTTTCTTTTCTCTTCATTTAAAATTGTGTGCTCAAAACCAGTCTTTCAAGAAGAGGTTGGAAAAAAATTAAATAAGAACCAAACTCAGGTTAAGTAAAAGGTGCACTAGTATGTCATTTGGAGAAGTTTTATTGTTACCAATGCATATTATCACAAGAAATGTTCTATTTGAAATAGAAACAGCTTTACTGGCCAAATTTGTCATACAAATGAGGAATTTACCTTTGGTTCCATTTTGCTCTCAATATACAGCCTTTTGAAATATAAATAGATGGAATGTGGTAGGAATTTTTTTTTTTCTTGTAAATACAGTGTTTTTAAGATAGAAGAAGACAAGGTTGCATTAGTGCAAATGTTCATCAGATTGATCTGGGCACTCTAGAACTGTTGAGTGTTCATCAGTGTGACATCCTGCAGCACCAACCTGAAGGTGAAAATCTAAACAGTTTGTGTCCAGGATGTGTGAGGTCTGCAGAAATGTTAACTGTCTTTTTCTTGACCCTAGACCTGTACAAGTCCTGGGTTATGGTGCAGTTTCAGTCCCAAAATTAAGACTATTGCGCACCCAGCAGTGGCTACTTCTTTGACAGAGGAGGTTCTATCCATTCCAAAGCCAGCTATTGATCTGATTAATGATAGGCCAGCACAAATAACTGAGCGGCCGCCAGAGGTAACTTAGCAGCCGGTACTAGCAATTGAGGAGACTACTCACTTGTGTTAGCATTGGAGAGGCTAGTGACTAGCATACCTAGGCTGGTGACCCACTGGATTGCCTTCTTTCTCTGCTGGCCATTAGCTTGGATAGGCTAGCAACTAGCATGCCTATAGGCTGGTCACCTGTGACTTCTACTTTTTTCTTTAAAGGAAACTTTATCAAGAAAACTGGTTGGTATACAATATCTGTAAGCGCCATTCATTCGATCCATTGGCGTGTCCTTTTGACAGTTTACTGTTATCCAAAGTGACGCCAAGCATAAACATACTCTAAAATACGGAGCTTAAGTTGTCTTTTAATTGATGCTTCCGTTTCGGCAGATGGCTGAAGGGCGATTCCTCTATTATTTTTAGAAATATAAATATGTTACATAAAACATCAAAATAGATACAAAAAAAAGTAAACATTAAATGTTCACTTAAAAAATGACTTGAAACAAATTCAATTCATTCTTCCTGTTTATGATATTTGGGCTGGTTTTAACATTTATATTTGTAATGTTTGTCTCACAAAAAACACATTGGGTAGTTATATCCTTTAAATGGATCCATGAAAGTTAAAGGGTCATATTAGTATGTTCACAAATCAAATATAGGGTTCACAAATCACAAACTTGGTATTAAATATTCAGCTTTTAGTGCAGAATAATCTAATCTATGTTTGGAGAGTCTGAGCATTGAAGTTTTTGAACTAGAGCTAATAAAAGATACTTAAGATAGTGAAAAATAAGGTGGAATCACCCTTTAGCCATCTGCCGAATCGGGAGCATCAATTGAAAGCCAACTTCAGCTCCATATTATACAGTGTGTATATGCTTAGTGTCACGCTGGATTTTAGTAAGCTGTCAAAAGAACACGTCAATGGATCTAATGCATGGTGCTTACAGATATTGTATACCAATCAGTTTTCTTGATAAAGTTTCCTTTAAAGAAGAAAGTACAAGTCACGGGTGACCAGCCTATAGGCATGCTAGCTGATAGCCTATCCAATGCTAACGTTAGCCTATCCATGCAAATGACCAGGAGAGGAAGAAGGCAATCCAGTGGGTCATCAGCCTTGGCATGTGAGTCGCTAGCTTCTCCAATGCTAACACAAGTGAGTACCCTCCTTCTCATTTGCCAGCGCCACCCGCTCAGTTACCTGTTCTGGCCTATCATTAATCAGATCAATAGCTGGCTTTGGAATGGATATAGCCTCCTGAGTCAAGGACGTAGCCACTTCTGCGTTGGCATTGATTTTAATTTTGGTGCTGATACCGCACCATACTGGGTGAAGGGAAGATCACGTCAGATGATCCTCTCTGCAGAGATGATTGTTCATTGTGGTCTGGCCTCATGGTTTGTAAATGAACCAAACTACAAAATAATGTATGTCCACAAGACCGACTAAAATATACCAGTGCAGAAGATGACCAGCAGCTTCTGTGACAGGTTGTACTTCTTGCCGCAGAAAGTAGAGTCTCTGCTGGGCCTTCTTACAAACTGTAAGAACCTCCTCAGATTCCCAAAAATGATGGCTCCTAGGAACCAGAAGTAATCCACAGTAGACGGTAGTTGAGAACGATGAGGGTAGGGAATATGCGGGGTGTTCTCTGGAATTCAACCCTTATCTCCACAGTCTTGAGCAGGTTAAAATCTATGAAATCGAAGGATTTCATGATCACAGATGTCAAGACGAAAGGCATGTAGTTTATCCTGTGATGGTGTGTTTCTTAGGGACTGGAATGACAGTGGAGCAACTGAAGCTGAAGGAACCTCACACAGCTCCAGAGACTTGTAGAAGATCTGAGTGAAGATTGGAGCCAGCTGGTCAGTGCAGATTTTCAGACAGGAGGGGGTGACACAATCAGGTTTTGGGTCGTTTCTCAGTGAGATGTAAACAAATGGGTTTGAGATGTTAATGGTTGCTTATCAAACCTAGAATGATAGTTATCTACCAGACTAGTGCTTTGCACAGGGTGGACGGATTGGTTCCTGTAGTTGGTGATGTTTTTCAGACCATTCCAAGCTGATATTGGGTCATCTGCTGGAGCTTCTCTTAGCTGCTCTGATCTCTTTGGTCAGTTTGTTCCTGGCATACCTAAACAGTCTGACGCATCTTCCTCAGATTTGAAGTGAACCACAATTTATTATTGTTGTATATACAAAAGATTTTGGTCTGCACACATGACCTCACAAAAACTAATGTGTGACATGACAGTGTCAGTGAGTTCATTTAGATCATAAGCTTTAAAAATACTCCAAAATGTGCAGTCAAAGCAGGCCTGTAGTTTTTGCTTTGACTCCTATGCTTGCTTACTTATAGTTCTATCCAGAGGCTTAGAAGATTTTAATTTCTGCCTATAGGTTGTAATGACACTAATCAGACAGTGATCAGAGTCCTAAAGCAGCCCTGGTGACAGCACGATATGCATCTTTTGAGACTGTAGTAGTGGTCCATATCAAGATGGGACACTTGATATGCTGTCTGTTTTGGAAGTCTAGTAAAGAAGTTTGCATGTGTAACACAGTGACATCCTTACACCGACCTTCGTTTACATAAGAGCAGATTCCATTTTCTTACCTTGTCAGTGTCTCTGATAAATCGCATTGAGAGCCCCAGCGCTGCCAACCAAGATCTCAGTAAAGTTGGGGTTGCTGAAAAACTATCTTGTAAAAGTGACCAGAAGCTAATAGCAAAGAGCAGAATAAACACACACAAAGCACAAAGGCTGTCATCAGGGGCGCCATCATCAAGGTTAACCCTTTATTAGGCTTTATTTTATGCGGAGAGAAAACATGACGTTATTGCCATTGGACTAACTTTCCAAGGATAAGCATTTGTATATTGAAGAAAAATAATAGTTTATATCAAAAGATATATGTTTGGTACTTTTTAATTTATTTATTAATTTATTTACCAGCATTGTACCGTTTGTGTTTATTCTATCTGATTCTTGCACCGACGGTTTTTAACACAGATGAATATCTGTTCAAAGAATTTCTATAATTTTACACATTCCAAGCTTTCCAAGACAGCTAGTTCTGTCTCCTAAACTCACACCTATAAGTGAGCTCCCATTAACAAACATGGCTGTAGTGATGTATTGGCTTTTCACACGACTGCTTGCATTTAGCTACACTGGATACTGAAAAGAGCCCTGCTTCATTCCTGCTTCTGATTTATCTGAATTTTCATCACCGCAATTGATCGAGGCCATTTACTCTAGGGACAGACATACAGACTAAATGACTATTGACTGCCAAGTGTTTGAAAAATGCATTTGTCAGACCACCAGTGCTATTGATGAGGGTGTATTAAAAAATGTCTGAAGAATCAATGGAAAAGGAGAGTCTCTAGATGTAGACTACCAGTGAATGTTTTGCTTTCTAATTTGTGCCCTCTCCCTCTGAAGCTCTGACGATTTTCTTGCTTTTTTTCTCTATTTTTCCTTTGTCTCCTGATGCTTATGTGCTAACCACTTCTGGTGCAATGCAGTAAACTAAAGCAGGAAGAGTAGCAGGTTGTAATAGGTGTGTGTGTGTGGAGTTATAGCAGGGGTATTGATAAGCATCTGTGGGTTTATTCTGTCTGAAAATCCCTCTTCCCAGTCACATTAAAATACTTATTTGAGGATGAAAAAATACAAAGATTAATCTTATTTGGGCTCTAAGTAATCGTTCATTGTTGGGGTCACTGATGCCATTTGTAGACCAGTAGCATTCCTTAAGAATGAAATATCTGTTGTTACAACCTTGTCTTATTTTAATTAGAGATGCACCAATCAGTTTGCCAGAGACTGGAATCTGCCAATTCTACTACTTTTTGATCAGCTCTCATTCATGATCAGCAGATCAGATACTGAAAATTTTGAACTTTGTGTCCTGTTTATTAAATGCAGTATGTTAAATCCTCTGTTTCGACCAAATATGTCCAATTTAAGTAAAATCCTAAGAAGTTCTAAGTTCTGTACTTTGATTCATAAATATGAGTAAAAGAAAATGGAAAGTATCGACCAGGAAATGCTTAATTGGTGCAGCTCTTTTTTTAATGTTTTCTTTTGTCATATGATGATGTATGTCTTATTTGTTCTGTAACTGAGGGCAATAGCTGCTGCCATCAAAACACACTTTTGGGTCTTCTGAGGGTTGGAGGAGTTTGGGAGATCTTCAGAGGACCACATACACGGGTTTTTTTTTTTTTTTTTTTTTTTTGTTTTTTTTTTTTAATACCTGCATTAATTTGCACTGCAGATAACAATTCTGAGGTGGTGTTGTCTGGTTGTAGTATATTGGTAAATATAAATTATTGTTTCTCTGTTAGTCTCATTAATGAGACTAACAGAGAAGCAACAATTTACTGTTAGCTTATTAGGCTTTACTTTTAGCCTAATAAGCTAATACTTTACTGATGTTTATTCTGAGTTTGTCAAAGCTATTGCAAAGCTATCATCTTTGCCACTATTGATCATACTGTTGGTTTACTTTGACAAGTTGGCATACAGCAACATCACTACTGTTTCAACTTAGACTGGAATATCTCCAGTTCTAAACTAGATGCTATAAAGAAATATGTCGGGGTTTTTAGTAGCTTTAAGAACCCTGGAAAAGATACAACTGTAATGGGTCATGGTGATCAGTACTGGAGGTGAAATATCAAAGGATATTAATTGTCTTTGAACAAATGTAGTCTTCCAACTAAGCATGGGGTGTCTACTGGTGTTAAGGGATGTCTAGGTGGTGAAAGTTCCAAAACAGCTAAAATATTCTGCCATCTATCTGTGTAGTTTAAAGTCACTAAGTTGCCAAACAAATGTGAGAGTACCTGGAGGTTTTTCTGGCTATATGGAGCACAGAGTAACGCACATTGCCCCTCCCCGACCTGTTAATGTACTCTTCAAGTTGGCTGGTTAAAACAAGGGTGCTATTCCCTCACATACTCTGCTTTTTCCTTGCTTGTTTAGTAATATTTCTGGTTACAACAAACACCAACTGTAATTGTTTATAATTGTTTTTGATTGTTTGTCCTAACTCTTGTTTTGTTTTTTATTGCCTCCTTTTTTTATTTTAGGTTATGTCCTTTGTGTTCCTTTCAGTATGTAAGAAATGACTGTTTACACAAAGATTGATTAATTGAGAATCTCATACCAGCCTTGACCTACCTTTGAAAACCAGTAATCTGCAGCCTCCTTAACCAGTTTTAAGAAGCCTTTCCTACTTGTTTGAATTCAGGACCAGTCAGAACTGCAGCCATCCTCACAATCATGTTAGCTGTCTGGCAGCTAGCTGTACAGTTTGATGGTTGTATTTGCTGTAGAATTTTAATGTCCTCATTTCATGACTCACCAGACTTTATGGAAGAGATGATGAAAGGTGCAACAGTCAACACCATCTCATATATCATGTCCCCTTTACACACTCACTACGTCTCAGACTATCTCTCCATCTCTGTTTTATCTCTCACCAAGATGGCGTACCTTTTGACTAATATCCTGTCATTAGTGAGTGATGGACAGCTTTGATGACCGTCCTGGTTCACTGATAGAATGTGTGGACGTGTTTATGAACTCAACTAGTCAAATTGAAACCCCTTCGAAAAAGCGTTGTGTATTTGAAAGCAGAAAAACAAAGGAAGCTGGGATAATGATGGACCTCGATAAAAGAAAATACCATTTCAATTGGATTAAGTTTTGCTTGGTGTTTATTGCCAATAAAGCAAATAACACATAAGGCCTGAGCTTGCTCTATGTTTGAATAGCTTTATGGTAAAAGGATAGTTCTGAATTTTAAGAATTTCCACAAGGTCATCAGCAATTGTTCTCTTGTGTGCAATAGAAAATAAATCACTGATTTTATAGAAAAGTGCTAGTGAAGTGGTCAAACTGCTTGATTTGTGTCAACATATAGTACTTGAGTCATATTTGAGGCACAAGACATTATTCATTGTTTTAGGCATCCTATGCATGGTGAATTTGAGCTTTTACCCTCTGGTAGGAGATTGAGAATGCTGAAGGGCAGGATGAATGGGATGAAAAACTCTGGCATGAGACCATTACTCTATTAAACAGTAAAAGAGACTCTCTTTGAAATACTCCATTGATGTTTGACGTTGGGTTAGTGAAGCTCAATTGGATGTGTTTTAGTTTTTGTTGATGTATAGCGTACAGTCAATCCCAAAGTTATTCATACCCTTGACATATTTACATTAAAATTTGTTTTCATTATTTCTGATAGGAAATTACCAGGCCTCTCGCTAAAGAAACTTTAATCAGTGTAAAAGGAGTACAGCAGTTACCAATAGTCCTTTTCAGACCTGATCTATCCAGAAGCATCAAAGTTCAGCCTCAGTCAACATAATTTTGCATATTAACTTACGTTTTTATGAGAGAAAACAGCAAGCAACTTAAAAAGTCACTTGTGCAGTGTGGAAATGTTATGTCTGCCAACGTAGCATATGCTGCTGATTTAACAGCTTGATTTTTTTTGGATTTTAAGTATGTAAAGACTTTCAGCTCTTGTAGTTGTGTTTATTTCTATTACTGACATTGAGAAATGTGTCATAAAACATGATGAAACATAGCAAGCACAAGTCAGGTTAGAATACAGATTTTATTTAGGTTTTCAAGTTCTGTAATATGATTTATGCCCTTTAAACATACCAACCTAATTGCTGTTAATATCTTTCAAAATGTCTTACATAAGAACATTTCAGGATTGTATGGTGGCATTGGGTTTTAATAAATGAAGAGAAGATTCAAGGAAATGAGTCCTAACATTGATGGGTTTTGAGTGTAAAACTCAGGTCAAGGAGACTTGAACTGTTAATTAAGGTACAAACAGTAGCCTTGACCTTAACCAAGCTTATCTAAGTGTTGAGTAGGTGCAGACTGAAGGCTCTAAGGTCAAGAAGGATTGCTTTAGAACAGTGGAATATGCTTGTACCCAAGTGTGTTAGTGTATACTGTATGTGCATGATCACCTGCTTATGTGCGTGTAACTGTTTGCGATACCCAGTCAGCAAATCAAACATGTCTTGAGTGTGATCAATGACATTGTAAACACTGAGCCAGGCCCAAACAACCCCCTGAGGACTGACACTGTTTGTGTGAGATCAGCAGAAAAAGCCCTTATCAGCCTTTTACGGGTTTCCCCTCGGCGTTGGGATGGTATGTGCTTTGCATAGTAATGTCATAATCTATTCTTCATTAAGGCTTAACGCAGCAGTTAACATGCCTTTTGATAGGATCACACTGTGCCCTCACAGCAGCACAGATGAGGCCTGTGTGTCACTGATAAAGCCCCAGAATGCAATAGAGATGGTAAAAATATGTGACAATGACATCTCAGAATGCCAGCAGCAGCAGTAGCAGCAGCAACGGCCACAGCTTCCAAAGACACTTGATGTCATTAAGAGCTGTGTTAATTTTAGAAGAGTGCTCTCAATATTTCCTATAATTCAGAGAAAACGCTGACGTTTGGAGGGCCCTGTCATAAGGTGCCATGTGCTCCCTGGTGGATGCTGCCATCTGGCCTGGTTTATAGCAGGCTGCTAAGGTTGCAGTGAGGGCTCCACCAGCTGATGTTTAACTGGCACCGTCTTGAACCCAAAACCAGGCTGTGTGTGTGGGCAGCAGCACTCCCACACCTACAGTCTGTTAAGTTGCACTGCCTGTTTGAGACACAGATGTGGCAGTGAGAGTGCCAGCCAATTACAGGAGATACATGACTACAAGACAAATGAATATATGCCCTTATAGCAGTATGCTTACTTAAAATCCTTTCACTGTTATGAAGAAAACTCACCAATCTGTCATCCATCTTAAGTGAAGTTCCTTTTAAAAAATGTGGGACTTAAAAGATGAAAATATAACTCCAGAACAGAATGAATAATGGATTAATGGACTCGAAGGAAAAAAATAATCGTTGGAAAAAAGAGAGAAAAGAAAAGTGATGATTAATAGTGACGTGTAGGATAATAGAGTAGTGATCAAAATTCAACTCTCAGCTGCATAGAAACAATAGGTTGAAGATGCATAAACTTATCAGAAGTGAGCTGCTGATGGTGAGTCTTGCTGTATTTCTGTGTCCATCTGGTTTTCCCCCAGAATACATGCTAAGCCCAGTGGTAGGGGTGCTTGGGCACTCCACCAGTGACACACAATGTTTTTGTGTTTAAAAAAATGTTGTAAGTTGACAGGAAATGTGAAAATATGACTGAGTAACTACATGTTATTGGAAGACATTATTGATAATACTTAGACATCAACTATAGAGTCTTAAAAAAGGCAAAAAAAACCAAACAAAAAAAACAATTAAAATAAATATAAATTTTTTACACTGCAGTTCAATTCTAATGAAATAATCAGCCAGTGGAAAAAAAAAAACAAAAAAAAAACCAGAAAGAAAAACAACTAATTTCAATAAAAGCGTTTCTCACCTGAATTTAACAACTTGAGCTCAAAAACTCCTGATGGAGCAGTCCAGTGTCTCTGAGTGTTGGTTTTTACACAAAGATTTTCACCAATCTCTGGAGTTAACAGTGCTAACATGTTTTTACAAAGGAATGACAAGTTTTATTTATTCGATTTTATTTATTTATTGGAACATTGCATATTAATTAACATTTACATGTAAATATAAATGACAGATTGTAGGTAGAGTGAATTTACATTTGTAGTCCTTTGGTAGATAGTTTGATGTAGAAAGAAAATGCATGACTATATACTGTTTTTAAAAGTGTTTGCCTCTTTATAGATTTCTTTTGTTTTTTTTATGTCAAAATTTTCAGACAACTTTTAATATCAGAGATAACCTAAATAAATATGAAAAGCAGTTTTGAAATGATGGTTTCATTTGTTAAGGGGGAAAAAAAAACAACCAAAACCAACCGGTTCCTATGTGCTGCTGCTAACAGTAATTACCTACATACTAAATCTATTAAATGGACTTTGTCTGCGAAGAAGAATTGGGCTAAAAGATCTCAAAAAGACAAGATCCTATGCCCCAATCTAAAGAAATTCAAGCACATATCAAAGTCGTTGTGACTCCAAGACAACAAAGGGTTACACCACCATCTCTAAGGCTTTGGGACTCCAGCAAACCATAGTGAGAGAAAATATGGAACAGTGGTGAGCAGAGGCCGACCTACCAAAATTACTCCGAGTGCACTGATGATTGAACTAGGAGCTCACAAAAGAACCCAGAACAACATCTAAAACACTATAGGCCTCACTTATGCCAATTAAAGTCAGTGTTCATGACTTACAATTGTAAATTAACTCAACAAAAATGGCATTCATGGGATAGTTTGAAGGGGCCACAAAGCTGATGAAAAAGAACACAAAGGCCTATCTGGCATTTGCCCAAAAACACCTTCAAGGTCCCGTTGACTTTTAAGAAAATATCATATTAACCGATGAGACAGAAGTCTAACTTTTTGGAGATGTGCATTTTCTTTGTTATAGCTGGCATAAAACTAACATAGTAATAAAAAAAGAGCCCTGAATGTTCCTCTCTATCAGAAAATCTGTGATTTTTAAATGATCAGTATAAGCTTTATTTGCTCAGTTGGCTTCCACTGTACTTTGGAGACAAACAAGTAGATAACTTAGAATGTAATTGAAAAAATAAATTATGTCAATAATTAAATTAAATGAACATCATAGATTCAGCACACACATACTAAAGGTCAGGTCATGACCTAACATTTGTGCTTGAAAAATCTCAAACTGAGTTTAGATTTTAATAGTTGCAAGCCATAATCATCAAAATTAACTGATATAGATGTTTGAAATATATCAATCTGTCTGTGACAGTCCTATGGATTTCATTTTTTAAATTTAATTACTGGCATAAATTAACTTTTCAGTGATTTAATGGTCTAATTTATTGATATGCACCTGTACACCATCATGCCACCTTATTTAAAGGTCACATTTGTTCTATTGCAGTCTTTATGTCTTGGAAAATGTTTGTTTACATATTTAATCATGAAACCATTTGCCACTGTGGCTTAAATGTGTTCTTTGTTTTTAACACTTAACTGCATAATATCCAGTGCATTTAACACTGTAAATATTGCAAAAATACTGTCATAAAGTATTCAAATATAAAGTCTTATTAATTGGTAATATGTCATCTGAATGTTCTAATGTTTGATGTTTTTGTTATTAATTTGCAGCATTATTGGATGTTTGCTTTAAAAGCTTTTCTGCATTTAAAAAACAAATAAAACCCTGAAAAGCTGAATAATCAGCTACTATTTTTGAACATCTCCATATGTACCTTGCTCAAATGCATCTTGTTATATGCTAAGCAAAGTGCTAATCACTCTCGCCCTCTGATCAGATTACCTCCATAACAAATAATTCTAACTTCATCATCTTGGGAGGAAAATCCATCACAGTGCCATGTTTCCACTGAGGCTCAGCATCATTGATTAACGTAATCAGAGATACGGCATATCACCCATAAATGAGTTTGAGATTGACACTCCAGTTTATTAGGCTCCATGCTACAAACTGTGTGAAGTGTAATTAAAGCTCTCACCCCAGCAAACACTGACATTCAAACTGGCACCCTGTTGTTGAGCTGAGCATAGCATTATGTTTCATGTGTTTGTGATTTTTAATTGTTATTCATGGGGGTAGCTAAAAATTTGACCTCTCGAAACATGTACTGGTCAAGTATATGAAGCACCTGGCTTTTAATAGCAACCAGTACTTTGGGCTTTTTTGCTGTTCATGTCAAATTCATGTCAAACGTGATTTTAAAAAAACAAACAAAAAAATCATACTGGGTGATAACTGTTTGCACACATCAAAATGTCCAATTGATAATGAATTAAGAAAAGTGGCAACAACTGAGGGTCAATTAGAAAATATATTTTGATCATCTTTAGTTTAATGAATAAAACAAAATTATTTTTGATAATATGCCTGTTGCAAAAAAAGTGAGATTAGAGATCGATATGTTCTCATTTCTGAAATTAGAACAAAATATCTAATAGGATGTATTAAATTTTTTCACAGAACATATCAACAATCAACAGCTGCTTCAGTAATAGAACATATTGATAAATATGGTTATAATAATTTCATTTTTAAAATTTCTTTGTTGTTAGTATGATAAAAAAAGATTTGAGTGGTTATCAAACTGCAACTTTTAAAACCTTGGGATATCTTGACAGATAGAGGTAATCGACCTGGAACTATTTCTTACTGTGAACCTTGCAATTAAGTTATCTTTTGCTAGCTTGTCTATTAGTTTTCATAAGAACTCTTTTTAATACCTCAGTTTATTTTCAACAGTTTCAAAATAATTCAGATTATGCAAAAAGACAATAAACCTAGTTTTTATTTGTTTCATTTCAAAAATTGAGAAAATCAAACACAAATCAGTATAAAAGTACAGTTTCAGGGGAAAATATTTGGAGTTATTACCAATTAATGTGTTATGTATTTAGTTGCAGGTAGCACCTGTTGCTGTCTTGTCAGCATCTGCCTGGCACCTTTTTAAACCGCTTATAAAACAATGTGTTTATGTAAGATGTAAGAAACGAATATGAAGTTTGATGGAAGCATACTGAGAGAACAATTTAGTTCCATAATACTTCCTAAAAGCCTCTACACTGATTGAAAGAGCTCTGAGCTAACCTTTTATGTTAAATTAGCTATTTCCTAACGGGGTGTTTTGACATGCTGTTGAGCACCTCTGGATTTCCTTAGTTTCAGCCCTGAGGTGGTGAAGCAAATAAGATTTTGGTAGATGTTGGCTGTCAAATAAGTCATTAAAGAATAAAGTCCAGAACTTTCCGTAGCCTGGTTATTAAGGTTCAAGTTCTTTTGAAAGAATGATTTCTGTTCATTAAATGTCACCGGCCATAGTAATTTTTCCTCTTCTTATAGATGCCCAAAGCATTTCTCATAAAATATTACAGGTCTGTGCACTGTTGGAGGAAGCAAAGAAAATTAGAGTTTTGGGATGTGCTGTTCTTAGTAGGGAAACTAAGTAATACCACATGGCTCAGAATTTCTGAAAGCAGATTTCATAATTGGTTGTTAAACTGTATCACTATATCTGTAATTGAGAACATTATTAATTAATAAAGCAAATGTTCTCATCTTCCGATTTTATATTTCACACAGTACCCTGAAAAAGTGTTCAAAGCTGTTGAACCTTTTCACATTTTGTCATGATACAACCACAAACCTCAATGTATTTTATTGTGAGTTTATTAGATAGAGTAATGTAGTGCAAAGCTGTGAATTTAAGGGAAAATGAAAAATGTGTGGAAGGCATTTGTGTTCAGCATTCTGGAGTCAACACTGAGTTCTCACTGCCATTAAAACTCAAATTTCTTTGGCTCATATCTCCACCAGACTTAAAACTTTGCCCGTTATTTGAGAAATGGCTCAAGATCAGTCCAGGTGTGTGGAGAGACTCTCTGAACTGCAATTTTCAAGCCTTGCAGCAGAATCTGAATTAGATTTAGGTCTGAACTTTCATTGGGTCATTGTAACACATGAATATATGATGATCTCAACCATATAATTCCATCTCTTGACTGTATGTTATATGTCGGATTGCCACTGTTTCACAGTGGGGGTAGTGTGGTTGGAGTGCAGTGTTAGACTTCATACCATTTTGTATGAAGTCTAAAAAGTTTCATTTTGGTCTCATCCGATGAGAGTTCCTTCTTTCATGTTGGTTCTTTTCCTGCATAGCCTCTGGAAAACTGAAAGTGGGACATCTTATGCCTTTCCTTTCTGTCTCCCACCATTTCAGCATTCTGAAAGCAGTTGGTTGCACAGGAATTTTATTTAGTGGGATTAGAGTAAAGAGGGCCCGATACAAACCACACCTATTCAAATCTTTGTGAAATATGTTAAAAAAAAGTATCATTTTCCTTCTATTTAACAGTTATTTTTCTCACAATAAAAGACATTCAGATTGTGGTCATAATGTAACAAAATGTAAAAAAAATGGGGGTACAGTGGGTAACGAATACTTCCACAGCACTCGCTTACTCTTCTTAGCTGTTGCAGCTTGTGCCATGTTTTTAACTTTGTGCAGAGCTCAGAGATCACACTCATATTTTGTGTCTGAGATGTGATAAATTAATGATTTGCTGTCTTGAGATTTATGACCTGCTGTCTTTCCTTGTGGCTAAATAAACTTGAGATGAGTGACACATTCTAATATTCTGTACTTAATATTGAATAATGTCACACAGTACCCACACACAGAGCTCTCAGATATCACAGAAGTGGAATATTAAGCATGCCCAAATACAATTTGAAACGCCCAGGTGTGAAAATGGCATTTCTAATGCAGCAGCGAGGTCATCAGAGCTGCAGTTTGGAGCGGGTTGAAGTGATCTGTTTTTCTGTGGCAATGCTGGTGCTATCAATTTGAGATGGTGATTTTGGATGGCAATGGGTTGCCTTGGACAGGTAATCTGGTACAACCATTAGAGGCTGTTAAGTGGCTGGGCCTCAGGTGTCACACCTTGTCCATCAGTCTCTATTTGGTCAAACTGGGACCTTTCTTTCCTTCGTTAGATCCCTTCTCCACTACAGGTAACAAAATGGCAAAAGCCTGGCAGAGGTGCTGACACCCCAAATCGACAACAGAGACTAATGTGATTTAAATGAATTGACTGACCTGCCACATTAACCACCACCAAGGCCCAGCTGTACAGCCATCTCTCTCCAATTCCATCATTTTAACACTCAATCTCCACAATAAGGGGCTGAAACTGTGGGTTGGTCTGTAATTAGAAGGGTAATTAAAGCCAACAGTTTCATAAAATAGGTGGAAGTCTTTAAATATTTTAATATCTTCCTAATGCAACAGATTAATATCTTTTCAGAGAAGATCATACTACTCATGGCTACCTTCTAAATGAATGCACAGAACAATATTGCCCTAAAAATGTTGTTGGATTTAAGATTTGACAGAACTTACAGTGTTGGGCTGATTGTGCAGTAGTTTCTATTATTATTCTGCTGCTTGCAAACAAAATGATAAAAATAATCACAAAGAAGAGAAACTTAACTAATCCAACCATCCATAGTCCTCCTTGTAATAGGGTTTTTATAGTACAGAACTTTCAAATTTTAGACTAATTCTAAGAAATTCTCGATACCTTTTTCAATACAGCAGCAACATTTTATTAAGGCACAGGGCTGTTTCTAGTTGATTCCAAAAACTAGGGGAAAACTAATAAGTAGAGGACAATAAAATTCTTGCTTAGGAAAAATATAGTTTTTGTAATGCATCATTTAACTTCCCTGAAACAAAACAAAAATACTCAGTATAAGTGTTACCATCCCTTTTGGAAGTTTGTACTATAAGGCTACGTTCACACTGCAGTTCTCCTGAAGTGACACAAATCCGATATTTTTTAATTTTTTTTTTTTTGACCTGTTCCTGATCCTTTTTTTTTTTTTCCCATGACAGTCTGAACACATCCGATTTTTACAAAAGCGACCCAGGCCACTTGGATATGTGGTCCTAAATCCGATACGTATCGGATCTTTTCATATGTGACCTTTGTCTGTACGGCCGGGTCGCAGTCATCCGACCTGTATGTCATTGATACTTGACAACCATCACTATTCTGCTTCCTGATACATGGCAACAGGAAGAAAAACAACCATGGCGAACGATAATGCATAGAGCAGTCAGTGGAGAGATCTGTTAATGTGGTGGCTCCGGTTGGACAACTTTAAAGTGGGAAGATGCGCTCCACCATTACGTCCATGTTTACTTCCGCAAACACTGAGCACGCTCGCTACGTGTGACATCAATGCGTCCTCTACTGCACATGGGGGACACTTTCAGGTTGTTTGCAGTTCACACAGGCGATCATATACGAGTCGCATATATTTGGAAATGTGAACAACCACGCAAGTTTTTTGTGGGACAAAAAAAAATCTTGCTAAAGATCATTGGTCCTATTTAAAAAGTAATCCCCATTCAACTTCTGTTCATGTGTTTAACCATATTTTTGGAAACCTGATTTTTGTGTCATCGATTATTGTGTGATTACTCTGTCAGAGCTATGGAATCAGAAAATCACTTGAAATAAAACCTGCATGACATGAATTAGGCTAGAAGATCTGAAATAGCAACCCAAGAAATTTGAGAACAGATGACAAAGTCTTTGACATCCATAAGTCTGGACACAAAGTTATTTCTAAGGCTTTGGAACTCCAGGCAACCACAGTAAGAGTCATGATCTACAAAACGTAGAACAATGCAAAACCCTCCCAGGAGTGACCAGACCACCATGATCAGGGGGTTGGTCTTGTTTGGACAATAAGAGACTGGGCAAAAAAAAAAATTCCACTGGGAGAGTTTTAAAGTAAAAATCATTGCTGTCCAAAAAGAACACAAAGACCTGTCTCACATTTACCAAAAAACATCTAGATGAGCTCCAAGACTTCTAGGAAAATATGCTGTGGACTTACCAATTAAAAGTGGAATTTTTAGGAAAGTATGTGTCCTGTCATATCACGTATAAAACGAACATTCAGAATAAGAACATCAGACTAACAAACTTGGTGGTGGTAGTGTGATAGTCTGGGGGTGCTTTGCTGTTTCAGTTCTGGACAACTTGTGGTAATTGATGGAACCATGGACTCTGCTGTCTATCTACAACTCCTAAGAGTGAATATTTGAATGGCTCAAAATAGTAAAAAGAGGGCTGTATCGTCAAAGTCTTGATTTAAATGCTCTAAGATGCTCAAATGGGGATGACTTAAATTAATTCTTCAATAAAGGGGTGGGCAAAATGCCACAGTGATGTAAAAGTAACAGCCAGTGATTACAAATGCTTGATGACAGTTGTTGCTGCCAAGGGTGGCACAAGCGCTTGTAAGGTAGGGGGGCAATTATCTTTTTACTCAGGAGCAGGTTGGTTTCGATATGGTTGGTTCTTCCACTTTAAGAAATGACATCAACAGTTTGAATCCTGCTTTTTATGCTTACTTTGGTTTATCTTTGGCTGACATTAGTTTTATAATCTAAAACATTTAAGTTGTAACAAAAAGAAAAAAAAAAGAAAATTATATCTGAGCAAATACCTTTTCACAGCACCCGAGATGGCTAATCAAAACAACATGGTTCCCTGCAAAGACACCCCACCTCCCCACCTGTTACAATTTTACAACAAAATGATAAAAGCAGAAAAATAACTTGTGAAAGTTAAAGTGGAAGCACTTGAAAACATTACTTTATGGCATTGGCACACTACACAAATGGAAACAATCTCCTATCACTCTGAACGTGACCTTTAAAGGCCAAGGAATGGGAGGGTTGAACATTGACTTTATGCTACTTTTTGTTTAAATTGCACTTGGAAAGATTCACATTAAGGCCACAAGCTGCACAATCAATCAGGGGCCATGAAGTATATTGTGCCTATTAAAGCTGTACAACCAGAAAAACTCATCCAGTATGTGGATTAGAGTTGTTCACAGGTCATTTTGCTCTCAACACAAGTCCCAAATCTCTAACCACTAAAATTAATGTTCTTTGACTGGCATCTAGTCTGTCTATAACACTATATTGCTGTAGTTTATGAATTCAGATCACCTACTTTTTTGTCCTTAGGGCTAAGTTAATACATGAATATTCAGAATTTACTTTTTTTTTTTTTTTTTTTTTTTTTTTTTTGAACTTTTTGTTTAATTCCCCCCCAAAATCTGTTATGGACTGTTGGGAATAATTCTGAGTATTCATAAGGAATAATTTTTTTACCTAATTTGAATCGGCTTTCCTCAGAAATGTTTATTAACCAAACAATGGCCATAGAAACAATAAAACAAAATAAAAACTTTTACAGTGTTCTATTCACAATCATAGTTGTAATGTCTTCAAAAGAGAAATGTACTATTTCCTCAATGTCCAAATGAACATGAAGTATCATTTGTGTTCAAAGAGGAATTTTGCACATAGGATACCAACTACTGTTGTTGGCTTCCTAAATAAATGTTACAGGAAGTGCTTTTGTTTTCAATTAACTGAATTGTTTTGTAAAGATGGACTCAGTAGAAATAACATTAACTCTAAGTCCAATAAATCGTTGAATCATTGTTAGTAAAAATGAATATAATGACTGAGCTTGAAAACTAAGCTAATATACTGCTCCAACTTGGTTAGGAAGGCTACCATAACACTTTGATAACATGTTATTTAAAATGCACAGCGTTTTATTATTTATGTCTAAGCATGGATCTGACTTGATCCATACAGCCAAAATCTTCAACAAACTTACATCTTGCATGCTTACACTCTGTTTTGATGACTTGTTGATAATTTGACTTAATAGGAGATGCTTAAAAACTTTCTCTAATTCTCTAAATAATTTCACATTATGCTGTCATTTGACATATAGAAATAATTTTGGTCGTCCTAGCTGACATAATACAGAAAAGATTTAGTCTAATTTAATGTCAAACAGTAAGGGAGAAGGCTTTGTCTTTTTATGCAGTGTATATAGAGCAAGGTTTAACTGAATTATCTTGTGGGGGGGTTACTTGTTTTTCTCCTCCTGCTTTTTTTTGTGTATTGATGAGCAGAAAAAAGTTTGGGATGTAGCTACTCATGATGTAACCAAGTTAAATGAGTGGCAGGTGGTAAAAGGTGCATGTGCTTTGTTCACAGAGAGGAAGGAATGTGATGGAAATCACGCCCCTGACGAAACAATTATCCCCCCTCTCAGTCTACTGCTACATCTGACACAGGGCAAGATGAGAGTCTGCGATCACCGTTCAGCACCTCCATTTTTCCCCTGTCCTCGCCTCTCTGGCTGAGATTTTGTCTTCTCTTTCACCTAACCATCACTGTAATTAGTACTTCTGTCATTTGTTCTGACATGGGTGCTTACGCTACTTTGTGCATGTTTCTGTCACGGAGGGCTTTAAAGAAAGTGGGTGTGCATTGGCCTCTAAGAGCATTTGTTGTCTGATGGATGATAAAGCGAAGTAGCAATAGGTTGACTCTCTGAGCAATTGATTCTCAATCGCTGAAGAAGCGTTTTCCTTTTTTCTTTTCTTTTTTTCACCAATTCAACACATGATTAAAGGCGGTGGGGCAATTACTATTCATCTGGAAGAAGACAGGAGGGCAAGCCTACAAAGAGTGTGAGAATCAATCCATGATAAGCTGTTCTCTTATTTCACACTTTATCCTTTATCCTTACCAGCACTTTCTCCTGCCTTTCCTCACTTTATACTTTTTCCTCCTTAGATTCAGCTGTTTCTGTCAGTTTTCTTCCTTTGGTCATTTCTCAAATGTTTGACCATATGACACACAGTGTCAGCATTTTTACCACAAGATCATTAATGGTATTGCTTGTTGTTGTTTTTTTATGTTTTTATTTTATCAACAAACAATATTTTATGTTTTATTTTATCAACAAACACTATAACACATTATATAAACTCAGGACAAATATAAAATATTGTTTTGCATTGAACAAGGAACAGTATTTGTTTTTGTTTTTTTTTCATTTTCAAATACTGACCTGGCTTCATGACTACATCCTAAAAATTAACATCTATTGTGTGAGATTCATTGAAGGATCTTTGTCCTCATACAGCTAATCATGTTTTATATTTCATTTTAAATATCAGAAAATGGAAAAAAAAATATGACAGAGTAGCTTTATGCATCTGCCTGTCTATTCATGTACAGGAGTCAAAAAATAACCGACCCCACAGGTTCCCTGTAGGATTTATATCTAGAGACCAAGATGGCTGTGGGAGAAATTTCATTTTTTCCTGTGAACAGTTTTTGTGTTGATTTGGACATGTATTTTTCATAATTATTCTGATAAATACCTATTTTCACATTTCTTGTTAAGGCCACTATGTTTTTTGTGTGAAATGTCCTGGTATTTCAGAGTTCCTGATGCCATGCATTCTTACAAGGTTCCCAGGGCCCACCATATCACGTATCCTCAGTGGAGATGAGATGATCCTTTGTTTTACAACAAACCTATCTGTGGTCTTAGTTATCAAAAAACTCTTTGTTTCATTGTCCATCACTCCCAAATAACTAGTTGGCATGCAGACAGCATCTAATGGATGTCATGGAGACTTGGTGACGCTAAGATGTTACTCCTTGCTGAAGTTCTCTGAGATTGTTTTAACCTGCTTACCATCATCCTCGCTTTGCATGGTGACAAGTTAAATATGGCTCCTGTCCATCCTCATGGCCAGTGACTAAAAGAAATCTGTTGCTATTGTATGTCATGTTATTTTCATACTACAGTGAAACAGGAAGTCAAGGATTATCAATTAGGTCATAAAAACAGTCATATGTTTAAAGGGAGCTTCCTTTGGTTTTTGATGGTACCATGTGAGGAAATGTTGATGATGAAAAGTAAGGAAAAATGTAAAGAACAGTGTATACATTTTCTAATGCTTATTGATGTACTTGATATTAACTACCATTTCAAGAGATCTTAATCTGTTGTTGTTTATAATCAGTTTGTCATTTTACACATAATATTCCTTGTCGGTATATGCCAAAAGCCAGGTTTCGAGCTGTGCAGGTCTGAAATAGTAATTTCAGTTGAGCATTTGTCAGCACCAATGGCATTATTAATAAGGCCATATTTATTTATAGTAATATACAAGGATTACATTCTAATCAACACCTACATTTTTGTACACTGATCAGATCAATGAGTAGAGTTAAAGACCGTTTTTAAAAATGCTTGCTGTAAGTGCTGATACTGAGCTTGGCTTTTTTTTTTTTTTTTTTTTTTTTTTTTTTTTTTTTTCATATTTGAGGTTTAGTTGATTAAAGCTCTTTATCCAGATAGAGCAATGAGTGGGATCCTGGAAATAAGGTTGCATTCATTCATTGTATTTGTTTTTTCAGTCAGGACTGTCCCAGGTCTGGCTCATGTGTAGACTGTGCATCTGTCCCAGCTCATTAAACCCAACAAATTGTTTGTTGGTGGTTTCATTTAGTTCTTGTGATTGACTGTTGATGTGGGTTGAGAATAAAATGAGACAGGGAAACGTCTTGTTACCTGGAAGTCTGTTGACACAAATGTCTAAACTATAATTGCAACAAATAGAATAAAAAATTAACTATGTCTTGTGGGCATGCAAATGATTTATATACATGTGCAGAGCATAGAGACATGCAAATTAAGAGGTGCTGCATGAATAATATCAGTTGATCTTTAGGTAGTTTAGGTGTTATGAGTGCTACAGTCTACAAATGCTAGTCATTTTTAATAATCAGAAAAATCCTGTTGGCTCGCCTTATTCATTATGAGGTGTAAAGAGAACAGCATTAATATGTTTATTCTTTCCTTTGATAGACATCTGAAAGTTGGAAAGAAACCCAAGGTCCTAAACTCAGGTTTTTTGTTCCAGAATCATACAGCACAATCCTTGTTCATCAAAACTGAGAGGCTCACACTCTCTTTCTCTACACAGCAGGAAAGCGTGACCAATTAAAGTTTATTTCTCTTCACAGAGCTTTGCACACCTAAGGAAAGGAGAAATACAGACAGGCAGTGGAGTAGGCATGAACAGGTTAAGAAGCAGCTGTTCTGCTTGAGAACATTAACTGGAAAGACTGGAGAATTGTGCTTACTCAAATATGCTGTGGGAGTCTTGATGTTTTTAGTACCTCACTAAAAATCTCTTCTAAAACAATTATTGACATTGTTTACAGCACTATTGGAATCTAAATTGCAGTTCTGATCTAGCACAAGTAAAATTTCATATCTAAGAACCTTACTGCTTGCTGTGGAAGAGCTACAGCATTTTACATCTTGGTTACTTCACTCAGCTATGTTGACAGGTAGTACAGGTGGATGTATGCTGGCTGGGAGTGGAGCTCCTGGCTGTCTTGGAATCCTGACAAGCGCAGACTTCCCTTAATTTTTTAAGATTAAAAATAACAATCAACCTGTATACACACTTTTCAAATGTTCATTTCTTCACTCAAGAAAACCCCCCACCCAAATCAAACTGGCCCCAATGTAAAAATATTATTTAGCCTCTTGTTAAATCACAAATTAACTGTGATAAACCAGTTTTTGGGACAGCTGCATTCATTGTTAATTAGGCTGAATTCCTGTGTATAGATCTATAGAATAAAGAAATTGCTTCAATTGAACATGTCAGGTGACATGAAGTTGTCTCAAAGACTTCAAAAAGCAACACATCATGCTCTGATCTACAGTAAATCAAGAATAGATGAGAAACAGTAATTTATATATATATCAATCTGAAAAGGGTTTTATAGCTATTTATAAGGGACCCCAACAAACCACAGTGAAAGAGTCATTGTCAACAGAAAGGGAACACGTGGAAACAGGGTTGAACTTTCACAAAACTGGCATTGAGCAAATTGATGACTCAGTCAGGAGCTTGCAAGAAAATCCAGAACACCACGTGATATTCTGGGGGCCTTTACTTTTTCATGATTCAGCAATAGAAATGAGGCTTGGCAAAAATGGCAACCATTGAAGAATTTCAAGGCCAAAACCACTGCTGATCAACAAGGACAAAAACGCTTGTCTCATATTTGGCAAAGAACTTGTTGATAATCCCAAGACTTTTGGAAAAATATTATATGGTCCAACAAGACATAAGTGGGATATTCTGGAAAGTGTGCATCTTGCTACATCTGCTGTAAAGCTGACACATCATTTTCTAAGACTGACAATCATACAGACAGTCAAACATGATGGTTATAGTAGTGTGATGATCTAGGGCTGCTTTGCTGCTTCAAGACCTGGACATCTTGCCGAAATTAATGGAACCATTAATTCTATACCAGAAAATCCTGAATGAGAATGTCTGATGATCACATTGTGACCCTTAACTCAAGCACACTTTCACCCCTTCTCCACAGGTGTGGCTTTAACTGGTTCTTCCACAGTCAGCCCCAGACAGATTCGTCTCCATTTGCAGATCCTGCATGGTTCCTCCCCTTTTTCGTAACCAATTGACCATCAGTGTGATAATGGAAGCAGCTGTGGAAAAAAAAAAATTAGAAAAAAGATAAAGAACAGACAGAAATATTTTAGGATTAGCTCATAAAGGAACTTTCTTTAGATCCTCAGAAAAAAATCAGGAAAACAATGAAAAATTGAACAATAATACAAAAACTGAGATGTGATTGGGACAGATGCACCATTAAGTCACAATTAGATTTGTTAGTACTTCTATATGTGGTGGACTATTGCTAAAATTTATACTACATTGAGTTTGTTCACAAAAGATGTGATAACCTACATCTGCAACCAATCTTCAGTAAAGACGAGACAGGAAAAGACAGAAATAGTGGACAGGGCTAGGTTGTTGTATTCTTGTTAGATTTTGAACAAAGTATTTTATCACCACTTCTGGAAATAA
Source organism: Anableps anableps (assembly GCA_014839685.1). Classification (NCBI taxonomy): domain Eukaryota; kingdom Metazoa; phylum Chordata; class Actinopteri; order Cyprinodontiformes; family Anablepidae; genus Anableps; species Anableps anableps. The sequence continues at coordinate 11,169,321 of CM026087.1, read as the reverse complement.
AGTTGTGAAAAGGTGTATAATTCATCTTCTTTCAGATATTTTTTCACAGGAGACAAATGAAAAAAAATATGTACATAACACTCAGTAGTATGCACAAAACTAATCAAAAATTGTAAGCTGGACATTTCAATGGACTTGTATTACTGACGAGCAGAAATATACTGTGAACTTGTAAGCTGTAGAGATTGTACAGCAGGCGATGCTAATCGTTCTTTGTGTACATCTCATTATACTGGATGGAACTAAAGCAAATCACCATCCTGAAACAATTAAATTATGGGCATGCAAAGTGAAATCAATTGTCAATTATATTGTCATGTCACTTTGTCCAAGGAGGCTCCTTTGTTAGTGGGTCTGTTAGTCCTGCTTGTAGTCATGGGGATGGTGGCTTAACATGAGAGGAAGGTTCTCTTCTTGTGGAGCCAAAGTCATCTCAGTTAAAGAGAAGAAAAAGATCCTAACAGCAAAATTAAATTATAAGTTTAGGATCTTGAGCAGTAAGAGAATGTAATAAATTACCCTTGAGAGTGAAGATATGATGTGTGTAATGAATTAGAAATTTGATTTGGCATCAGGGAATACAATACAACTGCATGTTGCATTACTGAATACTATGGAAGACACTGAGTGATTAATTTAAGAGATAATATTGCTCAAATTGAAAAAAAAAAATATATATATATATATTTTGAGAGTTTAGTTAAATAAAGTGACCTTTCAAATGCATGCTGATGTAAATTTACTATTTAATTAAGGTTTCATGACCTGATGAAGCATAGAGGACATTTAAAAGAACAAGTTAAGGGAATATTTGCATAACTGTAATATTCTCTGTGCTCTCTGTACTTGGTATGAAGAATGTCACAGACAATCTGCAGGGCAATGAGCTACAAAGAGAGTTTGGCACATTGTGCCTCATTCGAAGAGCAAGTGATTTCTCGATTGCTGTGATAAGTAACCTTAAATGTTAAATTTAATGGTGATTGATATTTTGAAGAAATAATGAAGATCATATTCTCATAATGTCATGTGATAGTCTAATTTGGGAACTGAGGCTTAGTAGATTGCCTCCAGGGTGTTTGAGACACAAGTATTTGAAGTTTCAACAGTGTATACACAGCAAAAGTATGTGTTGACCCTTGATATTTAAGCCTGTTATCCTTGTTTTGCACATTTACTTGTAAATCACCCTTTACACCTGGACAGGGTTTAGCAGTGCACTGTTAGTTTTACTAATGTGAAGAGCAAAGTGTGTTCACAACAATCCATCTCTGGAGTTGTTCTTGATTTTTATGGTCTTTTCACATTTCCTTTGACTGCCTGTTGCAGTGAAACCATGTAATGCTGTTAGTCAGTTTGTACTTTTAACACTGTGAAAGTGCTTCAGTTTCCTTCAAACAGCTGTGGCAGAAGCTTAATTCTCCCTATCAGCACAGTCATGGCTGCTTCTTGTTTGGTAATATATGATGCAGCACTTTCATCCGAATGTTATTTTTTGATAAATTTTCGGAAAAGTATCCAAGAGGGAGATGTTGAACTGTTTCATAGTCTGTTTGCCAATGGTTGTTTTAAGCGGTGTTCCTCTATTTTTGTTGCAGAAAGTGCACGTCAAACCATAGCACTTCTTAGACACAAACTCGGAAACATGTACAAGAAGATGCTCGGTCAGATTGGCTTAAATGGAACTTTTTGGTCCACATGGCAGATACTGTGTGTGACAGAATAACTACAGATTACAATGTAGTTATTCTGGCAGCATATCCTGCAGCCTCTGAACTGCGCATGGCTTTGTAACTCTTCTACAAAGATTATATAAAAAATGCCTTCTTATGAAAAAGACTGGACAAAAAATTCAGTCTGAATGGGCAAAGCTGGTACATTCATACCCCATAAGCTCTTCTTGGGCATCCTATTTTTGGGATGTTCTTACTTTTTCACAAGTTTTTTTTATTTGTCTTCTTTGACTTTTACAAACTAATTACACGAGAACTGTGACTGATCTGATTAGGAAATTTGCAAGTAAATTAAATGTTTTAGTCATTATTAAAAACTATATGACTTGTACATTAAAAGGTTGCAATTTAGTGTGTACTGTTTAACATTAGTAATGTTACTTTTTAACATCAGTGCAGGGCGAGTCTTACTGGATCAATAGGTTATGTGTGTTAAGTAGCATGCAGATGGAGAACAGTAGTTAAAATAAGAAATTAAAATAAAAGTTGCAAACAACATGAGGAAATGATACACTTGAAATTCTTGAAATACTCTTTCAATGTGAACAGTAGTATTGTTGTCTTGTACTGAAAATTCATCAACACTTAAGAGTTCAGCAATTAGACCATCTACAAATAAACACCATCATCCATTATTCAACAAATCTACCCAAATTAACTGTCAAAGATGCTAAAGTCACAAGATAAATTGGCTGCCATTTATGTGTTTTAAATTCATATGCTTTCAAACAGTTTTCCAGAAATTTACTAAAATGCTGCACGGCCCCAATAGCTACAATTTGCTGTTGGATGGTAAAAACCTGCAATTATTCAGCTTTTGCCATCTTCTTCGCTATTCAATGTGCTTCACAGTATACAAGTCAGAAGTCACATTCTTCATTATTCATGCAGCGTTTGTTCAAGTGTGCTGCTCTTTCTTGTGGTGGATGGCTTGATGGCTGGAGGATGCATAAATAAACACACACACACACACACACACACACACACACACACACACACACATATATACATATATACATATATAATCTGTGATGAGCTGTCAGGACCTTTAGGATATTCAGAGAAGGCCCTCAAGCTTAAATATAATAATGATGATGATGATGATAATTGTAGTAAGAATAACAGTATATGAATAACAATAAATAATTATAAGACAAATGATTATTTATGAATTAATAACATAAAAATAAGAAAGAAAGAAACAGTTACAAACTATGTTTCAGGTATCGACCACAAAGAGAAGACCCTTTGACCCCAAATAAAAACAGATCATTGTGGTTAAACAACCAAATTTTTATTTTATCTAACTTGGAGTTTTCTATTTTTCCCAGATGAGATTTTGAAAAGGCCAAGCAGGCCTACTTGGACAAGAACCTTTCTGCTTGGTCTGCATCCAAGGTATCCAACAGTATGCAGTGCCCATTGGGGACTGTATGCCTGGAGGTTGTGCTCTTTTCAAGATGGTCTCGGAGGTGAGGCTCAGATTTTTTTTCACTTTTCACATAATCAGTGTTGCCTGTGCATGTGTCACTTTATACCTTCTACGAAGTTGCTGTTTTGTTCAGAGCTGTTTTGTTTCAAATGTTGACCATTGATAAAAACACTTGTTTCCAATTAATTGTGGTAATCGGGATCCTTTAGAACAACATGGGTTATTTGGAGTGGTGTACAACCTGGGACTTTTCCCAAAAACTCAATTTGCAATGGAAGGAAATTTGGATATGCTGTTTTTACATAAAATGTCATTCAAACCTAGAAAACGTCTCTTTTTAGTGAAATTGGCTAAAATCTGTGGCACATTGTAGTATCATATTTTGACACATATCGATTTTCTTTCTCGTTAGAAGAAATGTCCTGTCCAAATTAAATGATTACTTTAAATCTAAATCTGCCAGAGGTATTTTGGGCTCATATAATTTGATGCTGGCTAGTTCATCAAATCTTGACCTGCTAATTCTAAATTATTATTAAATATATGTACTGTCAGTTAAGTAATTAAGATGAGTATTTGAGTAAATGTTTTAAAATGCCTTTCAGACTTTGTAGCATTGTTATAACTCTCAGTAATTAATGCTTAAAGCCATGAAAGTGGTCAGAATCACTCAAAGCAGCTCGCCCTTGGCTTCGTGTGCAGACACACATTTTCCAGATGACGAGCTCCATGATTGAATGGACACTGGCCTGTAATTAGACTTTAACAATATGCCTGATGCCGTCTGCTCCTAAGACTCCCTCACTCTCTCCCCATTTGCCCTCAAAGCCACAGACTCGACCATGTAATGACTGCTGAAATGGGTCATTCCGTCTTATTGACACAGTCTGGACATTATGGCATGTCAGTATCAGGGATCACAGTTTCTATAGTAATGATTGCTCTTGTGGATCACAGTCCCTGTTAATGACCTCAGTTACTTTTGAGGAAAGTCTCTTGCTGCCTGTGGTGCTCTGTCCATCTGTCTGTCAGCAAAGTTCTAGAGAGTATTTTTGGGACACATACTGAGATACAACAGTGCCTTCTTTTAGGAATGCATTGATTCATCCATTTCAACAAAACAAAGAGAGACACACATTCTCGGGGATTAGGCTGGGTGTCCATTAGAGTGACATGGATTTTGCCCCACCTTTCTTTTCTTTATCCAGCAATCTCACATAAGGCACCAGGAGTCTGGATCATGGCCTCTGTTCTGTGATTTGACAGATGAAGGGAAAACATTAAAGATATTTTGCATTCCATAACCATGTGCATAAACAGTGAAAGTGCATGTGTTTGTACACAATTTAGGGATGTTATGGTCAGGATTTTCTGTCTCCAATACTGATCCAAGCCAGTAAACAAAAAAATTGCAGATAATGAATCCTGCTCTTTTACTTCATTAAAGTTATTGTCATTGCTATATGCTCAAATGGTTTAACGTGCTGTGAAACAACACTGCATTCCTATATTATTACATAGGCTACATTAGTATAGAGACCCACTTGACTCACTCACCAATGGCAGTCCAGGATGCTACAGTCCCTTTTGTCAAGTTTTCTTGACAGCAACCACTTTTTTGTTGTGTCCCAATAGACTTTTTTTGCAGGGCACTCTTGATATTTGATATTTTGCCCTAATAATGAACTTGGAAAGCTAATATAATGTTGTGACAGTACTGTAAATTTGCACTTCTTTATCATTTCTTTCCAAAAATATATCTGACACAACACAATGAGCTACAGTCTTTAATAAAGTCCAGTTGATGTTTTCATGTATAGCAATTTATGGAAGTGTTAGACTAATTTCAGCAAATGTACTGTTTTAATACAACTCATTGATAATTTGGGTTGTAACATTTCAGGATGGTTCCAGTTAATTGTGTGCATACAAAACTTACTGAAAAAGATGTTCTTCCTTAATTTAGGGCTTTTCTTTGATTGTCACAAAATATAATCACAAGTTGGTCAGCTGCACTCTATGCAGCTCACTGCCACACGCAACAGCTGTCTGGGGTTATCTGAACACACCATAACATGTTGGTTCCATGAAACAGAATTGGAGTGGGAGTTGTTGCTACCAATACAGTCTCTCTGGCTGTGAACCTTATCGGATAGAGTGAAAAACACTTATATTGTTTATTACAGTTGAGATTCATTACATTAACTAAATGATGCTCACAGCCTATCCTACAGTTTTGCAAGCCGTGTGCATGAAAATAGCCGTGAGTTTTAAAACAAGGCTATGAAACCTATACCCATGTGGCTCACTGAGAGTATGGCTAACAGAATCACAAGCAGTACACTAGGATCAGGGTTTGAGAATAGTGTTTGCTACTGATCATTGACTGATTTTAAAAATGTCTCAGGCTTGATCTGGTTCTTGGGATTGGATCAGAACATTTCTGTCAGAGAATGTAAAAATTTCTGGATACATTTAGTATGGTGGACTGTTCTTATATTCATCACAAAAATACAATATAATAAACCTGATCATTAAATCAGTGATACCACAATAATTGTGAATTGCCTCATAGCTATTCAGTAATATTCTTAAGTTTCAAAAGGTTTTTCCTAAAAAAAAAAAAACCCAAAAACATTTAGCTGCAGGTGCATTGAAATGTAAAGTCTAAGCTCATGTCAATATGTTCATATGTTCATAGAAGAAAAGATTACTTTTAAATATTAAAAACTGTGGTAAATCACCACAGTTCAAATGCAAAAAATTGTTATACCAAAAAGATAGAAATAGCATCTACTTAAAACCCTTTGGGAAAACTCATTATGGTGCCAGTTTGGTATCTTTCTTTCAAGAACACTGAAACTGCAAAAGTGTGAAGGTTAAAGCAGAAACCTTCAGCTGGACCCACATGTGGCAGTTTATTGTGTATTTGCAGACTTTGCTCATTTATTTGAACACCACTACAAGAGAAATGTTCAACATCCCAGTGCCCAAACAAACTCAACAGAACAGGAATTATTCAGCCACATGCAAAGCAAGTTGAAACATTTTTAAATATCACTCCAATGACAAACTTCTGTTTTAACTTAAGTGATTCAAACAACTTAAGTGCTTCAAGGTTGTTGAATTGTTAACTCTGTTTTTGTTGTTGTTGTTGTTTTTTTTTTTTTTTTTTTTTTTTTGGGGGGGGCGGGTGTTGATAAAGAGAAGGCATTCTTTTGATCTTTTTTAGGATGGTCACATTTGTATAGGACTGTCTGGATGGTAGTAATATTCATCTTGATAAATTTAGCTGCCCCTTTAGACTTTAACCTTCATTTTTATTTAAATTAAGTTTGTCCCAGTTGAGAAATTGTGTTCCTGATGTGGTCATTGATCTGAGATTATGCCAATAGCAGGTTAATATTCAATATTCAATATTTTTTATATTTTATAGTACTGATCTGCACACTGCATGTATGAGGACATCAGAATGCTAAATATCAATGCCATGTATATATTTCACACCTTATAGGGGAGTAAAATTGCTTGGGATGTTACTAAGTTGTTTTTTTTATTATTAGCAAAGTAAGATAAGTGTATAGGTGAACTATTTGTGTTTAGCTGAGAGTTTGAATCTATTGAATTCAACTCTATCGCTACAACCGCAGCGAAATGCCTAAACTACCCATGAAAGCTGCGGAACTGCTTTCATGTTCTGTTTTAAATGAGATCCATACCTCAGATATGTTCATAGACTCAACTGAAACCTTTTACAGTGGCTGTATTACAACACAGTGACACCGTAGACAGTAGTGAATATTCAGCGACTCTTGATACTGATGCCATTGCTGGGACCCCAGTTTGATACCTGAGATCAGATGATCTGTCACTTTCGTCTATGACTGAGGAAGCAATCTTCTTAGAATGCTTCTTTCAACCTTCACCTGTTTTGTGGCATCAGTAAGTTTATTTCTTATGTTACTTAAAAAGCTGTGGCATAGAACCAATGTGGTCTAGCTACTGGGTGAAAAAATTTCAAGAATTTGAAATCCTTGCGTCTGAACACTGAGTCATCTGTTTTTCTCCTAAAAATATGGATAAGGTGTTAGTTTTGTAACTTTTGAAACATACTTGCTCAAATGATAATGAAATATAATCACTAAGAAATCATCTGAAAGAGAAGTCATCTGTACTACTCTATTGAGTTGAAATTTGTAGCAGATAAAGCAAGCCTGTATCAGTCTGAGCATTGAGTTTGTCTTGGAGAAACCACTGTTTTGTTTTGTTTTTGTTTGTTTGTTTGTTTTGCACGTGGTAAAAAATAATGCCTCTATGAGCATAAAAATGGGCTCTACTGCAAGAGTTTTTTTTGTTTTTATTTGCTTCTTACAATGCTTTAACTTTGGTGCTTGTTGTGCTTTGAGTTCTGAGTTCCTTCCCACAAGATTTATTAGACTTTTTAAGGGTTTTTAAACATGCAAATTGACAGTATCAAAATATCAGTGTGCAGGGCTTTAGAGTGTGACCAGTTTGGTCGCAAATGCGACCTAATTTCTCAATCTTGTAGCTGTTTTTGTTAAACTCTGAACACTTCAAACAAACTTTCAAATAGGGAAAAAACAATTCGTTTTGTGAAATAACTGCGATGTTTATTGGAGACAAACCTCTGCTAAAGTTCTTGACAGACAAATTTGTGTTTGTGTTTTTTAGTGATAATATTGTTTAATTGGCTGAATTTTAGGCTGCAAATACTGCAAGTTATGTGAAGCAACACAATTTACAAGCTGTATGCGCTTTTGCAGCAGGTGGTCTGTTTTTGTCAGACCATCCCTTTTTGGCACAGCACCTGCAATAACGCAATTGTTAATGGTTTTTATACATTTTGTATTGAAATCCTGACAAGGCACAATGCATCTATAGAGCACATTACATGTAGCAATAAATGCACTGATTAGGTGTCCCCTCTCTATTTTCTAAGGTTAAAAACAGCCTTGATAAGTTTATCAGTCTTAAATTCTAAAACCCCAATTATAACGTGTTTCTAGCACAACATTAAAACAGTAATAGGCTAGTTGAAGTTTGAAATCTTCATTTAATAAATTAGAGCAAAAGGTCAAATTTTATAGTGACCAAAGTTTTGTATGTTTCCCCTTTTATTTTTTTTTAATATAAGGTTTTGAAAACAAATAATTTTACCATAATAAAAAAATGTTTAACTTTTTTGATATCTTTTTTTAAAATACAGTCATATTATCCCGAATTATATAACCGAGAAATGCAGTGGTAATACTAGGGTAGGGTAGGGTACGGTATCATGACATACCAACACAGATACTGAATTAGCTCTATTTGATTTGGTTGTAGGAAGACTGAGAAACCTGAACTCTATCAAACTACCGAAGGATATTTTTTTACCATGCTACTGGTATATGTGGTAGTTATAAACCACAATATTGAGTGTCCTGCATCCCAGACAGCTTTAAATTGGAACTAATCTTGCCACATTGAAGCACCAGTACCATTTAGATCTAGCACCTATGATAATGTCTGCATTCATCCAGTGGAAGCCAAATTTAGATAAGGTTGGAAAAAGAGAATAATCTTAATTTCATTGTTTTCCAATTTTTACACTATTTTCATGAAAGACCTGCATCTTGAGGCTGTACTCAGAGATTGAATGTGGTGAATGTAATTCTGTCTGTGCTCCCCTGGGCATTGCATAGGTGACATGACTGAATTTAGCTTTGATGCCTGAGGCCCTGACGGAGTCTGTGCCACCCATGTGCTTCCTAATCTCTCTAAAACAAGACAGTCCCCTGAGCCCATAGTGTCTGGCTATACAAAACGTGTATAATTGTGATTTTTAAAATTTACGTTTATTTGTGTTGCTGCATTTGTGTATATTTCACTCTGTGTGTGATTGACTTATGTCTATCTTTCGCAGTTCTATACTCTGTCATTTCTATGAGGAGAGTAGATCAGTCGCTGTTTACATGATGTCTGCAACCATAGCAACAAAAGAACCTTGTAAGAATCTCCACATCCAATTATCTCTCTTCCTCAGGCGTCTTGGACTTACTGTGCTTTCTGCTGGTCCCCAATGGTTCTCATTCCATTTTACTCTTGCAAACACAACACAACAGACACACATAAACATGCACAAATTTTTACATACCAAGACCAAAAATATTTTAATACTGGAGCTTTATTATATTATTTTAGCCATTTACCTCAAGTAACCAGTTTAACATGCAGTCTGTCAGCTTCCAAATTTTTCACAATCTGGGTGAAGGATTTTGGAATAAGACAGAATAATACTGTCTTTTTTGCAAAAGACGGTATTCACTAGCTTGTTCACACTTTAATGCAAGTGAAGCTTCATTATATTTAGAACTTTTCAAGAAAAAAAAAAACACATTTTGTGGTCTTTGTAATAAAAACTAAAAAAAACAACTGGTGGAGCTGTATTATTCGTGTGTATTATTGTTTTACATAACTAAGTGCATTAATCAGACCCTAATTAGTGGTTCTGTACCCGAGTTAGGTCCAGTGAGCTTCAGGTTTGAGCATCAAGGCTGAGATAACTTAAAACAACTGATAGTTTGTATTTGTCTCTGTTTGATTTCATAATAATGACCAAAAAAGGTGTTTCTATGTCCATGAAGGCTCTTAATAAAGGTCTGTCTTTTCCACCATGTTCTGTGGGTCAAAGGTCAACTGTTGAATGTGCATGTATGAGTATGAATATGTATGTGTGACTATGTATATCTGAGTATAAGTGAGTATCTAAGTATTAATGTGTATTTGAGTTTGTACGTGTGTGTGTGTGTGTGTCTGAGGATGAATGCATCTGTATTAGTGTGCATGTATGATTACAAACGTGTACTTACGAGTGTGATTCATTTGTATATAAATGAAGGTTTTCATTTTGTAGAATATGTTTAGGTATTGTTTTGAAAGTCCAACGTGATTAGTTCCATTAGCCATATGGAACCTACTTCCTATGCTATTATCCCAATTATTTGTTTTATCAGCTTTAAATGCGGATAGTAAGTATGGAAAAGTGAGGCTTTTATTTTGAAAATTCCTGTAAGCTTCAGTTTGAAATACCGAAGTAATCCAATGTGTTGCAGTGGTTGAGTTCCAGCAGTAGTGTTAGCATAAGACCCTCTTCCTGGCTTTGATTGGTTGTTTCTGATTGCATGGTGTATTTCTGCAGTTACTACTGGGAGCACTGGGAGAAGGCAGAGGAGCCTGATTCTTTTTTTTTTCTTTTTTTTTCCACATTATCTGTCTTATACTGTCACAATATAATGATAAAGTTAACAAATATGTAAAACTTAAATTTTTCATAAATGTTACATACTGCAGCTTTAATTTAAACTCAAAGATATGGTGATATAAAGAAAGTGTGTGACTCCATTAGAATGTCACAGAAAATACGTTGAGCGGTACTTCAGAATTTGTTGACATCGGGGAAGTCAGAAAGAATTTGACAGAAATCTGAGAGTCCTAGAGCAATTACAAATAGATTGTGTGAAAGCAGATGCTTGATCCTACAACATTCCCAAAAATGGTGACTGTAGTGGGAGGTTTGTGGCCATATTAGTAAGCTAAAACACCAGTTTCCATAAACAATGCTATCCTACTCTCTGTTTACTCCAGATTTTCTTCTTCCCGCAAGGTTTGTGGCACTGGAAAGATAAATTTAGAAAAACTGTAGTAAGCATCAACAAACCATCTTCACTTCTGAACATAACACCAATTTCACTGCAAATAGGAAGTTAAACTGTGTTTCTAGGTGAAAGTATGATGAACACTACAACATGTTCTCTTACAGGGCTTTAGAAAGTATTAGTCAGACCTGAATGTATTTAACAAAATAGCTTAGTTTTGCAATCGCAGTCCTTACTCCAGTTTAATGGAGAATACAGGAAATTGTACACCATATATAATAATAGTGTGTGTATATATATGTGTGTGTGTGTGTGTATATATATATATATATATATATATATATATATATATATATATATATATATATATATGCTGTTGTGAAAGCTTTTTAAACCTTTTTCCTGACTAATAGTTTTGTGCAGTCAGATCCTGCTAATCATTTGTAACCTCTCTGGCAATTATGGTTTTAGATTCAGATTCATTATAATTTCTAATATAATTGGCATCCTCCAGACCATGATTACTTGGTCTTCAGTAAGTGAGGCAGCATGGAGGTAACTTGGAACGCCTGTTTCATATTTGAACTGTTTTGATTCTGTTGAACTTTCTGAGTTATCAAACATATTAGCTTCATCTAAACCTTCAACTCGTGTGTGTAAGACCCAGTCCTAACAAAATTATTTAAGTATTTCCTGTGATTACTGTCCTCATTTTAGATATGATCGATCCTTAGTAATATGTTTTATATGCAGTGATGGTGGTGCTCTGCTTCACTGCCATTAATCATGTTCAGGTTTTTCTTTTGTTTCCCCAAAAGAGTTGTTCTCATGCTTTATGAACTAAGTATTTAACTTTAAACATGATATTTATTAATGACTTGTGTTAGCAGTGTGCTCTGTTGTGCTCAGGTCTCTGTTATGCAGCTATCATTTGAACCTCAGCTAAGCAAGCCCCAAAAATGAGTGGTTCTGTATTGAACTGCTGTTTGGTTTGAATCTAAATTAGGGTCTGGATTTTGATATATTTTTCAAATTCAGACTCTGTTCTGCTGTTAAATTTAAATGCTTTTTACCTCCCACATACATTGTTCTATCCTCATTGTGTCCTTTTGTCTAAGGTCACCCAAGCTCAGCAGCTCCTTATAAAGATAACATTTAATTTTACCTTGTAACTCTGAAAGTGTGTCCAGTTTCAGAACAGTTGGGTTTCCTATTGTTGTAGAGGTGATTGTGAAGAAGCTAGGTCAAATGGAAAAAGCAGCATTAAGTTTGAGGATATAAGAGTGGCTCACCAGGCAATTATAACAAGATTAGGGGGAGATTTAAGATGTGAGAGATCTTGGATGCTCATGCATAGAGACAGACCAATCTTGCCCTCTTCCACCCACTTTCAAATAAAGCCTGGTAATTTACTTTGGCATATAGAAAGGCAGAGCTGGCTGATTTATGTGTTTAGACACGTTGCAACTCAGAAGGCAGCCAGCCAGTCACAAATACTGACAAGCTGACAGCTGGGCGAGTGTCTCCTGTCCTACAATGTACAACGTACTGTTCATAACTGTGTAATATGACATTTGTTTATTCCTGTACTCTAACTAGCTTGTTATGAAGGGCACTGCTATGGATAACATAAACCAACATTGGCTAAAATGAAGGTGGATTTAAAAAAAAAAAAAAATTGACTTTAGGACAGACATAACTTTGTATTATGGAAGTAAGTCTATTATAATGGAAAGCAACCTTTTTCAAAATTTTAAGTTGATATGTTGAGGCCCTAAAGTTTCTTTAAAGTGTAAAATCAGAGCAACTTTAGAAGGATTTTGTCTGCAGAATTTACACAAAATATACTCACACAGTATTTAAATAATATTTTTATTTCTGTAATTCTTACTCTAAATTTGTAAAGTGAAAGATTACTAGAAACATACAGTTGTTTACACCATAAAAAGACATTACAATTCTTTCTTGTAGTCTGACATCAAGTCAGAACACATTTTCCTGTTTTAGGTCCGTTATGATTAAGAAAATAATTTCTGTCAGCTAAATGCCAGAATTATGTAAGATCGAGAATCTCTTCACCTTTCTTTAAAATCAGAAGTTAGCATACGATTTCTATGCCTTTTAAACATTTTTGGTAAAGCCCATGTAATTATGTCATGGCTTTCTAAGCTTCCGATAAGTTAATTCATAATATAAATGGAGATACACCCATAAAGATACCTGAGGCACTCTGGTACAAAGACCTTAAGCTTTGAGCAATCACTTCATTTTGTTTAATATTTTCATTTATCAATATTTTGTAAAAATCAATTTTCATTTTGATATTAAAGGGGTTTTTTGTTTAAAAAAAAAAAAAAAAAAAAAAAAGTCAAAACAGACAAATTTTGTTGATCATGATTGATTTGTAAAAACAATGAAAAAGGGTAAAACATCTGAGGGATAAATATGTTTTATAGGCACTGTATATCTGCACAACAATATTAGGTCATCCCAGTAACTTCACCACCCTTTAGTCAATTAAAAGTTAATGAAGTCACAAAACGAGCTTCGGTCTTGGTTGGCACTCTTAAATCCCTACTGACCAACCTTTAATCTATCCCACTTAAAGATGCATGAGCCTTCCCAGCTGAGCTTTAATGGCCATTAGATCTCCCCATGATATAAATCTACACCCTTGTCTGTTTAAAAATGACAAGGTGCCTACAAGTTACCAGAATCAAAACTTTCCTTTAGCCTCACCTTTTGTGAGATTGTCAGTGAGTCTCTTGTGATTTTTATTGATAGCTAGCCAAGTGCTTCGGGACGTTTTTAATAGATGAGTACAAACACCAGTATGGGATTTTACTCTAGAAAATTTCTTTCTTCCTCCAAAACCATGCAGTTGTCATGTTGCTTTAAGGGAGAACATTTCCCTGTACATATAAATTCACACACAAATATGTCTACAGAATTTATAAAAACAACAGTGTTATTACAGGACTAGAAATAAACACATGAATTTTAAAAGTTAGAACACATGTGAACCCTTTCTGTGGCCATTTCTTTATTTTTGCTACATCTGCCAGTTTCAGCTCTGAAATTTTGTTTATGGAAAATGGTGCATTTCATGCTACATTTTCACAAATCTAGTATTTGAATGTTTTTCTTTGCAGACATTTGCAGATCTTTATTCATGTTTGGTTCTGTTATTTGAAGAAATGGAGTAGTGTCTGCTCACATTTACAAAACCTGTGATGCAATTTTGCTCTTGTCCAAAAAAACAACTATTTGCTGGTATTTTGAATTTGCATTTACTTGCTTTTACTTTAAGAACGTTTCTTTGGATTTGAGGAACTAAAGTTTTGATGGTGACAAGATTAAATAAACTTGTTGCATTTTTATGCTTTTGCATTTTATTGTTATTTTTGTGGAGTATTACAGTTTTGGACAAAGATTAGTGTTTTCTGTTATTTGAAGTTAAACATGGATACAAACATTTATACCCTTTGGTTAACAGTTGATCATAAACTTCGTTCATGTAAGAATAGTGTTCCCAGTATGGTGGACATAAGTAATATTTCAAGAATAAGATTTTGAAGTTGAGATTCGACATCAGCTACATCATTAAACTCACTGAAAATTGGGGTTTATTGTTGTTAATTGATTCAAAGCTTTTGCAGTGTACCAGTCTAATACATTTTAAATAAAGTAGATTTAGTTTACCCTCAGGAACATTTGTCGTCATATTTTTGTCCTCCTTTAGCAAGCAGCAGTTTTGGAGCACCAACATAATTTTTTGCTGCAGAATTGATAACTTTATTGATCTAAAATCTATATGCATATGTGTAAAGAATCGGAACTATTGTTGTGTCAGCTTTCTATGGGAATGTCTAATTTCTTTTTTAAAGATATTGTCCTCTACCTGAATTAGGTGCCTTGAGGTAGGGCTATCCCTTGGAAATGGGGGATTCAGCCTTAAACCACAGTAAATTTATGGCAAACCCTTTTAAAACAAAAGCCCCTTATTAAAACTTTTACTTTGTTCCACCTTCTTCTTTCTCTTGTAAAGGCATTTCTCATATTTCCGGATCAATTATGAACACATGGATATTGTGGGAATGACAGATGCACAGCCATTGCGTTATTGTAAACACGCCAATATTATCAATGATGGGAGTCTAAACTGCAGAGGTCCCTTGGATTATTTAAAAACATATCAATAATGTTTATTTAAGAGACTGGCCTGCACAGCAGACTTCCCTGTGTTCATCCACAGATCCATTTCAGATGCAGATGAAATCAATGTGTTGGCCAGCTTATGTAATTTGAGTATGAAGTGAAAGAATTGCCCTTGTTTTCTTTTTTCAATTTTCACGTCGACCTCTTGCAGATCCCCACGAGAATTTTAATGGCAGAAATGCAATAGTTACTGCACTGCAGGGAGGGGGACGAATCTTATTGCACATGGGAAACAAGGTCATCCATTTACATTCTGTCTCCAGCTGCAGAGCCAATGCTCAAAAGGAAAGGCCGCTATTACCGGCTCCCCCAAGGGGGTATCAGGTCAACTCCCATCGGGCACACATGTAAACCCACACGAATACAAGCATCCCACAGACAGATGAGGTAGAGCGTTCCCTTTTGACACAAACACACACACAAACACACACACACGTTCATCTCTATGACCTCACCTCAATTAGTTGCCTGCATCTTTGTTTTGCTTGCCGTGCCTAATTAGGATGCTTCACCACTGAGCCAGTGCTGATGAAATTCATTTATCAAAGGGGGTTGGGACAATGCTTCATGTCATCACTATCCCTCTCATCATCTTTGCTGCTTGCTTCTCGAAGATGTTTGATAGTTCTGTGTGAGGGAATGAAAGTGGGAAGGGCCAAAGGAGCATTGTGGAACAACGGATGGCGGGTGGGGGGGGGACACACCACGTGAAACAAAATGTAGCAGAGGATCAGTTTTGATTCTGGGCAAAACAGCAAAGTTGTGTTAGCAGGAGACACTTAGATGGAGAAATGAGTTTTGCAGCAGATGGAGGATGAAAGTGGAAAGGAGTTTGTGAAAGATAAATAATGAGGAAGAACAGAAGCCTTAAAGTGTGTATGCACTGTCTTGATATTAAGTGTTTACTGACAATTCAGGAGATGGAATTTCTTCAAATCACAGCTTTCCCATCATAATGCAGCCTAATTATTTACTTAACTTTTATGGTCCAAGAAGTCGCTTTTTGATAAACAGTCATTTTTTTCCAAAGGAGACCTAGCTAAGAAAGTGCATTTTTACAAGTTATAGGTCTCACAATACCTGCAAAATGAGTCAGAACTTAATACAAGAACAAGGTCTGGTTTTAGAGCACATAATATTTAAGTTTATTGCATGACTTAAGTGTACACTTAAAAAAATGCCAACTTCAGAAAAAGTTCTAGGTTCTCCAGAGAGAATTCAATTCAAAAATAATTTATTTATCCCAAAAGGAAATTAAATGTTGTAACTAATTTAGTCAAGGAGTTATTATAGATGGTGATGGCTATGGGAAGGAAAGTTCTCCTGTAGCGGTCCGTTTTACAACAAATCTGAAGCCTTTGACTGAAGAGACTCTGTTTTCCAATGACAGTCTCATGAAGAGGATGTTCAGGGTTGTCCATAATTTTCTTGATTTTATGCTAAATCCTTCTTTGCATCATCAACTCCAGAGCTTCCACAGTTGTCCCCTGAACAGAACCAGCCTTCTTTATCAGGTTGTTGAGCCTTTTTAGGTCCCTGGCTCTGATGATGCTGCCCCAACAGATGATGGCAGAGGAGACGATGCTCTCAACAGCAGATTATAGCAAGTCTTTGTAATTGTTCAGAATGTTGTTAAATAAAAAGCAAGTTTACCCATTACAGATTAGTACATAAATTTGTACCAGTGCTGTTGTAATTATAAATTACACAGTGATGTGTTCTCTTCAATAAATGTGTTATAAAACACAGAGTAGTGAAGCATGGAAAGCAATCTACAATCTAAACAGCAAGATGCAGAGGGAGTGGCATGCATACAAATAATGTCACTGTAGTATGAAGGTACAAAAATATTCCCTGAAACAAGATTTTTCCTCTGATAAATTAAGATGTGACATTTGGATAATAAAATCCCAGTCTAATTTATAGCTTTTGGTTGGTTGGTTGGTTTTTACAAAGTAGTCATGCATTCTAAAAGAAAAGCCAAATACTCAAATATTTGTTGAATGGCGCTCTTTCACTCAGGTCTCTCCCTAGCACCTAAATAAATAAATTTAGGCCATGGATTAAATGCCTCATACAGGTCAACAAATATGGCAGGAGAGAGCTGCTTCGTATCCGAAGCCTTAGTAATGTTATTTGTTACCAATAACTGCTGTTATGATAATATGAGCTGACCTAAAGCCAGACTGATTTTAACTAACACTGTTACTGTCAGCCAAGCATTGCTTCATTTTAGTGTTTACTTTAGATTCTAAACTTTTGACAATAGTGGAAGGTTTGGTTATTAAGGGTGATAATGATTTAAATTTAAGTTAGTCCCTCCCTTTAATAAGAGTAGAACAAAGGAAGCTTTCAATATTTTCTTGACTCAGAATAAAAATCAGAGTGAAAGACTTGACAGTAAAGATAAATGCATGTTTTGAAAGCTGTTGATGCAACTTCTTTAATATATTTAAAGCATATAGAAGTAACCACATCCTTTTTTATGCACCTGATATTCAAAGCTTTTTAAGAGAAAAACACTCTCGCAAACATTTTTCCAGAGCCTCAAAGCCATAAATGTTGATATGAAAAGCAATGCTGGCACATCTCTCTTTCTCCCTCTCTCATGCTGTCTGTTTCTGTTTTGTTCCCACTATTCAGTAAGGTTAAATTGTTTATCTAAATTGCTGCAGGATATTGTGAATCATTTTTCAAAACATTATCATTTATTATTTTTCGTATGGTGTGCAAATTGATGCGAGCAGGAGGGAGGGGCAGTGCACAGGGATGGAGGGAGACTACCATCGGACCATCAATCACAGCAAAGTAGCCTACAATGACAGGCAGAAGTTCTTGGGCATTTTTGAATGACTTGATTGATGTGTTTTTGAAGTGCAGTGGGAGAAGATGTCAAACCTGCTCTCTGGCACAGAGCGGATAGATCACACATCACTGTGCAGCTCTCAGTTGGGATCAGCAGAATACTTTGCAGCAGTCTGCAAGGATCTACTTCAGGTGTTCCCACTAAAAGAAGAGGCAGAGTTTTAGTGAGCATCTTGTGGTTGTCTCTACAGCTCTGATAGCAGTTGTCAATCAGTTATTGTAGACCCACTGGTCTGTTTCACTTGTGGTAGTAGCTCTCACAATGGACGTTACTAGTATTGCGTTTTGGCTCTGTCAAATTGGGTATACCTTAGATTTAAATACAGTTAATATGCTTATGGATATTTTTTATATGATTCAACCTATTTTATGTCTGAACAAATTGCATGATTGTTCATCCTTCTCATATGATGCAGAACTGAAAAAAATACGAGTAGGTGTAAGCATGTAGTGTGAGGTTTTGTACTTTACTGCATAATACAAGTAATGCAGCTGTCTAAGTAATATGGTATGTGCTGCAGCACAGAGGCTTCATCCAGATGTGACATTTAGATCATTTCACCTGCCATTCACCACTTAACTGGGAGTTTGAATGCTATTACACGACTCCTAAAGGTCAAATTCAACCTGACACAATGCCAGTTATCCTTTTGAAAACCTTTTTTTTTCCTTGTAAATGGAAAGAAATGGAATTTAAAGGTTTTATGGCGATATTTATATTAGAACACACACATACACAAGGGAATGGGAGATAAACTACATGTAATCATTTGGATTTTAACAGACTGAGGTCAATTTTTTGTTAGAGTTCATTTCTGTGTCTTTGCAAAAGTCTTCAATGAGTCGGTACTGTGGCTTGTGGCTTGCATTTATTTTCCTGATACCTTTCCACGTTTGTCACTTTGCAACAACAAACCTATTGTAATTTTTTTTTTGATAGACCAACACAAAGTAGCGCTTAATTGTGAAGAAAAGAAAATGACATAATTGAAAATGTTTTAGAAAAAATGATCTGAAAAGTCTGCCATGTATTTTGTATTCAGTCCCCTAGTTAATCTTTGCAGAGCCACCTTTCACAGCAAATTATGTACAATTGCAAATCTTTGGGATATGTCTCTTCTAGCTTCGCTCATCCAGAGACTGAAGTTTTACCCATTCTGCTTTACAAAGTAGCTTAAGCTAAGTCATGGTGAGCAACAAAAACATGTTATCTGAACATCTTGGAAATAAACTAAACTTAAAAACACTGTGATCTGAAAGCTGTATCCAGGTTTAAAGTGTTTTGCAGCCTCTAAGAGTCTTTCTTCCTGTTTTCATAAGTTAAGCTAGTGAGAAAAGTCTACCCTTTTAAACACCTTAAAAATAATACATTAGCTGATTTTACAGCAAATCAGCATGGCAAAGCCTCCTGTCACTGTGCAGCCCATACAGTTGATCACTGAGTACAAGAATCTTGGGGTGATTCTAGGTAACTGAATGAAATGGGACCAACACATGTAACTCATTTTAGTCGATCATCAAAGGCTGTTTTTGTAACTAGTTGGGTGGGAAAACAGAACTACAAAAGCGCACACTTAGAAAACAGCAACTTCTGCTGGTAAGCTGATGGGCAGTCTGAATATAAAAACGAACACATTGACAGACTAAGATAATTTACTGAGGCAAAGAAGATTCTAGCTGATCAAAAGGATCCACCTATTACTGCTTTTAACTACCCGTAGGCAAAATGTAGTGCTATTTGGCTCTCTTTTTATTTTTTTAAGTAAAGGACTAAACAACTCGTCGTAGTAATTTATTTATTGAATAAATATGGAAGTAACAGGTTTTAAAATTTCCTTAATCAGCTGCATTTAAAAACTTTCATGCTTCTTTATATAAGATGTTATATGACATTACTAGGTGGTTTGCACTGAAGCTATGGGTTGCTGATAAAGTTGTTAATGTTAATTCTGTTAGCATGTTTAATTATTGTTTATAAAGAGATATGAGTGGCCAGTGTCATATGTTCAGTCACAAAGCAAAATTTCTCAGTTTGGATAAAGTATGTATTCTGTTCTGTATTTGCTGTTGAAAAAAACATCCCCACAAAGTTAGTTGTGCTGGATTTTATTCAGTTGTCTTAGAGTAAAGCAGGACGAATGCAGATTGATTCCTACCCAAAATTTTAAAAACCATGCAGGGCTCTAGAGTGCAACCAATTTGGTCGCAAATGTGATCGGATTTCTCAGTAGTGCACCTGTAAAAAATCTCAGGTCGCACTGGTGCAACCACTTGTTGGGAGGTAAATTTAAAAAAAAAAAAAAAAATCTCCTCAACCATAATATATAACAACACTGAAAGTCTCTTGTAGGTTCACAACAGACACACATTAGGTACATATCGCTGTCTAAGCCAATCAGAGAAAGTAAAGGGCAGGACCCCATCTTTGATTGGTCCAACTATCCATCTACATATACGTCTGTATCCTGCAGCCAGAGGTGAGCAGGCCAGGCTATGCTTGTCAGGTAAACAGAGCAGATGCAGTCCAGCCGAGGAGAGAAACTGTAGAAAAGTTAAGGTCTGAGCCGCTAGAAAAATCCTTACTATGATTACAATAAAGCCGAAAATATAATGCAGCGTATTTATTGTAAAGAGTATCGTGCGGAGGTAGTTATTCATTTCCTTCGTGTCGAGAGCGCGCACTGTGCAGGAGCGTGGGTTCACTGGACTGTGCTTCCAACCAAGTAGATGTCAAAATACTGTTTTAACCAACAAATCAAGAATGTTTGCCTAATAAGACGACAGTCACGTCTCTGTAAACTTGATTTATAAATTTCTAAGCTCAATATACGTTGTTCATAAGTAGACGGCTCGGTGCTCGTTTCAAGAAGTCCTGTAAAAATTCCTATTGATTCTGATTGTTTCATGTCGCCAAATGTTAAATGCTGGGGGAAAAAAATCCCACTATAAAACATCTTTATAGACGTTAAATAAAAACTGAACAGTTACTCCCAAAATTATTCATACTTCTGGCAGATCAGATTTAAAGTCATTGATCAATAAGCGGGTAGAAAATGAGACAGGTCCCTGTGTGGTCCTGACACAGAGAAACAAATTTTGTCTTGGAAAGTTGTATTCTCTTCCAGTTCATACATGATTTTTTTTGTTAGACCTTCAAACGTAAATAGCAAAAAAAAGGTCCAGTATAAATAAAAAGATAAATAAATAAATAAAACCCTTATACTTCATTTTTTTTCAATCAAAATTATTCAATTTAATTTAAATGGTTGCACATTTGGCTGTGGAAAATTATGCTAATAGTCAGTTTACAAGCAGAGATGCTGAGCTTTAAAAAAATATTTCTGACTTTCAAAAGTTTGTTGAATTTAGGAAATGAGTGTCAAATATCAGAAAAATATTTACCTATGGTATGGATATCTTTGAAGCAACAAACTTGGTCGATTTGTGCTTTAATCCTGTTTAGACAAAACGATTTAGTGATTTCTCTTCAGTTTTGTGCAACAATTTGGACGATTAGGAGTTCATTATTTTTTCCAAACTGAACGACAAAGTTTCCATTATAGGTGGAAGTTTATTATTTTCACAAAGGACAGATTATAAGTTTTTTTGGATTTCAATGCATTTACTGTAATCAGAAATGTTTAAATATTTGTGAGACAGTATTTTGTCATCTTTTTAGCCATATTGTGTTATTGTTTAAGCCTTCCTTCATTATGGAACCTTTTGCATTAAGTGTTTGTGTGCAGATCTCCTCTGTTCTGTAGTTACTCAATTTTGTTTAGAAATGAACCGCTAAGTTTGTATGAGTCTGAAGCTTAAAAAAAATGTCTCTTGAGCAAGCTGTTAAGTCTCCCAGCATACCAGACAATTTTTTATCTACCATGATCTTGTGCAGCTGAGAACATTCATGGTCTATATTCTCTGCTCAAGATCCTTTTTCTTTCCTTGATTCTCAATTTCACACCATTCTTTCTCACAGTATAAAGGGTGACGAGGCAAGGTGACATTTGAAAAGTGCATTTCCCACTCTGCTCTGTCAATCTGTTCTTTTTTTCTTAAAGACAGCCGCGTACACATCCATCTACACTCTACCATGGCAGGGTGCAGATGGAGAGGGCACATCCTACACTCACCTTTTCTCTGCCCACTGACAATGATGTCTGTGGCTACCACCAAGCTTGGGTGCGTTTAGTTGACTAGAAGTGACCTCTGGTCTCCTAAGTGATACTCTGGCTGACTGCCTTAGAACCCAAAGGGCCCATTAAGAGTCAAAATCAACAGCAGATCTGTCACATGAGCTCTTGCAATGAGCTGTTGGACATTTAACTGTTCTTCCCAATAAAGGGTTGTCAGCACCTATGTCAAGATGATCGATAAGTAGAAATAAATAAGCAGTCCCAGAGCCTGATTCTACCACAAGTTGCTATTTCACCTTTAGGAGGTATTTTATTGCATACTTAAATGTTAACACCATGAATGTGTAGATGTGTGCCAGATACAGATCTCAGTCACTTAAGATTAGGCATTTGTCAATACAGAGTCCTAGCTTCTCAATAAAATCAATGTCATGTGCATGCTTGAAAATGTAGTAGCATTGAAGTTCAGTAATTTAAAAATCTCCATACTTTATAGTAGTGTTTTGATTGTGACTGTTTATTTTCAAGATGATATTTTGGCCAAAAAGGAGTCAGCCTTATGTTTCTAAAGATATATCTAGTTGAACCCACAGAGCTACAGCCTTAATAAACGCACATCTTGAACCTAGTAATAATGTTTTTAAGTGTAGATGATAGTTACTTCCATCAGGATTATGCACCATATCAAAAAGCTCAAATCATCACTGTACTTTGATGGCCTAGTAGCAAGGTGTACTTTGCTTTACTTAATCGTGAACTGGATGCATTGCCACACCACTAATATTAATTAATAGTTTCTCCTTAAAGCTGAAAAGAAATTTAATTGGTACTAACATTTAGAACAGCTCTTTACCAATTTATGTGACGTTTGATGGTAATAACATGCCTGTCGAGTAAAAGGGTGAAAATTAGCTTTGTCACAAAGCCCTTGCTGTTTGAATGTGCACAGAAACATCTGATCCATTAAATGTTTTCTGCTGATGGCTTGCGAACACAAGAGAAGAATTGTGCTCAAGGACTTGTTGAAGGTTGCTGTGTGCCGATCTGTGATTGCTGTGTAAATCGATTATAGCAGCACCTCCCTAAGAGGATGCTGTCAGCCAGCACTAAGCACTACTTCAGAGCCCAAGTGTGCGTTTTGAATCATGAATAAATATTAAACATTGCATTCAGACATAGATTATCTATATGTGCTGTATCCTAAACATTCTTACGCTGCTTCAAACCACCAAATTTAAAGTCAGTTGTGCTAAGTTCCTTTCAGAAAGAAGAAATTAATCAGGATGCAGATTTGGCACAGCTGAGCAGTTGTCTGTATGATGGGATATTATTTGTACCTTAAACCGCAAGATTGAGATCTTTTCATAACAAGGCTTTGCTTTTCTGCATTCAACATTTTATATCTTTTAACTCCCTGAGCTTCGTTTTGGCCAAAAAAGGATGACACATTGATGAATCTCTGCATCGTCCTGCTGACAGCAGCAGGACTCTGGCCAGGTGCACGCCAATGGTGTTCTGGAACAAAGACAGGTATGAAGGGGATGTTGAAAGGGTGAGGGATGTAACTAGGACATGGATAGTGAAAGAGTAAAATGAAAGGTTGAATGAAAGAGAGAGGTGTCCTGAGGGACAAGAGGAAAGGGTAGAAAGGGATAAAGAGAAAGCGAGCAAAGCCAGGTGAAGTTGTTTTTCGTCTTCTGAAGGAAAGGGAGGGGTGTTTTGTCAGCTCAAACAGACCGAGGGTTATCTGTCTCCCCCAGCTGTGCCACCCAGCTGTCACAAACCCCTTTGCCTCGTCTCAGTCCTGGCATCCTGGCACTCAGCTCCCTCGCCCACCATTATCTCCCTGTGTGTGCTCTTCAGATTTACCTGACTTTTGACTCGCAGATTATTCGTATGGAAATGAGCGTTTTGAGGTAAACAAAGATGTGTCTCATTATGTCCTTCTCTGCACCTTCAAGACAAATAACTTCCCCTTTAACTGGTGGTCTTCCCAGTGTCCATCCATGTTCTTCTCCCTTCTAATTTTTTCACTGTTTCTGTAGAATGAAGGCAGATTCTGAATGTTTGTGCTGTCATTTCCTGGTGGAAGTCACACCACACCAATCTGTAGTCCCCACTCCTGCTCCCAACACCACAGCCCCGCCGGGTAAGAGCCTCAATTACCCAGAGTCTATCACTGCAAACAGCCACTTTGCAGCCAACCACCTGTGACTTGGACTAAGGGAAGCTCTGGTTGGAGCATGGCACTGTGGAGGGAGAACAGCCAAAGCCACAGGCTGGGCAGCCAACCATTGATTAAGGGAATCAGTATTGATTAAGGGAGCAGGGGACATCTGGAATGGACCAATTTATGTCCCCACATCAATTATTCAAATGGATTCCACTGAATTGGATTAGAGGACAATCTTCCTGCCATCGTTTCCACCCCTATGCAATCTGCACCCTCTCAGCAAGCTGTCGTCACAAGGCTCCAGACAAGTCAGCTCAGTGAATTACAAACTTTTAGCTCAAGCTGGGAATATGCATGCACAAACAAGCCAGAAAGGGGCAGGTGCTGGGCTGTTAATGAGCAAACAGTAAGAGAAGCAAACAGCTAAAACACTGCAGGGCTCCAATTTTCACCTATTGCACCAAGGATGTGATGTTTCAAGCTCCACTGCTTTTCTGATCGAGCTTTAAGTTTACTACATGGACAGCTACCTGATTTATATGGGCTCAGGGAGGTGTTAAATTGAACGACTGGTTAAAATCACTGAGCTCTTTACAAATTGTCAGCATTAAAAAGGTGCATTAAAATACTTCCAGGACAAGGTTCCTTTTTATTTTTTCAGTAATGGATCACTGACTAATGCCTAAAGCCAATTGTTGGCCCACACTGTGTTAGATTTGTTTCTCAGTTTGCCCTTCTGTCTCTGTGTTGACATCTTGAGGGCTTGAACACTGCACAGAATGGTGCATCCTGCTGCAGTCTGAGCCAGAGGGTTATTCATATTCATAATGTTGTTGCTGCAGAAGCTGCAAAAACGTGTGCTGCTTTGTTCACTTATGGTGAGTCACTGTAGGCTGGGGTATTTGTTCCAATGCTTTGTGTGAGCGTGTGCCTGCTGGGACTCCTCTTTGTGGATCACACAGCAGTCACCTAACAGAAACCAGAGCTCACACCAAGTCCAGCTGATGGGCTCCTGTCCATTGCAAGAGGGCTAAACATGGTGGCAATGTGACTGAAGCAGGAACAGCAGCCCACAGGTGTCTGAGGATGATAGAGTGGTGCCCTTTGTCTACTCCCCTAACAGAAACACTGATCCCTCTCATATTAAAAGAATATTTCACAAATGAACAAAGGAAATATTGGCATTCTGCTCAAGACCTGCAAATGTACTTGTGTATTTTATTACATGTGATGCTCATTTTTAATTTTTTTGGTCTATATCTTAAAATCGAATGCATTTTTGCATAAGTATATTTGTATAGCTTAGATGAGCAATTTCCACATTTTTTCATGACAGGTACCACCATCATTAATTAATACCATGTTTCCAAGTAACATTATAATCACAGGTCAACAGTAGTACAACAGGATTTGTAGTTTTTTTTAGTTGTATTATGTCACAAAGATGAAAAAATCTGCTGTATCCATTCATTGGTGCTGCACGATTGACTGGTGGATGAAATTTAATTATAGTTCAGTTTTATTCAGAAGTTGACATTTCCAAGTTAGAAGTTTAAGAATTTTTTTTTTTCCTGATGTTGGATTTCCAAGTGGGGAAGTCAGTGGTTTCTCATAAACCCTTAACTTAAAATTCAATTTGGCTGTTGAGCATGTAAAACCTTGTGATAGCTGTTGTAAAAAGCACTTTATCTGCACTTCTGATGATTTGTATGTTTTCAAATCTTTCACACAGTGCTTTGAAGCCTCCTTTATAACATGTTGCTACAGTTTGAAAGTACAAATTGTAAAGAAATAGAGTTTTTAAATAAAGCAAAGGTACCTTGTGAAAGTGTCATATTTCTGGGTGTTGGTGTTTTATTAGTGCTTCATCACAGTTCCACTATTAAGAAATGCATGCTATATTAAATCACAATAGTGCATCCAAGATTGCAGTCGCAAAGAACTGCTTGGATGCAATATTGCCAAGTATTGCCAAGTATAGATTGGGCTAGTTTTACTGCCCTTTACATCCACATCTGATGTAGATCCTGGGAAACAAAATGCTGAATTTCAAAGAAAGGTGGGCTTATCGGGATGATAGAGAAGAGAAGAGTGAGGGTAATGTGAGTTAATTGCCATCAATATGATTTTGAAACTATTCAGTGATGTCAATGCAATTTCTTGTTTTCCTTATAATCTGAAGAACTAATTTGTTTTTTGCCTTGCCAATAATTGACATCATATTTTCATCTCAGTACCACAGAAGGCAGCTCAGATACCACCAGTGGTACTTGTAACACAATTTGAAAACCAAACAGTTAGATGAAATATATAGCATGTCCTTTAAGAACAAACGGGGAACTCTTACCATTGCACAGCTGTTTTGCATCCAGTGTTGTTGAATGACTTTGGTTCCAGAGCATCAGTATTTGTAGTTTTACACTTTTGGCTTGTGTGATACATCTAATTTTGGAGAACAGCCACCAGGAAAAAAAAAATGGTTGGGATTGACAAACATAGAAAAACAGGGCAGAAAAATATGTGACCCATGACAAATCACTGAGCACTATTGAGACAGTAATCAGGAGGTACAAAATGTCTTGTCTTAAATAGTACTACGGAGTAAAGGTTAGTTGTATAGTCTAACGCAGAAAAGTTGACAAATAAGTTCTTCATACCTGGTGCGGATTTGATCGATGGGAAATTAGTTTCTAAAGCTCAAAGTCACTCCTTAATGTCACTGCACATTCTCCAGTCACAATAAACCAAGGTGCATTTGTTAGGCTCAGATGGGTTCATCATGGTTGGTGTGAACCTGGCAAATGTGACCAGTACCACAAAGTCCATAGGGAGGTGATGATGTCGGACTGCGTGAAGAATGTAATATATAGAGAGAGCACCATTAAAAGCTTGTAGGTGGACTATGTGTTCACACAGAAGCTAGAAGGAAGAGGAATATACAAATTTGACTAAGTCAAAGCACAACAGACACACAACTATGATCCGCCTTTGGATGAGGCACAATTTTAATTCAGCAAAACATCTTTAAACTGAAAGGTATATGATGAGAACAGCAGCTAAAGATGAACATTTAATAATATTTTGGTGATACTGGTTTCACCAGCATTATGTGGGCTGCCTGCCATCAAAAATAAAGTCTACTCAAAATAACTTATAAAAAGTGTTCTGACCTACAGTTTTACTTGGTGAACTTTGAATAACTATCCCTGGATATTGTAGATTAATTAATATTTTAGATGGAACTATATCAATTTAATATGATAAATAACTTTCTATAACCCCCTTTCTGTCATAATTTATATACAATTATGCAAAATAAATAAACTGACACTATTATTAAACTCACATGAGATGTTTACAAGCTTACTGCTAGCTGGTAGCACAGTAATTCCGATACTATCCTTTGTATACATGCACTCATCATGGTTAGGTATATCTATGTTGGGCTCTTCATGATTGATTTGAGTCATTCTTTTGCCATAGTGAAATGATTATACAACGAACTAGCTTAAAGGAGTTTTTTAAAAAAAACAAAGAACTGCCAAAGAAGAACTGTTGTCTTATTGTAAATTCTTTTGTGATCCACAAGATTCAAATGTATACATACAGCCTCAAATATATACATTTACTTCCACAAATATTTGGATAAAAGCCCCTTAGCTAATTGCAGAGAGACCACACACTTTCTGTTGCTATCAATAAACTTATGGCATAATTCTGGCTGGATATTTGACCACTCTTTTTGGCCAAATGGGCATAGTGTTACTAAACCGACTGGTTTCCTGGGTTTCACACAGCTTTTAAGCATAGTTGACACATTTTCCATAGACTTAAGGTTGATGTTACTCCAGAGGGCTAATGTTTGGTTGATGTATCCTTATCAAGACCACTTTTGATGTGAGCGTGGGATCATTGTCCCACTGGAACACCTAATTGTGTCAGTGTTTTAACCATTTAGTTGTAAATTTAAAGAATTTCACTCACCACCTGCAATGCAGTGCCACCTCCACCAGTCACCACCATGTTTGACAATTGGTACAGTGTTTCTGTTTGAAAAATTCACCTTTGACTCCTCCAAACTTACAACTTACTCATCTGACCATAAAACTTTCTGCAGGAGACATTTGGCTTATCCAAATGTGGACAGCTGCAAATTTCAGTGAAGCTTGAAGGTGTTTATCTTGGAAAAGGTGCTTTGTTCGTGGTCTGCTGGACCCTTTCAGTCCATGTTGATGTGAAACCACTGTGGACAGTGACACTGGTGTTCCAGCATCTCATAGTTTATGACATGCTTGAGCTTTGGTTGACGTTTAACTTCTTAACCAGTTTCCTTTCATCTGAGGGTGATATTTTGAGTCAGATGGTTGAAAATTGGATAAAGTTTGGCGTTCCAACAGGATAATGATCCCAATACACAAAAACTGGTTTTGAAGTGAACAAAGCAGGCCAACATTAAGTTTCTAAAATGGCCTCCTCAAACCATGAACCTCAATTCCATAAAAATTTGAAGGGTATGCTTAAGGTCTTACTAGGTCTGTGCCTGAAAACCAACCAGTTTAAATGAAATAAGAAGAGCGTCAAATCTCAAGGAACACTTTTGTTAATGGCTTCAGAAAGAGTTTAGTTGAGATTTTATTTACTCAGGGACATTTAATCAAATGTTAGTGGGGGTATGTATATGAGCCTCTATTTATACTTTTGATCATGTGTGGACAAGAGAAAATGTACAATCGATTCAAACTTGTCCATCCAGTTCTAGTTTGGAGTGAAGTTGTATAATTTTTGCACCCAGAAAAGGAACACAATCAATAATGTCCAAATTCAATTGGACATTCATGTCCATGATAACTGTGTATACACTGTGTATACACTTTTTCTGTAATTATGTATATATTGGTATGAAATCCAACAACTGTTGTAAGATTACTGCAGAAAGACTCTGAAGTTGTTGCATGTTTTTCAGCTCATTTTGAACAAATGCTTCAAAACTTAAACTGAAACGAGAAATGAGAGCAAAATATCCATTGCTGTTGTAGCTTATAGATATTTCCATGTTAATGGGATTCTTTGAATTGTATCCATCTGTTGCACAGCTATAATCCATTACCAGCAGGAGGAACGTGTCGGACATGTAAGCAGACAATGAAGTAGAAATAAATTCTGTGTTCTCCTCAACCAGATAATCAATTTGCTGTGTTGTATAGGCTCACGCTGCTTCGGTAATTCGTGTTTCGGTGAGAACATTTGGCACTGGAGCCCAGGGAGCAAATGTGCAGTTTAGAAGGAACTGCATGGTTGTTATTGATCAGGAACTGGAAAAGGAGAGAAAATTTGTTGAGACAATAAAAAAGAGACTTAATGTATATGTGAGGGAAGCAGAGCTGCTGTTTGGCATAACTGGATGTATCTGGTCTTTTAAATATGTGTCTATTCAAGTTGTCCCATGATGTTTTAATCATTAGCATTTGAAGCATTTTTTTTTTTTTTTAATTACTATAAGTTGTTAGAAGCAGCTTCACTTTTTATTAGCTTATCACACAGTTAATAGGGGAGAAATATTCCAGGTTCTGTGCTGAAGAATTACCACACTCTCGGTTATACTCAGTAACTCCACTAATATGACTCAGCAGGCTACTTTGTATTTCAGTCTTGTTGCTAAAAAGCTTGACAGACTTGTATCTTCCTCCTCCATCTGTAGAGTCTAATCTTTTTTTCTGGATGTAACGTTGTGATTTTGATTTTCTTCCTCCTGCCACCAGCAACACAAATGTTTACAGAAACGGAACAGACGGAGGAGAATGCACCAATATATCAGAAATTGCTCCCATCTGCTTGTGATTGCAGTTGTCAATAACTGAGTCCGCGGCTGAAATTAGACCCTTAACCGAGTGTCCAGGCTGAACTGCTGTTATCAATTCATCCATCCTGCCTGTCTAGCATTTAGTTGCAAGGAGAGAGAGATGAAGAACTTCATTCCAAAACTCCAAATCAGAGATGTTTTAATAAGTCTTTTCACAGGAAATGAAACACTGTCCATGGAGGCTGTTCATAGACGTCCATATAAACTGACTAAAAGAGCACAGAAGAACCCCAGAGGCCTATGGTTACTCTGGAGTGGTGACATGCGGTCAGAATTACAGGTGAGGCACTGCTTCACCTGTAATCCTGACAAGTAAAACAGGTACATGAGAAGTAAAATAGATACTTCGCCTGATGAGAGAAAATCAATTTTTCCACCTGAATTTTCTGTAAATCAGTTTTTTTATTGCTGTTACAAACATTCTTATGATCAAAATCTCTGAATTTACGCATTGCCTGTTCAAATACATGGAGGAAGACCGAGGTGAGGCAGTGCAGTGCTGTGCCGTGCCTCACCTCTGGTGGCGCTGTCACACACATAGTGAATGAAGCAGACAGTTGGTGCATGCCCATTGCTGTCTCTCTTTGTACCACCATTATACTTGTTTGATTACATATGTTGACGTTGCACAGGGTGTCTAATATATTTAATAAATGTGGGTGACATATTTACTCTTTCTGATCGGCCATAAATGTGCACTGAAAATGTGCAGGGTGAAGCAAAAAAGTACTGTGCCTCACTGATAGGAGCAGTGCTGAGTCCCATAGGCACAACAGGCCACAGGTGCTCTTCTTCTACGCATTGAGAAGACTAAAAACAATCAGAAAACTACAAAAAATACTGTTGGAATAGAACCATTCAAAGCCACTCTCCTCCTTGGCGATCATCCCCATTAAAGCTGCCAGATTTTTAAAAATGAAAGCAAAAGGAGAGAAGAGAGAGTTTTTTTTATACAGAGTGACAGAGAGATTCGTGGAGGATAGGTGCATAGACTTCATATAAAAATAGAGGTAAGATGATACATGATTTTCAGCCAAAGACAACAATCAAATAATAATAATAATAATAAAAAAAAAAATCAAATTTAACCTTGTGGCATGAAATATTTTTTTATTTTTCTTGCTATCATATTGTTGAATTGTGTGGAATTGATTAAAGCATAATTAAAAGCTTTTAATTAAGCTTTTAAAAGCTTATCAGTTGAGGTCAAAACTGAAATATAAGCTTCTATATTGGATTTTGGATTTGTACGTCTGACTCTGGGGGAGTCGGTGCCTCACCAGCCATGAAACTCACTGCATGTCACTGCTCTGGAGGGGCTGTGCAGTGATCCACAGCTCAGGTGGTAAAAGCTTTCAGTAAGTCAGCTATCAGTGGTGAACTCCCCAAATCTGGTCTTTATAGAAGAAGGGCAAGGAGAAAGACACATTTGTGTTCTGCCACTAGGCATGTCATGGAGACAGCAACTATTTAGAAGCGGGTGGTCTGATTGGATTAGCAAAAATTTGAACCTTTGAGCCGAAATCAGGGGTGTCCAAAGTCAGTCCTCGAGGGCTGGTATCCTGCATGTTTTAGTTCTCTCCCTGGTGGTCGTTACTACCTCCTCAGCATGTCAATGTTCTGCAGAGGCCTGCTAACGAGCCATCATTTGATCCAGGTATGTTGAACCAGGGAGTGAATGAAAACATGCAGGATGCTGGCCCTTAAGGACTGACTTTGGATACCCCTGGCCTAAATGCAATATGCTAAATGAGCACTGCACATCACCCTGAACACATAATGCCCTCTATGAAACATGGTAGTGGCAGCATCATAATGTGGGATTGCCGTTTTCCATTTGGGACACGGAAGTGGCTTAGATTGAAATACAGGGCAGTTGTGGATGGCCGTCCTTTCCAGTTGGAGGCAGGACAAGACAGTCAGAGCTACGTAGGAATGGTTTTGGTCAAAGCATATTCATACATTAGAATGACTCAAAGTCCCCGCCTAAAGGAAATTAAGAATCTGTGCCCAGACATGAAAATGAAATTGCTGTTCACAGATGCTCTCCATCCAGTCTGTCTGAGCTTGAGCTATTTTTTGAAAAGAACAAACACAAAATTGTAGTCTGTAGATGTATACAGCTTTTAGAGACATATCTGTAAGGAATTGCAGATGTTATTTCGGCAACCATAGATTCTACAAAGTATTGCCTTGGTATGCTTACCACTTTTTTCATATTAAACTTAGTTAAAAAAAAAAAAAAAAAAAAAGTTGAAAACCATATATAATATTCTTACTACTTTTCTACTTTGAGTATGCTGTACTTTGTGTTGGTCTGTCAAGTAAAATACACAATTTTTTGTTTTGTCATATTACAGCCAAAACCCTAAGAGGTATGAATATGTTTGTAACTTTCATCTTTCATATTCAGCTGAGAGTTACAAAGTGGTTAGTCTGTAAAATGAATGCACTTTCACCATCCTATAACCTTTGCAAGTAGAAAAAAAAAAAAAAAAGCAAAAAAAGAGTGAAATGTTAAAAAAATTGAAGCTCTTAGCACCTTCAACGGTTTGACACCTCTGAAATTCCCTCTTCTCCGCTCTTTTAAGTCCAAACGCAAAGATGCGTCACAAACATCTGACAGGCTGCTACCATTAGCCAGTCCCAGCCATTAATAAGCATGAAGTGTTTTTAAACTCAGAGAAAATGATAAGCACACTCATTGTAAATGATAGACATGAAATTTGCTTTTGCCATCTCCATACGTCAACCTGGCATGATGTTAACAGCAAGCTGCTTTGGATCTTTCATTTCCTCATGTTGTCATCACATTAGTTTCCTTCCTGGAGAACTTTGACACAGCAGCTGATGGAGTGAAATTTGTCATTTGTATTGCTGTGCTGAGTGTAAATGTAATAGTTTTTTTGCGTCAAGATAAGTTTCTTAAACCATTGAATGAATATAGGCTAAAGTCTCCAGAGCTGTAAGATCAGCCTTATTGATCATCCTGTTTTCCTCTTTCCTTTCATTCATCACTCCATCTCCATGTACGTAAACCTTCACATCTTGTATTTTAAACTCCACAGCCACAAATGATGTGGCTGTGGATTTGATGGCAGTGTGGGGGTTTGGGGTTAAAGGGCTGTCATGATCACGGGAGAGTGGAAAGCCACCCTGGTGCAAAGCAATCATAGCTGGCTCTCTATCATCCTCCCCCCTCCACTACCTCCATCCAACCCCTCTCCACCCGCTGCCCCTCAGAGGTGCCTCCAGTGTCCCCTCCATTATTCCCAGCTCACTAGTCAGAAAATTAGGGTAAACTCGGCATGCCTTTCTCTTCTCACTAACTCTTCTCCACTCTGTCTTCCCACCTTCCCTCCTTCTATTTTTCACCCATTACTCCCAGTTCACTGGTTGGTATATGGAGGGTGACTCTGGGCCAATTCAATCTCTCGTTCCCGTCAAACCACTCAGTCTGCTGGAGTGCCACAGCCTCCTGTCTATATTTACCCATCCAGCAAGTTGTCACTCTGTTTTGTCCATCTCACACACCCCCTGCCCTCCTTAGGCCCACCATACCCCCCATTCCCATTTGTCAATTTTGCTGCTAACGTCTGACGTTTTTCCAGCCCTGTTTGTCCAAGGAAGCAATTTTTAAGGTGGTATGTGAAGGAGTTTATCATGCAGGTTGTGAACAGTTGTTTTTTGAAAGATAACATGTTTATCAAAATGTGTATGTTAAGTGCTGTTGATGTGGTAGGAGGAGTGGAGTAGATGCAAGTAAAATTTTAAAAAATTGTGCAGTTTACAGTTGAACTCCTCTATAGGCAGTGATGAATCATGCCAGAAAACACCTCATTGAAAGAGTAGAGATTTTTTAAATCTACCTCTTGACAGTGTAGCCCCTATATATATATATATATATATATATATATATATATATATATATATATATATATATATATATATTTAAAGAGAACTGAAGTCTGTGCCAATCTTAATGTTATCCTTCTTTAATCATTCCGTATTGAGTTTTGATTGTGGGATCATTTTCCTGTTGGAATAGCTCATTGCGTCAAACTTTCATCAGTCTATATGTTTTTTCCTATGAAACAGACCAACTGTATGATTGTACCACCACCATCTTTGACTGGTTGTACAGTGTTCTTATGTTTTAAGCCTCACATTGACTCCTCCATTTAGGCAGGTTTAAACTTCAGTTGAGCTTGAAGGTGCAAATTTTGGTGCATGTTATTTTTTCAGTTGGCAGCCTTACTGTTAATTTTGATGTTAAACTGACTTTCCAGCAGCTTCCCCTTCATGGCAGGCTTGTTTATTCCTGAACATTCTAACCAGTTTCTGTTCATTTTATGGCAAAAGTTTGAATTAGGTGGGTGAACCAAGTTAAATATGAATTTATACAAAAATCTAAGGGGCAACTTGCCAAGGGACCAAATTTCTGTAGGAGTGTACACATATATCAGAAAAAATTTGATCCTGTATCATTTAGAGAAAATCCATAATAAATTTTAACTTGGGCACACAATTGTTTTTTTAAAAAAATCCCTGAAGTTGCATCATCATTCCATCCTTGAAAAAGAACATCTCAAATACATAATTAAAAGCCCAGTACTTACTTGCCATTCCTACCCATGATGTTTCTAAAATATTACCCAGATATGTTAAATATTTGATTACTATTCAGTTGCAGGTATAGTTTGTTCTCCATTCCAATGCCACTGTTTAAGATCTTTGTTACTGATACGGAAAATTTCTTCTCCAGCATCAGTCGCTTTGTACTTGGTCTAGGCTCCGGATCTTTTAAATACTGGCTTAAATTATGACTTATGAGGGTTTTTTTTGTTTTTGTTTTTTTTTTTACCGGTTCTACTTAGTGTACATTACACAAAACCTGCCGCTGTAAAGGAGTTTTATTATAAACCCTGGGAATGTCAACAGATGTTGTCGAAGAGCATAGTTTAAAACTATTTTTGTACCTTTTTATTATTAGTCCATGCATATAACCCACACAGTGAACAGTAATAAGAAAAAGTAAATCTGAGATTATCTCAGCAGTGCTAAACACAAGTCAAAGGGGCAGAAAACAAATGTGAGATGAAAGGAATTGTCATTTATATTGAGGGTATGCATAACATACTGTCATTTCAAGCCTGGAAAAGACAGAGAAAAGCTCCACAGATTCTTGTACTGAGACCCTTAGGTTGTAGTCATGGAGATTTAAGTCAAAATATTGTTTTCTTTTGTGCTTTACAGGAAAGTTTCATCAGCAATGGTCTGGACCTTGCCATCTCCAGAAATGTTATCATACATCAGCTGGTCAAACACCTGGATTGTGAGCATGTCCTAAAGGTAGGCTGCACCCTTAGATGTTTCCCACCATTTATATACCTTTCTTTAAAAAGAAATGGTATAACTGAACTGCAGCTATAATCCATTAAACTCAAACACCAACACATTGTGCAAATGAGCAAAAACTAGTCAGCCATTTGTTTCATAATAAAGTTTATTCTATATTACAAATAGTATTTTGTTCTTGACTGCAAAATAGGAATGCATTATATTTACATACACAGGTATACAATTAATTATAACAAAGTTAGAGAAGCTCGCCTTATAATCCCCCAGGTTTCGTTTTTATCTCTCAATAAGATACTCTTTATCTTTCAGATATGATCTAGTAAAAGTCTTTTCTACCATGTTTGTATAACACCTGCGATAACACTGAGCTAGGAGGACATTTTAAATTCCTACAAAATGTTTGAAGGTGGAAACTTTATCTGTGCTCTTGGTAGCATGAGGTGGCTACAAGCAGACAATCTTTGTTGGGGGGTAAATGTTGAGCCAGGAAGAAAGGAAAGATGGGAAGTAGCACTGAGGAGGGAGTTTTACAATGACATCAAAGGACTCTCAGCTTCTGCTTTCTATTATTTCGTTTTTAGACATGGGGAGAGAAAGTCTTTACTGAAACTGTCAGTACGCTCTTTCGAGAAACTGATATGTTGGCTACCTTTCTAACTGTACCTCTCTAAATTGTAACAACAGGTTAAGATTCTTCTCATAAGCTGCAGAAAGTGAACAGTTAGTTTTGCATGCTTGTTTTATTACATCTGAGATTAGAGGGAAAAAAAAGTCTTATCTTGACCAGCTGGCAGGAAACTTAAATGATTTATTTATTCCCCTGATCAGTAAATGCACCATACCTAAGCGATAGCAGGTTTCGCCAACAGCAGGACTGTTGAGTGTGGAAGCTTTTTCTGAAGGAAGAAGTCTCAAACTTAGCTATTTTTAGTGTCAGAGGAAGCATAAAAACTGTAAAATTATTTAGAAAGAAGCTATTGGTTGTTTGTTCAGACTGCTGGTGGTTTTGCTGCTCCTCAATTGTTTACTATTGCTTGTTCTTTTCATGTCAAACTTTAAACTATGAAATGAGCTGTATACCATGAGATGGTACATTTGAAAATGACTACAAGACATTTTGTTTAGTTGGCCAAGAAGAAAATTGAACTGAAGCCAACTTCTATAGACACCAGGATGGCTGAATGCATTATAGTAAAGTTTCTCTGTTTTAGCGTTTTGAGTTATGTGTAGGGATTCCACTCAGCCTTTTTAAAATTACAACATGGTAATTTTATTGGATTTGTAAATGTATACAGCCTTTTGAAAGGGTTACAGTCCAGTGACTAAGGTTAACTGTGCTAATTCTTGAAAAAAAAATCTGAATTGGTATCAGCAGGTCCAAGTTAAAAAAAAAACCTGAGATCAGAAATTACGCGCAAAACTTGGTGCAACTATAGCAGAAAGGATTTTTTTTTTTTTTTTTTTTTTTTTTTTAATGAAGCAATGTCTGTTGGTTTTCATCAGCAACTTTCTTTTCTGTCCCAGCTCAACAGATGGGTGGTGAAATGATCTACTGTAGGGGTTGTATGTTTTCTCAGTCAAAACTTGAACCACACAGGAGGCACTGATGGCCTGTAATGAAGGACATGGTAGACCTAAATATCCCTAGTAGTTGCAGAAGTATATGAATATCTTTGAGCAAGGCATTTCCATTTCATACCATCCAAATAGGTCAACATGCAAAGGTAAATATCTGTAATATTTAGCAACTACCACTTCACAAAAACTGTGTGTATGAAACTCTGCAGGAGGCCAAACTCGATAAAGGTTCCACCTTAAACAACAGGTTTTCTTATGAACAGTTCACTTTTTCCCATCTCAGTTCTTCCAAGCAAAATAAAGAATAAAGAACACATCCACATCATCATTGCAAGGCTTAGTTTTCTTGTTTTTCACTTTTTTTAAAATAAGTTTCTTAAATGGTTTACGTTTTACATGCGCTTAAAAAGCCAATAAAGGACCCAAGGTGGACCTAGGGCGGTCTTCACACATTCACATCACCACATGGGGCACGTTGTCAAGGCAAAAGAAAGGGCAGAGGTCAAAAGGTACGGAGGGCGCCTCCATCATCGCTTTCAGTCACTCTCATGGTGCCGGTGTACGTCCAACAAGTTGTAATTACTCTTTACGTCTGTGATGCTCAGACAGAATTTTGTTTCTTTTCTTTGAGGCTTGTAGAAGGCCGCCCCCTGTCACCACTGAGGACAACTACACTAATACAGAAAGAGTGCCTCAAGAAATTGGAGTTTTGCCATATGCAGCTAGCTACCATCTCCAATGCTTGTGCAAAACAGATAAGCTGTCAATTGAGGAGCCAGACAAAAAGGGCAGCTGGTGTGCCGAGAGCAGGAGAGACCGGGGAGGACTGGATCACGTCGCCCACTGAGCCTCTCACCTCGACACACTGAGGTCAGAAAAATCACACAGGCTTCTTAAAGTTCCAGTCACAATATGTTTTTTGTTAGTTCCTCAGTGGCACTTTATAAATACATTTTTGACCGTTTTTGAAAATTTTAAGCTCCTTTGGTTTTTGGCTGACCAGCAAAGTCCATCTTGTTTCATTTTTCCTCATTAAAGTCTTAAATAATAACATCCTGGAAAAGACGTGCTACTCAGACAACAAAGCCCCTTTAGGTAGCAGTCAGCCATCTCTGGCTACACTGTGTTCAGTCATTCTTACTCGTAAAGTTGTTTCTCACCCCGTGCATCTCAGTCAGCTTTTCCCTTCAGGGTTGGTGTGGATATCTGGGCAGCTGCTGATTTATTTTTGTTCTTGTGTATGTTTGTGTGTGCTTTGATAGACCATTGGAAGAGACTGCTCCTGGTGTTTGTCTTCCAGAGTTGGTTGTGTGCTTTTTAACAGAGGATCCAACTTGGGTGGGGCTCTAGTATTTGATCTAATAGCTTTAATTTGCAGTAGCCATGGAAGCAGAAATCATGAGCTTTTTATATTTTTTGAAAGTACGCTAGGCAGGTAAAAAGGTGTGAAAGGTACAACAAGCTAAAGGCTGAGGATGCTCTGCTTTGTTTTAGGGAGGAAAAGTTCAGGGAGCAATATTCCTTCCCCACACCCCATCAGTCTTGTCCTTAGATACAACCCGAGCTACATTTAAAGAACACAAAAACATTCTAGGTTTGCCTGGATTTGACCCAGATTTCACGGATATGTATGCTTTGCTTGAAGGTACAGTGTAAACTTGGCAAACCATTCTTGCATTAATTTTCTCCAGAGGTGTTCATTTGGCTTCCAGTCATCGCTCTTGATGTTTCCACTTGATGCCATATGTTGAATCTAGAACTACATTAAACAGAACTCTAGATGATTTTATCTTAACTATCCTATTTTTAAAAGTTCAACATATGGACACCCCGCATTGTAGTTTCCAAAGATTTACGATCAATGTAAATTCTTGAAGGCAACAATTTTTTTTTTCCTCTTTTAATCCGGCAGGGGGAGGATGCCAATATGGCCAGCTCTCAAGTAATCCCCCAATGAAGCTCCCCCCTGTGATAAAGCTGAGGGACGCCCCACATTGCACTGCAGGAGACGCTGACCTCAGCTGCACACCACCCCCTCACAAATATTCAGGTAAACTAGTCTATGCAGCTGTGTTGATGAGGAAAACAAAATCTCTCTCAGGGAGGAGGGAAGCAGAAAAAAGGTTGAGGAAGAAGTAATCTCTGAAAAGCGGAGGGTGGAAGTCAGATGATGAAAAAAACATGGGGACAGGTCTTCGCTCAGGCACAGCTCGGTTTCTGACGGGGTCTCTTCCCAGTGCACCCTGGGAAGTGCGGTCCTCAGCTCTCCAGACTCATGAAGGCCACCACCTGCTCCAGCTTGAAGGCCAGTCTCTGTTTCCTGGCTGCGTCATCCTGCTCAAGTGAACACACAATCTGTTTGCAGGAGAGGGAGGCAAAAACAGAACATCTATTACTAAAGGTAATTAAATATTGTTGGCAAATACAGATGCCATTATCATTAGAAAACACTGTACTTGTGAAATGAAAGTGCAGTTTTAATTATTAACTAATAGTTTCTTATCAGACAGTTAGGATTTGTTGGATTGCTGTTGCATTATGTACATAAAGAAGCTGCTCAGAAGTTTACATACCCATAATTTATCTAAAGTAGAGGTGTTCAAAGTGCACCGGTACAGGGGTCTCCAACACCTAAAAGTTGCAGACCCTGAACATGATGTTTCCACCACTGTGCTCGACAGTCTAACTATTCAAATATTCTTCTTGCCTAAACAGCTTAAGTTAGCTCTCATCGGAGCCTATATTTCTGTTTTAACAGGACAATGATCCCAAGTGCATGTCAAAGCTGATTTTGGAATGGCTCCCAGCTTCAGTCTTATTGAAAATATTTGCATTATGCCTAAAAGCAGACTAAATTAATGCCCTATCAAGTTGTACAATATTCATATAGTGTAATCATTCACCTTGGTCTTAAAGCCTACTGTAGGACATTAAGGCTGCTATGATGAGCAATGCAATTTGCTAAATGTTTCAAAAAAACAAGGACTTAGCCCACATTTGATTAACTTTCTATCTCTGTGGGTTATTATGCAGGCTTTGAGGAGCGTTCTGTTTGTTTTACGCACATGTAACTGGACAGATATTAAATGTCCTCCATAACTATTTTCTAGAGGTACATCTCAAATAGTTTGATCTTCTTTGTCACTCAGTGAAATGCATCTAAGTTTATGTAATAGCCATATTACAGCCTACAGAATCACAGGGAAGACTGGACAGATGTCCGACATTTGTTTATAATACATGTAAAACAAGAGGTTGATCTTTTTTTGTGTGTGGAGTTGACATTCAATACTTATATTTTATTTTATTGTTAGTGGCCCTAGTCAAGATATATTAGGGCCTTATACCACCACTGTGTTCTTTAGAAGTATCAGTATTACATACCTCCTCGGTGTACTTTCCCACGTACGAGTAAATCTCACTGAGAGAGCTCATGGTATTAAACTCATTCATGTGCATCCGTGACTGTTCTGCCAAGTACGCATTCATGTCCTGGTCACTGATTGCTGGCATCTTACTAATGTCTGAGTAGTACCTGTTGAAAGACACAAGGGAGCATAAACACTTGTTATAAATTACAAGGAAAAGGGGTTATTTTTCTTACAGTTTATAGTGTTTAACTAATGCACATTTCATAGGAGTCACGTGTGTTTTGTAGTAATGTGACTGAAGAGGCTGTGCAGCACCACAACAGTAGACATGCACACATGGTCCATTAAGTTAAAGGCAATCAGTCAGTGTCAGCAACAGCTGTGTTTCCCATATCAGCTATGTTAATTAAAACAGCTTATTAACATATTAAATTCCTATAGCTGCAGCCTCTTGAGGACAGGCCTGCTGGATATCTAAATAATTTTAGGAGTGTGTATTTGAGAGTATCAGCCAGACAAGCTAAGGAAAAGGCAGGTGGGTGTTGCTCACAGAGGTCATGCTCGCATCAACACCTGCTCAGTGTTGGAAGCCACTAATGGTGAGGTCCTAGTATTGTTAGTGCAAAAAGCAGGTGTGTTTGTTTTAGCATTTTTATCCAGCCTGGATGTGAACCATTTTCACAAATCCCCTAACTATCCTTTTGTCAATACAGCTTTTAAAATCGTTTGCACAGAAAATAACTGACAGTTTTAGGTTGTAGCGCCAGCTTGAACTGAGCAGTTTCCATTGTGTTAAGCTTAAAATGCCCTTCAATTGACCAAAAAGCATAATCTGCAGCAATTATATTATGGAAGACCCAGTCACTAAATATAAGCTTTAAAAGAAAACTCTGGTTGTATAATTTACAACTAATGTGAGCCTCTGAAAGATTTCAAAACTATAACAAATCTTGTGTTTTTTTTTTTTTTTTTTACATGCCCTTGCAGGTAGTTCTGCAATGGGACAACAGTCTTTAAATGTTTTTCTAAAATCGTCAGAGAGACAATTTTCTCCAACTCCCAATAATGCACTGGTTTGTGTTGGTTTATCATATGAAATCCCAGTAAAAACATTAAAGTTTGTGGTTGTAACATGACGTAAAAAAAAAACTAAGTGATACTTTTGCAGGGCACTGGCTATAACTTGGATTGTTGCTAAAATGTTTTGAACAGCATCTAGTTTGACTGGCCCATAACCCTCATTCTGCTCACAGACAGATGTCCTCTAAAGGTAAGACACCAGATACACACACTGAATGGAATCTCAATTCAAAGATCCTCGGTGGCTTAAAATGCAACTTTTTTTCTTATTCTGATGTAGGGGGCTTGATTTAAGACAACAGCTTTGCTCGGTGTTATCGAGCTACAAGCTACTGCAAACCAGTTTACAGTGTTCTGTCTTTTATTCAGGATATCATTGGTATTAAATAATGTGAAGCCTTAATTTTAACATTGCTGCTTTCTGCTGCCAGTTCTACTAATATGCTCTCTTTTTCCCACAACACGTGCCTCTGCGCTGTCCCAACCAACTAACTTTCCCTGTGCTGCAGCTCTCTTGCCCTAGGCACTCCCATCCATCCTCACTGTGTTGTAATTTGGATGGGGTTTTCACAGCTCATAGATCAGTGCTACAGTCACATAGCTAATGCAAGTTCTCTTGCTTTCCATCCATCCAGTAAGTGCTCACCTCTCCACCCAGCTCTTGTAGCTGGGGATGTCCTTGGCATAAAGCAGCTTGTTGGATGGTGAGTCTTTCCCAAGGCGGTGTTCTGAGGTGGAGCAGGAGTCCATGAAGGTCTGGGCCACCACAGACAAACAGGCATCTGTGATGCTGCTCTTGTGGATGTCAAATACAAACTGGGGGTTCTTGATCACATTCACCCAGAAGCGCAGAGGTAGGCTGAAAAAAGGGTGAGCAAAAGAGTTTAGTGGTGAACTATCATAACCATACATGTTCAGTTGCAGTCAGTTGTCTAAAACGGGGACTGATGAAGGATTCTCAGCATAAGTCTACCTTGCAACATGACGAACAAATGCTAAGGGTCAAATATCAGGTTTTTGAGCAATAAAATTTGTAAATATGCAATAAAGCATAAGTGATCATTTTCATTTCCTGTTTTTAAAAGCACTTTTTGACAACAAAAATTGCTTGTAACCACACCTCCCTTAAAGACAGGTCATTTTGTGAGATTAATAGCTCAACTTCCACAATTATTTTTTTTTAGCCAAATCAAGGGGTGTGTTTTTAACTGTATATTAATATTTGCAGTTCTATTCAACAGATGTGTAGAATTAGCTGGAAGGGACTCTTTAGGGTTTAACATCAGACAGTGTCCTCAGAATAATATTTTGAAAATTATATTACTGTAGTCCTGGTTATGCAGAGAAAGTGAGACTTGTCCTAGCTATTATGAGCAAAAATTTAAATGCCCATCTAACAGAATTTTTTGTCACAAGCAGTCAAATGCCACAGCGGTGAATTACAGGCAAACCGAGTGTGCAACAGAGCACTTTAAAATCCCTGTGTAAGATGCCAGTTTGTTAGATCTCTGAGCTACTGCTTTCAAATACAAGCTGGAGACTTGGGTGGACATTGTTGCCAGAGAAAAGCCTTCCAGATGTAACACCACCATGTTTTGGCTCCCTTACAGTTGTGTTTGCTTTTTTTTCCCAAATATTTTTTTTAATTTTAGTCATGAAAACTCTAATGAGCTCCATGTGAGTGACATAATCTCATCGAGCTAGTCAAACACAGAAGCGCTTTAAGATTAAGTCTCTAAATGTCATTTTGAAATTTGCTACAGTCAGCTAGTCAATAGGCATGAACATATTATTTGCCTGAGGGAATGATGATTCAAACATGATGAAAAACTAGTACACAGTTGTGGTTGTTGCTCTGGTATGTGCCTAATTCAATAAAGCCTTTATCTTTAAAACCAGGTGGTGGCCGGTTCTCATTTTCTCAGTGTCCAGCAGTCTTCACTTGAGCCCGTGTGACACAATTCATATTGGCTTATTTGTGCAAGTGGGTCCTATTTTTGTGCCTGTCTAGAATGATAAAAAAATACAAGTCTTTTTATTTGCTGAGCTTGTTTCTGCCAAAATAAATAGATATAGGGCCAACTTTATCTCTGGGCTGCTGCGAAAGGAGCTCAGGTGGTATTAACAAAGACCTGTGTGGATCACTGTAGCTTTACTATTCTAAGCTTTTTAGGTGATATGGGGAAAAAAAAAAAAAAAAAAAAAAAAAAAAAAATCAATCAGGGTAGACAGTGCATTCTAGCCAATACAAGTGTTTGAGTGGCACAATAATAAGGGATGAGAAAAGAAAGTGAGCAAAAAGTGAAATGCAATTCAGATGTACAATCTAACAAAGAGGATTTGGAATTGGGAAAGATCTCTGCATTATGACTGCAAAATTAATCTAAGCAAAGAATCTAGTGGGATTAGGTACAGGGATCAAAGGGATATTAACAGCACTGTTCTGCCGTGATCATTGGCAATCTGCTCTTTCAATAGGGCAGTGGTTGCCACAAAGAAAGTCCCCTGCACAAATTTTATAATTATATTTTTCAAATTACCATCATATTCCTGTGCATCACTCACCAAAAATAAGCAAAGTTTGTAAATTTGCCAGTTGGCTCAAGCTGTGTATATGAATGATGTTTTGTGATCAGGAGTTTTTGTCAGGGATTAGGGATAAATATCATTTGCCAAGATCAAGGGCATCACTTATCCAGGAGGAATTATGCTGAGTGGTGCATGAAACCATGAAAAAGACGACCCTTACCACTCATTCATGACTACAAAGGGCAGCTAATTGGGACATTTAAGCAAAGTTGCCTTATTTAGTTTAACCAGCAACCCACCGATTACAGGACTGACTCCTACCACCGCTGTAGCCTCAGACACCTGTCTACCTTGGACAGACTGTACTGAAAATGTAATTTTCTCCCTGGGGGACTAATAAAGGTATTAAAAAAAAAAAAAAAAAAAAAAATACATAAAATACCATATGGTTCTCAAAACTGTTCACTATCACCTCAATTCTATAGCTAGACAGTTGAAACTAAGACAAAACTGCATGTTCAAGACAATGAACAATGAAATGCTTACAACCTGATTTTGAAAAGGAAAAAACAAGCTAAAATACAGCTTTTGGAGTGGTCATGACCTCAACCCTTTTGAA
Source organism: Anableps anableps (assembly GCA_014839685.1). Classification (NCBI taxonomy): domain Eukaryota; kingdom Metazoa; phylum Chordata; class Actinopteri; order Cyprinodontiformes; family Anablepidae; genus Anableps; species Anableps anableps. The sequence goes on along the minus strand of CM026087.1, from coordinate 11,124,708 downwards.
AATGGATTCCAAAACGTGAACCATCTTTAAATGCTGGGTCTCTGCCAAGAAACTACCCAATTTTAAATGAGTGCTACCATATCTGATAAAGGCTGTGGTCAAATTATGCCAAAAAATTGTTACTGGCTACAAAAAAGTGTTTGGTTAAGCAGCAACTTACAAAGAGACACTAAATCTAAATATAGGTGACTGTTTGGATTGAAGAAAATCTACAAATTCTATCCCAAAATGTTAGTTATTCGTTATCCAGTTATTCTATATTGAATGGTTCAAATGCATTGTTAAAATACCCAGATTAATGATTGTATATAATCTTCTCACAGGAAGTTTAAAACCCAGTTTCTTTACAGAATCATCTAAATTTCCTCGAAGTGCATCAATAACGAGTGTAATTACAATCAAATGGTTGGATATGTGACACTGGAGGCATTACAGTGTAGCCAGAAAAGTGATGAGCTTTATAAACACAATCTAGTGGGCTTTGCTCCAGCAAGGAATTCAATAAGCCAATATGCAAATTTTGAAGAGAATGGCACATTAATTATGACTACAACATGCACTAATCTGTACCTCTATCCTAACAGGGCTGTTTATAGTCTGAGTAGGGAGGTGCTGCAGTAGCACTGAGGACAGATGATCCACATCTATGTGACAGTTCGGCACAGTAATTAAATTTCCTTCTATCTCCTCTACACGAAAAACACACTGTGGCAATCGACAGGCAGGCAAAAAACAGAAGAGAGAAGATGTGAGCAGACGCCGTCATGCTGCCATTAATCCAAAGGATACCATCTGGAGAGGCTCCGAGAGCCAGTGATTCAAGTATGTAAAGACTTATTGCAAAAATAAACCCATGGCCGAACACAAAAGAAAAATAAGCATTTATGTTATTTAAAGTTTTTGCAGAAATTAAAAGGTATGTAGGTTGGTTTCAGAGAATCTGAAACTTGAGCAAAGGCAAACTTAAATGGATTTCAGTTCTTACAGCTAGCAGAACAAACTGAACATAAAGATTCAGATTTTTAGTACAGACCATGCCATTTGAAACCTATTGTCATAGTAATACCATTAGTAACTTCATGAAAATGACATAGGAAGCAAATGGTAGGCGGGGGAATAATTTAAGGGCAGGGCTATACTATGATACTGATGGCAGGGCCCTAAATGGGAGTTTGGGGGTTGCATTGGGGTGCAAAAGCTTTCACCACAGCTGCGGTTAATGGTGTGTATGATGACAGTGAGAATGGGGGGCTTAATGGAATAGGGGCTCAGATTGGAGGAGATGCTTGCATCACTATTCTCTACTGCAGGACAAAGTGAGGGCTTTTGTCACACCTAATACTCCTGTCCTCAGAATGACTTAAACTTATGCATATTCAGACTGAAGGTGCAGGCAGATGCACATCCGAGCATCTAAAACTGACTCAGCCTCAGCAGCTTATGACACTTTTCTGTGATAGATTGCTGTTCATTTATGACATTTACGATAGAGCCCATTGAGAAAATATTGCAACAAAACCTTTTGTGGCGTAAGAAAATCTTTTTTAAAAAAACTGCAAATTGCCAGATAACGCTGACACTAGAAATAGCAAAATTAAAGTGAAAAGCAAATACTTCCTCTTAGGCCTGCTACAACCTATTCCTCTGTCTGTCTTGAATTGTCCTTCTGAGTCTCTCTGTATTATACATGCTGGGATCTTGACAGAGGCCAGAGGTCTAACGAGTTATTAGTGTATTTAACTCCCATTGCATCCACTTCCTTTATCACCTCTTCAGTTCCCATTCTAGTTCAGGGCTGGTTATTTAACTTCAACCAGGCTTCATAAAGTGGTTTCACAGAGGTCAACGTGGCCTAAATTAATAAGTGGATATTAATTTAAAGGTGCACTCATGCACCTGGAAGTGCACATTTGTCACTATGGAGATTTCCACAGTGACGAGCATTGTTTTGGCCCAGTAACCCATGATGATAATGGAGAGTCTTGGCAGCCAATTGGATTAGCCTCTTGTGGATGGCTTTAACGAAGATTACACACCCCTGTGGCTAATGGGTATTAGGAAGAGAAGAAGCACATGGAGGAACTTGGCAGTGACAGGGCACTGCTATGGTAAATGTGCCAAATGTATTAGAGACCTTGAAAGAAGCCACACTACAGCATACATTAGCAAGTAACTTTCTATCAAAGTTAGCACATCCTATTGTGTTAACAATTTTGTGTTCACTTCAACTCACCAGTTGCTCTTCCATGTGTGTCGCACATGTGGGTCGTGGATGCTGTGTTTGTCTGCCTGCTCGTCCAGGAAGTCAAACATGTATTTAATCGCCAGCGGCAGGGCGCTGCCTCGGTGGGCGGTGCTGAAGATGGTTTCAAACAGGTCGTCAACAAACTTCTGTAATGTACCCTGTGGGTCAGAGAGAGCAGATGTGCACATCCATTATCTGGTATGCAAAGCTTCTGAAATGTACAGTTTTTAGCAAGAGTATTCACACTCCTTGAACGTTTTCACATTTTTGACATTACAACCACAAGCTGCAAAGTATTTCTTAAGGATTTTATGTGATAGACCAACACAAACTAGCACGCAATTGAAATTTGAAAGAAAAATGTGGTTTCAACAGTTTTTACAAGTAGAAATCGAAGAAGTGTTTGTATTCATCCCTTTTAACCCTGATACCTCTAAATAAGCACAGCTAACTGCCATCCTAAACTGGTGTAACTACTACTATGTTTCATCAAAGGATTGTACTTAATGTTTTCTGGTAAGAGCACCTCCTCCCACATGGTTGCTGTGTTCTCTACATGGCTTGTGGTGAATTGGAAATTGGAATTCTTAGATTTCTTTTAACTATTGCTTTCTTCTTTTAGAAACCAATTCAGCTTTAGACTTCCCTACCACTTTATCCCTGACCTGTCTGGTGTATTCCTTTTACATCTTGATGCTGTTCACCATTATTCTCCAACAATGCTGTGTTTACACTAAGAATACACACAGGTGGACTACATTTACTAATTAGAAGACTTCTAAAGGCAATTGGACATGATTTTGTGAGACTACCAAATATAAATGCATGACATGTATTTCAGATTTGATTTAAAGTTTAATCTCAAAACATTAAGGTTTGTGGTTGTAATGTGAAAAATGTCAAAAGGTATGAAGACTTAATAAGGCACATTATTAAGACTGAGCCCACCAGTCAATGATTGACACTGTTTCTGTCTAATACATTTTGTGATATACAAGAATGTTCAATGAAATACTGCTATAAACTGAATATTTTTTCCCATCATTTTCTGAGTTGTGAAGTGCATTTTCATTTAGTCCCTTCATTCCGCTGTTTGTGTGTGTGACTCATATCTTGCAGACCCGACCCCTAAATCTGCTTGCAGCTTTGATGGAAGAAATTGTTATTTCACAGCTGACTTTTAATAATATCTGGGAACAGGAGGTGCATCTCCTAAGCCTCTTTGTGCTGCCGGATTAGCTCCCACACTGCACCATTGACCCTAATTTGATTTAATGTTGGCGACTTTAAGGAGGAGGAGGAGATGAGAGGAGAGACACACAGAGTGAAAGAATCTAATCCTCTTGTAAAGAACAAGTTGATGGGATGCAGGGGAGAAAGTGGAAGCAAGGGAGGGAAATGAAAACGACAGGTTTCCTATCAGAAAACGAGGCCATCGAGTATGGCAGATGAGGTGTGTACAGGCGGAAGCAAATAAAAATCCAATTTGGGTGGAGCAGATGACCAAATCAAAGTCGAGAGATGTAAAAGAGAGTAGGAGGAGGGAATCCTGTTAGTCCAACAATTGTATTTATAATTCTAACGCAGCCAGAATTCCCAATGGCGTATAATTTTTCTATGAAGATAGGATCACGTACATCTTTATTAGGCCAGCAAATTTCTGACTGGCAAGGGAATACCTAGTGTGTGTGTGGGGGGGTCTTTAGCTGTGTTGTAACTAAAATTTTGGAGATCACAGGTGCTTCTCTTCATTCAAGTCATTTTCCAGAGGACCTGAAAACTTCAGTGATCAATCCTCTTTTACAGAAACCAAATTTGAATGCCTTAATAAATCATTGGCAAATATCCATCCAAGCATTTTTTTTCCTTTTTTTTTTTTTTTTTGGCAAAGGTAATTGAAAAGGCAGTTTATCAGCAAAAAAAAAAAAAAAAAACAACATTTATTGTAATGCTCTCCAGTCAGGTTTTTGCTCACACAAGAGCATTAAGACTGCATTGTCAAAGGTTTTTAATCACATATGTTTAAACAGCAATACATCACGAACCACTCTTTTGGTTTTACTAGGTCTTGGTGCTGCATTAAACTCAATTTGTGTTGTCAATTACGAAACTGAACAAAGAACGATCACTGAAGGTTGCTGAAGACCTTCATTCTCAGGCCACTTTTATTCAACATTTACGTGATTTTTTTTCTTGCTTAGATTATGAAGTACTATAGAATTTCTTGCAATATCTATGCTTTTGACCTACAACTTTATATTTTCACCACAGCCACTCAGTCAGTTTGTCCAAAATTCCCATGAATGGATTGTTCAGAATTTCTTGCACCTTAAAGTCAGAGGACAGAAATCATTGTTTTTGTCCTCAAAAAAGTATGGTTAGAAATCTAAACTTGACTATTTGCTTGTTCTGTGGTTAAGAATTGCAAAACAAGCAAAAAACCTAGGAGTCATCCTGGACTCAAACCTTAATATATATTAAAAAAAAAAAAAAAAAAAAAAAAAAAAATTCCACCAAAAGTATGTGACTAATTCAACTTACTAACATCTTTAAAAATTCCAGAATAAACAGTTTACTAACAAAGAGGAACACTGAAACAACGGATCGAAAAATCAATCAGGCAGTTCATCCAAAATGGACAAGAGTCCTAAGAAAAACTTTGAAAATATATTGCTTTACTGCATTTCTTAAATCACGGCACTGGCTCCTTGCTTATAAAATCTTGTTGATGGTACTAAGTGATCTTGGTGCTAAATACATTTCAGGGTTGTTAGTCAGGTACCATGTAGATGTGTTCAAAACACCAGAACTAAACAAGGGGAGGTAGCATTTACTTTCTATGTTCCTCAGCTCTGGAACCAGCACCCTCAAAATCTATGATGTGCAGAAGTATTGGCTCCTTTATATCAGGAGTTAAAACATTACTTCTTACAGCACTGTTCACATAAATCCTAAATATTACTTTATCATTTATTTTCTATAATATAGTAGCTTTTAGTTGCACATTTGCATTCTAATATTTCTTTTTGTGTTTTTAATGTCTTTGTTTTCTTTCAAGTAAAACATCTTGGATTACTGTATATAAATTAACTTGCATTACCTACACATATTCCATGCCAAAATTCTCACCATATTTTCACTAATTCAATAAATAAATAAAAGCAACAGGGGGAGTAAGGAAACACAGAAGAACAGCCACAGGAAGTGAGAGGTGGAAGGACAAAAGGAAGTAATTAAGAAAGGTAATAAAGACAAGAAAATTTAGAAAAAAAGGCTAGTGGAAAGGTGGAAGAATCCAAGGAAGAAATAAATAAATGGAGGAAAGCGCCAAGGAAGAAAATGTAAAAGGAAGGACACAAAGAAGGATAAAAGCAATGAAGGAAAAAAAAGAGGATAACATACAAAGAAGAAGGGACATATGGGAGGACACTTTTTGTACAATAAAGTCTGACAATACAAATATTTATCATCCTTAATTTTCCTTTTACATATATTTTGAGAACTGGAAAATACTTAAATTCCAGACTTTCCCAGACTGCTTAGGAACCCTTGTGTGGACATACAAGTGCTCAGCCTGTGACATTTTACATCTTCTTCTTTCTCAAGGGGTGCATTGGTATCAACATTGTCATCATCACAGGGTTCTCTTGTACCCTAGTGGTTACTGCCAACACAACCCCCCTGACAATCATCCTCCTTGTTATTAGGATACACTCTAAACACAATGTGTCATCTGGATGTTTTGATGTCATTCAACAATGAAATGCAAAAAAAGCAAACAATCAGAACACTGGAGGGAAGGAGAGCCACATACTTGTGTAAAAGAGAAGTGAGAAAATGCACCCTTTTCCTTTGCCACTAAATAAAAACACCTGCTGTACCCCGCCCAAAAGCCTCACCGGTGGAGCTAATATGAGAAGCATGAGCCATGTTGCCAGGGAGAAGTATTTACTGGCAAGGCAAGAGGGAAATGCAGTCAATTACACCGCCTGTCTGCCTAATCATTTCTCACCAAGAAAGATGGCCAGCCAACATAGAGTGGTTATTTCACAAAAACAATCCATTTTTAAAGCTGATGCTCTGTCAACAGTCAGAAGCTCCCTTTCTCTGCACCTCGGAGCGGGATAACAGCAGGGAAACAAAGCGACTCGTTGAGGCTGTGAGCCGACATGACTGTATGTGTGAAGGTGTGTGGAGGACTGTACAGTATGTGTCATGATGACAGCTGCTGCAGTTCCCTGGCTTCCCTTTAGCCTCCAATCACCAGTTTGTTTATTAGTTTTTCTCATATGCTGGTTATTATGTTCACTGTTACAGTCACTGTTGCACAGCTCCTGCCCTATTAATTGATCACTTGATTCTGCCAACACATCTGCACAGTTGCTGTCCCCAGTGAGCATGTGTAGTCCATTTACACATTTTTTTAACATTGAGATTTTATCGTCAAACTGAAGTCGGTCTCACAAAGTGTTGTCTACTTGCTGTGTCGGCCTGACTTTATCAGTTTCAATAAGTTTAACCCATTATCATGAGCCTCAGTTAAGGTGAAAGCTTTAAATTTGACACCCTGTGTCTGTCCTTGTCACCCTTGAAGTAAGAAAGGAAGTAGCTTCTGAGATGCCCTTTAAGGGTTTGAGCCAACTGCCATTGATAAATAGTCAAAAAACAAGTGGAAATATACTCTGTAGGAAGGGTTTAACTGTAGTAACTGATGCAAATAATGATTTTTTTCAAGGATAAATATTTTAAACGTGCTTTTTAATAAAATGGATTCTCCCGCTACAATATTTTATTATAATTTAAAAGATGCATTCTCATTGCCTATCAGAAAAAAAAAAAAAAATCTCAGCTGAATGAAATTTTTTGAAAAATCTAAATCTGCCAGGGGTATAAATCATTTTGGGTATTACTGTAGCTAGAACAGTGGTCATATGAACTGGGTCGCAGAGATTGAGGTGTTTGGTTCTCAGTCAACATACCCGTCCAAATCACTACTGAATAGAATTCAAACTAAATAAAACACTTTATCCATAAGGTAGATTAGAGCCAAGTTAACAACAACTAGAGAGATGGTTGCCATATTCTATCAGTGTCAGAGGTGCCCACATTAAATACTCAAGAGCTACTATTCTGCAGCTTTTAGATGTATCACTTCTCCATTGCTTCTGACTTAAATTAATGATTTATTATAAAATAGATGGATTCGTGGAGAGAGAACACTATGTAGAAATATTGAAGTAATATCAAAAGACAAAAGGTTTGATGTGGTTGGTTTATCAACACAAAGCATTTCAGAGCCTATATTTTTCCTTATGCCTTTCATGCTGCTGTTTGTTACATATGAAGAACTGAACTGGGGTTGTCCCTGTAAACTATTTAAAAAAGGCTTCGAGTGGATGGGGAAAAAAACAATGTGAAATGGTTCTGATTGAAGCAATTTCAGCCTGAACATTTCCAGAGCGTAGCCACTCTTTCTTTTACTACCTCAGAATGCCTGGCTCCATCTTTCTAATAATGTTAGTCAAACGAAAAAGAAAAAAAAAAAAGAAGGGTGAGGTGCTTTAAGAGCAGATTGTGAATTTACATTCAGCTCTAGGATCAAAGTCACACTTCCCTCTAAACCAAATTAACTATTTTCTTTCCCCGTCTTAGAGGCTATTGTCCCAAAGCACACTGAAAGTATCTCATTTTTATCACCAGTTCTGTTTGGCCATATCTTTTTTTGTAACATTCAGAAGCGTCGTAGTTTTTTTCTTCTTTAGACTTTTTGATATGCTGCTGCATCAGTGGAACAGTAATGAAAGAAGCATATAAACAGAAATATCTATTTTCCCTTTCTCACCTGAGGGGATAGAGAATACATTTGAATAATATTTTCCACTGAGATGATTCATCCCAAGCAATCATGAATATTTAAATAAAGTAAGGCTTTTCTGAGTCGTCATAACACAGGATAAAGGATAATGGTTATAGTGACCAGTTACCCTTTCACTTGCTCAACTGTTTCAAGACATTAAGATGCTATCATAACATTCTCAAATCCTAATTTAGTATAAAATAAGTTTGTAAATAAATATCAATTAGAAGACAATGAAATTAATTTTTTTCTTCACCAGGTTTCTCTTACCTTGGTAGCCAGAAGTCGTGTCAGGTAGATCTCAGAGACCATCTTGCTGCCCCGGTCGCCTTCTTTCTGGTCTCCGTGCTCGTGGTTCTTAACCAGATGCCAGACCTTCACCCCACTCTCCAGGTCAGGAGTGATCATAGGAGTGCGGGAGCGCATGCTATCGGGGCTTCCAGTGTACTTAATCATGTTCTCTGTGAAGAAAAACGTTCACTTCAAGCTGGTGGGAGTCAGAAGGTCAGAGAGCATTGTTTTGGTTCTATTTATTCTGCTGTATGCAAATACAGTGGATAGCATAAGTATTAATGCTCCTTAAACTCAACCACTATTTGACAGATACAAAGAAAGTATAACTATAATGGGGGAAATAAATGGGAAGTGGAAGGAACCTTTTAAAAACAAGAATTTTCTGAAAAGTTTGGCGTATATCTGTCCAGAACAGCTGCATACATCTAGCGTGAACTTCTCCCCTCCCACCCATTTTTCTTTGCAAAATGGCTGAAAGTCTGTTATATTATGTTAAATGGATACCATCTGTTTTCAAGTCTTGCCACCAATTTTTAGGTCTGAACTTTATTTTGCCAAACTATCGTGAATATGCATTTATCCAAATTATTTCATTTTAGGCTGGGTGTGTGATAAGGTGTGTTGTTCAGCTGGAAGGTGAACCTCCAGCCCAGTGTCAAGACTTTTTTTTTTTTTTTTTTTATAAAAGTTTTTTTTCCGGCTCTAGTGGACTGTATTTGACAGTGATCTGATAGGAAAGTGTGCAAATCCATGACGGCCACATAGAGGACCGAGGCCTCTATACATGGGTCGTGCACTTCTCCCCTCGCCACACCTGTGTCAAGACTTTAGCATTTAGAAAAGTAATATGTTTTCTTCCAGTGTTGACCTGCATAAGCTGCACCCAGTTGTCAAACAACTCCTGCTTCCCTATCCCTATTAAAGAAAAGCATCCCCCCACATGATGCTGCTGCAACCATTTTTATGACTGCTTTTATGATTGGCTAGCACTTTCACATTTTTTAAAATGTAAAATGCATACCAAAAAAAAAAAAAAAAAAAAATTATGCTTCACTGTAGGAATGTTGATGGTCTTCATGAAGCTATTTGTTCACTAATGTGCTAGAATGAATCTCTGAGGCCCTCATAAAACAGGATCTGTACTGAAATTATATAACACACATTGGACTGTATTTACTAATTAGGTAACTTCTGAAGGCAATTAGTTTGATTGGATTTTATGTAGGGGTATTAATGTAAAGGGAGCTGAAGAAATGCTGTCCACAATTGTCCAATTTTCATATTTTTGTTTGTAATAAATTTTGAAAAACACATGTTTCCTTCCATTTTTATGCTACTTTTCTGGTCTATCCCATAAAATCAGAATAAAATACCCTGTAATGTGACAGTTCCAAACGATTTTGGGGGGGTGAATACTTTTGTGAGATTCTGTACAAAAGTATATGCGATAAATGTTGAAAAAATGAGTTTCAGGGTTTTAAAGTCCTTAGAGGAGGCATGAAGAGAAAAAGAAATGGATTTAAAAGCAGCACATTAACCTGAAATGACTAATTAAAAAAAACAAAACAAACAAAAAAAAAACAACTTGAAGAATGAAAAGGCAAAATCATCATAGATCGAAAAAAGAACCAAGCAAGCAATTGTAATTTAAACGTCATTACCGAACAGGATCTTGGCTCAAGGCTTTCATTTTATAGGTCTGTGAGCTTGCCTTTGTAACTTTCAGAAAGTCTGCATGGTTAATTTTTCAAAGCATCTCCTTCAGTTGACAAGACATTATATTGCCAGCTGACAGAAAATCGAACAGGTGTCAGACGAGATGAAATATGTATGGCCCACCCAGCGATTGGAGTGGCGATGACATTTCCAAACACATGGCTCAATGAATGTTTACACAGTGTGAAAAAAAATTGATCAGTGGGTGTGGTCTGTCGGGAGAAGTGTTAAAAAGGGGGTGATTTTCACGGTGCCAGAAATCAATCTGTCCAAAGAGGAAAGCAGGAGCAGAGTATGAAGGTGAGAGTTAAAAAACCATGGCTACAGAGGGAGTATGTTCAGTGTCGATTGCTGAACTGAATTAATGATCAATTGAGAATGTTTCTGTGTCTTAAGGGACACTTCAGTGAGCATCAGCTAATTGCAGCTTTTTTATGGGAACAACTAACTTTACTCTGCTGCGTCAATTTGGCCTTAGTAGGACACAGGTCAAAATTGGGAGCTTTTAGGTTTTAGCAGCAATGTGGTTGCAAAAGCAGAATAGAACTGAAAAGAAGGAAAGTTTCAGGAGCTGATCTGTTCCAATTAACCGTATACTTTTTGTTCAAAAATTTTTTTTTTTTTTTTTTTTAGTTTTTTTCACAACAATTTTTTCTTTATTCTTCCTCTCAACATGTTAGAACTTTAACCTCAAGGTTCCTCCTCTGCCGATGCATTAGTTTCTGCCTCATCTCCACCTTTGTTATTTGGCAATTGTACTCAGAAGGAGTTCAAAGTCACTCTTCAAGTACCATACCAGTCATGCATTAGATTTTTATTTCAAGTCAGTCCCATTAAAGTAGTAGAGAGAAATATTGCCAGCTTCCTCCCTCTCTCATGTGTTCCACTACTCATGTCCTATCTGGTGTCATTAGGTGGCTGGGAGGTGAGGTTAGACCATATGGAAATGAGGCAATGCTAATATTGTGGCATTGCATTTGAAGTGTCTGAAGTGTTTGTGACCAGTAAAGCTAGCTCTTTGATCAGCATCTAACTTGATGGTTCGGCAGGCTCAAGGAGACGTGGAGCAGACGGGCAGGCGGAGGATACATTGGCACATGGAAGGATGAGAGGACACTCTTCTGTGTCTCAAGAGGCTTGAGACAACAACTGAAAGGAAAGGTCTATTTGGTCTCTTTATATTTTAGAAGTCCTTTCAACTACTCTAATATGTGCCTCGTCTTTCTTGCTCTGACAAGCATACGTTTGTATGCTTGGATATAACGTTGGATATATATGTACATGATCCTTTGCAAAACTATTCCTACTTCTTAAACATTTGCACATTTTGTCAAATTACAAACACAAACTTTATTCTATTTAGTTGGGACTTTGTGATAAACCAACACAAAATGCATAATTGTGATGTAGAAAAAAAGATTCATGGCTTTCCACATTTCTTACAAAGAAAACATACATTTTCAACCATCGCTACAGATTTTTGTTTGGATTTAGTTCTGGACGTTGAATGCGCCATAAATATGATTTGATCCAAACCGTCACATTGTGGCTGTGGCTGCATCTTTAGTGTCATTGTCCTGCTGGAAGTTCAATCTCTGCCCACTGTCGTGTTTTGCAGCCGCTGACTGGTTGTCTTCCCAAATTGCTCTGCATTTATCTCCATGGAACAGGTTCCCCATCTCTCCCAAAGGAAAGCACGTACGCAGCATGATGCTGCTCCCACCATGTTTTGCTATGAAGATGATGTGCTCTGGTCTCATCTAACCAGAGCACCTTTTTCTACGTCTCTGGTGTTCCTTATATTGCTCATGGCAAACTTGTCTTTTTTTTCCCTTCTCATTTTACAATTATGTGCTACTTTGTGATACAAATGTTATCTATTTATGTTATATATTGATACAGAAAATGTAAAAAGGAAAAAGAATTTTGAAAAAATGAATGCTCACCATATTTACTTGCAGACGTTCTGGACACTGTGGAGTTATTTACTGAGTTGTAAGCTGTAACCTGCTTGGGAACCAGGGCCATCACAGCATTATCAGTTACCTGAAAAAAAGATGTACACATGAAATAACTCTTCAAACACAAAACTATTTGTTTTGGGGTTTTCATTTTATCAGACTTCTAATACAAGCAACGAGAAGTATACATTATTGTGTTGGTGTAATTTTCTGTATTCCCTTTCATCTCTTCTGGTTTCGTGTGAGTAAACACAGAATGTGTTATTACCCTTACGCGCTCTGCTCAGCCCACATATCCCTACGATGAATGACAGGGGGGAGTGAGAGTTTAACAGAGCATTGCAGAGGCCTGTGTGAGAGGGGACGTCCCACAGTCTCCATTCAATAATACATTTTCTCCAAGGTTGTGTGTTCATGAAAATGTAAAGAAACAAGCAGTGTAAATGAATAAATAAGTGAATCATCTGCCTCTCCAGCAACCAGTCAGCCAAACTGGATTCAATTAATACAACTGGGATGGGGACATTTCCAGCCACAAACACACACAAAGGATGCCTCTTTTTGCATCATCAAGCTATGCTTTGGGGTTAATTGAAGTGATCTGTATCAATGTGTGGGTGGATTGGACAAGCAGGAGTTAGTCTGCATATATATATGTGCATATGTGAGCTAAGGCTTTATTAAGATTGTGTTATTATTTCACCCCATCTCTCAATCTGCTCCTTATGCATAATATGTTTATATCATTGTAAGCAGGAGGCCCACAGGGGAGATCTTGATTTTCCTTTGTGAGGAGCCCAACAATCCTCCAAGACTCTCAAGTACTCACCCTCATCACTGCTCTTATATATTGAATCGATATGCAATGAGCAGGGGGACATAATGAAATGTGAAAGGGAGGAGTGGCATTTGAGGAAATAACATCTGGGGAAGAACGACAGAAAACAGAGCACACTTTCCCGAAAGAAAGAGGACAGTAATGTGTTGTAATGGGCAGATTTATTCTGCCCGTGGTTACGTGTTGTTTCACAAATCAAACTTTTTTCCTTAGTTTAGCAACTGAATGTTGTATGAGGTCAGGAATTTATTTAGCAAATTTCCAATTTAAACTGATTAACAAAGAATAGCATAGCAGGTCATACATAGTTACCTGATGGTGTCTATCAGGTAACTATGTACCATCTACTTCCTGCTTGTTTTAACTCTCCAAAGAGGCAGTATATAAGTGAATTGCTGTGAACAATTAATGTTTCCCTACTTTTCTTTCTCTTTCCTTTGCCTCCTTATAATTTTTGAGTGGCTCTTGAGTATTTTTCTGTTTTTTATGTCTGTCAAGGAGAAGTTGCCCTTTTTCTCAGCCTGAAAAAAAATGAATTAACTTCTGTCTTCATTATCTTATCTCCGATTCAAATCAGCCCTCTAATCCATTCCACCCACGCCTCGTACTCCCAGACTGTTGACACTTGCTGCTGCTGACATTTAATTTAGGCACCACGCAATTTGCACTTTGGAGGAGACAGTCACTACTTGCTTGGCCGTTCAAATTATTAGTACCATATTGGTAAGGCAGGTCCATTTTCCTCTGTTTGTGTTACATGGACACTTAATCTTCAAGTGACACAATGTACCAAGTAGGATGCTTTAAAAGAATTAAATATCTCTATTTTTCCAAACCCTTTTATTCAGTCTCATAAAAATGAGTTTAAATACACATATCACAACCAGTGCTGCAGCACACACAAACACACTGGATTTGACCTTCCATACTCTTTCTCCAGGTTCCTTCAAAATGTCTTTGCCGGTTATACAAATTTAGACAACTTTTCAATCACAATGGTGGTTTCCCGGAATACCTTTACCTCATTTATCTAATTTTACTACATTAAGGATTCAGTAGATTTTAAAATACATAGTTTGTAATAGCTTTAAATATTGATGACTGTAATACATTTTGAATGTGAGGTGGTCTTGTTATCCAATGCACTGATTACAAGTTTAAAGTAGTTGAATTAGAAAATGGCTCCAGTAATAAAATAGTATTTTGATCGTAATAAGTTTGAGACCTTTGGTGTCTCTCTGGTCTGTATGTGTTGTGAATGTGGTTAAGGTCAAAGGTGATCTGCAGACTTTTCAAATGCATCTCCCCTTTTCAAAATAGAGACAAAGTACAAATTAGCCCAGAAAACCCTCTTAGTAGGGCCCTGAGAAACTTTAATCAGTTAATTAGTATTTGGAATGCTCATCCCTACAGCATAGTAGTAGAAGTTATGGAGTAAAATTTAGATGAAAACTTTTGTTCTTTTGTGTTTTGTTTTTTTTTTGCGCAGTTATTAGTAAATAAAAAGTATTAGTTTGATTATTAATACATTTTATGATTATACCAGTTACCAGTTCCCATTGATTTCCTTGTAATCTTTCCATTTTCAAGGAAAGTACCTTTATCTTCAAAAAAAAAAAAAAAAAAAAAAAAAAAATGTGTTCTGCCAACAACCTTCTTTATCTTTACAACCCATTTATGCAGGATGTAATTTTCTTTTTTACACATCTAAGATTTTTGTTAAATGCTTTAGTATATAGTCAACATACCTGATAGTGGGACAACATGTTGAGTCTCTTCCAGTCACCGTCAATCTTTGTGGTTATGTCCTCATCTTGTAGGATCATGCGCTGTCCTCTACCCTGGCGCCACTCTAAATGAAAAGGGAACAAAAAAATAAATCCATTTTCCAAATACCTTCACTTCACTGACAGTAAAGACTTTTTATTTTGTCTGTGGAGAGGATTTGGTTTTAATCCCCTCTCTCTCCATCTGTCAAGATATCACCAAATCTTGCCATGTTTGATATATAGACTGCCTTTGGGATGAGGAGGAGGGAATTTTGGTTGTTGTACTAACATCTGACTTTTGCTTTTGGGAATAGCTAGCACTTTTCAACTACAACAACTAAAATTGAAATCCTAATGGAGATGTTAGCAGTGGCAATCAATATTTGGAGGTAAAGTGCTAAAAGGGATTGATGTTGTATCACTTGGTTAAAACGTTTTGTCATTACCAGTTTCAACCACAGGTAACTATGTAGACTTAAAGAAATATTTTTAGAAATATTTTATAAATTGTCTCAAAAACAACATAGGGAGTCTACTTGAAATATGATTCAGAGGGATTTTACAATGTCTTCAGCATCAACTATAACACTAAAAAGAAGGCTAACATTGAGCAGAAGTTTGCTGCTTTTAGCAGAGAACAAAGGTGGAGACAAGGTTAGACTGGGGTAAATAATGTAAAAGAAAACAAAAGCTTTGATTGTTTTGGAAGAATCTTTAGCGTAGCACTGCTTTAGCAATCCTTCTTTTGAATTTTTGATGTAGTTAATATCAATGTTTGTGAATGCAGACCCAGCTGCCCCTCCGTTGGCAGCTGTAGATGTGATTATAGAGACATTGCCAAAGATTGTACACTTACCTTTCTATCTACTGCAACAGCCCTTATGTTCTACTCTTTGAATGTACTACTGGCTTCCTGCTCTACCATGATCAAATCTCCAGCAACAGCGTTAAGCCCTTTATCCCAGTCATTGTCATGTACTATATTTCAGTGGAAGCAAGCCAATAAAACTTATCTCACCTATAGTGTGCTAGTCATCTAGTTTCCACATCTCCAACATGCAACATTTCACTTAAGGTGACCTTTTCTTTTAATAAAACAGGAAGCGATGTACCCAGCCTGCCCATCAAATTACATTTATGCAGCATTTACAACAGGCCTCCCACATCTGTACAGCATCAGCACAAAACAAATAACAGCTTTGATTGAATACTCCAGCAACATTATTTAAAGAGGGGAAAGGAAAGACATGTTGAAAACAGGCAGCTGACTCTTCTGTTCTTTTTTTAGGCATCAAGAGTTTTCAGAATATATCATTGTCTATACTCCTTGCTGAGTTTCCTCGCTTGTGTCGGCCATTGTCATCTGCTATTCTGATCACAAACAGAAAAACAAAGCAGCAATCACTGTGATGCCTGATGAGGCCTGTCTTTGGAGGATCCACCAGAATTATGTTCGCATCTAAAAAATCTGCAGGAAATAAAGATTCTCCTGTTGTTTTTGTCTATGCAGTACATCTTTCTATAAAGATGCAAATGAGCTCTGGTCTCTAGTCAAGGCTCAGTAAACAAATGAAGAGGCACAGAGCGAAATGAATGGCAGAAAAGATTTAATAATAACAATAAACATAGGGTAAAACCAGAGCAAACTAAGATTCCCCTTGTTCCCAAATCTGGTGGTTTCTAATCAGTCTAATCAGAAGGAGTCTGTGTATGTTTGTGTGAGCTGACAGTATGGATCCAAACAAAACCAAGGAAATGAGGGCTTTGACAAGAAAAGATGAAGGGGCTTACTTTGCTTTACAGAGATCCATAGCATATTTATAACTAGATGCATAATTACAGTGTCTTGCAAAAGCATTCATACTCCTTAAACCATATTTTACTGCAGGTATGGTGGGGTTTTTTTTTCTGAAATACGGTGTTTAAAAATTTAAAAGTTTTCAACAGAGTCCACGTTTCCAGCAAGCAATAATTTCTCAATAGCCAAGGGTCCAGACTCTCTCTACGAAGCACAGTGAAGAACAAGGGGCTGTTTTTTTTTACCAGGCTAGGTCTTTTGTGAACTCTTGGATGAGTTGTGGCTGCACTCTTGGGGTAATTTTGGCCACTCCTGGGAATGTTCACCACTGTTCCATGTTTTCACCATTTGTGGATAATGGGTCTCACTGTGGTTCGCTGGAGTCCCAAAGCTTTAGAAATTACTTTGTAACCCTTTCCAGCCTGATCTCAATTACTTTCTTTCTCATTTGTTCCTGAATTCCTGAATTTCTTTGGGTCTCGGCATGATGTCAAGCTTTTGAGGATCTTTTGGTGTACTTCACTTTGTCAGCCAGGTCCTATTTAAGCGAATTCTTGATTGAGAACAGGTGGTGGTGGGGGGGTGGTATTTTGTGCATTTTGTGTTTACTTTTTCACACTACTGTATGTGTGGACTAGGGCATTTTAATATGGATATGTTTTGAACTAAACCAGGGGTGTCAGCTTCAGTTTTTTTTAGATGTTTCAACAGAGTTAATGTCATGCTGGGGAGCTAATTGTGCCTTTTGAATCAGCTGTGTTGAAACAGAAACAGATGTAAAACACGCAAAAACACCAACCCTTTTGGACTGGAGTTGGACTCCACTGATATAAATCCATCCCTTACAGCTCTGGATGCATCCTTAAAGCCTTAGGCTCTTGCCAAATCTGGTTTAGAAAATATTTGTTTTGTTGTCCTGATGAAAAGTAAATATCTGCCCTGGTTTCAAGTCTTTAGCAACCTCGAGCAAGTTTTATTCCAGTATTGCTTGGCATTTAGCACCATCCATCTGACCATCTTCACTGTCCCTGCTGGAATAAAGCATGATGCTGCCAACACCACATTTCACTGTGGACATGATGTGTCCAGCATGATGTATAGTGTTAAGTTTCTCTCACCACAAATGATGTTTTATATGTAGACCAAAAAGTTACATTTTGGTTTTATTTCACCAAACCACCTTCTTCCCCATGTGTTGTCCCCTAAATGGTTTGTGGCAAACTTGAAATTGGACTTGTCATGACTTTCTTCCAATAATGTCTTTTTTTTTTTTTTTTACCCCTCTCCCATCCACACAAGATTCGTACAAAAAAATCATGTCCAATTCACAGATTCTTCTATCTAAGCTGTGAAATTTCTGCTACTCAGTTGCTATTAGCTTCTTGACTTCTCTCTCCTTACCCATCCAGTTTGTTTTGTTGGATGGGCATATCTTGGTAGTTTCGGAGTTGTGCTATACTCTTTCAGTTTTGGCGATGGATTGAACAGTACCCTGTGACATATTGGTACTGGTATCCTGAGGAGGATTGTGGCTTGTAGCACAGTAGAATTAAAGACAATATCCAGGAGAATACTACTCTTGGTAAATTTGTCTCAAGAAAGGGTTTCTACAAACCCCCTTACCCTTATTAGCTACTATAATCAGTCTGTGAGTGAGAGTTGTAGATCATGAGACCAGTATTACATGTTCAGCAGTTATTTTCTGAAACCTAGTGTATGGAAAAAAAAAAAAAAAAATCTAAAGCAAAGCCAGGTTCAATTAAATAGTTACCGTCACTAAAGAACAAAAGACCAAGATCCTAATTACATTTGCAAATTAAAACCTACAGGCATGTGTGCTCTGAGAGTATTAATGGATTCATGATTAAAAACTTTCCTCCAATCTTGCACAACATGTTGGGTACATTCTTTGAATATAGGATTTAAGAAAAAAATTAATTCATATACATGTTTTCTAGTGAGCTTGCTCTAATGCACGCAAACAGACCCTAGAGAGGGTAGCCATCCAACTCAAATTCCTCATTCCCTTTAACAACAACACAATAACAGAACCATGCATCCTTCCCAAAGGGGTCCATAAAACAATTTTTTCCAAGAGTGTCATCAAAAGGATGAACCAGTTTTTCCACTTAGCTGTCTCACAGACAGATTCCCCATGGTATGCACTCAGCCCATCTTAGATTTGGACTTGGAAAAATCCATTTGGCAATATCAAGCCATAAAAAGCACAGTCTATCCTGATGAGACAGCCAATAGGTATTAGTAGGTCAATACCCACAGAAGTCTCTTACCAGTGCAAATCTTGATCATCAGCAGTATCATTCCATCCCTGTTAACAGTCAGTTAAAACAGCTGATTATGTGAGATGCTGAAAAATATTTCTCACATTGTAAGAAATGTCTCTAATGAAAGAAGGCAGATTTTAAAGAAAGAAATAACTGCCTCCATTGATTTACTGATCAATCATCTGACTAAACCAGTCACAAAAGCACAGATTGATGTAAAGTTTTGTCAGGCAACAGACTAGTTTTGGATATCTAAACTGATAAAGCCAGGATGTCAATACTTCTATATTTCTAAGCATATTTGTACTTCCCAGAAAGGGTTTCTACATATCTTTTTTTCACAGTTTTAATAAACCAAAGAAAAAAAACAAGTGCCTTGTGAAACTGTTCATAGTCCTTGATCTGTTCAACATTTTTTCCAACTTTTCCATCAATTGATACAAACATAAACATCAATGTATTTGGAGTTTAGGTGTGAATAGTAAGTACAGCACTTGAAAATGTCTTAAGAAATTTAAAGGGGCTTGCCAAAGTGTGTGTCAACATACCGTCTTTACTTCTGAACACAGCACAGACTTATCTACAAACTGAGTGTTGAATGGCGTTTCTAGGCAAAACCATGATGACAGTAAATCCTCAAAATAGTGTTTTTTTTAGGATGTCTTCAGGACCTCACTCCATTGACTTTGTATGGGGTAGTTTTTTGCTAATTATGTCGCCATGGTAACTCAAAACGAAAAGTTGAGTAATAGCACACATCTCGAGAACGAGCTGGAATTTTTGATTTTTGATATATATATATTGTGGGGGTGCACGCTATGGTTCGGGCCGCATTAACGGAGAAAGCAGTTTCGAGGCGGAGAGAAATAGGTGCCTCCATGCAATGCATAGGAGAGCAGTGCATTGCACTGCTATGGCAGGCCCCAATTATTTTGGATAGGTTTTCTTGCAGAATTGCCCTGTATGTGGCTCCATCCACCTTCCTATCAACTTCAACTACAATCAATGTCCCTGCTAAAGAACAACCAGCATGATGCTGCCACCACCATGTGCTACCATGGATAGTTTGTTTAGAGTGATGTGCAGTGTTAATTTTTCTCAACACACAATTTTTTGCATATAAGCCAAAAAAAGTTCAATTTTCTTCTAACTTTAGACTTTGTTTGGTGTCTATACTATATGGCTTGTGGCAAACTTTAAGCAGAACTTCTCCAACAATGGCTTTATTCTTTCCCGTCCATATAAGACATGTCAGATTTAGCATCATTCCCCATCATAACTGTGGGCCTCTTGGCTGCTTCGCTGATTAATGTCGTCTCTGAAGGCAGTTCTCTCATATTTATTTCAGTTCATCAGAATAAAGGGGGCTGCAGATAAATGCACCCCACACTTTGATTATTTGTAAAAACTGGAAACCATGTATCAGTTCACTTCTGGGTCACAATTCTGCTCCACTTTGTGCTTTATCACATAAAATCCTAAAGTAATACACTGAAGTTTGTGAATGTAATATTATAATGTGTCAAACTTAAAGGGGGATGCAAGGCTGAATTAAAACTCATCACCAACAGATATTCTACAGCTTTATACAGATTACATAATCAGCATGGTTATTGATTCATTGTAAATTGTAACCAAAGAAATAAAAAGCTTATTTTATTAAATTATTTTTTTGCATATTAAGCCTAAGACTCCTACCTAGGTCCATATCTGAGGCCTTTAGGCGGTGTGAATATGGGACGTTCTTGTAGATGGCATCCAGAATTTTCTCCTTCACCTGACTTATTGTATCACAGTTTAGGATCTTCACTTGGATCTCTGGACTTTTCTCATTCTCTGGATGTATGCAGTTGACCACCTGGAGAAGAAACAGGAATGAAACTGACACACTGAAAGAAATGTATGTGGAGCTACTAATTCAAAAATTCAATTTATTTATATAGTGGCATTTCACAACAGATTTCATCTCAAAACACTTTACAAAAATTTACCAATCACTGACATTTGACACAGCTTAGAAACACAAAAAAAGAACATTTGTCAAAGTTTATTTTATCTGAAGGGTAAATGGTGTGCTTTAATGCATTTTTTTATTTAAAAAAACAAACAAACTTTTGCATTTATGTTTTGGGTCCATCATGTTGAGTGCACTGTGTCTTGGTACTCTGGAATATTAATACATTTCTGTCTGTCAAAAGATCAAAGACAGAATTCCATTCAGTATAAAAACTGCTCTTCCCTCAAACCTGGACATAATGTAAAGTGCTGATGAGAAATTAATTATATGCTTCTGTTATGTTGTTTTCAACACTGTTTTTGAGTCCTTGTGATACCACAGCTGAAAGCCACAAGTCACACGAGAGGACTAAAAGAGAAATTTGATTAATGACCAAGAGGATGCAGAAAGGGAAATCTTTATTGTTTCTCAGCTTGTGTTTAGTCGTACATGCATAGAAACCCTGCTTTTTTCTTGACAGCTCTTGCCACAAGTGAGGTCACCACTCTTATGCTCCCTGTGCATGTCAAGCGTGAAAACAACAACTTCTGTGTCCCTTTGCACATCTCATGACCGACCACCCATAACCACCCTATTCACTCTTCCTGTCCCTGAAAGCATATTAAGCATCTCCCCTTAGCCCTAGTACCCCAGGGCAGGTGAATCCCTTACCAGTGTCTTGTAGTCAATCTGTTGTCTGATGAGCTTGTCTTCACTGAGTGAGTAGCGAGCCTCTCCTGTGATAGAGTCAATGGGGCCTTTCTCCATCTGCTGCTTGATGGCACAGAAGAGGGAGAAAAGGGGCTCGCCTGCACACTCCTGCAACAACATTTGGACAAATAAGTTTGATCAAAGCAGTGTAGCTTAAAGGCTATTTATGGACTCAATTTGCTGAGAACAAAATTTAAAAAAATGTTTATAACAATGTAGTTATTTTTTTGTATAATTTCTCAACCCGCTTTTCTCCAGCAGTAGTTTGTTAAACACATACATGCCCAAACACTAAATGATTTTAAGCACAGAGATATTCATCTGAATCAAAACACTGCAGTCCCTTAGTGAAAAGTGGCTGTGCATTTTTAATGTGGTTCATGTTCCAGGAAGAGGACACTAATCATACAGCCGGAGCTACAATAGATTTTTTTTTTTTTTTTTTTTTTTTAAGATCAAACCATATTCATGTTTAAAGGGGTCATGATAAAAAAAAAAAGAAAAAAAAAAAGTCTTTTTTCTGTGGTTTTGGGAGTACAATATGATTGTTGTGCACTGATGAGGCTGTGTGAATGTCAAGAATTGGTATCAAAAGCCCTGCTCATAGACGGTCAGATCAAAAACGGACGAATCAGAGAACCGCTTATCTTTCTACGTAATTCATATTCTCCAAGTAGAGCACACAATCAAGCAAACAGCCCTTCCTCTCCCCTTCCCTCCTCCCCCCTGCTGATACACCAGCTAATTTAATGGCTAAGTCACACTAGCGTGTCTGGCTACTTCACTTGAGAAGAGGATGGTTACTAAAAAAGGGAGCTGTTATGTCCGAGGATGCTCAAAAACAGCTGGAAGTTTCCACTTACTCCCGAAGAATGAGAGAATCAGAAGAATGGCAGAAGTTCATTTATGGGGAAGTACCACACAATTATAACCCAATTTGAGACGATGTTCAATGCATTTTACAGAAGAGTTTCCCAAATATGGTTGTAGCCAATCAGAGTGAAGTCAACTAGGTAGACCCACATATCATTACCGTACCCAACCCTTTTACTGAGGAGGGAAATCTGGTCTGCTGAAACAACCCCCTACAAAAAGGTGACGTTATTTTTAATTAAATTCTTTGGAGAATTGACATATGCAGCAATATCAACTACACGAAATAGTTTATACAGTGATGTCACCACACCTTTAAAATGACTTAGTCAAAGTCCGGTCCTAAATTAAATCGAGAATCTGTTGAAAGAATTCAAAGTGGCTGTTTACAGACACACTGTTAGTCTGACTGAGCTATTTTGCAAAATAGAATCAGTCTCTAGATATGCTCCCTTTATCCTCCCTTCAGTATAAAGGGAGATAATTGAAAATGAACACCACACTTTTTAGATCTTTATCTGTAAAGTAAAGGGAAAACCATGGTTCATTTTCCTTCCATTTTCAAATTATTCACCTCTTTGTGTTGGTCTATCAGATAAAGACACAATAAAATACACCAAAGTTTTTGACTGTAATGTAACCAAATTCAATTGGTATGAACAGTTTCTTTGGAAGAACTCAAAAAAGGAATGCTAAAAATTTAATGACATAAAATACTTGGCTCAATAGCATGCTGCATACATTTTCTAAAGTTGAGGACAAAAAAAAAAAAAATTACTGCACCTTTAGAAACTTGTAGAGGAGGAACGTAAACCAGTTGGTCAGCATTTTCTCAGCAACAGACTCCGTCCTGCAAATAAACACAATGTATATGCTGAAGGTTTGATCCCTATACTCTTGTTAACATCATAAATATTCAACATTATTGTCAAAATTTCTGCAAAAAAAATGACAGCAGCTGCTAATGAATAGGCTTTCACTGGACAAATGTATCTGTAAAGACATGAACTAGGAGAGCATTTGCACACACTATACGATGGCCTTTCAGACAATCTTTCGGCTGCCTTTTATGCTCAGGCACGCCAAGGGCAGCTCGTGTACAAGCGGCGGGGATTTTAATATGAGGCGAAGCAATTAAAAGCCTTTATTTGATCCCGGTGGATTGATGTTGTTAGGGGCCGCAGTGGCTCTGTAATAACACTGGCCTCATTATCAAGCGCTCCCTCGCCTATTCACTGGACTAACACTCGATCCGGGCACAATAGAAAGTGAATGAATACATCTGCCTCCCCTTCTCCGCCTGGCATCTATGCTCCTCTGGTGTGGCAAAGTAATGTGTGTGTGTGCGCGCATTGACCTGGGCCAACAGTGTGATTGATCTCGTGTGAATGACTAATATGCATGCATAATAACAACAGCGGTGGTGGCAGGAGGGGAAAAGGAGAGGCTAGGATCGGATATCCTTTGACAGCAACCCTCTTGGTTAGCAGCAGGAGTATGTGGGTAATAATAAACACACACCCCTGCCTCTGTTTTAAATGAGAGAATACCGTAGACATCAATATTTCAGGATTAGTGTCCATTGTGCCCATTTGTGTGTGCAGTTTTTGTCCTTAGTGAGTCGGCTACCACCTGCAGCCCCCCCTCCCTTCACTTTTCAGGCTGCCTAGTAAAAAAAGAGCTCCACACTGCAACATGAGGGGGAGCATGGTGTGCCAGTGGGGTAGTCTAGTACCTCCCACCAGTGCTGGCACAACACCTGGAGGGGATTAACTTCCTGCTTCTCACTGTGCCTTCACTTTTATTCAGTCCGTCCCGCCCTTTCCTCCATCCACAGATCCAAGGGTCAACAAGGTCACTTTTCATCTTTTCTTTCATGTGTCCTTGCTGACTTCCTCCCTCCCTCCTTTCTATTTGGCTGATCCCTATTCTGGATCATGTAATCGAGTACACTTCCAAATCCTCTCCATTTTCACAATTGTAGTCCATCAGGGATAAAAGAGGCTAGGGAAAAAAGAGGAGGTGCATAGGGAAGGAAGGAAGTAAGGAGCAGTAAAAGGATAAAAGAAGAGAATGAAGAACAAATAGCTTGGCTGAGTTTCACCCTCACATTTCTTTTTCTTTAACTTCCTTTAACTTAGTCTCTTCCAATGGACATTGTGTGTTTTTTGTTTTGCCTTTGTGCCCAGACAAGTGTGTGGCAGCTTGAAGGCTAGTGTGCAAAAAGCACAAATTAATCCCACTGCGTATGTATCCAAAAATTAGCCCCTCTGCTCACTACTCTTTCTCATGCTTGTGTGTGTGTGTGTGTGTGTGTGTGTGTGAATGGCAACGGGTGCCAGCGCAGCAGTAATAGGAAGTCTTGGCATAGTCCCACCATTTAGCTTATGCTCATTCTCACTCGCAGCACACTATTGGGAGCCGTGATAAAATCGGTACTGTGATGGATCTGCTCAACATCTAACGTTTGTGTGTGGTATTACACCATTTTAAAACAATCATATCCCAACCTCTCCTTAGCTAATAATCCAAACACAGCAACCTATGTTTGGGTTAATCTTTTGAAATTTGCCATGCTTTGTTGGCATAGCCAGACTTTGCCCACTTGGCAGTCAATCAGAGGGCCAATGGAAGCTTGGAAGGATCTAGAACCCTGGAGCCATGGGAGTATTTAGGCATCCCTGATTAAAGAGGGACAGTGGGGGATCAGACAATAAAAATATAAAAGATAGCACCCTTCCTCTGACAGTGGGATTTTCAATTTTGTGTTCTACAGCATGTGTGCCGATAAGCACTAATAGTAGATTTGAAGATTCAAGCAGTGAACTCATAAGAAGGATCTTCAGCCATCTTATTTTACTATGGTTTTCATGGTGAAACAATACATGATCGAAATGATTTTATTCTAATATGAAAAGTGGTAATTATTCCTATCATTGCTAACATTACACCATGTACTGTTTTCTAACACTTCAGGTCCCTAGATAATGTGTTTCTATTTTGTTTTTTCCATTACATTTGTTGTATTGATGCAAATGGCATAACATTCAAACATATAGTGTATTTTGGGTATAATTAAAATTTTCCTGCTTTTGCCATTTTTTCTCAAGTAAAATGATCCAAGTCCCTTCAAAATTTCATGTTTTGTTTGCTTTCAATCCAGTGAAGAGCACTGTAAAACTACCAACATACACCTAAGCGATGGGAACAATCACACTCTTGTTCTTCCTTTTAATAAAAAAAAACACAAAGACTTTTTTCAAATTAATAATTAAAATCACCATTTAAATGGCTAGAAATTCAGAATATTCATGAATATTAACTCATAATAATAAAAAGGAAAAAACATATGAATATTTATTTATAGAAACCTAAAGGCTAATTTGCATATGTATTTGATGGATGAGGGAAGGGATTAACTTTTTGTGATTAAAAAAAAAAAAAACAACTCCTAAAGGAATATTTGAGAGACTAAATGTGCAGCTGCTAAGGGGTTAAACGTAAAAATTTACTTAAAAAAATATATTCTTTGGGGGACTGTTGTATATAAACAAACTGAGAAAATTATGTTGGTAAATATTCTTTCGTCTAAGGATGGAAGATAAAATGGCTATGTTTGCCATTTTTATTTTGTGAAGAATAATATAAAATAAATGATCACTTTATTTTTGTTGTACTTTTCAAGCACTTTGTGCTATTAGATGGTTAATCAGTAGGGCAGCCAGCCTGCATTAAGCTTCTTAACAGACATCTTATTTATAGCTTACCAAGTGTAGTTTTAAAGCAGCAAAACCCTAGTAAGAACAATTGGCAGTGCTAATTTGACCTTGTGTTTCCTGACAGGAAATACTGCTGAACTTCCAGATTTCTTCTTTCACTTAAGCAAAGAAAAAAATGTAGTTGCTCTTACTCAGCCAGCTGGTCAGCAGTACGCAGCAACAGATGGGAAAGGGGTGGTGTTGCATAATTGTATGCTGCATACAGTAAGAGATAAGTGTCTTTTTCATCTGCATCTCTTTGAAAGAACATTAAACCCCAGGAACATTTCATTTTAATTTGAGGTATTTTAAGGAAAGTGTTTAAAGCCTTGGTACACCACTGTATACCAGTGACCGACCTAAACATATTAAAATCAAGTTGAGAAAAGTTAAACAAAAAGTTATTTTCTGGACTGGTTTCAGTTAAACCAACTATTTTCATCTCTCACTTTGACTATGTGTGGGTAAAGAGGATAGGTCATCCAGTGTGCCATAAAGTTTCACAGTGATGCCCTGCTGCTATCACTGTTGCTGATGCACATGCTTAGACATCTATTTATTTCTAACACTCAAAATTTGCACTAAAATAATCTTCTATCAACCAACATTATCCATATGGACCAACAGCGAGGCCTGTCCACCTGTGTGCTGATGGGGTCTGGTGATGGAGGGTAATGCTGTGATTAACACATAAGCATATTGGGTCCTCTTGACTATAATCAGAACTAATATTTTGATGCCTAAACTGCAGCCAAATAAAACTTAAGGCAGAGGGGAGGGTGTTTTGCTCTGTGTGACAGGAAAAGCAAGAGAGATGGAGGGATGAAGCTTAGAAAGAAGTTAAAGGAGTAGAATGCAGGAAGCAATACGACAGATGGTTGTAGAAGGCTCTCGTTAGTTAGCTTGCCTGGTGGTTGTGCTTCAGCACAGGTTGAGATGGGACAGATGGAATGATGTGAGCTTATGTGTGGAGTGAAGAGAGAAGCGCACACACACATTTCTTGGAAGAGGAGGTAGCTGGTAGCTGTGTTCACATGCCATGCCAGAGCTCGTGCACTTTAAGCATTGATTTAGCAATCAAGAAAACAGGGAACGGGAGTTAAGGGCTGGGGATGCAGACAGAGATCAAGTGTAGGAAGGGAAAAGAGAAATAAAGGTAGGTTCGACATTACACATGCGATAAACTTAAAAATTAGATAGACAGGAAGAAAGCTGTGAAGAGCGGAAAACAGGCAGAAAGTAAAGGAGAGTAACACCAAAATGTGCAAACACAAAATGAGAAAAAGCATGGAGATGGAACAAATTAAAGAGAGAGAGAGGGAGTGAATTCTCCCTTGCTTAAGCTTTCAAGTTTGTGTGTACGTATCCAGGCTATTTTTATCAGCTAACCAAGGACACACCAGTCAGCACAGACTACAGGGTGGCATAGCTTGCCATATCAGATCTGAAATTCATGCTGGGTTGGTGAAGGACTAAGCAGGAGATTTGAGGAGGAATAATGGGATGCAACAATATGATCAGTGGCCATTGCCATCATATGTACGACAATTGGGAAATCAACCTGAGTGTGGATGTGATGTGAACATGTGTTTTCCCTTCTGTGCAGTCAGCATGCACTGGCATTTTCCCCAGGTTTTCCTTTTCTCTGTTGTCATCAAGGAAGAGAAATGCGCTTTGCATTTTTATTCCGTGGTTGTTGATCAGTCTTAATTTCCATCCAATATGCAGAAATAGATCTGCAGAAATAGCACAAAAAAGGCTCTTGTGGCTCATGAAAAAAACAATCAAAGGGGTGACTTCTTAGCTTGTCTCCATGCCTCAGTGTTCAACTTCTTCACTATGTAACAAAGCTTGAAGTGCCTTTACTGTCCTTCACTGCCTTACTGTTTGAGCTCTTTATGGCATGCCTCCTATGTACTATCTATTGTCAGGATCAGCAGTTACTCCATTGTTTAGTGGCTGCACCAAACTCAGAGAAACAGGCAATTACAGTGCTTTGCAGAAGAATTCATATCTGTAAACTGGTAAAAGTTTTGTTTTGTTACAACCAAAAACATCAAAACATTTTGTCAGGACTGCATATGATAGCATTATGATTGTAAAGAGGAAGAAACTGGATAGACAGTATTAAATAGTTTTACAAATAAAAATCTGAAAAGTTAGGCATGCATTTGTATTCAGCCCCCGTTAAGTCTTATTGGGCATGTCTACCAGATTTGCAAATCTACAGACTGAAAATTTTACCCACTTGTTTTTTGCAGTATGAGCTCAGTCAGATTGGATGGAGACATAAAATTTCTAGGTCTTTCCACATCAGCTCTGACCAGATTCTCTGTCCCTGCTTAAGATAAGCATCCCCACAACATGATGCTGCCAGTGCCACACAAAACATTTGGCATCTTTACCAAACTGTTAAATTCTGATCTCTCCTGACCATAGCACCTTCTTCCAGACGTTAGCTATGACTATGTACATCACACTCTTTAGATTTTTACTTTCTAGAAAATGTTGAAAATTATGCATCATGTTCCTTCCATTTCAGAAGTTTGCACTCATTGGTGTTGGTCTATAAAATACATTAAAAATGCACTACCAGCAGTAAGTTCCTATTTACAATGCTTTTTTTCAAAGCAGAATTCTCTCAGTGGAATTTGAGATATATTTACTGAATAATCAGACTTTGCTTTCATTGATCTCCTCTGTTTTTGTTATTTTACCTTTAGGCATACATTAATATTACTAGACTATTTTGCTGAATAAATGTTAACAACAAAAAGGTGTAGTTTTAGTTTTAGGGTTAAGAGGATCTGTAAGAGTGAAAATTTGCAATAGAATTGTACAAAAATCAAACTAAATTAGTCTGCATGTGTACATATGCCATGTTGTTAGAGGTAGAGGAGGCTAATTGGAAGAGGGCAAGTTTAAGCAGGAAAAAACTAAAAACTCGATAGTTATAGTAAAAATGTGTTCTGATTAGTCAGTGTGTGGTACAAATTGTATCCTGCTTTCAAACCATTGGGCTAAAGTTTAAATTGAAGTTTGTGGAATAATCTTCCAAAGCCCCGTAATCAGGATTTCTACACAGACAGCTCTCTGCATCACCTACCAGAGTCTAAACATACTTTAACAAGAAGAACATGCCCACTGTCTCTTGGACAGCATAGTGAGCAGGATTAATTTCAGCCCTGTCTGCCTATTCCATGTTGTGTTTATGCATTTGTCTTTATTGGCAGAAAGCACAAGTGTTTTCAGCCAGAGGGAGACTCTGAATTTGAATTGAAATGCAATGGACAACTTAATTTATCTCATGCCTGTCAAATCATTTGGGGGTGTCAAGGCTTGACTGACAACCTGTAAGCCAAAAAAACAACATTTACTGTGTGCACAGACACATGCAGCCACCCGCACAAGCCACATACACAACAGCTGCAAAGAAGCTGGTTTACTCACGTAACCGTAATCACCACATTTACCAAACACTGCAGGCAGGACGCATAATCACATACGGTGCTGTGTTCAAGTGCATGCCATTCAGGCTTCGACTACAAATCCAAGGGAGGATTGTGATTGTGTCAGAGAGCCAGCCATTTATAATCTTTTTCCGTTTTTTCATGAATGAGTTTTTCTTTCCTCATGAGCAATTTGAAATTGGATTCGCTGCTAATTAATTATAATTATTTGGCTAATGATGTGCACAGCAATGCACTCTGATGTTTCTGACTCTGAGCCAGTGATTCAAGGTCACAGGAGTTAATCCAAACATGTCACAGATAGGGAACACTGAGAAGCATATGCAGCCTTTGGTTCCTGAGAGCTCACATAACCACTGTAGGACTTTCATCTCCATCCCTTACCGAAAACAGCAAAACAACAGTGCTGGTCAGAAGTTTATATACACTTCCTTGGTGAAACCAATCTTTAGATTTGTGCTTGGACACATTGTTAAGCTACAAAATAAAAGCCCTCGTAAATCTCAGCTTTCTAGCAGACAGCAGAAGATTTGTCTACCTTTACAACAAAAACCCCCAGCTGCAGCTGAAGAAAGTAACTACACAACATGATGCTGCCACCACCATGTTTCACTGGAGGTATGGTGAGACACAATGATGTGCCAAACATAAATGTCATATCAAATTGGGCTTACTATAACTTGCAAACACCAGCTTCACTGTCCATGGTGAAGCAAATTTCACCTGATCATAGACTGGGCGGGTGGGGATCGAGAAAAGAGCAGTTCCTTCAAAATCAACACCTTTGAGTTCAAGTGACATTCACAACTACCCACGTGGATAAGATAAACACCTTCTAAGGAAAAAGTTTTGTGATCAAATGAGACATAAAATAACCTCAAGGACCACAATAACTAGAAATAAGTTGGAAGAATTCAAGGTGAGGCTTTTAAATCTGGTTTTGGTGAATTTAATTGCTTTATCATATCATCAGAACTGGGTAAAAAAAAAAAAAAGTTTTACTTTGTTTAACTTAAAAAACACTGTGCCAGCTGTCAGGCATGGTTATAGTAGTATCATGATGAAGAGATCTTTTGCTGCCAATGTTACTGGTGCGTTGTGAAATAATGTTTCAGTAAGTAATGAAAGATGAATACAGTGAAACTGACAGACATAAACACATTTGAAAACAAATCCTTCCAGATAGGAACATCACAAAACTGCCCCAATTACAAATTGTCCTTTGAATACATTTATCTTGGGTGTCATTAGCAGGGAAGCATTCCTCATTTGACTAGTCGTTGTGTGCATATATCCTCCACCTGCTGCTGCTAGATGTGTGCCATTTCTCCTGTACTGTTTTACTTTGTTTTTCTGTTCCTGACATGCAAACCAGCTTACAGAGGTGCTTACCACCGGATCAGTGAAGGGTGTATGTAGTGTTTGCAAATTTAAATGTTTCTATCCACATCATCACCAAAACAAAGCTGTCTTATTCAGTACAATGCTGTACAAAGAATTTCATAGGACTTTTCTCAAAATTTTAACCAGCATGCAGAAGCAAGTGTCAATAAGCAATTTTAGCCAGCTCTTCCAGGGATATTATATGGGATGCTAGTGGTGCTGAAATCTGTGGTTAATATGTTGTATTTTGGTGCAAGTGCCCTTATATAATCATTCAACACCGAAAAAAACAGTATTTCAAATAAATGATTTCAAAGACGCAAATTACTATAAGGTTCATGCTCATGATGTGCTTTTTTTTTTGCAAGTGCAGCAGCTGAAAAAGTAAGGCATTAAGTAAACAAAGTAAGTCATAAATGTTGGTTGTCAGCAGTGGGAATGAGGCCACCTGTAAAGAAGTGCTTCCGACAAAGTCTTCTCACTTACAGAACGCTAATTACCTGCGAAGCAGCAATTTGGGGTGATTTTTGCTTTCAAGGTTACGGTCTATCAGGTCAGACAGCAGGTGCTTCAGGACATCAGTGGCGTACTCCAGCTTGCTCTGCAGTACGGTCATGATCAGTGAGGCCACGTTGCCACGGTCCCTCATGGAGAAGCCACGCTGGGCCTCCAGAGTGCGAATAAAACACAGCAGGAATATTTTGTTGTTAATGAGCTGGCCAAAGAGCTTCAGCCCCTTCTCCACTTGCTCCTGGCGGTAGCCTGGCACCTGGGAGAAAACAAGAGAAATGAAAAGCATTAGAAATTATAAAAGCAAGCAAAATGTGAAGATTCAAACTGGCATATTCAAGGCAATGATACATAGACCTAATTAGTCACTGACTCATTTGAATATATTATTAGCTTTCTGTCCTCCAAGTTAAACAAAGTTTTTTTTGTCTTAAGAAGAACATCGTAACTTCATTACCATAATATTGAGATCACTTACAGCTGTGTTTGTAAGAAGCAGAAACAAATGAAATCTCTGTTTTAAATAATCCTAACCAATGAATAAATGTACAAATTTTCTTACCTAATCATGCAATGGCAATTAACAGAATAATCTTTGGAAATAAAGGTTGAAATAGGACATAATTGACTAAAAAGGAAAAAAAAAAGAGAAACCTAGGGAGATGAGGAGTTTAACATTTTCAAGCTTTTGTCAGGTTTCATCTGAAGGTTGAGAATAAAGGCTGAAAAACACCAGGCCTCAGTAGGGAGTGTTTATTATTTCGATTGTAACTCATTCCATATTAATGAAAGTTGAAAGGCAATGCAGTGCTGTGAATTCTTCTCATCTGAGGCCACACCATCCCTGCACTGTTTATAGTTGTAACTTGCAACATGTGTGTCCCCCCCTCTTCATAAACAGCACCTTAGGAGATTATGTTTTTTATCTGTCAGTAGCATTCTGGGTAAGACAGCATTGCTTTGCTACGAATGCAGCTGTCAGCCCACATATGTTCCGTCTTTCTACCTTTTCCTTGAGGTGGTTGTAATCTGCCGGGAGCTATTGTTCAGTTGAAAGTCTAATTTTATGCAGCTTGTCAGAATGTGTTTCTGTGTTTGGAAGTGTTGGAATATTAGCCATTTGTGAATGCAGTGTGAATGCAGGTTTTCATTTTAAAAATGTACTTTAAGGTTTTCTGCTTCCTTATAGACTTAGCTTTTATACCATCCCATTGTATGAATTATACATTTAAAAAATTACATTTTACAATAAATAACAACAATGCAAAGTTAACTAATCTCTTAGATTAATGGAGACAGAACTGCAAAATATGAGCTACAGAAAATCCCAAATGGTGGTAGGAGTTTGTCCTGTAATTGTTGGGTTGCTGGTTTGAGCTCAGCTCTGTCCGTCTCCATCGTTGTGTCCTTGGGCAAGATATTTCACCCATTTTGCCTAAATGGCAGTGCCTCCCAAGATGGCTGCAGCCTCAGCACTGGAGTGCCAAGATGGCTGCAGCCTCAGTCTGAAAATGTAATTTCCCCACTGGGGGACAAATAAAGGTATTAAAAATTTAAAAGATTGTTGAGATGATGGAATAATAAAATGAATTAAATAATTAAACTTAAGTGCTTTCACAAAGTCCAAAGCAATATTAATTAACTCAATAGCACAGAAAAATCCACAAGGGTAATGGTGTTTATTGTTGAATTAGAATTTTTTTCAATAAGAAAAACTTTGTGAAGTATGCTGTGGATTCTGTTAAATCCCATTTAATATGATATCTCTAAATAAAATCCAAAACAACCAAGTGCTGTAAGAAATCACCTTAGTAGCAAATATGGTCAACTGATCAAATCTCAGGATAAATAAATCTGTTTTGTGAAGGTCTTAGAGATTTGTTAGAGAACATTAGTGAACAAACAAGCAGCAGGGAGAAAGTTGTGGAGAAAGTTAAAGCAGTTTATGTTATAAAGTGTCCGAAATTTTTGTTTATATTACATAGTGTTCAATCCATCATGGCACAGGTGGAAACAATAAATCTGGCCTTTATGGAAGAGTGGCAAAAACAAAGCTTTTGTGGAAAGAAAGTCATAGGAAGTCTTGTTTGCAGTTTGCCGCAAGTTATGTAGGGGATATAGCAAATGTTTAAAAATAGGCTCAAGTCAGAAAAGATCAACATTGAACATTTTACGCTACATGCAAGATATTGCCTCTAAACCCTAAACACACAAAACCCACTGTTATGGTGGTTGGGGCATCATGTTGTGGCGTTGCTATACTTCAGTAGGAACACGGAATCTGATTAGAGTTAATGTAAAGATGGGCGGAGCTTAAAAGAGGCTAATCCTAGAGGAGGAATTTGTTAAAGGCTGGAAATGTCCCTGAGACTGGGACGGAGGGTCACCTTTCACCAAGAAAACCACCCTAAACATAAAGCGGAATGGTCCAGGCAGGCCCAGTCAAAATCATGCCCTAAATCCAACTGAGAATGCCAGAGATTGGGGTTTGGATCAAGATTTGAAGTATTTGCCTCATTTTCATAATAAACCTTTCCATTGTCTCCTGTGAACATGTTGCATGTGGGTCAGAAGCTTAAAAACCATGACAGAGCATCTGTGGCAACATTGGAAAATTGATGTTCACAGATGCCTTCCATCCTGTATGACTAAATATGATCTACGTTGGAAAGAAGAATTGTAACAGATTCTAGATGTCTGGAGACATACCCCCAAAAACTTGCAACTGTATTCACAGAAAAATGTGGTTCAACAAAGGACCCTCTCTGGGCTGATTACAAAGAGCCACAATTAGGACAGTTTTTTTGGTAAACCATTTATCATTTCACTTTCATGGTTTACGTTTATCTGTCAAATAAAATCCAAATAAAACACACTGTAGAAATACAGGGAGAAAAATCAAGTAGTATCAATATTTTAAAAAGGCATTGTAATAATTTGATTGCTACATAATAACCTAGCTTTTAAATGTAGTAAATAAGAAAAAAAATCAAAAATTTTATGAATATTTTAGTACTAAGAATTTCCCATCACCTAGGTAACAAGAATAATTCTCAGTACCTGTGATATTTCTTTCAACAGGAACCCATCAGGACTTGTCTTTAAATTATTCGGTGCATCAATAACAATTAGGTAGTCATCAACAGCCCAAGACAGGCCAAGCGGTTTTTCCATTACGTTTTTTTTCCACATAATACTCTTCATATAGTTTGATATTTATACCAATTAAAAGATAATTAATATGGCTTATTAGTGGGAAATTCTCATCAGGGATGGGGTAGTTAACCCTAAAGCCAGTGAAACAGGGACCCATCATTCCTTTAATGGAACAAGATGACCTGTTCAATTATAGTTGTCTGTCAATGTCATCAGTGAGGATAAATGACTTAATGTTTTTTTTTTTTTTTTTTTTTCTCATTTTGCATTTCTCCTGATGATTGACTTCTAATTTGTTTTTGGGGAGAGGAAAAAAAAAAAAAAAAAAACCAGCCACCATATCTCATGTAATTTTTCATTATTAATTATTTCATAGTTTTGATTTGAAGTCTATATTGTTTGCTTTGAAATAACTCTTTTGTCAGCTATCAGAGGGCTTTTGTTTACCAGATAGCAACAACAGCCAACATCTGCGTAAATTTCACCTCCTGCGACCCACCACACTGTTAATTTGTTTGCTCATTTTGATCTCATTTCCAAAAGGGCTAATTGGATTACAAGTGGTGTTTGATGAAGACTGAAGAAAAGGAGTCACATTTATTTATGTGCTATATCAAGGACATAAAACTGAATAGAGATTATGTTAAAACAAAGTTTTCCCTTGAAAAAGTTATGCAAATCCTGCTTTTATTTAATAGAAAGCACATTTACTGAAAAGCTGTCTTCTCACAGCATCAGTGCTAGAATTTAAATCTCATCTCTTTTTGAAAACAACTGCTCAAATGGTGACAGAGAAACAGGAATATATTTTTTCCAACCATCTTTCTAAAAAAATGTAAATGTGAAGTACTATGCCAGACCTCCAGATCTCTCAGTACAGGATGTTCCTCAATGCCTGGAAAAAGGACCCTCATGGTGTAGGTCCTGTAGTCCAGAAAGGGGATTCCTGCACCATCGAGATCACTGGTCAGCTCATGAATGTCTGTCTGAAGCTCTGCAAAAGCTGGAAAAAGACAAACATTTTCTGTTGATCAAAGTTTTTGCTAGGTTCACCCAAAAACCTATAATATTCTAGACACAATATTTGGTTCTTCAAAGTTTACAACATTGACAGTAGTTCAAATATCATGAAATGAGGGAATACCCATTTATGGCAAGTTTTCACCTTCTTTGCACTCCAGCGCCACACGCGACTCAAGGTTGTCCATCTGCATTTGCAGTCTCTTCAGAGTCAAGTCACTTTCACGAGACTTGCGTTTATAGGCAATGAGGACCACCACAATGAAAAAGATGAGCAATGCACCGGCTGCAGCGATCCCGATGATTGCCGTGCTGCTGAGTGGGCTGTCAGACGTGATGTGGACCACACCTGGGGAAAATTCGATACCGCCAACACGTGCCTTGTCACAGAAAAACACAAAAGAGGCACAGTTTAATGCTATAATAATTTTATATGAAGAGTTACGACACATTTTCAATGTCAAACTTCTTTCACACTTTTCCAGACTGAAATTTAGAGAGCTTCTTTCTAGCCAGCTGTAAATATATGAATGCAAAATTTCACTTTTACATGAGGTATTTTAACCGTGATCAAAGTTTAACTTTAAAACTCATGAATGGACAAAGTGGTGGTTGGTTTTAAGGATGGATGGACATACTAATGGCTACTTTGATGGATGGATGGACAAGCTAAAGATTGCATTGATAGATGGATGGACAACTTAATGGTTGGTTGAATGGATAATTGGGCAAACTGATGGTTGGTTGGTTAGACGAACAGATGAAAAAAAAATGAATCCATTGGATGGACAGAAGTATGGACAAACATATAGATGGTATGAGGTTCTCCCTCATACCATCATACTGATGGTTAGTAGGTTGTTTAGTTGAATGAACAGATGAATAAACTGATGGTACTCATTATACAGAAGGACTGAGATGAACAGACAAATGGGTATGCCAAACTTTTAGACAATGGAACAAGTATTTAATGCTGTAAATACGGATGTCTTTTTCATACTCTAGTTTCAATATTCTATTTTTTGAGAAGTAGTAGTACATACCCAACTGAAGTTAATTTTATTGTGCAAAACAAGAACATCTCTAAGAGAAAGTGCTCTTAGACATGACTTTACCAATAAAATCTGAGATAGACAATCATCTAAATTCATACTGAACCCAAAAGCATATCACAGATTTCACCAAATGTTTTCTGTTTGGACCTCTTAGAAGTCCAAACTATTTCAGTTGATCAAACTGAAGTTTAAACTACAGACAGACTCATAGATTGAAGTGTCTACACACTTCTGTTTATTTTACAGTAACGTGTTCTTATCTTTCTGTGATGCTGGGTTCAGGTGGTAATATCAGGAAATGCTTTGCTCAAAGTAGTCTCTCTTAGAGCCACAAATGGAATCTTTATTGAGTTTGCTTTGGCTGTAATTCTTCTTATTGAAGGGTTATTTGTTTGTCTTTCGTCTGCTTGTGGGTACCAACAGGAACCACGTGGCTGATTAGATTAGAAAGGGATGGATGGCAAAACAAGGAATGTCTATCTCTATATCTTTCAATTGATTTGTAAGACTGTTTTCCTTTCCAGCCCAGCCCACACATTAGTTTGTGCTACATTTCCACTTACCAGGACTTTGTGGCGACCAGTCAGGTTGGGTGACTCACAAAGAAGTTGGGTCTCTGACACCGTTAATATGCAGGGTTTGTCTCCGATCAGAACTGTGTAGTTCAGCTTTCCATTCCCACTACTGGTTGGTGGAAGAAAGTTCCGTCCCTGCAAAGACAATTCATGCTCTTTTTTTCAATTGCTCAGTTATAAAAACTGCAATGTATTCAATTGTCAAATGTGTCAGATTATATATAGTTAGCGTTGCAGAATATTAAGTTTCTTTTAATATTGTAGAACTTAATTTTGCTCCAAGTATCCTGATTAAAAGCATTTTTAATGTTTAGCACAAATGGTAAATTTACCATTTTAACATTAGCACATACACAGCTCATTCACAAAACAACATTGTTATAAACAGATTTGCAAAAGGTAGCTAAAGTTGTGAGCACAATTTGCAACACAGAACATATTCACTAATCTCACGTCCGTCACGAATTACAAGAAAATGTGGATTTGAGATGTTGATCAACTTACTTTTAGTATGATTGGGGACCCCGGTTTAAGCTCTAGGACCCCAGAGTTACTCAGTGGCTCAAATTCAGGATTGGGGAAGTAGATAAAGTTGGTGTTGTTGAGGGCCATCAGGGATTGCACATCATCCAATTTAAAGCCAAACTCATCAGGTTTTTCTGGTACTTCTTGGTGCCTGGCCAAGCTTATGGGCAGTTCTGGGACCTGACACAGCATGGACGTGGGGCTCAGCACTTCACATAACTTGAGGACATAAAGAGGAAGAGTTAAGTTCGCATAGGGTTATATGTCTTCTTAACCTAATAGACAAGTTTGAAATATTAGTTAAAAATTAAAGAGCAGTTATGAATCTAAGGATGATTCCCATTTCCTGTGCCAACTCCTCACCCAACCCTCTTTCCCTGTCGATTTGGACTAAATTCATTTTGTTAGTAAAATATTCCTCTGTAAAATGAGCTGCTTCAAGAACTTCTCACCGATTCCTTGTACATAAACTGGCGTGCCTCAATATGGCTGTATTTGTTGAGAAAACCATTAACAATCCTGCTTCACATGTACACATACTTTGTTTTCCATTTTCTGTGCTTGTTTAGGATAAACAAAAACATTTTATGTCATATATACCACAATGAAACAATCTACTTCAGTGTATTTAAATATGTTTACATTTGTAAAAGTTTACTGCCAATATACTAACAAAAACACACTATTGAGATTTAGATGTTTCAAAACAGCAGTCATATTAAAATTATTAAAACAGACTTGAATTATACTGATAATTAGTAAAACTTTACATATATCAAAGTATTCAACTTTTGATATACTTAGGAAATTTTGTTTTTTTCAAGGGGTACACATATGAATGCAACAAACATTAAGGTGGTTTTATTTATTTATTTTTTTTGGCAGTGTATATTAAATTAGAAGTATGAAGTAAGCCACTATTTATTCCTTTTAATTATTTTTTTGTATTTCTTGGCTTGTTGAGAGTTGAAAATGATAAAGAAAATATATTTGTATGCATCAAACCACAGCCTTAAATGATTGTTTTGATGGTAAGAAAAAATATTACCATTTCAAATCACAATTCTTTCGAATACTGTCATTACATGATTTTCTAATATTGTGCTGTCCTAATTGGGCCAATAAAAATGTCAGTTTTGAAAATATTTACATTTGTTTGTAACCTTGAAATCACCCATTTATTTTGAAGTGTGTCCCTGGCTAATGGATCACCTTACTTTTCAAGGGCCACAAAACTTTTCAACTTCCCCCTTTCCACAGAGGAAAATTTAGGACTGTATAACCCTTAGAAATTTAGGGTTGGTTCATCCTCTTCCATTTCAGGCGTTCAATTCTCAAAATCCTACCAATAAAAGTCAGATTATTTTAAAAAAAATGTAATGTAGAACCTGCTGGAGTCTTATTTTAAAGGTAGCAATAAAATACTGTACATTTAGACAGACTGCAGTCTCATCACAAGCAGACAAGGATGTGTGGAGATTCAGGAGTGATAACAGGGTCTTACTTTTTCTTCATTACCCTCTACAAAGACCCCGTCAGCTTTTCTTCCCTTAATCCTATACCGTTATTCCTCCCTGTGATCCTTCCTTTTATTTCTCTGACACAGCCTCTTCTTTCTCTATACCAACATTAGTCAGATTTCTATATTTTCTTCTCTTGTCCTGTTTTATCCTCATCTTTGCTGTGGTTTAATTTGACATATGAAACAATTCTAAGCATTTATTTGTTCTTTATTCTAAACTTAAAGTGAGTTTTACTAGTAATGACAGGTTGATCCATCACTTTAATGCCGTGTTTCCCTCTATATCCTCCTTACATCTCCATTCCTCTCTGCCTGTCAGGACACTGACAAATCAACCTGCAGCACAGGTCTCCCTCACAGACGTCTCACATCTCCACAATAACCTCTGCCATGCAGTCATTCAAACTATTGCCTGTCACTGTAATTGGCTCCTTGAACATCAGACTTGACAAATCCTGCAAGGTCTTCAGGACATCACTGACATGTATAATGCAATGGTATATGTCAGGTACATGAAGGTGGGTGAGGAGAAGAGAAAATGCTTCTGTTTTTGGAGAAATGTCACTAAAATCACTTTAGATGTCTGCTTCAGTTTTTTTTTCCCTTCTCATTTACACCCCTTTTAGTGTCACACTGCAATAGGA
Source organism: Anableps anableps (assembly GCA_014839685.1). Taxonomy (NCBI): domain Eukaryota; kingdom Metazoa; phylum Chordata; class Actinopteri; order Cyprinodontiformes; family Anablepidae; genus Anableps; species Anableps anableps. The sequence continues at coordinate 11,084,747 of CM026087.1, read as the reverse complement.
AGATGTGAAGCAAACTAGATGGCGACAGTTTAGACACAATACCCAGCTCATGTGAGTGTGAGCACAGATGCTAAACGTGCGGCAAAGTCCCGCTCAAATGGACCATGAAGATGGATAGCATTACCACCTTTTGTTCCCCTCCTCTTCCAGTGAGATCAAACAAACCCTTGTATGACTTTCTCCAGCTTTCCGTGAGAAAACTGCAGATTACAGTTGTATTACTTTTTTCACAAGTTTCTTCCTTTTGTTTGCAACAAGAAATGATGTAATTGAAAGCTTCTTAGAAAAAGAAAATGGTGAACTTTTTAAACTTCATGCATGGGTTTTGAATCCAAAAGATGTTCTGGACTAAATGTTGTGAAGACAGTTTATTATTCTATTTGTAGCATTAAACAAAGATAAACATGACTAAAACAACAGGAACTTCACTTCCTTCAAAAATTCTTTGTGCCCAGTCAGACACAACACAACACGCAATCCATTGTATTTTCAGCATATTTTAAAAATAAAAAACTGTTTCACCTCTTTCTGGTTCAGATTTTAGATGATTGGTGTTGTGTTGTCACTTACATTGAGCGTCTCATGGCTGTTGTATTTGGCTCTTATGAGTGGGGTCTGAATGATGTCCAGGTTAGTTCCTGTTACCGTCACTGGAGTATGTCCACTGAAAAACAGGCAATACTTCAGTCAGAGATTGTTTTGAAAAATCGTGATTTGACATACAAAATCTTGCTAAAGTAAGCATACTCCTTGAACCTTTTCACATATTTTTTACATTACAACCACCAAGTCTTTGCACATCTCAAGACTGACATTTTTGGCTGTTGTCCTTAGCAATATGAAGCTCAGTCAAACTGGATGGAGAGCATCTGTAACTCTTACCACACATTTTAATTTCATTCAAGGCCGAACATAGATGAGGCAATTTTAACAACTAAACATGCTTTGATAAAAATCATTCCTCAGCTGTGACAGTATGTTACAGGTTGTTCCCTTGCTGGATGCTAAACCTCCACCCTAGTCTTTCACAGCCCCAAACAGGTCTTCTTCCAGGATTGACCTGTGTTTTGCTCCATCCATCTTCCCATCAACTCTGAGAGGCTTCACTGTCCCTTCTAAAGAAAAGCATCTCTAGAGCATGATGCTGTGGGGATGCTGCAAGGAAGGTGTGCAGTCTAACACTGTATACTTAGGTTGTCTGTTCACAGTTGTTCGGTCAACAGATTTTTCCACTTTAACTTTCCATCTCTGCAGGTGCGACGGAATTACAGTGGACCTTTTAGCTGTTTCTGTTATTAATGTTCATTTTGGCCAGCCTGTCAGTTTAGCTAGATGGCCATGTCTTGGTAGGTATGTAGTTGTGCCATACTCCCTCCACTGATTTCACTTTTTGAAGGCAATTAGTTACACTTTATTTTTATTCAAGGATATCAGAATAAAGGAGCTGACAAAATCTGGAAAAAAAAGCAAGATATGTGAATTTAGCAAATAACTGTAGGATGTAAAAGAAATGCTGTGAGTTTTATAAGACTTGTAACATGTTTAACTTTATTTTAAATAATGTATTTTTACTTAACAAGCTGAGGCCTGTTTACAGAGATGTGTGTTTCCTCCAGATCCACAGTGACAGTAAATCATTTGTCAAATTAGGAAAGTTACTAGTGGTATGACAACAGCGACATACCTGTAGATGCTCCACTCCGGCTCTATCTTTGTAATGGTGGGATCCTCCACATATTCAAACTGCAGATCTTTTTGGAGCTGGGCCTTATCTATACTCACAGACACAGATACCTTTCCGTAGCCATGCAGGGAGGCATGTGTTCGGCAGGTTAGCCACTGGCCACCTCTCCTAGAATGTAGCAGTGCAGAATTAGCTACATAAAGCTGTTATATAGGTTTTATGCTGTGTGATCATTGAAAGAGAAAATATGGCATTGTGAGGTAATGATGTAGGTTTTTTTGATAGCACTGTTTTTATGACACTGTGGGGACATGCGGGTTTCATCACTTATCTTTTATTGTGCAGGTTTAAAATTCTATGAAAAAAACAAGTTAATAACCTAGTGTACTAGAATGGATGATAAAGGAGTTTAGTACATGGGTTATTGAATAAATTCATCAGCATGAATACTGATAAAACATTTTTCAAGTTGCACTTATTTTTCTTCTAAATGCAGTTCATCACCAGAACTGTCAGAGCCATTAACTCTACGCTTTGATGAAAACTGACTTTGACTGAGCTTTTAATTAAGTCTTTGAAGAGTGATTGGCAAGGTCAACCGGGGCATGTTCCCACTAACCTCAAGTAAGTGCACGGCTGGTCCTTAAACATAATTGACACGTTGCTCCCAGCATCCAAGTGGCTGCCTGTGATGTTGACAATTGTTCCCCCAGAGACTGGGCCACGGCTTGGCTTCAGCCCGGCAATTCGAGGGATCTATGTAGAGAGTTGTGTAGTAAGATCAGTCAGATGAAAAATGATCAAACTGATGTAGGGAAACAAAAACTACATATAATAGTATGTTAATTTTTACAACTGAACATTGTAAAAATGACATCAAGATGCACTGAGAAATCAGATAGTGACCAGAATCAAACGATTTTGACTTGGCCAAAACAGTGAGCAGATGGGTGGAAACTCAAACTGTTTTCCAGCAAGGGGGCTTACAAGGGTCTGCCTCTTCAATGTGAAAGTTGTAACTGAAAGATGTTTTAAACACCTGAAAGAGGTGTTTAGAAAAAGTCAGAGAAAGTACAACAGCTGGATGAAGATTTTCAAAAGAAATCAATTTTATATGCTGACATGTCCACTGTTCATTTAGGCTACTACCACATAGAGTTATACTAGTGTTCGTTGTGTCTTCATTTTGCTATTTTGTACTTTTGCAGTTTTGGTAATGCTGTACCCAACCTTTTAGGGGACAAAAGGGAAGCATCTAACACTGGATGTCAATTTGTATCAAGGGATGTTTCATTTAACTGGTGAAGTGATGAGTCAAGGAGATGCTGACTTCAGCAGACACCAGGTTCTGTTTTGAAATTTTCATCTGTCTGTCACAGAGGATGTGAGACTTGGAAATGTTGGCAACCTTTTAGACATCTTATGTTAAGGTCAGGGTATACATTCTCTAAGGTAGGTGTCTTCTACTCCAGTCCATGACAATCTCTGGCATCTTTTAGACTGTATCCTTTCAAAACACCAGCATCAAATGGCTGAATGACCTCCTTGGCATTTTTTTTTTTTTTTTTTTTTTTTTTTTTTTTTTTTTTTTTTTTTACATTTCATCAGAGGCTATGTGATTCAGGCATGCTAGGACAGGGCTGTATATAAAAGTGGCAGGATGATGGCTCTCAAAGACTAGAGTGTGAAACCCTGACTCCAGGGAGCACACACAGTTTGCTGTTTACACTGTTTAATGCAAACTCCATTAATTGCTAAAATAGGAAGCTGGAACAGTAAAAAGGTAAACCTCTATAATAATCTTTGTCTTTGATTTAAAACACCATTTTAAATAGACTACTGCCTCACACATAGTGTGATTATGTCACTCATCCCAATGTAAATACTAAGAGACCAATCATGACAAGAAGGATGGAAAGCAATGTTTTGAACATTTTTGGGGGGCCATTTTTAGGACATGGTCTTAAACCTTTGATAAAAACAAAGAGTTTGACATTTTAAAAAACTTGCCCATTAGATGTTTTATCTCTTGTTCCTGCATTTTGAAGCTTAACTTACCACCTAGCAACATGGGTATAAAAAGTGGTAAAAAACAAATAAAAAAATAAAAAGAGAAAAAAATTAAAAACACATCTGTAGAGAAAACGGTTCCTTTTCACAGAAACAGTTTAAACAGAAAATCATAACAACCATCTCATCATCCAAGTTTATTGAACATTACTGAATAAATGAAATACAATCTGTAGTTGAGATCCTACTGGCAATAGACACAGGCAATAACATGTTGGAAACATTATACAAGTGACACAGCAGTAGTTAATCAAGTCCAGTCGAAGCTGGACATTGCACCAATCTATTATGAAGCCATCTGGCATTCTTATGGTTCCATCTAAAGTCTGTTGTGTTGGATGTTTAGACGGAACATCTCGGCTCTATCCAGAGGGGCCTCAGTGAGAAATAAACCTTGGCCAGGATCCTTTAAAGGATAACAGTAAAAATGATACTATAGCATAAAAACAACTCCATAAAAGCAACCACTGGAAATTTATTCCAGAATGTGTTGGTGACTGTGTGCTGGGAGAGTATTGAAAGAACACAGCAGAGGGTGTAATGTGTTTCTTTATGAGATCGTGTCAGAAAACACTTTTAGAGACATCAGCTTTTCTGCCTCATCTTAAACTCATTAGTGAGTGCCAGTCATATCTCGCAACTGATCCACACATGAGAGAAAAGCTATCATGTGGGAACGGAGCCAAAAAACCACAACATATATTAACACAGTAAGTGAGAACAGAGAAGACCTGACATCGAGGTGGTAAAATGAATATAATTTTTCAAGAGAGTCAAAACTCAGTAAGTCACAAGTACAAAGTTAAAAAGTATTCTTTTACCATCATATGACTAAAATTTAAAAACGATGAGACAACAGAAAAGCTCAGTTAAAGATAGACACTCACCACAAAGTAGTAGTACTTGGATGATTTTGCCATAAACTCTGGTCTGCATGCTCCAACCCCAACACACACCTGTATGTTCCCAGTATACTGGCTCATCTCTGCTCGACCCATCTCACAAACAATCCTGCAAACATACATTAGCATTACTGTACAATGTATAAAAATACACACTGAAATTATTTAAGTCTTGCAATCAAGTAAAGAGAAAACTGTTCAAGAAAAGCTTAAACTGAGGCAAAAACTTAACAAAATAATGTATCATTTGGGAGTAACTTTACCTCTCATGATTGGCAAACTTGAGCGAGAAAAAGGAAAAAGTCTATCCTATTACATATGACCTCAGCTACAGCTACCTCTGCTGGGTCAGCACTTACTAAGAAAGTGCTGGCCCACAACTTTCTTTCTAAGCAGAAGCGCTGTGTCTGTTGATAAGCCAACTTTAAACTAATTTGACAGATGGCACCTGCAAGAAGCCCAAGCTGTGGATTAAACTCGAACATCAACTAAATCTGACCTCCAGAAATTTCTAAAATGATTATTGTACTATATGGACTAATGTATGTGTGGCTTCTTGAGTGTTTGCCACTACAAATTATAAATGTATGAATTGTGCTCCAAAGCACACTTAGTACTCAAGTTTCATGCACTTTATGTACACTGCTGACATTTAAGTTTTCAGTAAAATAGTGCTGGGTCTAAAAATAATGTCAGTTTGACAAATATTTTGAGTAAAAAGTAATTATAACATAAAACTATTTTACTAACTATTTTACTTTTATGTGTGTTTGCACTAAGGTACATGAAGAATATAATGATTGTTTTATAGTTGAACATAGGACTTACTGTTCAGCAGGGATATAACCATCACGTATGGGGGTGCAGTCCACGTCAGCCACCTTCACATTACCCTGTATCTCTCTGAAGTCCAGTCCAAGGTTTTCACCACGGATAGTCACGAGGGTGCCGCCCTCCCTGGGACCCCGCAGGGGATTGATCTTTTGGGATTAAAGCCTTCATTAATTATTTCTGTAATTTTGCTCCTTTAAACATTTAAAACAGAGTGGTTTTTGAGCAATGGTTTGCAGAAAAGGTGAAAAATGCATCCTGCAACACAACTGATATGTTTATACCAGCAAGAGTGAGAAACCACATATACCAGCAAGACTCTTGTAGTCTACCTCTTCATAGACAATCCTAATAGGTCCATTACATTTTAAAACTTGTAAATCTGTCAATTAAATGTACAAATGTGTAATGTTATCCATACCCCAGAAACTGTTTAGGTTATTAAACAAAATCTAAAGCACTATCCAATCCAACAGCGGAAAATATGAATAGTTATGCACTGCAAAAATCTGGCCTTTGTGGAAGAGTGGCAGAAAACTAAGACTCGACCTGAACATATAACCCACAATAAAAATTCTGATGGCTACATGGTGCTGTGGGATTGCTTTTTTTAAACAAGACTATGATGGGTGGAGTTGGTGGATGAAGACAACCTGAGGTTTCCTTGAGACTGGGAAAGATTATTACCTTCTAGCAGAGCAGCAAAGCTAAACATATGGCCAGAGATACAATGGAAACATTAGGATTAAGGCATATTAATTAAAATAGCCCAGTGAAAGTCCAGACCTAAAATTCAATCAGGGTCTGTGGTAAAACTTGAAAATTACTGTTCACAGTGGTTCTCCTACTAATCTGAGTGATCTTGAGATATTTTGCAAGTAATAATGAAGAAAAATTTTAGCCTCTGGTTGTATGAAATTGTTAGAGACATACTCCAAAAAGACTTGCTGCAGTGGTTGTAGCAAAAGACTGTTCCACATAAATGTAGACCACACTTTTGTAAGTTATTTGCTAAAAATGTCCCTTCCTCTTTACAACCATGCACTAATTTGTACTGGTGTATCACATAATTTTCTAATGAAATACAGTACACAGAACATTGTGGTTGTATTGCAACAAAATATAAAAGAAGTTGTAGTAGCTTGAATACTTTTATATAGTAAAGAATAACACCTCATCTATTTCGTAAATATACTTGTGTATACTTTTACAAAACAAATATGGAAACCATGACAATGCATGACTAACACTATGCCACTGCACAAATATCAAGATTGTAAAGCTGATCATTCATGAGAGTGCCAAGTACTGACTGACTAGTTCTGAATACAATAAGTACCTCAAGCATTCTTTGCCGCAGTAATTACTTCCCAAATGCCAACAGCATTTCAGCAGCTCTTCTAAAAACGCACTACTCATTAGTGCTGGATTGTAGAATCACTGTATTAACAGAGGACCTATTCAGAACCAATAGATACCTAAGGTGAGCAAGAGACTAAACAATTAAACCTAATAATTAAGCTTGTTTTGTTGAGCTTTCAGGGGAGAAGTGTTAACGGTTTGTGTTCACACATGATCTAAATAAAGAGACAATTAACTACAAAATGAAAGCTCCAGAAGTCAAAAAAGCTTTGGGGTCAACATCTTGTCACTTTTTAAAATTTGTATTTCAAGTCCACAACAGTCTTACATTCAGATTAACTCAGATCCTGACATTGGGTGATATCGTCACAGTAATCAGTGTCTATTTGATTTATCAGAGGCATCTCTCATTGCAGGTAATGTGTTTGCAACATCCATCCCCACTTTCTTACAAAACTACCTTTTGGCCAGCCAGTGTGCGCGTGTGTGTGTGAGCGACAACACATCATCAGGCCTGTCCAGATGGATAGATGTTACAAACAGAGACAGAGTATTCTGTCCCTATCAGTCTCTGCCAAATACAAGTCCTCCAGGCTGCAGACAGGAGCCAGCTGCAATGGCAGCTCTCCCCGTTTCTAAGCTCTGTGTATATGTGGCAAAGTGACCCCCCTGTGGTTTTCACATGACAGGTAGAGTGCTGAGCAAATGAGTGGGTTTACCTTGGAGCACGCTGTTAGATGTTATAGAAATCTACTCCATATATTACCAACAAAAGTACATCAAAAGAATTAATTACTACGGTTTGATTATTTAAAAATGTAATGAAGTAAAACCACCTGAAATAGTTTAACTTGGAAAGATATTAAGCCAAACTTAAGCCAAGTCATGAACAATAAGTCTTGAGACTGCCAAGTAGGAGATATTGTTATTAAATTGTTCAATGTCTCTGATTAATAAGGCTCCCTACGGGTTTCTTAATGAAAAAAAAGCCATTTGGGAAAGGGTTACAATGCATTCAGTTAAAAAAAAAAAAATGCACACAATACCTTGTGGCTCCCAATTAATTAGAAAAAAAATATATTTGACTTAGGATTGACTTAAGAGAAATCAAGAGGGAGAAGAAAGAGGAAAAAGCATAATAAAAAGACAGGAAAGGAAGGAGGGAAACAAAATAAGGCTTTGATTAGATTTTTGACATTGACAAGATAATTGACAGTTTTGTAGAGGCAATCACTTTTCTTATTTTTTTCACCTTGATCTGCAAGACACTCTCATATTGTTTGTGGTAGATGTCATTATAATGAAGTGTATTAGAATGCATTAAAGGCTCGCTTGTCTTGGGAAACTCCTCACTCCTCACAGTTTTTATGGGGGACATGAGAAGGCTGCAGTATGTCCTGACTGCAGCCTCAGGGATGCAAAAAGATATACAGTCCCATCTCCTTCAATAAATCCACTGCTTTGAGTGAAAACAAACACTACAGAGCCTCAGTGGATAGACTGAAGCGGACTGGCTTTGCTGCTTTATAATGCACAAGGAGTGCAAAGCATTATTTAGCTTCTTTAAAAACTTTTTGTAAGAACACATGTGTTTTATATATTTAGTTTATATGTTTATGTTTAATGTCGCAGTGTTGTGAGCATGTGAAACCAAACTCCAATCCCTTGTTTATGCACACAAATTGGGCCAGTAAAGCTTATTCTGATTTTTTACCTAAATACAAAATACCTTTCCTGGACTAAGGTGTGGAGAACAGTTGTTCATTTTTAAGAAACTGCTATTAAAGTGCTCAAATGTGTGTAGATTGAATTGTTGCATAAAGAAAAACAGACGCAAACTGTAGGGATTTTATGTGTTAGACCAGAGGTGTCCAACTCCACTCCTTCAACGGCCAGTGTCCTGCAACTTTTAGAGGTTTCCCCAGTCCTACACATTTGAATCAAATAGCTGAATTACCTCCTCATTATAGAACTAGGTTCTAAAGAATTCTACTAATGACATGATTATTTGATTCAGGTGTTTAGAAGCAAAGCAACATCTTAGAATTGCAGGACACTGGCTCTGGACTGGAGTTTGATATCTGTATAACACACCAACACAGAGAAGCACATAACTGTCAAGTGAAAGGCAAAGGATACATGGTTTATACATTTTATTAACAAAAAAACAAAACAAAACAAAAAAAAAGCAGAAAACTGTGTTTTGCATTTGTATTGATCTCCCCCTTTCCCGTTACCCCTAAATAACATCCAGGTTAACCATTGCCTTCAGAAGTCCCCCAATTTCCCACCTATTGGTAAATGGATTCCACCTGCATAGCATTTATTTTCAGTATAAATGCAGATGTTTTGTGAAGGCCTCAGAGGTTTGTTAGAGAACATTTGTGAACAAACAGCATAAAGACCAAGGAACCCAGCAGACAGGACAGGGATAAGGTTCTCACAGATAACCGTTTAATTCATGATTTGAAAATAGAAAAGGTCATAATTGCAAAGGAAACAAGACAAGACACCGAAAGTGAGAGGCTTTAGGTAACTTTTAGCAGTGCTAAGAAAACCATTGTTTAACAAAAGTTACAAGAAGTCCCATTTGTAGTTTACCATAGGAAAAACCCAATAAAATACACTGAAGTTTGTGGCAACAATATTTTTGCTTTTGCAGTATATTAGGTCAGTCGCCATTTACCTGACTTTCTTCAACAGAATAGAATGCACAGTGAACCTACACATTTTCATGAAAAAAGATGAGAGAAGGTACAGAGGGATGTTCTCTAACCCTCGAGCCTTTGATTCCATTCCTGCTCAATCTGGCCATTCATCACCATTTCTCTCTTATGTAAACAAACTCCTTACATCCTCCTCTTCCATCAACTGTGCAGCTTTTCATTCATCTTTCCTTTGGGTCCTTGTATCTTTTATCTCACTGACCCTAATCATGTAATTTTACACATCTTGCACAGGTCAAGACTATTACCCCCGCACGTTGTTTATAGGAGCATGCCATGTTGTGTGTGTGGGGGGGGGGGGGTTGCATGAACATCTCTGCAGGTGAATGATAACTTATAAGTGTAAAAGACTTTTTTTCTCATTAGACCTTTAAAGATTTTATGTTTGTGTTCACTATTAAAAGAGAAATAAAACATCTCCAAAATGATGTTATACCAACTAGCATGTCAAAGTATACAGTATTGCAGAAGTATTTGAACTAATGGATTTAAAAGAGTTTAATAGAATATATCCATTCACATCAATGCTGTTGGACTGAATAGCTGATTATGATGCACAGCTTCTGAGAGTATGCTGAAATAATTAACTCTCACAGTGCACAGTAACAGCATAACTGGTTGTAAAGTTGATTGGAAAAGGGCAAAACATAAACTAATGGAAACAATGACAGGCTGCTCTTCGCTGAAATGATCTAATATTCCTTAGGAGTACCTATAAAAATTAGATGACCCCTTTAAAAAGCCAAGCTACTGGCAAGAAGCCTTTTCATTACTTTTTGAACACTACTGTCATGGATATTGTTTTGTATGACATGCATGTTTCTACTGGAGTGTTTGTCTCACCTGTGTAATTTTTGGATCTGTGCATTTGCTGTTGATCCCGTTGGGCTCAAGCAGCTGGTTCTCTGGGAGAAGGCAGTGTTGCTTGAGGGTGCAGCGGTTCTCTCCTTTACACCAAACACACCCAAACAGTGGGTCTGCTTTCAGACACAAACCGCAGCTTCCACGCTGAGCATCACACTTATAAAGATGAACTGCATGGTAAGAAAGAGAGATATAAAGGTGGAAAGAAAATATGAAGGGAAGAGAAAACAATTTATTCTGGAGAAATTACTTTAAAAGGCTTGACAACTGTACACATCCTGAACTCTTGCAAATATCTTATTACTCCTACCATCATCTTCATACACTCGCATTCCCCCTGTCATGCTTCACCCAGCTTCCTACAATATTGTCTCCTGCCTCTCGTCACCCACCACGCATTTAACATATCATCTCCATGGCAACAGACCAGCCATTTTCTCTTTTAATTGCCATTAGATGCGTGTGTGAAGTGCCCATCAAAAAATGCCCCGAGAGATACTTCCTCCGCAGGCAAACAAAGGTAGGAGGCAGTTTAAGAAGCGTTCTCCATTTCAAGCATCTCCTTTGTAACTTTTGTTGCCTCTTTGATTCTGTACTCATGCTCAAGGATATATTTTGCAGATGTGTTTTTTACACAGACACACATAAACACAACCACAAACATCCTACAAAGTTTGCCTTGCAGCACTGTGTCATTTTGGCACATTTTAACAATATATTTCATGAGCCTGACTCCACTGCCTTTGGAGAAAATAAAGGTTTCCCTTTCAGAGAACTACATCCCACCACATGCTGATGTCTTCCCTGGTATAGCATGAACTGCTTACAGCAGTGGACTGATAGTGGACAAACTGAACAAGCCCAACTGAATGAAGCATATTTAAAAATTCAGTAGCAAACCTGCATTTCACAGATGAGTAAAATATAAAAAGGCAAGGCAAGCTCAAAGTGCATCTTTTATTTCCTGCATATACAGGAAGAGATAAGAAAATAGAGCTGTTTGGAGAGAGTGATCATCTTAAAGTACAGGTGAGTCTAAATAAATTACAATATCAGAGAAAATGTAATTTATTTCAGTAATTAAATTTAAAAAAGTTAAATTCATGCATTTTGTAGATTCATTAGATATCAAGTTCTATTTACCGAGAGTTTCATCCTAGTAATTTGATGATTATGGCTGACAGCTAATGAAACCCCCCCAAATTCAGTTCCTCAGAAAATCTGTATATTTCATAAAATACATTAAAAAAAAAAAAAAATTGCCCATGCACTGTACAGTATATGAACTCATTACTTGGTCCAGGCTGTTCTTGCACTACCCTATGCTGTATAAATGCAGCATTAATAGAGGAAGTCAGCCTGTGGCTCTACTGAGGAACTAAGGAAACCCAGGATACTTTAACAGAAGACCTTCACCTTGTCTGCAATGTTGGATCTGGTGTCTCATCTTCCTCTAGACAATACTCCATAAATTCTCTATGGAGTATAATTCACACAAGTTTGTTGGTCAATCAAACACAGTTGAACCATGGCGATGGTTCCACTGTGGTATTGGTACTTTTGACAATGTGTGCAGGTATCATACCACAGTGGAAAATAGAATGAGCAGCTCTAACGAGTCTGCAGAGTGAAGCATAAAGTGCTCTAAAATTCCATTACTGAAATAAACTTTTGGATGATACTCTTAATTTATCAAGATACGTGTGTGTGTGTGTGTGTGTGTGTGTGTGTGTGTGTGTGTGTGTGTGTGTATATATATATATATATATATATATATATATATATATATATATATATATATATATATATATATATATATATATATAGATAGGCATCATAGCAGCTAAGATAAGTGGGCACATGGATAAATACATGAGTACAGCACAGAAGGGCATCGGCATAAATACCAGAGGAGCCAAACACCAACTCCTGGTAGACCAAACAGTCGCCCGAGACTGCAAAACCCGACACACCAACCTGTGCACGGCTTGGATTGATTACAAGAAAGCCTATGACTCAATGCCACACACTTGGATCATTGAATGCTTAGAGATGTACAACATCAACAGGACTCTAAGAGCCTTCATTGCAGCCTCGATGGGGATGTGGAAAACCACCCTTGAAGCCAACTACAAGCCAATTGCACAAGTGTCCATCAAATGTGGCATATACCAAGGAGACGCTCTGTCCCCACTGCTGTTCTGCATAGGTCTGAACCCCCTCAGCCAAGTCATCAACAAGACTGGCTACGGATACCGACTCAAGAACGGAGCCACCATCAGTCACCTCCTCTACATGGATGACATCAAGCTGTACGCTAAGAGCAAACGAGACATCGACTCACTGATCCACACCACCAGGATCTACAGCACTGACATTGGGATGTCATTCGGACTAGAGAAGTGTGGTCGGATGGTTACACATAGAGGGAAGGTCATCCACACAGAAGGGGTCTCACTCCCAGAGGGAGCAATAGCAGACATTGAGGACAGTTACAAGTACCTGGGAATACCACAAGCAAATGGCAGCCTCGATGAGGTCACAAGGAAAGGAGCCACAGCCAAATACCTCCAACGAGTAAGGCAAGTCCTGAGAAGCCAGCTCAATGGCAAGAACAAGATCCGTGCGATAAACAGCTATGCCTTGCCAGTAATCAGATACCCTGCAGGAATAATAAGCTGGCCAAAGGAAGAGATAAAGACCATGGATGTTAAAACTCGGAAACTACTAACCATGCATGGAGGGTTCCACCCTAAATCCAGCATCCTGAGACTATACGCGAGCCGTAAGGACGGAGGCAGAGGACTAGCGAGTGTGAGAGCCACTGTCCAGGATGAAACATCCAAGATCCATAAATACATCAAGGTCAAAGCCTCAACCGACGATGTGCTCAGCGAATGTCTCAAACAATGGGGAACAGAGGATGAGGTGCTGGAGGAACCATCATGGGAGGATAAGCCCCTACATGGGATGTACCACCGACAAATAACTGAAGTGGCTGATGTCAGGAAATCCTACCAATGGCTGGAAAAAGCTGGACTCAAGGACAGCACAGAGGCACTCATCCTGGCTGCACAGGAACAGGCCCTAAACACCAGAGCAATAGAGGCTCAGATCTACCACACCAGACAAGATCCAAGGTGTAGATTGTGCAAGGAGGCCCCTGAGACAGTCCAACACATAACAGCAGGGTGCAAGATGCTGGCAGGGAAAGCGTACATGGAACGTCATAACCAAGTGGCGGGCATAGTGTACAGAAACATCTGTGCAGGATATGGACTGGAAGCCCCGAGATCAAAGTGGGGCACACCCCCAAAGGTGGTGGAGAATGACCGAGCTAAGATCCTGTGGGACTTCCAGATCCAGACAGACAAAATGGTACTGGCGAACCAACCGGACATCGTGGTGGTGGATAAACAACAGAGGAAAGCCGTTGTGGTGGATGTAGCAATACCAAGCGATTGCAACATCAGGAAAAAGGAACACGAGAAACTGGAGAAATACCAGGGCCTCAGAGAGGAACTGGAGAAGGCCTGGAAGGTGAAGACCACAGTGGTGCCTGTGGTCATCGGGGCCCTCGGGGCAGTCACCCCCAAGCTGGAGCAGTGGCTAAAACAGATCCCAGGAACAACATCAGACATCTCAGTCCAGAAATGCGCAGTTCTCGGCACAGCCAAGATACTACGCAGAACCCTCAAGCTCCCAGGCCTCTGGTAGAGGACCCGAGCTCAGAGGTTGAGACAGACCACCCGTGGAGGGTGAGAAGAGAATTTTTTTTTTTTTTTATATATAAATTTTTTTTTTTATTTTATTTATTTATTTTTTGTCTTACACTGCTGTCCAATAATCATAAGCCTACAGAAATAGGCAGAGCCTTTGGTAAAACTAAGACAAAACGAAGTAAGGATAGACTTTTTAAGAACAAAAGTCCTACTGAAATAAAAAAAAAAAAAAAAGGAGAAGGGATACCATTCAAGGGAAACAAATTAAATGTAACTCAGAGAGATGGACTGTTAATTTGCAAGACAGCCAGATGGGAAAAAGATGGATGAACCAAAAAAAGGGGGAAAAGAAGGATGTGTTAAAGTTAACCACTCTTCATTGCAACATCAGGAAATGGATGCTTCACCTCAGCACATCACCACCTGTTGCTATGGAGACAGACTGCAAGGGCAACAATTGGGAGGCAGCAGATTCACTATGTATTTCTAGATGCATGTTTGTCAGGAGACCAAGTTGGACTAACTGTAAAGTGAATGAGTTGATGCGCAGATGCGTCTACATGTGTCAGTGCACATGAGCACACCAATGCCTGCATATGTCTGAATGCTCACCTTTGTTGTGGGCGGGGTTATCAATGCTAAAATCTCCGTTCCAGATGACGGTCAGCTCCACGGGAAGACTGCTCATCTCCATCCCATCGTAGAAATACTATAACCATAGCAACCAGAGAAAGAATGAGTGACACTGCAGGGAGTTTAAGAGAGAGGAAAATCTTTAAACTGTGCATTATTTACATGTTCAGATGTCTTTAGTGTTTAATTTTCTCTTTCATCCCTAAAATACATCATTAGCAACAACAGGTGGCTTTATACACAGTGAACACACACACACCAGAGAGTTTTCAAAGATGAGATTATTTTTCATTTGGTTCTGTAACACCAGCAGCATGAGAGGTTGGTTCTAGAATCATAATTTTCTGCTAAATTACAGTTTCCCCCTTTCACAGCTCAATCAAACTACAATGTTTTCCCTGTACTGTGATTACACACCCAATCCCACAGACATCTTGACACGCAGACATTAACACACACACATGCAAAGTGATGAAGATAGACAGGAAGATGGAATGTTGTATCAACAGACGATTAACATCGAGACGAGTATAAAGCCTTTTATACTTGCTGTCAACGCATTATTCATTGAGAGGATGGCGCCTCAATGAAGAAGAGACATAGTTAGGCTCTTATCTCATAAAATCCTGTTATACCTGAAGAACTTAACTTACCTTTTATCGGTGGAAATATCAGTGAAAGAGCAAAAACTGTCATGGAACAGGTTTTAAATATGGAGCGTCTTCACTGAGACTACAAATAGGAGGCATTTCTGATACCAATTCTTACCGATGTGTTCTGACATTGCACTGAGGAGCTGTTAAAGCGCAGGGCAGGAACTCTGTGCTCATTTCCTTGGATGGTTAGGAGGCACTCATACCCTCTTTGCCCAGACTGCGGCTGGGGTAGGTTCTTAGCCCGCAGGGTGATGGGTTTTACCACATTGACTGGAACCAGAATCTTGTCTGCAGGCAGCAACTGTGGACAACCCTGAAACAAACATAAATGTTGTGGTATCATTTTATGATAGATACAGAATATAAATTAATATGACTAGAATGTGTGTTTTTGGAAATTGTACAAAAAGTATACAGTAAGACCCCTGACTCAAAGATATTTCAGTGGAAGGACAGCAACGTGTTACATGAGAAAAATTGAACTCCACTTTTTACATTGCATATGTGAATGGTCACAAAATACATATAGCTCTAAATTTATGTATTTATGTATTTAAAACTAATCCCACCCCTTGAACATTTTCACTTTAAAACCATGAACGTAAATTGGTTTTACGTAATAAATCAATGCAGCTGTCAAGAGGATTTTTTACAAACAAAAATTTGAAGAATGGCTCAAACTGACAGATCTAAACAATATTGGTATTGAACAAAACTATTCAAGTCTTGCAACAGAATCTCTATTGGACTTAAGTCTGGATGGAGACTGCGCCATTCCTACCACATGAATACACTTTGATCCATGATGCTGCCACCCACACGTTTTACTGTGTACTGTGTGGTTGGTCTTTTTAGGGTGATGTGTATTTCCTAGTTTTCTACCACACATGGTGCTTTGCTTGTGAGCAAAAATTATTTTTGTCTCATCTGACCAGAGTACCTTCTTCCAAATGTTCGCCATGTCACCAACATTGCTTGAGAAATTTTTAAACAGGACTCCTAATGGCTTTCTGTCAACAATGGCTTTCTTGGGATAAAATCAAGATTGGTGGAATACACAACTAATACTTGTGTGGCAAAATATTCATCCACTGGAGCTGTGGATCTTTGTAGCTCCACTAGAGTTACTGTGAGCCTATTGGCTGCTTCCTTGATTAATGCTGTCCTTACTCTGTCAGACTAGGTGGACGGTGATGTCTTGGTAGGTTTGCAGTTGTGCCATACATTGAGAGGATGTACTGAACTCTCACATCTCTGTGAGATGTTCAAAGCTTTGTTAATTATTTAGAACCATACTCTGCTTTAAACGTCTCCACATTTGATTCCAGACCTATTTTGTGTGTTCCTTCGACTTCATGATAAGGCATGTATTCTGATGATTTAACTGGGTCCACTAGATTTTCAAGTTACGGCTGCTCAATCCAAACACACACCACACTATTCAGATTTGTATTCGTAAAAATATTGAAAACTGTCAATTCTTTTACTTCCATTTCATAATCCTAATAAATTCCTTGGTGTTCATGATGGTAATGTGCAAAGGTTCAAAGGGTGTGAATTATTTTGGAAGAAACACAATTATGAACAAAAGTCCCTCAGCTGTTTGGCATCACAGACAAGGAATTTGCTGCTCTAAAATTACTTTTGTGTGTTGTTGAAACAGTTTTATTTGAATTGTTTAAATATGTCCTATAATCAAGTGAAATACAGCTGTAGTCTTTAAATAGTAAGGACATAAATTATAAAGACTGTTTGAATATTTGTACTGTTTAAATATTTTTAAAGTTGCAATGACAGGAATATGATACAAAGGTGATTGACGTTTTTATTGGCCAATATAAATGCCACTTCTTGTTTTGCAAAAATGGTTCAAAGCTAATAGACACACTGTAAATTCACTTTCAGGCCTAATGATTTACCTCATCATACTGGCAGATCTCCCAAATAATACTTCGAAAGCAATCTATTTTAATGAGACAACCACTTATCAATGCAGTGGGTTTTTTTTTGTTTTTTTTTTTTTTTTTTTTTTTTTTTTTTGTTATTCCATGTTGAGATGAGATAAAATTCTTCTCCTAAACAGACTCAGGACCTGTTCACATTCAGAAAATGAAGGACAAGTCTGGTCACTACTCCGCTGATACTATCCTAAGGATAGAGGCATCAATTATACACTGAAGCACACACTTAAGAATTATAATACTAATTTGCCAGATATGCAAGATGCATACATACTGAAGTTTTTTTTGTATTTTCAAGGAGAAAAATATCTCACAGATGTGCCCCGTATAGCCTAAATAGGCTAATTAAACTGAATGACAGAATGATCAAAAAGAGAAAAGAACACATGAAAGGGAAATCAAAGAATGAACAGACAGCACATGACGGACAAGTATGCAGTCAAGTAAATCAAAAAGCATTGGGACAGCAGGAATGAAACCTGAGGAGAATAAAATGCCAGGTCAAAAGGTGGGGGGAGGCAAAGAAGGGGAAACTTAGTATATACAGAACACTGCTTCCCTGAACAATCTGCAAAATGTTTTGTGTGTTTTGCTGAAGAGCAGCAAATAGGGAAGAGAAGGGAAAACAGGCTAGCAGAGAGAGGAGCAACAAAGGAAGAGCCAAACTGAAAAAGGTAGGAACACCATTAAGCGTATGTGACAGGGGAAGCTTTAGTATGTCTAAGAGAGAAGTGCAAAGAGTGTGAAAAGAAAGGGAGCAGATAAGAAAAGCCCCCTAATGGATGGAGCCAGGGAGAGGGAGTTGGGGGGAGTAGGGTTGAAGCAGAGCACACGTTGAACTGTGCGATAACACTTGTTTGAAGTTCATTAAAAGCCACTTGATTTGGGTAGGCTGAGTGAGTGACTGACTAGTGAGTGACTCAATCACGTGGCGAGAGAGCCGAATGCTCTGTGACACCATTCACAAAGTCATTATAGATAAATGACACACAGAGGGGGGTGAGTTCAGCAGTGGAGGAAAGGAAGGTGGCGATGAATGTGTGTTTGCTCTTCCAAATCTCATTTTCCTAAGAATGAAGGGTCATATTTGGAGAATGAAAATGAGTGGGAGAGCAAAGAGAGATGCAATCCATTTTTAATCACATCTTTTCCAGTTAATAGACATGAACAATGGGGACAATAAATCTGATCTGGTTCGTGGAAATGAAAACACGGAAAGCACTGGAGTACGACTTAACACAGCGCCTGAGTGGCATCTTTAAGACACAGATCTACAATGATAGTGCTGTGACAACGGGACTGAATTTTACACACACATGTGGTAAGATGATCGCGTGTATGCTAAGGTTTCGGTACTTTGTTTCAAACAAATTTTCGAAGAAGTAACATACAACAAACTATGTTGTACTTAGATATAGGCTAGTATGATATTTTTATGGTATGGTAAAAAAAAAAAGTGATTTTACAGTATAATAGTATAAACATAAAAAGTAAAACAAAAGTACAGTAGATGATCCAATTGCATTTATTTAAAACTTTAAAAAAAATTAAGTATTCCTATAGTTGTTAGATTGAATTACAGTTAATAATTACAATTATAATACACAATCTAAACTATATATTTATTAATACTTAAACACAATTTATTAACAAAACTAAAATATTTTTAAAAATAACCACTAAATTTAGCTGTAGTTTTTACAAGATTGCTGTGCATAACATTATCCCTTTGTTGCTTTTCTGCTGTTTATAGAGTAACAGCAACTTATAACTTAGTGATATTAGCCATTTTAATGTCTGGGCTATCTGCTCCGGTACAGCCTGCAGTGAGCTGGCGCTGTTCCTGGCAAGTCACTGAAAAGTATTCTAAAACAAAGGAAAGGCATGGAAGAACATGCTTTCAACATGTTTTGTTCACTATATAACGACCAAGAAAAATAAATATCAATCAATATTAACACATTATTTAATTGTAACAGATTCAGAATTCAGGCTTATTCTGATATGCAAACTATTGAAGTTGATGGTATAATGTTAGCTAGCTAACCTGCTTTTCTCACACAACTCTGAAGTCTAGAATTTAACTGGATATTTGGGTCCTGTTCTTAAACTGTTAGGAAAGTATAAGAACATTAGACTCTAATGTCGGTAACGTCAATTTATTTGTCATTTTATCTATTATAGTGCTGCACAACATATTGCTAACTTACTACCAAAATATCACTTTACTCATACATATTGCAGATAACCGCCTAGACTGCAATAAATGTTAGTTTACATATATTTAGACTCTCTATGCCTGTAAGATATTTGGGGAAACTTACTGTTAAATGCAGCTTTAAAATGTTTCAAACGTAGAGATGTTGTAAGGTGGTCTAGTCATTAAAAACCCCTAAACTTTAGTGGTTTAGTGGTAATGCCAATATGCATTAAAACCTTGTTTTTGTTATGGAAATATTTAAGTTTTTCTCTAGCAGCTGGATAGATTACACATCAATAGGGGTCTATGTTTGTTATGAACCCCAAAGAGAATGATATTAACACTTTTTAATTATTTATTTATTGCAAGTCATATTGTCATTGTGACATACACCAATAATATCACATACTGCATGTGATCTATCGTGCCGTCCTAATCTATGATAAAAATACATATTGAAACAAAATTGTGTTTCTTATGACCAGGTTATCATTGAAGCAGCTGGGAGGGGACCAGCTTTTCCCACATCTCTTCATGCCCAGGCAGAAAGAGGATTTGACTAAAAACCTAGTGTATTTATTTTGGTCCATAATGTCTCTTTTCAGGCCTGAATTCAGTATCCCCAGTAATCAATAGCTATATTGGCTAACTGCAAGCACTACCCTCTACTACTTCCTCTACTATTTGGGGTTTCAACTCAGATATGCATTACAACATAATGATACTGGTGTTGCAGCAGACTCTATTGATTAAGGGAAACATTTTGAAAGTCATGCCATTAGCATGTCTCACTGCACTAAGAATATGTTGCTATAGAGCTGATGGAAACAGAAACACTGCAGTCTCTTACTTGCTGTTGTATAGAACCCATCCAAACACTAGCGGTAAAAAGTATTGTAGGTGTTTCATGTGTTTCATTTTGCAGGGTTTGGAGACCACAACCACCCGTGAACAGCTGAAATCCGCAAAATGTTCATTTTCTGGTCATGCCAGCAAATCAATGTTAACACACCTTGATACTTTGTGTTCAAATACACAGACCCTCATCCGCATACAGATGCTTCATACATATACATACAAAGTAAACCAAAGCCTTAGAATTATGTTACAGTTTATGGGGTAAATACTAGCCACAAAGTTAGACAAATCACATCTTGAATGATGTTTCCATATGACATGTCCAGAGATAAAAAAAAATAAAATAAAATAAAAATGTTCTGAATATATCTATTTTGTGGCTACAGATCTAAATCCATGTTTTCTGGCAAATTTATCAACACGCACAAAACACCCCCACTTTATTACACTTATAAACCAAAGTCATATCTGCATTGCAATTTTAAAGCAGATCTTCCCATACACACTAGTCCATAACTGCTTAAAGCCAAACTCCATTCACAAACTGCTCAAACCCAATAAAGCCTTTGGTATAAGTTAGCTTTTTGTGATGTGAAATGTGAAAACAAAACTGTCTTGATTATTGCTTTTGAAACCAAACCACAAAACCCTGCATGTTTTATGTATATTTCTGGGCTGCATAGCTTTGATTTCTGTTAGTAAATACAAATAGAAAATAGCATACATTGAAACATGAAAATGTGAACATTTGCAGTATGGGCTTTTATTGGTTTAGACAAACAAAGATTGTATATCTCCCTAGCTGGCTCAAACTTATGATGTTGCTGGCAAGGATGCTCAGTGTTGCTGTTGAGATTTATGTAAATGTTTAGCTGATGTAATGTCTGGGGTTTTATTATTGTTCCCCACATGCTCAAGTCTAAACACCCCAAGAGTCAACGGTCTGCTTAGACTACAGCACTTAACATAAATATACTCAACATCCTACTGCTATATAGGCAAAGATATTGTACATCTTAATAAATTAATTCAACTAACATTATACAGATTCATATATAGATTTATTCTATATTTATGTGCATGTATTACCCCTAAAGCTAATGAAAAACTAAAATTCAGTTTCTCAGAAAATCAGCGTATTACTTAAGACAAACATTTTTACCTTTAAAGAAATGTTGCGTTATAGCCAACACAGACAATACTGCTGACTTTACAGTTGTCCATCTGACATTTACTGCCAACCTCTGCCAATAGGTAATACCACAAAAAAAGGTAAAAATGCTGGAAAGTGCTGTATCTAAGCATATTAATGGAAAGTTAAGTGACAAGAAAATTGTGCACAAGCAACAGAAACTGCAACCTAAAGAGCATTGTAGAGCATTCAAGAGAATACCACTTTGCTTGATTGGTCAGCAGATTGGCCTGACCTAATCCCATTGACAACTTATCTCTGCATGGAGTATTGTCAAGAGTAAGGTGAGAGACATCAGACCCAATGATACAGACAGGCTGAAGGCTACTATTAAAGCAAACTGAGCTTCCATCACACCTCAGCAGAGCCACATATTTATCGCCTTCAGGCTATGTAACATTGATGCAGTTATTCATGCAGAAGCAGCCTGATCAAGTGTTAAGTTCATATACTGTATGGTATATGGATACAATTTTTTGTATTACATTGTTTAATTTCTCTTATGAAATATTAAAAATAAGGTTTGCCTTTTTTATTACCTCTAAGCCATAACCATCAAAATGAACATAAATAAATATTTGTAATGTATCACACTGTGCATATGACCTATGAGTATCACTTTTTGAGCTGAATTACTAAACAAGAAACTAGCTTCTTGATATTGGAATTTAGTCAGATGCATCTTTTGGAATGTAAGTGATTACTATTTTATTTTTCAATAACAAATTATTGGTGGATTTTAATGAATAGATTTAAAAATTAAAAAATAAAGGAAAGAAACCACTTCTCTCATGTGGTAATCACATGCTGCTCAGAAATCTCTCTGAAACATTTTGTTGTAAAATTCTGTACTCTAAATTTTAAAGTGTGACACTGTAAAAAGTTCTCATTAACACTTATAGGAAATCTGTTTTTTGTGAAGAGCAATGTCAACCTGTTTAATGGATTATTTAGAAGAATGTGAATTCATATAATGTGTTCCTTTTTTGGAAGTATATGGTTTTATCTTTAAATCCCTTGAATTATTCATAACTATTTGTCTTGAATAGTCATCTACATTTGTAAGTGAGGAAGGGGATGTCTGTTACATGATAAAATCTGTCATCCTCATTTCCTTTTAACCTCTTCATACTTTCTTCTTTGCTGGACAAAGGCCAGAGGACTACATTTTCAAAGTGGATGAAGGAGACTTAAACTGTGTCCTGTGAATGTGCATTTGTGTGAACCTGTGACAAGAGTTGTAATCAAGGACTTTTACTAAATGACTGTATATATATATATATATATATATATATATATATATATATATATATATAGATATATATATATATATATATATATATATATATATATATATATATATATATACAGCCAGTACATTTCATCCTCTGTTCATCCCTACTCAATGACCATTCTCATGTCTCTTGTGAAGCCTATCACTGATTCTCTCTCCTCCCTACTCTTCCCTGACTCCTTTTCTTCTTGGGGACCTACTTAGATCTGATAATTAGAGGCTGGTGGGAGGTGTGAAGGGTGGAGATGAGGAAAGTGACAGAGAGAAGGAAGCAGAATGGGAGCTGCAATGTAAAAGCCCTTGGCATAGTTTGAAGCTAAAGGGAGAGGGAGGGTGGGCGATGGCAACAAAAAAAAAAGAGAGAAAGGCCCATAATTATAGCAGCGTTAAGGTGTGAAGATGAAAAGGATCTTAAGTTTTCAGACACGTACTTACACATCAACACCCTGTGGTAACCTAAAGCTTCCCAGTTTCTGTTTTATCATATCCAACAGAGCCTAGGGCAAAAACACTCTCCTCTTTTCTCTTTGCTAGATCCCTCTGCCTGCAGCTGCTCCTCCTTATTGCCATTACCAGCCTTTCCTCACTTTTAATCTCAAAAAAATAACACTTCAGTTGTTGCCTCTTTTCATCTGTATTTCTTTTTCATTTTCTCCTAATGGAAAACTAAAATTTAAAACAGCTTCTTTTACTGTTTAGCTTGGTTATGAAAAAGCTATTTATCCATAAAATTAAAAGTTGAAATAACAGTGCAGCAACAGCTGAAAGTTTTCAGATGACTCATTCAATCTTCGAGTTTACTAAAAATGCTGGCAGTACAAGTCAGTGCAAACACAAAAACTATAAACAGTAGGCTATCTTTAACCTTTAGAAATGAATTTCCTTCTTTCCAAATTAAACCTATTTTTGAGGATTGTTTAGAGCTTTTTTTTTTATTTTATTTTTTCTCTTATGTAAACTTTCTATTTTAACTGTATTGTCAGATTTTGGTTAAATTACGTTTAAACAGCTCTTCTTCTTAAAAAGAAATCAAATAAAGTGTTTTGAACAAGAACAGAAAGAGAGACCAAAACTCCTCTAAATATTGTCCAACTAAGAAAATAAAGTTATTGACAAATAAATCAGATTTATAGAGAAGCCTACAAGGTTTCTCTATAAATCTGATTTACACAGATTTAACAGGACATATATAATAAATATTGAAATAAATGTGGCCTGAAAAATGTCATAAAATCTTAAATAATCCAGTTAAACAGATAAAAGTATGAAACACATTAAAGTTTTTATTATTATTATTATTATTATTATTGATGCAAATAAAAGCCAGAGTGAATACATGTTTTAGGTTTGCTTTTAAAAACATCAACTCAGTCAGCTGCCTATAGTTCTTCAGCACAAATTTTCACGGCTAGTCACAAGACTTCAGGGGTCCAATGTCTCTTTCCCACTGAGCAGAACGACATGGGTCGGTGTGGTACAGTGCGCCATTTTATGGTCCAGCGTATTCAGGGGAGTGTTTCAACACACTAGTATTTACTCAGGAGAAGTAAGGCATTACGGACCTGCAGCATAAAGACAAATCTGATTAATAGGTTGGACTAAGATCATTAATAAGTTTAAAACAGTTATAAAACCCCCCAAAAACATCTTAAAATCAGTTTAAAAAAGTGCACCAATTGCCAATGCTGAAACTTGAGATTTTAGATGGTTAATCCTTCAGTTTCATTATCTCAACAACTGCACATTTCCTTTCTTTACTACCTCTTCCTTCTTGCATATTGTCTTCTGACTCTTCAACCCTCAGCTCAGAGGATAACATTGATTTGCCTATGAATTGAAATGAGGCAATTCTATCCACCATTCCCATCCACTATTGGCAGCTAACAGCTATTATGGTTGGCATTCAGCTTCTTTAATAAAATTATCTTGATAACCTGATCAATAATTTGCTGGTAAATAAACTTCATGACATTGATCACTGCAGCACAGTCAGGAAGTAAATAATACAAGGAGATGAGAAGTGTAGTATGAGCTGGAAGATAGTGAAACAAATTCAGTGGCATTAATATTTTTGTGTGTTTTCTATCTCCATACCAGCCGAATATATTAGGGAAAGACTTGGCAGTGGCTCAGGATATGAACATGCTGTGTTGTAGACAGGAAAAGAAGAAAGGGAAATATCCTCCTGTGGTTTTCATCAGACAAAGAGAACAGGAAGTATACCCAGTTTCATCACTTTCTTACGGTGATACAATGTGTGTGCATTATGGTTATGGACTGCAGTTTGAAAAAGATAGTAAACAAACTCTGTACAGTGGATGAACAAGAACAAACAATTAATTTGGCAATACACATAAATAGAGAGCATTTGCTAGTTCCTTCATTAATGTATCCAAGTTGAGCTTCATGAACAGTCTTTGTTAGAGAGCCAGAATGACTATGTCCTTGAGATGTATGGAGGGCAAACAGGCCAACGTCTGATCCCTGTGCCCATATCATTGTTGGCATGGATGAAACACCCAGACCTGGCTTAAACTCCACCCTGACCTGCATACTAACGTCGAGCTCAAGCAGTAGGGAGATTCTGCCGGCCTCACTCATTAACATAGTTAAAGGATTATCGAGATCACCGCCTCAAATCCCCTAATAGTTAACAAAAAAAATCTGTGTCAGCGGAAAGAGGCGACCTCATTTTATTGTAAAGTTGATGTGTTGTCTTGTGGGTGTGTATGCATGTTTCTAAGCTTGTATGCATGTGTCTGAACTATTTCTAAACAGGATCCAAAATCTGGCAGTAAGTACATCACCTTGGAATTAAAGGGTTAATTAAAAGAAAATTAAAAGCCATTAAGCCTGCGTGACACCTACTTTATAAATCCCTCTATATTTATTAATTTCTTTTAGCAAGCACACAATATGAAGAGTCGCACATTATTAACCTGAGTCAATAGTGACCACCAGCGTCTAAGCTAATTAGAAATGTAAACCTGCAAAGAATTTGGTTTGGGCAAAACTAAGCAGACAGTTCAAAAGGATAAACTACATGGGGGGGGGGGAGAAAATATTGCACAGGTTGAAATGCTCAAGGGGAAGGAAAATGGGTGGAATAACACAATTGAGAGCAGACTGCTCATCAAAAGAAGCAATCTGGCTGAGCTTGTCTCTGCCCGTCATACACTGTCTGCCAACCCAGACATGAGCACTAGTGATCTTCATCATACCTCACCTCAGGCTAAGATTAACAGGCCACTAAGTCCCTGTACATCCCTCCCCTGAAAGCCACAGTGAATTGGCAAAGTACAGGAGGGATAACACTGCCACAGAAACACAAGAGCACAGAAAAGAATTGCATATAACTGCATACTGAACCCAAAGTCTCAGATTTCAGGCACATATCTCAACCTTTCCTGACCTTTCCTTTTCATGAAGGCTACAGCAGTAACTGAGTAAAATTTCCTTATGTGCACATGTGATGGGGAGTGGCTGGGTTGGAGGTCAGTCGCTTAGCGTACCCCTTCCAGCACACAGCTCGTCCTCTGCAGCAGAGCTGCCTAATTACAGTCAGCTCTGCTTCGGCGGGAATAGAACTGCCTGCCAATATTATTGATAATTCACAAAGAGTAAGCTGTTGCAGGGAATAGGGATGGGCATGAGAAATGACTCAGTTTTATTAGCTTCCACTGCCCTTTGAAGTGCAGTCAAAAGCAAGACATGCCAAGAAACTCATGCCAGATGGAGGTACTACAGCTTAAAGGTGTTGCAATCTTTTTAACACAACACTTTTTGCGCAGGAAATCTAAAAATGTAGGTATTAGTCTCACATATGCAAACATTTGCAAATTTGTTTTTACAAAATAGTGGTAATTCAACTATTTTGTAAATAGTTGAATTACCACACACACAAAAATTAATTATAAGGATTGTAAAGTAAATATACATGAATAAAATCTGGTTCTAACAGCTCAGAAACAAAAAGCCCAGTTATGTTATGTGGACTTCTTTAGCTTCAGATATAATTTACTTATCGTTTTGCAAGGATAACTGCAGCAAGGCCAGCTTGAGGAAAAACTATGTTTTGCTGTCTAAATGATCTCTATACATATAGCAAAGTAGGTGGGGGTATTGTGAGATGATGCTGAAAATAAGTCAAATCTGGACTTTATCAGTAGAGCAATTAGAAAGAACGTTGAAATGGATAGCAATTAAGAAG
Source organism: Anableps anableps (assembly GCA_014839685.1). NCBI lineage: Eukaryota > Metazoa > Chordata > Actinopteri > Cyprinodontiformes > Anablepidae > Anableps > Anableps anableps. The sequence goes on along the minus strand of CM026087.1, from coordinate 11,057,582 downwards.
CAGCGTTAATGCCCGCCTCTGCCATCACATTTTCCGTCTGTCTCCCTTTCTAAAGAAAAAAAATACTTGTATCAGAGAAGCTTTTTTGTAAATTCAGCTATGTAAAGTAGTAGCATACAATTGAGCTCGAAAAGTATGAGAAGCAAACACATTTTCTTCAAACTATTCCAGTTTAAGATTGACTGACCTCAGGCTTTTTGACTCGGCCCTCCTGGAAGGAACAAGTGCGAGGGTCATGGGTACAGTCATGCCTGTATTTACACCAATGACACTGGTAGGGGCTGCTGACACAAGACAGACACCTGGGGGGGAAAAAAACACAGTTGCAGGGGAAAGGTAGAGTTTTTAATTACTATAGAATGGTAGAAAACAGAGAACAAGCTTAGTTTGTCTACTTGCAGTTGCAGTCAGAAGTTGACATGTAGTCATGATGGACATTTTACATCATGGTAATTTCTGGCTTTCCAAAGTGCATTTGACAGCTTTATTTACAAAGTGGAATAATTGTAAATATACAACTGTATATTTATATCAGTGTTTATATAAAAAAAAAATGGAAGTTTAAAAATATTTTAGAGTTTCTAAAATCCAAACAAATTATGCATACAGACTGAAATATATACATAGACCCCTAATGTTTGACTGAATGTTCCTTTCCATGTTTTTTTTCAAGCTATTCAGATTCTAGCATAATTCTAGCAGAAGGTTTGACCATTCTTCTTTTCTAAATTATTAGTCATTTATAATTATTTGGTTTCTTGTCTCAGATTCAACTTTTAAGGAGAGTCCACAAAATTTCAATATGGTTGAGATTTTTTCCAAATTAGCTTGGTCAATTGTTTGGTATTATCATCCTTTCAGAACAACTATCCGTGTAGAAGCCTTGACAATCTGACTCAAACTGTCAACCTTAGATGAATGGGAACTGGTTAAAATGTTCAAGAACATCCTATGAAGTGCAAAGCCTCATGTATATTTGGTGGAGCCAAGGCAAGGTTTTCAAAACTAAGACCACTCTACCAACTGTACCAACTCTTAAGTATTTTGGCACTGGTGCATAGCACATAAGTGGAAGGAATAACAAGAAAGGGAGACTACCTCCAAATGTCCTTACATTAACAGCTAGATGATTGAAGTCTTGACAATATTGGGTATTCTAACTGGACACTGATCCCAAACACACAGAACTGGTTTTAGAACTGATAAAGCAGCCTAACATTATGCTTCTGGAAATGCCTTCCGAAAGCTTTGACCTTATTCCAACTGAACATATATGGACTATGCCTAAAGCCAGTGTCTTTCAAGAAATAAACTCATTTGAATGAACTGTTGTAATTCTGGCAAGGAAAGTAATCAAATATCTAGCCAGATTTATGGCAGAAGCTCATTGATGATGACACAAAATGTAATTTCTTTAAAACAAACATTTAATCAAATATAAGTGGGACAGTATGTACATATTTGAATCTGGATAAATATTTAGGAACCTGGGTGGCTTAGAAATACACCCACAATAAATTCACTTATGAACCAAAATATTACTTTTTAAAAAAAAAAAAATGTTGACATTGTACTTGTATTTCATCATAAAAAAAACCATTTTCAAATAAATCTTTGAAAGTCAAAAATATGCCATTTACACAGATGTTGAATGGATGTAAGCTTCTGTGCAGAAGTGTAACTATGTAAAAAATAATAATAATAATAATCAGCATCTTAAGATGGCTGTTTTATTACAGAGTGTAGAACCATAACAACAGGCCTGCAGGTAAGTCCAAACTTTAAATGTCAACAGAGAGAAAAGAAAGCTGGGTACAAATGCTACATTCTGAAATGCCTCTAGAGCAATGTCATTCTGGAGCTCCTAAATTGGTACATGAAAAATGTAATAAAATACTGCTGCAGACTGCGATTGAAGTGCACTCAAAAGCAGCAGTAGAGGTTGACTTACGACTTGTGCACGCTGCAGTTGTAGAAAACAAAACTGGCATTTGCAAAAGCCAGGCCCGTCTCCTTGGACTTGAGATAGAGCTGGACTATCTGGTGGTCACCTACAAAAAATAAAATTGGACAAAATTGAAATGAAAGTTTTAAAACATTTATTGAACAAATTATTGAAGTCTTGAAAGATGACCATTATTTATTCTAATAATGGTCATCTGTTTTTCCTGTTTTTTATACTGCATTAAAGTTTATTCTAATAATGGTCATCTGTTTTTCCTGTTTTTTATACTGCATTAAAGTTTATTCTAATAATGGTCATCTGTTTTTCTGTTGTTTTTTTTCGGTGAAGAAGCAACAGGTGATGATCTTGTTGCATTGATAAAGTATGTTTCTTAAAAGGCAGGAATTAAAGCTACAGTTCTGTCAAGTCCCCCTTTTCATGCAGCTGAAGTTGGTGCATAGACATGTCCCTTGGGATGGGGAGTATTCCCTCTGAAATCTCTTTGAGAGTATCTTTGACAAGGTAAAAGAAGAACATAAAACAGCAAGCATGTGTATTTTTGTACAAGTTTATCAACCTGCACCCATCTGTATTAGGTATGTCCTTTTGTCTGGCACTAATGAAGGAGTTCATGTTTAATTCATCAACATGTCCACACATCTAACTGCTCATTCTCTGCACTGCCTCTTTACCTCTCCCTCTCATTCCCACTATCTTTACACACAGGTCTCTTCACTTCCTTCCACACTTTGACTCTCTGTCCCCTGTGTGTCTCTCTCCATCTCTCTAACAAAGAAGGAATCATTCATCAATCAGAGTAAAGCGCAGGTGACAACGGATCTGTCCTAATTAGGCCACCTAAATGTTACCTTGAAGCCTGCTAACACTCTCCATCCTTCCTTCTCTTCATCTGCTGTGCGCCCTTTTCTCACTTTACGCCAAGTTTTGACTAATGAGTACTAGTAAAAACAGAAGATGAAAGATTCAGATTTAAGAAACATTTTATTCTCTCTCCATAACAGAAAAACATATAGCCTACATTTGCCCTTCTGGGCAGCAGAGCTTTATGAGTGTGTGAAAGGGTTTTGGTGTATATATTTACACATCTCTTTGCATTATGGCAGCATTACCAGCTTTACATGTGGCTGACTCTGCAAACATTGAACAAATGTTTGTAATTCCCAGAAATTCAATGTCAGATGTGCATCTTTACATGGACACTGTCTGTTTGTGGATAAACAAGTCATACATTTGTTTACAGCAGCAGATATGAGGGTAATTTTTCTTGTTTTGTTTCTGTGTCCACTAGTTGTGTAACATTTGAGTTTACAGATGAAAGTTTTACAGCTCAGATCTAATAGGTTTCCACAGCACTAAAATAAGGATCAACCCCTTACCTCAACTAGATCTTATTAAGGTAAATTTGCACAACACTAGGAATCATAGAGGCTAGACGCCTGCAGATAGAACTTGTCAGATAGGAACTTTCTTTAATAAGTTTGGCATGATCACCTCTAAAAAGGTAAAGTGACCAACAGATGATAAAACATTTTTAATATTCTTTTACTTGTGGTTAACCTGTGTCAGAAATGTTTTTATCGTTTTCCTCAAGTGGCAGAAATAATACTATGTAGTAATCTCTTAGCAACTTGTTTGACAAATAGAAACACTATTTCTAGCTTGATAATCTCCTTCTTGCACTGTGGTTAGCTCGGGTACCATCATTCCTTTTGGATCAGATCCATTTGAGGAACGAATGTTAATAAATCCCCAAACAGACTACAACTAATGTTCATTTAATTTCTAAACACATCCTAAGGCATTGCTTGAAGGCTTGTTGAGTTGCTTGTGGTAATGAGAAAATAATCCATGGGGTGTTTTTTGCCCAAGAACTAACTGAAGGAAGAAGATCAAAATGACAGCAGGTGCACTCTGGTGACAGGCATGTATGTTTGTATTCAACAAGTGCACTGACTAGCTGTTTATAGCAATGCTATTTGAATTTCCAGGTTATAAGAGAAATCTCTACAGTTATTTTATGTGTATATTTATAAAACAAGTATGAAATGCAATGTCAAAACTGTGAGAACATTGCACTGTAAGGAATCGTGCATTTCTTACCCTTGTCCACAATAATTCGTGGCATCTCCTTTTCAGCTGGCGAGGAACACTTGATCCGGTTTCCTTCTACCAGGCCGTTCATCTCAGCCAGGTCCTCAAATGTGCAGTTAACGCCTGCTGAAAGTTCTGGGACATTATGGGCTTCCAGCACCAACTGCAAAGGGAATGTAAGGAGAAGACTGTTAGAAATTACCATAAAAATTATTCTTATACTAACTAAGGTAGCTTCCAGTTAGTGGCGATATGGAGTAGATTTTATTCAGCAGAAGAAGGTTCAGCAGTTCATTTACATCTCAAGAACATAAGAAGGAAAACACACGTTTGAAGACAACGTGTACATACTGAAAAAGGGAAGACAGGTGGTTTGAGAGGAGCAAAAGAAGCCATCTGACATGAAAAACAAAACATACATCCTGCATGTTTTAGCTCTCTCCCTGGTGGTAGTAACTACCTCCTCAACATATCAATGTTCTGCAGAGGCCTGCTAACAAGCCATCATTTGATCCAGGTGAGTTCAACCAGGGAGAGAACTAAAACATGCAGGATCCCAGCCCTTGAGGACTGACTTTGGACACTGATGAATTACAGTATAAGTCAGTATAAGTTACTTCCAACCATGTTCATAACCGAAGAAGCCTTTTGGATATATCTGAAGTCCAGTTGGATTCTACTTAAGAGCTTAGGATAATAATTTAGTATTGCCTGATTGCAGCATATTCTACAGTTTTGTCCTTCGACTCTTTTTATAGTTATACAAATAAGGCCATAGTGGTTGGGCCAAACGTTTGGTTGAAATCTGCAGTCCTAAAAATAAAAGAAATGACCTTCTTTACTTTTTTCAGGAAAGGAAATATTTCCAAACAGCAAAATATATTTTTCTTTTATGTGAGGCAAGAGTTTAGTAGTCTTCATTGAGCCAGTTGACTTGCAATGTGCAGCAATAAATGTAAGTGGGGCAGCTCTATTAGTTAATGCTCTATAAAGACAAGGACCACTCTAATCACTTTGTGGCTTTAACTTTTTAAAAATGTTTCAAAAACTTGATATACTGTGATGCCAGTATCTGATCCATGGCTAGTAATGACATAATCAAGACTTTGAACAGGTACACTGTTTTCTAGTGCCAAACCTGAATGCAGACAAACTACCTGCTACAATTTAAAACAAGAGTGTAATGGCAAAGCTCCAATGCTAAATAACACATCAAGAATAATATATATATATATATATATATATATATATATATATATATACACACACACATACATACACACACATATATATATATATATATATATATATATATATATATATATATATATATATATATATATATATATATATATATATATATATAGCTGACAATTTTTCAGCTTTGAACAACATTTTTTGTTCATTCTAATGTTAAGAGATACAACTATTAGGTCTACACTGATCAGTCCTAATATTATTAGGTCAATATCTAAACATCGTCCAACGATGGAACACTGAGACTGCTCCCCTGGGTTCACTGATGCAGGTGGCAGGCATGGTGGGGGTCTGGGAGACACTGACCCATGTGGACCAATCCAGCAGATCAGCAGATGATGCTCAGATTGCTGACGTGGGTAATGCTAGTGGAAAGTGCCAACAATGACACACTGGCATCAAAATTGAACCATTAAGCAACTGAAGAAAGAACATGTTCTGGTAAGTCCTGTTTCCTTGATATCATGTGAATGGTTAGGTGTGTGTCCATCGAATACCTGGGGAACAAATGGGACCAGGATGCACTCATGGAAGATGACCAGCCAGCAGAAAGATTGTAACGTTTTGGGGAATGTTACGCAACATGGGTTGCATTTAAAACATACTTTCCGTCATCTAGACTCTTATATGGAAATGATTTTTATTGATAGCTGTGGCCACTTTCACCCAGATAATGTGCCCTATCACAAAAGAAGAAAGGGTCAGCAATGATTTAAGAAGCACAAAAATAAGTTTGACAGTTTAGATATATTAGTATGGTTAATGTTAATATCAACTAGTGTAAATAGCTTTTGACAACTTGCCAACAATCTACTTATCTTTAAGTCAGTTTGTATCAATATAACTACAATGTAGTGTTTTAGAGGCATAGTTTGAAGTTTTGTGTGCTGAACTGGTTACTGTACTTTGCATTGGATATTACAATTTAACAGAAATTCATGCTGTTTTAATAGACCATCCTGTAACTACAAGACATCTTATGGGATTTCTTTGGGTTTAATTTCATTACTTAATGTCTAAGTTAGTAAATTTTGGGTAAAAAGGAGCAAAAATGAGTAAAGAAATTACTTTAGCACAGATCTTGGTTGAAGTGGGTGATGCAGGGATAAAGAAGGAGAAGGCTTATACAAGAGGAAAAACAATCTACTAGGATGACTGAGGGAACCAAATGAAGCAGTGAACCATTAGGCAGAGACCTGCAAGCATACAGGTTAGTGGACTGTCACAGAACAGATCATTCCTCAGGATATAAGATATGCTAATTTTTCATCATCATATGAAAATGCTGTATAAGCTCCCCCGGCACCTCAGGAATAATGGCTTTAGATGAAGTAAGAAGGGAGGGAAAAAGAAAGTGTCCTTGCATAAAAGAGAGAAAGATGTTGAGGAAGGTGGAGCAGGGTCAAGACCACAATATACATATTGATGGAAAACCCTGTCTGTAAAGAGGGCTGTGGTTTAAACACTTATTTCAGGAGTAGCCAGTAGTACACTTGTGATACAGCACTAAAAGTTGCATCAGCAGCAGAGAAGGGCTGAACTGCACTGTTTTTATATTGCTATTTAATGAAAAGAAAGCAGCAGCTGCATAGCAATCTGCACAAGGTCCCACATAAAATGGACAGTGAATTCCCCATGTCTCATAAATACTCTACCCATCACTTTTCTAATAACTTGCTTTTATTTGCTTTTCCTTTAAATAAATAAACACAGCCGGACTCATTGTTTACTTTAATGCATTCAGAGAAATAAAGAGAAGCCTTACCACTGCAGTGAAGATTTTAGAAAATACATCCACTAAACATGCATTTACACATAAACATACCCTTCACTGGTTGGTAAAACCCATTTTTTATCGATAAGAGTATTTTAAGTCAAAAAGTCATAAATTTGCCTACATCAGCAACCTTGAAATAACAGAGTAGAAACTCCCAGCAATTATGATTCTGAAATGTATTTTAGATGACCTGACATCAACAGACATAAAGCCCCTGGGGGTTTTGTAAAGAATTCAAATTCAGTGAGCGAAACTAGAATGACAATTATTTCCAAGAAAAAACAAAAAATCTATGACAACAGGACGGACATGACTTTTCTTTCAATCAGGGATTCCTATGCCATATCTTTCCAAACACATTAAATAACCCAAAGGTCAAGCTGTGGCCACAGCCTGTTCGGCTGAAGCATTCAGCAGAATGGTAAATGTGTGCAGAAAGGTTAAGCACTCAACAGCATTGCACAGGCACCCATGAATATTATTAGACTGATGCAGAGGTATATTTCCTACAATCAACAGCTCACGTTTGACCTTCTGAGGAACGCAGATGAAAACAGTCCTTCTGGCCTGGAAGAACTGAATGAAATATTCACTTGATCTAGGAGAGTCAAAGACCACGACACAGCAAAAGCAAAATGTGAAATAAAAAGAAAAGGTATTTATTACGGTAAGATTGATATTAATAACATTTAGTGGCAACTAAAAAATGCCTTTTTAAAAAGAACAAACTGCAATACAATGGAGGAAAATTGTAGGCCTTGATAGTAACAGAACATAATGTCTTTTTGCCATTTTACAAAAACTTCTTGAGAGGAAATTGAATTGCTATGATAAACAGCTAAAAAAAAATTATCTTGTTTAAAAAACATTTATCAAAATGATGAAAATGCATCAAATCAAAAAAGCTAAAATTACATCAATTAACCCACAGACCAAAAAAAAACAGTGCCTTAAAAAAGTATTAATACCCTGTGAACGTTTTTACACTTTGTCACATTAAACCCATAAATGTCAATGTGTTTTATTGGGAGTTTATGCGAAGGACCAACACAAAGTGGTGAATAGGTATGAATCAAAAACTAAATGAGACATGGTTTTCAAATAGGAAGAAATCTCAAAAAAGGGGTAGCACATTTATTCAGCCACCCTTTTCTTTGATGCCCCTAATAAAATCCCGTGCAACCGATTACCTTCAGAAGTTTAAGTTATTTAGTGCGAGTAATTTAATGGAACTAATTGACAAATATTTTTTTTCTTACCAATATAAATCAAAAAAGTTGATGAGCATTTGTAATTAAGCTCTCCCTGGTAAAATACATGGTAGAATCACCGTTTGCTACTATTATAGGTTCAAGACTTTTTTACATCTCTATTAGCTTTGCACATCCAAACACTTTTTTGTCCACACTTTGCAAAATAGCTCAAGCTCAATGATACTGGATAAAGATCTGTGAAGAGCAATTTTCAAATCTTGCAACAGATTCTCCATTGGTTTTACATCTTAACTTTGATTATGTCATTCTAACAAATAAATATGCTCCAAGCCATTCCACTGGAGCACAGGCTGCATGTTTAGCATCCTCCTAGAAGGTGCAAATTGGCCCCATTGTCAAGTCTTTTGCAGCGACAAACAAGTTTTCTTTCAAGATCTATCTTCCCACAAAATATGACCTCTCTCTTTGTCCCTGCTAAAGAAAAGCATTCCCACAGTACGATGCCACCCATATCAACCCATCATGTTTCACATACAGGCACTTTGATACCCTTAAATAATTTTTACTATTTGCCATCAAATGTCACCAAATTAGGAAATAGAGTTTACCTGTGTGTGATTTAATCTTATCTTCTGTGAAGGGCTCAGAATGTTAGCGAATAAACAGTTCAAGGGTTCATAATAGCTTTTCTAGGCACAGCATAACTGTATCAGTTATTTAGAATTTTGTGAAAGATGCTTGTTTTTGCACATTGTTTATGCAGTTCTGTAAAAGCTGGATATTTTATTCATAAAAACAGCCTTTGAAGAGCTTCTGTTCTACAATCCTGCTAAGATACATTTTTGTTGCGAAGAACTACAGCTCTTGATACACATATCAATATACCTGAACAGCCAAAAATCTGTCCCTCTAACTGGAATTTCAGAGTCATACCTCCAGCAGATAAATGTACTTTATTTAGCTGCTAGCACGCATGGAAACACAGCTGAGCTAAACTGTATGCTGGTAACAATTGCAGCTATTTGTTTGAAGAGTATTTCAGGAGCTGGAACAGGAAATTGTGAGGTCAGGATTTAAAGGATTGGTGTTGGCAGACAGTAAAATGATACAAATCAGTATTGAAACGTTAACACCATGTAGTCAAAAGTACTTAAAGCCTAATTACACTGTAGTACAAATTATGCTTGAGAGAGTGATATTGTGAATCTAACAGATAGGATTTTCTCACTTGCAACATATTCATCCATCATCACAATGTACTGCAAGGTGGTGCTGTTTAAAGAAAAATACTTGTCTTTTTGCTGGGTGTGTTTTTCTTGCTGAATAAACAGATATTTTCAATCAAACAGCAGCAGAAGTGTGTGTATTTTTGTTTACAAACTCAAGCTTTTACCCTATAAACTGAAAAAAATGCTTGAAGATTCAGCTTTCCTGTAAATCACTGAACTAATTAGTTACATAACCATTGTTTCTAATACCTTCTTCACATTTGGGTTGAATGGAGTCGACCAACTTCTGGGAGATATATTCCAGTCCAGGAAAACTGGATGACATTCTGCACTTGCTCTGCATATCTTGGTTTTGCGTCAGACAAAATGGGTTTGATTTTAAAGCGTGTGAGATCATATCAGCCAAGCAGCCTATCAATACCCCACTTCTTTAGATGTTTCTCTTCTTCTAGGACCTGAACAATATTCACAATGATAAATTTAACTCAGCTATGTTGCTTTTATCCTTAAAACAGCACCAAATATTTGACACCTGTTTTTTTTAAAGATTGAACAACAACACTGAACACCACATGGCTATTATTCTGAGCACACCCCTTCAATTACTGATTCAGTTACAAAGAATCAGCAGTATGTGCATCATTATTTAGAGCATGAATACTTTTGATGGAAAATTGATGACATGGTAAACAATAGTTTCTCTTTCAGTAGAAACAATGCATGTATTCGTTTTCATTCACTCACCGTGACACTAAACTGGGACACTGATATGTTGTTCGGGTGGACACTTAGACGCACACACTGCTTGATGTCTGAAGCAAAGCGCCGAGGTTCTGATGAGCGCTCACATTTCTCCTTTCTGGCACACCTGAAAGAAAAAAAAGGGGAAAAAACCAGGAGGGGTTGTTATTCTGGGATGAAAAATGGACACGCATCCGAATGCACATAGTAACCTGATCAAGGCTTACTCTTTTCTACCTGTTGGCATCTGGGGATAAAAGGAATGTCCCAAGCCCTCTCAGACAGGGGCTATTGGAAACATTTATCATATTTCCTCTCTGGAAACGTACCAGTTACAGTGGGTGGGAGCAGTTGGATTTAAAACAAAGGTTGCTCTATATGTGGAAGTAGAGCCAGCCCATTGGGAAAGAGGTTTTCCCTGCTTTTGTGCAGCAACCTTAATAACTGGCATTCATGGGCAATGCCAAATGCAGGTGGAAAGGTGGATGCTAATGGAGGGATGTAGGATACATTACCCCAGTTCTTAATACCAAACCAGGTGGCCTAATCCCAGTCTGTTACAGTGGTTTGAGAAAAAAGAGGGACACAGGCTTTGTGCTTAAGGTTGAATTTACCAATTCTTGTTCTTAAATAACATCCCTTGTTAAACTAAAAGGGCATTCCCCATTTAGACTGAAAGAAAACTGCCATTCATTCTCACTAAACCTTGCTGTTGCTAGTTTTTACATAAAGGAGGAAGTTTTGTGATCTTGTCATACGTATGCATTACAAGAAAGCTCCAAATGCTCCACACATGCAACCTCACCTTGTTTACATCTCATCCTTTTGTAAACTTGTTTTTGTTTCATCCTGTTCTGATTTAGAGGAAAATCTTACTGTGCAATTAACAACCTGGAAAATCCACTGAGTTCCTTAAAACTCTTTCAGAGGAATAAATTACTGAATAGGAGAGGTCACAATCAATGTAGTTGAAATATGACATACTGTAATCTTTTTCAGAATTTAAGGAGGATGGGTTTTGACCAGACAAGAGTAATGTAGAGTTAAGGAGCCTAATATGACACAAAGAAGTCAAAAAACAAAAATAATTTGTTTAAGAGAGAGAGAGAGAGAGCAGGAGGAAGAGGAAAGAATGCAGGATAGTGGAAGAAAGCAAAAGAGTTTAGATTTAAAGGAATACAGCTATTGTTGGCTGTCTGTGAAGCTTTTCCTGCTAAGCCGGTTTCAGTAGGGGTTTAATCGCTTCAGGTTTCTTTGTGCTCCTATCACTGGTGTCTGTGCCTTTTCTTTGTGCTGATTTAATAGGACCACATCATTTGAACAGCCTCAGGCAAACAAGCCAAATATAAAAATCCACAAATGCAGACATTATCCTATAGTTACATAAGAAATAGATTAATTCCTTTAATATCAATGTGTATGTATTGTTTATACAGATGTCTGTTATAATTTTGTAATTCAATTCTGAAAGATTATGAGTGATTTGATAAAAAGTAAATTGGTTAAGCTACATTGAACTATAAAAAAAGGTTTTGTTCCACCCCTGAACCAAAATCACAAGCCATATCATATTGCAAAACTGTACACATGTACATGTAAGACATGCATTTTGTGTGAACTTGCAGAGTTTGTCAGGAATTTAGGTGTCTGAGTCTAAATCATGAGGAAAATTCAAGTCTCTTTCTTTCTTTCTATAATTTCTCTTTCTAACTGCTACACAGTTTTGTACACTAAATCTCAAATGAATATCATAGGTGTGCATGGAGATACATTTAAAGAAATAAAAAGCTTCATTACTTTAATTACACCCCTCCACATTAAAGAGTCTTTTATCGATTCTATATAAATTAAATGTTATTCTCAGTCACTGGCTGCTTCCAAGGTCCAGTTCTGAGTTCCCTGCTGTTTGGTTAATAACATCAAACAGAAAAAACATGAATTTAAATTTTGACCTCTTTCCACAGTGTAATTTAAGTTCTTCAAATGAGTAACTGGGCAAACCTGAAAGAAATATCAGATAGTGTTTTGATTCACAACATAAGTGCTCAGGGCTAATAAATGACCTATGGGGTTTCCTGAGGGACATATGAGCCAGGCTTATGACATCATCTGTTAGAGTCCACAAAGCATAAACAAACAGGAACAGATGATGACAATGCGGGAAAACAACCATAAAGTAGAAATGATCTGACTGCACAAAGTCGGAGGAGTTAAAGTTCTTGGGTTAAACTCCATTTTAATGAAAATAACACTTTAGCCAAGATTCTAGGTTTAATCATCTTCTTACAGTTATATGTTTCTTATTTATGAGACAGCTAGACATAATGAGGCAATTTCAGTGAAATAAAAGCAGGGAAAGTTAATAAATCATCACATTATCCATCTCTTTCTCCTTCTTTTTAAAAGGGTAACTGTTTTGGTTCATGTGCCAACATGCAGTAAGCATGAAAATCTTTTTCAAACACTTTTGCTCAAAGCAATCAAGTCTTAAAGACAAAAACTCTATACCAACATTTCAAATTCAGTTAACGGTGTTTCTCTCTTGTCACCTTGTGCCACCAAAAAATTAATGAACATAGATTTTTTTTTTTTTTTTTATTGTCATACTTTCTGTGTTTGTTTGTAGGAAAGCCTGGATCAGGTCATTTTCAAATTATCCATGTCATAGTCCCCAACTAAACTGAACTTAACTAGTTTATCACCTTGTTGGTGATAAAATGTCATTTATAGTCATCTGGACCCTTAGTGTTAGGCAGTGATTTCCTAAAAACTGGGCCATATGGCTTTATGGCTACTGCTGTATATGTGCATGAATTTTAAAACGATATGTAAGATTTTCCCAAATCATTTAAGTGTTTTTCAGTCTAATCATGACAATCACAGTTAGACAAAGGCTGGATTGGATGCTGAAGCTCCTGTCTGTCTGTGTAAAGTAACTTGTTTACTTTGTCTCTCCAGCAGGAGTCTCAAACTCTAGTCCTCTAAGGCTTGTGTCCTACAACTTTAGGATACATCTCTGGTCCTGCATATTTGGATCAAATAGCAGAATTGTCTCCTGAAGCAGTAAAGTTCTGCAGAGTCCTGCTAATGACCTAATCATCTGATTCACATGTGTTGAAGCAGACACACAGGTAAAGATAACAGGACAATGTCCTGAAGGACTGAAGTTTAAGGCCCCTATTTCATAGAGCAGACTTTACACTGCAAAAGAAAAACTTTTTCCTTAGGCTTTGTGGTATTAAAATATGTCAAAAGCCAAATTATCACTGAATTAAAACAGACAGTAACCATGCAAGTTTAAGGCTGGTTCATAGATTGAGCCAACAGGAACAAAGCAATACAACTTATTTGGGAAAAAGAAACAACAAAACAAAAAAAAAAAAACATGAGCACTGACACAAATCTTTCCAACTAGGTTTTATCCACATCCATATAGCTCAATATGCTCAACTGATGCATTTTAAAAATGATGTTTTGGTCTGATCTCCAAAGTCTGACATCTTTCAGAGGTTTTGCTGCTATCCTTGCCATGAAGCCTTACCACAGTTGACTAAGACACTTCAGTATTTTCATGACCATCTTTCATTGTTAAAAAAAATTGTTATTAAAGAGGACATGTCATGCTTCAGGGATGTTTCATTTCTGATAGTGTGTTGTACAGTTTTACATGCTTATAACAGATTAACATTTCTAAGCTCCAAGACAGACTCCTCTTTACTGAGCCACTCAGGAATGTTGTGTGTAACAAAGTAAAGCAGCTGAAATACAGATTTTATTACAGGCAGACACTAGAGGCAGGGCAATAATGTCACATATGATAGTTAGAGTGCAGCATCAAAAATTCCATGTATATACACCTCTAAAAAGAAATATGGAACCTATAAAGTAGAAAATGTGTTGTTTTTAAAGATTACAAAAAACAATAACCCAACACATGGCAACCATTTGTTTTACATGATCATATTTGCATAAAAACTATGTTCCTATGTTTTTCCAACAGGCTCTTTACTAAAGGAATACAACATGATTTGCTTCCTGTCAATGACTTCCTACAGGCACAATCATTTTCTTTTTGTGGAGTCAAAAAGTGACAGACACATTTTGTAGGAAAAAAACAACAAACATACTGCATGATAAAGCTTTCCACAGACTATAACTTAGCAGAACAGGTAAACTTGTCTTTATTTATGTAGTATGTCCCCAAGAATGGAAAATAAGATGTGTTGTTTCTCATTTTAATTGGGGGAGGAGGGATATTATGTATTTTTCTGTCACATAGTGCCATTTTATAACACAATCAGTCAAGCAACTATTTTAGTTTCAGTTATAAAAATGCAGCATATATCAAACATTACTTACAATAAATTTGACTTCACAGTTTGACACTTTGAAACTGGCCTCTGTCTTTAAGAACCTCCTACCCTTTCCAATACTCCGCCTTCAGCATGTCATAACAACAATGCTTCCCAATATGCCATTTACAACCGTTCTTTGGACTGCTGAACTGAGAAGGAGTTCATATGAACTCAGCAGACTTGCAGTTCCACCAGGGGTTTGCTAATTGCGGCTGCTGCTAGTCTTGCGGAGCTGTATGGGGGCAAAGGGGAGGTGCTCTGAGAGGCAGAAACTCAGTTGGGGACCATGTCTCCACGGAGGACCTTTGGGTAAATAGGCGGCACTTTGTATGAGCAAGCGTTTAGGCACCTCCAAATGGCTGCCAGGGGAGAGTGAAGGATTTCTCAAACATACATGAAAGAATCAAAGGAACACTTCAGATATATTTTGATGAGGAAATAACATTAAAATATGATACAAAGCTAAAAAAATTAAATTTTACAAAATACCCCCTTAAAGAAATCAATGCACTGGCATAATCTAAGTATGAAGGCTTAATCAAGAATGTTCTGAAATAATCTATATTGTTGTACAAAGGTAAACACAGACATACATACTGTTAAATTTTGATGTGGAATACACACAGTTTAATAGTTTAAAGAGGAGACTTACTAAGGCAAAACACAATTTTCAATTACTATCCACAAAAAAATGTGGAAACTATCCTGAAAAAAATGGCATCATTTATAACAATATGCAACACCGCCCTCTGTAAACACTGTTAAACAGTTTAGCAAACCAGATCAAAGCAATTTAGATTGCAAATGATAGCCATAAAATAGCCAGATTCTGGCCATCGTTTTTGCTCACCATATCTTCATTTGGTTTGTAAACGCTGCTGTTATGCTGTGCTGTTTGACTGGGCATGACGCATTGTGAGAAGGCAAGCTGAATTGATTGGATCAGCTCTGAATAACAACTAATTTGAGCTCTTATTTTCCTTTGCCTTTGATAAGGCAAGACAATTAGATAAACTGAAAATAAGGAAAGGAAAAATATCTATTTGTAACAACAAATAAGATACACACACACACACACATATACATACACACAGCATACAATGATATTTTTATGAGAAACAAAACTCCAACTGCCTCAATATCTCAAAACTAGTTGAGTGTCCATGAGGCAGAGTTTGCATGTCTCAGGAGGAGTGGAGGAAAAGATTATACTAAAGAGAGAGCAGCAGTATCTGGCCATGCGAGGCTCCAGGTGTAATGCATACCTAATGAAAGGCTTGGGGAAGGTCAAACAGGCTGTGAAATGAAAGCTATTAAATTCCCACAAAACTGTGGTCCAGCCATCCTCAGCTCCATCAAATACCTGTGTCAGGAAAATGTGCACAAATGCAAGAGACCATACACACATGTTCACTAACCTATACAGTAGGTTCTGGATGACAGTCCATGTAGAAGTAAGAGAGATTATTTCTTACAACAATACTGGTAAATTAAAGGGGAAAACAAATATATTACCCTATAAAGATACTGCATGGCCTTTAAAATATTATTTTAGATTACACATGGGTTTTAGATCCTTACAGTATTTGGGATAAATCAATGCACAATAAATAGGTACGCTGTAGCTCATCTGAAACCCAATTATCATACTACCTATGCATCATCACACACTGCACAGAATCCTAGATATACTTATAGCCAGCGGCTTGATAGGTTACTTTCAAAGGAGTTGTGTCATATGCATTTTATCTTCTAACGCACTGCATGGCTGCATTTTCTCCTGTACATGTGACCAAGTGCACATGAATGTGTCAAACCCACACATATGAAAGTACACTTCCTGCTGTCATTAAGTGTGCCTGTCCACAGAGCATCCTGAATTTGCATGTGGGAGCTGGAGGAAGAGTCATTACCCGGCCCACTGGCCATGACCCTGTTCCTCCAGTTTGTGTGGACACATGCTAAGACTTGCAAATCAACCGTCTCATGCTCATAAAACTTGTCTCTCGTAGCACTAGGTATGGTGCTACGAAATTACTGAGTAGCAGCTCCCCAGTGTAGAAATCTCCAATACTACTGATGCAAGAATCCCAGCTGAGCAAAAAATTATACAGTTACACTTCTTTTGAAGGTTTGCAATTTGTTATAAAACTCTCTTTCAATGTGTGTGCATCCAATTCAGGTTAGTTTAACTTCAAAAGGCTGCATTAACATAAATAATCTTAAGGCAATTCACAACACAAACTGATCCAGTTCATGTCCATTTGTATAGGTTCAGACCCAATTCAAATCAATCAAATTCTTTTCATTACAATTACAAAGTCACTTTCAGATTCAAGTACATATAATCCAATATGATTCCATGACAGTACAGCAAGTTTTATTTTTTATAAAAGATCAGTGGATTTGTAGATAAAAAGCTTTTAATTTTAGGAAGATCAGTAGACTACATCAAGTCAGCATATGGAGTGCTGTGAAAAAATATTTTTACTGCAAGAAAGAAAAGAAAGAAGAAGCATGATTTTATTTATTTAGGGGAGAGGGATGAGGGGGTAAGATATAGAAAAATAACCTGGCCTATGTGAAACTGTAGTTGCCCCGTGGTAAGTGATGCATTGATTGTGATTAGTCATATTCAGTTCAGTTACACAAGCCACACCTAGGTGTGATTACTGCCAGAGCCGTAGAATTAAGTTGTACTTTAAGTAGACTAAACGATCTCAAAAAGCAATGAATAAAGTGCCAATTTAAAGAAATTCAAGAAATAGATGTAAAAAAAAAAAAAAAAAAAAAAAAAAAAAAAAAAAAAAAAATCATGAATCTCAGTATAGTAAAGGTTATAAAGCCATTTCTCAGGCTTCAAACAACAATGAACCACCAGGGAACATTGTCACACAGGGAGGAAACAACGGTGGTGAACCTTCCCACAAGTGGACAGCCTATGAAAATGACTTCAAGAGTGCAACAATGACACATCCAAGAGGTCATAAAAGTGCCCAAAGGAGCATCTAAACACTCCAGATCATTTCAGAGTCATGAAGCCAAATCTCCTGCTGACCAAAAGAAAAACAATGCCTTTTTCGCAACTTTCATCATACTGTATTCAAAAAAGACAGAAGGCATTATTGATTATGAAACTGTACATTTTTTCTTTGACATACTCAGAGTCAAGTTAAGATAAGCTGGTGATAGGCAGCATATTCTGGGCCTGCTGCATAATAACTGACAAAATTTTTCTCAGCCATGACTTTTACCTCCAACACATTTCATACTCAGGGTTACAAAACAATTCCAAAGTTGTGGTTTCCAAAGGTGATACACTATACAGTCAGACTCAAACGCGAGTTTCATCAGCATGTGAGGGTGGAAAGTTTGTTTTGTGAAAAGGCATTCACGATAAAGAATTATTTATTGTAAATGAAAACTGGTTTCAACTGATGCCTGTGAATATTATATATATAAATCTTAGGCCTTTTTTTGTTTTTTTGTTTTCATGAAATTAAACTGGTAGTTCTAATTCTAATATTAAAACCTTTTTTAAAGACAGCTTATGTATCAATGTCCCATATTATATTACCTAAACAGAGTTGTCTCTCTTTGCACGGAAAAGGGAAATCTCTTATTTTATTCAATGATGAAAACAGTATTTTAATCCAACCTAGAACTCTTTCTATCTCTAACCTACCAGTTTTATTTTGTTTGTAAGGATGTCCATTGTGCAATGGTAAAACCTCCAAAATGAGATACCTTTAAATGATTTCTTCATACAGTCTATTACTGCCGTAATGTCAATATCAATGTCACTGGACAAGAAAAATATAATTTTGCTTACTAATATATTTTTATTATAGAGGTGCATTTGGTGACACTGTTGTCTTGAATAAAGAAGTTGCTGGGAGCAAATTCCAGCCTGGGGTCTTTCTGCATGGAGTTTGCATGTTCTCCCCATGCATGTGTGAGTTCTCTCCAGGTACTGTGGCTGCCTCTCACAGTCCAAGCACATGACTTCAACCCCACCAAATATCCAGAAACACTTTCAATCACTGGCAAGTTGAGCAGGAGATGTGTAAACAGAGTTTACCTTTTTATCTTTAAGATTTATTTATGCTCCCAGCCAAATGATTTCTAATCTTCCTTTCTATATTGGTATGAATTTATGTAACCCTCCTAGCCTGACATTCAGTGGCCTCATCATTTGGAATACATAATCGTATATCTTCACTTCCTTTGACTGTCACCGCGTCTCTCCTTCATTGTCTCTGTCTCATGTCAGTCCAGTTCATGGTCGACTGGGCAAAAGCAAGGTGACTAAACCCACTGTGAGAGTGAGTATGTGTGTGCATGTCCATTTTCCAGTGCTTGTGCATTTTTGTGTGTGCTAGAGTGACAATAGGTGACAGTGAGCAATGGTCCTGACTTCAGAGTGGACGTGCAACTATTTTGTGTGTGCTTTAGGGTGTGTGCTGCTGGTAGATGGGTTGGCATTGTGTATGTGGTAGAGTGATTCAGTGTGTTTTCTCACACAACAATGGTGGCAGTTCAGAGAGGATGCACAGCACTCTGTTCCATCCTGATGCCCCTGTCACTTCTTGGCCTTGTTCCCTTCTCTCAACCTTCCTTAGGACCCACTAGGAGATGCAAGGTGAGGGTAAGAGGAGAAACTAGTCACTCATACACAAGGGGCACCTACCCTCCCCTGGGCACAGATATCAGCTCAGTGCCATGGAATCTTAGAATTTCAACATCAAAGCAACAAGTAAGAATTGAACTTTTTGGATTGTCAAGCCACTGACAGGAAGGTTTGGGAGCAATTTATGTTGTTTCACAGTATCTGATGGACATAAACCAAGGATTAAACATTACCGTCGGCAGCAGTGAGGAAAACTAATTACAGCTGATCGCTAGATGGTCAGAGCTGAAGGAACAAGTCCACAGATGTGTACGTATCGAGCGTGCTCCCAGTGTTCTGACGATCTGTGCTACCTTGTCAGATTGTCCTACTATAGCCCGTCCAGATAGCTGTCTATCTGTCAGGGCTTTCTTTCAAAATTGCTGGAACACCTGTTGAGGCTTGTGAATGGTGCAGTTCCGTCTCCGTGCCTTGGTAGTTGCCAAGGAGATGAATATGAATGAATTTCTTGGTGTTACCACTTCATGCAATGCAACTGCCTCTCTATCACTCCGAATTTACTGATGCTTCTCCGCTCCGTATACTTTGCTGGTGAAATGCAGTCGTTCCTTATTACCCTGATTTAGAGCACAGACATCGGTGCATCAGAAACAGCCAGCAGACCTCCAAGCCAAAGTC
This sequence comes from Anableps anableps, assembly GCA_014839685.1. Classification (NCBI taxonomy): domain Eukaryota; kingdom Metazoa; phylum Chordata; class Actinopteri; order Cyprinodontiformes; family Anablepidae; genus Anableps; species Anableps anableps. The sequence goes on along the minus strand of CM026087.1, from coordinate 11,037,644 downwards.
GACAGTTTCTGTGAATTTGTTGAAAAGAAACTGAACACAATATATCACTGGATCATAACATTAACATGGACAAAGTCCCCATCACCTTTAACAATTTCTAAATAAATGTGATTTATACCCTGGAGCATCTTATATATATATTTCCTCTTCATTTAGCAATTTTTGACTAATGTGACTTATACTCCGGAGCAACGTATAGTCAGAAAAATACAGTATGTTCAAAAAAGTGAATAAATGAAAAGATTTATGATGATCCAAGCACCAAACAAATACTTTAAGTTTGCCACTCTGCTGCAGCTACAGTAATAATAATAATAAAATAATTCTGTCCAAAGTTTAGACAATAGGTTTAGGATGATTCAGAAGTCTCTGCTTCTGGCAGTGTTGTTACAGTTAGCCACTAACCACCCCAAAGCTAGCAAGCAAGCGCTTCAGTGTGTTATCGATGCTAAATTGAAGAGCTACGTCATGATTTTTTTAATGTCTCTTGATTGTATTTCCATCATTCCTGTTTCAAAATGTTCTTTTTTAATACTTACACTGTACAAACCTAAACTAAGTTTTTCTGCATTCAGCAGAAATTATTTAAGAATGATAAAGACTTTATACAATCTCTGAAAACAGAAAAATGTATTTGGTTTTTTTCATTTAAAACTCTAAAACATACTGAACTCTAAATTCTGAAAATCAGGATGGTGTCAGTTGTTTATCTTAAGATTTTTTTATTTTTGTGTGAACATTTTCTAACACTGGCAACAGTGTATGTTAGGGAACCTAAAACTGTCTCCAGGGGAGTCAAGTGGTCACCGTAACCGAATCAAAGACATTGGTAGCAATAAAATATGGCATTTCAGTTTAATTAGCATACCACAATAACGAGCATAGTGAAGAAATGGATAGCAATGAACACAGTGACAGGTAGTGGTAAAGCAGAATTAATGAAAGAAACAGAGGGTGGGAGGAGAGATAGAGCAATGGATCTGCCAATTAGCTTTTCCTTCTGAAAGGTTATTTGACAGAACTTTAGATGTCTCTGAAATACAAAAGTTAGAGAGGAAAGAAACCTGCAGGCTTCAGAGATTTATCAGGTCTTTGAGGTGTTATGACTTCCTGAAATTTTCACATCTTCAAATAGGCTTGTACACAACTAATGAGTATTTATAAGGGTGTAATTTATAAAATCATCAAGCACGAAAACTTTACAAAGCATTTTTATACCCTACATGTGAAATAAAACCACAGAAGTTTGAACTCAGATTAAAATCCACACACTTTCAGCGACGCACTAATCGCTGAGGCTCACTGATTCGTACCTAGTGGACTATTGATTGCATGAACGCACCTTAACCTGTCCAATGAGAAAACGCATTTACCCAAGTCAGGAGGCACAGGTGACAACAATCTCTTCTCTCCTTTATGTAAGATTAATAATTATGAGTGTTTGAAGTAGACAGGAAATAAGTAAGAAGCAGTGAGGTTGTTTAGGGAGAAAATGATTTCTGAATCCAAAATTCACTGCAAATCACAAAAAGAAATCGCTTCAACTGACTTATAAAAATGAAAAATGGGATTAAACAAATTAATGTATTATTAACTTGAGTGAAATTTTCTTGTACAATAAAGCCTGTTCGTCAGATTTTGCTGATGACGTAGCCACTAAAGTAATAAAGGGGAAAAAATGACAGAGAAAACTATCACAGCCAACCGCAGATCAAGATATGCAATCCAGTTATTAATGTAAAGATATTAGCAGCACTTTTTCCAAATAGACACTGATAAGACAGGGTTTAATTTGTGATACTCTAAACATGCGTGATAACTGTGATGACAATCATTTTGATAAAAATACCCCTTCAAATATGGTCTCCAATCTGTCTAGCTGTCATGCACTACAGGCATCTTGACATGCTAGTTAACCACTTACAAACTGACAGCTGACAGAGCAACATTAGGGGAGGTAACATATCCACAACATGGCTGGGGGATCTCTGGTATATTGGTTCTCAGCAGGAGAGCGGCTGCCTTACTTGGAAGGAATGAAGTGTGGATGGAAGTCGGAGAAATGCTAACATGCCATATCACCCTTGCGATATAAACAAAAACAGTAAGACATAAATCCCCAGGGCTTTGTTAGGTTTGGATGTCGAAATAAAAACTAAAAAAAATTTAGAAGAACATAACTAGACACCAATTTATATACACTAGTTGATGTAAGAATATATATATAGGGCCCTTTATAAACCTCACAAAATCCAAGACAGGAAAACAACCCACCTATGCTGGTGAGGAAGATGGAATTGAGAGGGCCTTGATCAGCAAGCCAGGATTTGTCTATTCAGCCCAGTTCACACAGCTTGAAAATTATGCCGATTTTTGACCCAATTTTTCCCTTCCGACAATTTAAAGGATGCGTCGATTATCGTGATGGCTCAAAAGATAATCTTAGGAGATATTCTTGCCTTGTGTAGTGTGTTAAATGTGATCTGGTCTACTGGGAAGGAAGTTGGCACTGCTCCGATCTCAAATAGGGGATATATATGTTGAATTGTCTTAGCTTGATATTGCAGCATGTGGGGTGTTCCCCGAGGACAAACAAGCCTACAGCCTGTTGAACGTGACATGTAGACAATCAGAGAATGAGGTGATGGAAATACGGAGGGGAATCCAAAATACAGGAGACAAAACAACGGCATGCCGTGCACTAGAAATCCAGTGGATGCTGGAGACGTCTTTTTGTATTGTTTTTTTTCTCTGTTAAAAATAGTCCACAAACTATGGTCATTGCTTCTTCCTTGTAGGCCATGGTTGTTTACTCTGAACTGACGTTTGATCTCGAGAGGTTTTGCGAGATTTCCTGTCTGACACTTGTATGTTTGTGAGCAAAATCTGTTCATGTGTGGTGTGTTGTTTTTGCTGTGTGGCTGTACACCACACACTGTAGGACCAAACCTGTTATAGCTATGATTTTTTAATCACCATGTGTGGGGTCTCAGGTTTTGAAAATCAACCAACAATTTTAAAATCTTGCCGTGTGAACCTGGCATTAGAAACTTTACTGAACATTCTCATATATCCAAAAGTGAAAGGTATCAGTCCTATGATGACAACCAGCGACAGCAAACCCCTCCTTATACGCCCTATACACAATACAAAAGATTTGCTTTACAAGAACTGGACAAAATGAGATTCTAACTTCTTTTTAAAAAGAAAATAGTTTTAAAAAATCAAAACTGTTTTATCAAATCTGTAAACAGCATTAAGAGAGTTCAATCCAGTTCTGACTAGTCTTTGTGTTAATATTTTCACCCTTCTTTAAAAGTATGGTAACTGAAATGTCAAAAAATAACCAATTGTTTGTTCTTGTGTTTTTCACACAGAAAGCAGTTTCATAAATCCTCCACGTGTGCTTTGAAGATTTTTTGTTCAGCATAAAGTAATCAAGATGATAATTATGAAGATTAGGTATTTTACATTTTGAATTAGAGATGATGAAACAGTTCAACTTCCAGTCCAAGACATGGACAGGGTCCTTAAATTTAGGATAAGGAACTCCAAATCAGATCCCAACATCATGTGTGAGATGCAGTGTGTTCCCATATTCTCTTACAGTGCTTACACTGTGCAACCATTACACACTGACTGAGCAGGCACATCAGCAATAGAAACCTTTACCATGTCATACTCCCCTTTTGTACCTGTGAGGTGGCATTATATCTTAACCTTTTTCCATTTTGTATCCTTTTCATATGCTTTTTTTTTATTGGTTGGTAACCAAATTAATTATTAAGATAAGTATTCTAAAAATATTTTAATCACACATAGTTCATTTGAAAGTAAATCACATTTCTATTATTCCATATTTTCAATGATTGTGGTTCTGATCTGCATTTGGGCCAATTAGCTCTTATAAAATATAAAAAATATGAGCCCCGATAAAACCAAAAGAACCACGAGTGACTTCCTGGTGACCGACAATATATAGTGGAGGCACATAAACTCAATTTCTGACAGAGAAATATCTGTTTTTAGACCAAGTATATCTTTAATTTGAAAGCAGGTACAAAATGTTATTTAGGTGGGTATAAATTGATGCAAGGTTGGTTCAAAATGTCCCACAGCGGATGGGTTATTTTCCTTCAAGAAAAAAGTGTAAAAGCCTGAAATGGCAAAGGGGCAAAATGACCATTGTTGTATTTTTTAATTTTAATGATATTAAATTATTTTCCCTATTTCAAATAATTTTTTTTAATGTAAAAGCAAAAAAACCTCTTTTATATACCTAATCTTCTGGAAGAACCCTTTTACCCTCTCCTGATTGACAGAATGTGACTTTCAATGTCCGCGGTAAAGGGTAAAAAGCCAGGAACTGTTGAAAACTAAGCAGTGATATGGGTCAAAACTTTTCTTTAACATGCTTAGCCAGACAGGTATTAGCATAAGCTGTGCATCTCAGCAGATGACAGCATAAGCAGACCAAGACAGTTTAGTTGACAGGTGAACCTCCAGTTTTACACAGATAGAGTCAGGTCTTACTGGAAGACTGAAAATTTGGTGCAAATTTCACTGAGGGCTCAAAAACACACAAGGAATTTACAGTTGGTGGGATAGAAGCAATCATGTGTCTTTACCAAAACCCATAAACTTGTTCAGAGTCAAACATGTGTGACATTGATGACATTTTTAAAATAAATGATCAGTGTTTGTCAAGGACAATATGACTGCTATCAAAGAAGCGGGCACACACTCCTGCTGATTTTCTCTCCTGTAATATTGATTGCCTTCTTGCTCTTGCCCCGGTGTTCTCTCTAACAGCTCCTCTCACCGATCTATAGAGTAAATAAAGGCAATACTGATGGAGGAAGAGGAAAGTGAGTGTGTGTGGATAAGAGAGGAAGATAGTAAAACGGAGAGAGAGGGGGAGCATGCAATTCTGTTTTTTTTCCCTCAGAGCCGTGAGGTGATTTCAAGGTTGATTGGAACAACAAACTATCTCGAGGAACACTTTTAAAGTGGAACGGCTTGCCGTCCTTCCCCACAACCATTTTCCCTCGAGCACAAAGTGTGTGTGGGTGGCAGACCGAGATTTCTTTGTGTTTTGGTCTTTCTTTCTATACATTCTAAAAGATTCATTGTTTATGTCTTTGCTTTTGATTCTATACTGAAATATATTTAACCCTGGACAAGCCAAGAAAAGTTTTTCAAAAGATAGTCTGAACACATCAGAACACTTCCACTATAATTCACAAAATTTAATTTGTTGTCCCTTTTGTACAAAGCTCTGCAGACTGTGCCTGCAGGCTTAATGCATCAAGTTCCTGTCATTCATTTAAGGAGCTTGTTCAAATGTGTTTTATTAAGTCTTTATATGAAGACTTAATAAATTCAGCTGGTAGAAAAAATATTTTTTCACAAGGAAAGAAAAAAAAAAAACATTTTTTTATGTAAAAATGCATGCTTATATATATATATATATATATATATATATATATATATATATATATATATATATATATATATATACACACACACACACACACACACACAAACTTCGGTGCTGACCACTGAATGTCAATTAGCTTTGAAAACTTCAAAACAAATTACAATCTATTGACATAACCATAGCTCGCTTTCCTCCAGTGATTCTACGTTCTCTAAGACAAATTAGGTTTCAGAAATGCGTTTCATGTAACCCCATCATCCATCCACTGTCTTTACCCATTTATCCTTGCTGGGTTGCGTGGGTTGACTAACCTCACATTACAGAAATCAGTTTTAAGTCCAACATTAAAGTTGTTTTTTTGTAAAAATTTTTTTGACAAAGCTAAATTTCGCTCATGATGACTGATTAAAATTCATCATGATTAATTTGTAAAAGCAACAAAAAGTGTCAAATATCCAAGGGGGTGAAGACTTTTTTTAGGCACAATATATTCACATCCACTTGGGATAATTTTTGAATTCCCATAGCAGAACAGCCTATATGGCAAGAATTCACTTGTAGAAATAAACCTACCATTTCCATTGATCTTAACACTTCAGCTGAGCAGAAATGTGTTTAATGTCACAGAATTTGACAAAATTATAGAGTTGATAAATAGTTCATCCAGTGAAATGCTGACAAAAGCTGTTCATTCACTAAAAAGTTTTTGTGACCAGGAAATCTCTGAACTAATGAATTAGTCATTCAAGCAGCAACATGTTTGTGTGCTGTTGCCTGTAACCTCAATTTTGAGCTCCATGATCCATCCATCATAGTTCATTTCTACCTCAGGGATCTTATATATATTCATTTTTTTGTTTCTTGTTGCTTGACTTTCTTCCATTTCTTCTCGCTGTGACCTGACACTTCTTTTGCACTCTCTCACTTCCCAGCCTTGGAATATACGATCATCCGTATCCCATCTCTCTCCTTGTCTTTCTAAGAATTTACCACCATCTATTCTTGACTACTTTAATTCCCTGCTCTCTATTTGTCATCTTCTCATTCATCTTCTACTCATCCAATCTCTTTATCTCTTCTTCCTTGTCCATGTTCCCTTATATCTGGGTTTCAATGTGTTCCTCACTTCTTGCATTGCTTCCTTTCCCTCGTCACGTCCTCTCGATGGAAGCAGGGATAAAGGTGCTAAATGTACTAGTCTCAGTGTCCCTTTCACTCACACACATACATACACACCCAGTCACTCTACCCTTGAGCTAGCACCAACACAAGAAACCAATTTTCAATTTACAGTGTAGTGGGAAAAAGTCTCTGCCCCCAGCAAGCACCATCTCCCTCTGTAGTCTTGAGAGACAAGGTGGGTTGTGTGTGAATTCGTACCTTGTCTTGGTGTACGTGCTTATGCATTTTGAGAGGAAAATGACAAAGACTTGTAATCTTAGAAGTAAAGCCAAAGATAACAGGTTAGCAGGGTCAAGTGAGTACTTTAAGGTTAATGGGATCATCTCTGTGATCTCCAACAGTTTTCAATATGAGCAAAAGCTCTCACTTTCAAGGTTGGAGTGGTGCCCATCAAAACCCTTGGCAGTGCCCACCAGTGTTCGCGCTCTCACCAGGCTCTTGTTTCAGGGCCGATAAAGAATGCCAGTGGTTTGGTTGGGTAATGGATCTAAGGGAGTTTTCTGGCACAAAGCCCAACCCAGTAAGACAATTCAACACTTGGCCTGGACTGGCAGAAGGCGCTCCTGAATCCTCTAGGATTGGGAAGAATGGATTGCTGGGCATGTGCCCAAACATCTCAGAGGTAGAGGAGGATATTACCCAAACACAAGATCCCTCAAAATGTTTGTGTATCATGCTGCAGGACTGATAGACAAATGAAAAGACACTGATAAAATAAACTATTTTCATCCAGCAGGAGTGAAGACATGCTGAGAGGTACTTACATGTTGTGCAAAACACACCAGCCACAGTGGGGATCGCCCGATCCAAGACATTCACTGCAGGTGGAGTACTGTCCACAAGCTTCCACTGGTACTCTTGACAGCTGTAGAGAAAAACAATATGGACACACTCAAAGTACCTGTAAGGAAAGCTAAATTTATTGCCAGGACTGCACAACATTAGACAATTTATTTAATACTGAACAAATACATTTCGCTGCTCTTCCCTTTCCCTTTGTAATTAAGATGCTCAGACCACATATATTTTCCGTTTATTCATCTAAACTAGATCTGGTACAGAAAGAAAACACAAGTAGACCCAAGTTATATAGTCCTGTTCAGTACTTAAAAGACTTAAAACAAAAGCATTCACATTTCATGCTGTTGGATCCAGGTCTTAAGCTATGCTATAAAATGCAAAAATAGGTAACTTGAGCAAGGAAAACAGCCTTAAAGATCAAAATCTGTCAAAATCTGTCCATAAATCTGGCGTTAACATGATTTTCTTTTAGGCATTCACAGCTTCATGACCCCCCTGATGGCAAAGAAAAAAAATGTTTTCTGTCTTTAGATGTGGCAGGTCAGTTGAGCCTCACAAAGTAAGGTCTCTCATAACAAACCATTGCTGCAGGGGTTGAACACAGTCAGACATTTAACATTTTTTTCAAAAGGTCTGGAGGTTTATGGGCCAAAAAGGCCAAGGACTAAACCAAAAAAAAATATCACCTGCACGGAGTCAAAGTCAATGGACTATCTATAAAGAGACAGGATGATAGTTGTCCCAAAATAAGGCTCTTACTTATTCTGACTGACCATAAGATTGCATCTGCAAGAGAACAAAATGCCTTTGAAGGCCATGTCTCCTCTCAATCTGCAAACTTGCCTGTTGAAACTTTGCAAGCAAACACCAAATAATAAACATTAATAAGATGAACACTTTAAACTCTAAAGAGAAAAAGTGTGACAGCAGATGTCCCACTTCACTGAGGGCCATCTTCTGCACAATGATGATTTTTTTTTAAAGGACAACACTACATACGACAAAGGATTTCTTTCAGGAGATTAATGTCCCTCTTTTGGACCATTCTGCGTGTTCAGCTGATCTAAATGCCACTGAAAACATTTGGGGATGGATGTCAGATGAAGTTTATAGAAAAAGACATCAATTTCTGACCATTGATATCCTTTGTAAAGTCATCTTTCAGCTTCCCTTTAAGTTATAACCTAAAACAATTGATCATATAATGAACAGCTGGTTTCTTCTGGTATCTTTTAATGACTTTTTCAATCATATGTCTTGTATTTTTTTACTCTCTTGCTCCTCTTTATTTTTGCATTTGCAACTAAATTTTCAATTTGGTTAAGATCCAACAGAGCATAATGTAAGCACTTTTAACTTCTACCCCAGTTTTAAGATGTTATTTAGAAGTGTAAAACAGTGTGCACTTTACGATTCAAAATACATGCAAAATATTTTGCATTGAGGCATATTTATCTAAAAATATTAGTTCGTGACAGTTTTCATCTTTCTCCAATCCAGCGACTCCATATGGGAGAACTGGGTCACTGGGGATTAACAGTCCATCTATAATGATATATGGGCCTGCCAATTCAAACTGGCATTGACTGGCACTGATTGGCATGAGCCTTAAGTGGTTCAGGACAAGGGGCAAAAGTGAGGTGGATCTCAGCTGTCCCCTCCTCTCATCACCATAGCAACAACAGGCTGCTGGCACTTTTGATTAAAGAGCCATCATTGGTGGATGACCGCTGTCACTCATGCTACTCCCTGACAGCCAGGAGAGAGATTGTATCACCAGTGTAGGACTGATATGATCAGGGTAAGGGGTGGTAAATCAGAGACTCCTCTTACTAAGGTAGATATAATCCCAGTCTGAATAACAGGGGGTAAGGTTGATTCCCCCAAAAGAAGCTAAATTAACAACTTGGGGGTTTAAAAAAAGTAATAAGAAATATTCTTGTATTGGGATTTCAAAACTGACTTTAGAACATACTTTATCCTAACTAGATGAATGGTTAATAAATAAGTATTTGGTCTGTCAAGAGGACAAGGAACATCTGCTAAGTTCGAAAATAATTGTTTTCAAAAAGCAAATATCTATTATTCAAGACCAGACTCATTATTAGCATTTTGTGGCCCCTAGATGCCGTAATAACCAAAAGATTATTTTGTTTAGAGCTTCGAATTCATGTGAACACAATATGTGTAAGCAAAGTGAGAGTCTGCTTCATTTTGTTGTCAGTGTTATGTTCAGCATCTCCTCCTTTTTTCTAAATAGCTAATTAAGAACACCACTGCCTAAAATGTATAAACATTATGGAATTACTTTCTATTTTGAAAATATTTTAACAAAAATTTTCAAAATTTTTTGAAAACTCTCATTTTAATATTCTAAAATAAATTAAGAACCTTGTCGCACCCCCCTCTGTTGTGTACCACTCTAAGCACAATGCCACGCAGGACACATTTAAAAAATCCACTGATTATACTTGGAGGTATTTTTAAAGTATAACATGGCACTAAAATGTTAGACTTTAAAACCTGTTTTAACTCTGTGAATTAAAGTTTGTTCTAGTCATTGACCATCAGCTTGCTTGACTTCTTTCTTGCAACCTTTTTCTCCTATTCAACAAAATAAGTTGCCTTTCTACTCATGCATGTAAAGATTCATGCCTAAAACTTAAGTACAACCACCAGATTCTGTGTAACTAGTAGATGGTTTCTGCTTTGAAAGATATTAAACTGCCATCACTCCAACCATATTTTCAAATGCTACAGGACTGCATTGAGGCTTACTCACAAATAGATGTGTGCTTCTGTGAGGAGACTACCAGGACAGTTTTATTAAACTATTGGGAGGGTTATTACTGACTCAATCATTTTCCAGTTTCTTGCTAAAACCTTGGTACCTCTGTAACTACCTCGCTGGGAAAGTTATTTTTTAATGCATACATACATACATATGAAAAATATCCCAAACTTCAACTAAATATACACATTAGGATTATGAGGTGTATTAGAAAACTCAGCACAACATTGCTCCTTCTCTTGACTCACTACGGTTGTGTGTTTACTATGTGCCATGTCTCAGCAGGTTACTATAAATAGCATATCAACATGCATACGCACACACTACAGATCCACACATAGCTGAAAAATTTTAAAGGATTTGTATCTCCTTGTCAAAGTCAAGAGGAATTGTACATGCTATTACAGATTAGAGACAGCGGAGGTGCATCTGTGTGTAAAGCGTGTGTGTGCTTTGGGGGAAAATAGCAAGCATGTTCTGCCCTTCCTGCTGTGTAGAGGCATATTTGCATTAGGCAGATAAAGGGAATGAGTTTGAGATGGAATCAAGGAGATACGGGAGCAATGTTGTGCGCACATTATCAAACTTAACACTGATCCACACTGCACAATGCTTCTCACAAGATAGATTTCCTCTCTTCCTGTCACCCTACCTAAGCCCTGCTCTTTCCCCTAACATTTAGAACAGCTTCAGTTCACTGCCAGTGAAATAACCTCTTAGTTGCTGAAGAGAAAGGCCACTGTGATAGCCTATGGATGGTGCCAAAGCCTTTTCATGACACTGGATGAAAGTACAATTTCTCCACATCTGTGCATGTGTGTATGGTTCGTCACCATGTGATAAATATTGAGATAATACCACTACATCTGCACACTTTAAATTATACAGTGTATAATTTAGAGTAAAAAGTGCCTCCTCACAGATTCTTTTATATTTTTGCTTTCAGGTCACACTTAAATGTTTTAGATCAAACAAATTTTCAAATTTTGATTGACAAAGATAAGCTGAGTAAGAATAATAAGCTTTGCAGAATTGTGTTGATTTAGACATATTGGGGGAGTTTCAAGTCTGACCTGTCTGCAAAAGGTCATGCCACAGCCTCACAATCAAATTAAAATCTAGACTTTGACTAGGCCACTCTAAAACCTTCATTTTATTTTAAATTATTTTAATTATTCAGAGTTCAACTTCCTACTGTGCTTCAGATCATTGTCCTGCTACACGACACCAGGATGTTTGTGGTCAAGGTCCAAAACTGATGGGCGTATACACGCCTTCAGAATTTCCTCGTCGATGTCAGAATTCATGGTTCTATCAGTTATAGCAAGGTCTCCAGGTCCTGAAGCCTGAAAGCAGCCCCAGACCATCACCACCATGTTTGACTGAAGGTATTATGATCTTTTCTGATATATGTTAGTTCATGCCAGAACTAACCGGACCTACACCTTTCCGATTATTTTCTTAATTGTCTTGGGTATCATAAATGTGTTTTTGGGGGAGGGAAAGGATTTTGTGTTATTTTTGATCTGCAGTGGTTTTGGCCTTGAAACGCTTACATGAATAAAACTATTTCCTCATCTTTTTCTCATAACTGAATGCACACTCTCCTTAACTTAGGCAAGTTGGTCTGTGTTGCTTTAATTTTTCTGGGTTTATTAATGAACTTGTTCTTGAACTGCCAGTGTTCTCTTGCAATAATTTCAGTAACCCAGTCAGTCCAGGGAAGTCTCACTACTGTTCCATGCTTTCTATTTCTGGATAATGGCTCTCACTGCTGGAGTCCCAGAGCCTTAGAAATGGCTTTTCAACCCTTTCCAGACTGAAAGGTGTCAGTGAGTTAGTGTCTAATTTCTTCAGATCAGAGCATGATGTGTTACTTTTTGAGATCTTTCACCCTACTTCATATTGTCAGACAGGTTCCTTTTAAGTGGGACAGAAGTGGGTCACATTAATCAAGACTGGATCTTGCAAGTGAAACTGAACCAAAAAATTTGGTTGGTCACAGTGATTTAATGATTTAACAAGGGGGCAGTAATATTTTCATGAATGGCCAAGTTGTTTGAAAAGCTTTTTTTCCCCTAATAAATTAAATCATCATTTTAAAACTGTTTTTTCTTTTTACTCTGGTTAACAATAATAGAATTTTTTTTTGGATGATTTGAAAGATTTAAGGTTGACAAAAAAGCAAAAACAGAAGAAATGTAAGGTGACACTAGAAAACATCATCATAGATGCTTAAACATACAACATCCACGAGTATAAAAATATAAATATAAGACTGACTGTAGAATAGAAAAGATTTTCATGACTATCGAAGCCGTAGATGCCTGCATCAGGGGATATGGCTTTGTTCACAGAGAAAACACACAAACACACACCACATTCACAGTCTGGCAAAAGCGATGGCTGCCAATAGGAGCCCTCTGTTCCAGAGCATAGATCCTGATATCATTCATTCTCCCTCTGTTTCTGTCTGCCTGTCTCTGTCACTCAGATGCTCTGAGGTGTGTAACATCACACATTCATCATCTCTCCAGAGCTCTCCTTCTCTATCTAATACACACACACTCACACTTTAGTGGGCAACACTTTTGTCTCCACTTTTATCACAAAATTGAGGGATTTGGTGGCTAAACGACCCAATGCACCCCTTGTCCCTCTCATCTCGATATCACATTCATTTTATGCTATCTTCTTCGTGGGCTTAACCAGTGAGTCGACCATTACAGCTCACTGTCTCTTCACTGTGCTGTGCTATCATATCAGCGGGGATGAATACAAAGGATGGGGTGCATGGCATTTATAATTCCCTCCTGTTTCAGGTGAGTAAATGACAGCCATTACACTCAGCACTTTCCCACCTTTCACAATAGGTAGAGATGGGTGCTGCTGAATACAATCATGCTTTTAAAAGAAGTAGAGATCACAGAGGTAGTTGATGCCTTAATGTGAGGGGAGAGAGATGGGAGACACTTTTGATCATTTGGTACAGTGGTACAATGGTGTCAAATTACATATACAATATGCATATGTGTGTGCCTTGACACATGGCAGATAAAAATCAAAGGAAAAGGTGGTGTATTTGAGACATACCAAGAAATTTCTTTTTGAATATGATTTACATTCCTCCTTTTTCTTTCCTTCCTTTTACCTCCTATCTTCTCTTCTCCTTACATAATGCCACAAGCATTCAACTCAGCCTAGACTGTGAACTGATGATTTATTAAATCTGCAGAGACTTTTTATTATCAACTAATTCCTCTGCCTCATCTCTATTCCTCTCTTTATCTAGCTATTTTCCTGCCTCCCTTGACTTGTAATTAAAGAGAGATTCCACCTGCAGCACCCTCCACATGCACAGAGAGGGGGAAATTACACTGATAGTCCAATCCTGATTTACAGCCTGTGGGGCACACTGAACTCTTATCTTTTTTCTTCCACCCTTAGGCTAACTTCATCTTTTTTCTCCTTCTCTGCCATGACTTTGTTCATTAGTTTAGCACAATGTCTGCAATGCAGCCACATTATTGGCCAGGAAGCAGAGATTTGAGAGACAAAAACTGGTTGAAACTAAATTGGCTCAACAATCAGATAATTTTCAGTTTGACAACATTCTTCAGTGTTGATGTTTTTACCAAGTGAAAAAAACCTCGATTTTAGTGATTTAGAGGATCACTAACTGTTTGAAATAAAGTCAGAGAAAGAACAAAAGGTATAATATGTCATTTCAAATTAAACTGAATTGTCAACAGGGGCATGGCTGATCACTTAAGCCACAAAAGACTGTTAGTAGCCTGACATTGATCATTTGGCAAACTGACAAGCGAGTTGGCCCAGAGCAGACATCTGCAGATAAGAAGAAGGGTAACTTATTACAGCAAAGTATCATAGCTCTATTTCATTCTTTTGAACTTTCCATCATGCAAAATTTTGGATTTGGAAAGGTTAGTAGACTTTTCAAAATCTCAAAGTTAAGGCAAGGACTAGCTAATTATGCTAATCACTAACCAAATATGCTAAAAACATAAGGGTCAACTATGTATTTAATAAAAGAATAAAAGCCTACTTTAAAGAAACTGCTCCCACACACAGGGTGTGATGTCATGTCTGCTCCTTTTAAAAATAATTATCATTAATGACAAAAGGCCAAGAGAGAAATATTCTAAACATGGTTAATTATAGATCTTTGTTGCAAACATTCCTATCAGGAAGTGAGAGGTTTACATTACTGGAGATCCGAAATTAACAACAAAACTCTTACCAGTGCATCTCTATGAGATCGTTTTTTTTTTTTGTTTTTTTTTTGCATTTTGCCAGAGAGTAACAGTTATAACAAAATTAACAACATTAAGACAGCACAATATTCTTTTCTCTGATAGTACACCGTTAATGAGAATCATATTTATTGACCATTACTGACTATTGTTACAACAACACGGACACACTGGTAGTACAATCTTGATATACAGCCTGTAAACAGACACAGGTCAGCTATTTACTAACCATAAATAAATCTAATCACACCCACACAGCCTATAGACCTTGACTACCATCGTCTTTCAAAATTTTAGCTTTTTAATCTATATTACTCAAATACTGTAGCAGTTGTAATATTCTAAATATTAAGTTGGACATCAATGTAGGACAACAAATGCCTCAATGAAGTCATTTTCATTTAAAAACAAAAACTATCCCCATCTGGAGTCAGTATCAGTCATGCTTATTTTGTAGAGGTTAGTACTCTGTTCAACGTGCATGAGAAAAATATGTTAAGATTTTGAGAGATTGTTGCTGAACATTGTGATATGAAACAGATTGCGAGTAAACTACATTTTCAAACGACTTATCTCTTGCTGTCTATCATCGCTACGTCCCAACAGGTCTGTTTTGCACACTCTTTCAGTCACTTCCTGAATTAATGTCATGGTCATCTGTTGATCTTGTGCTTTTTTAATTCTTAGTTACTTACTGGATAGAAAACCAACTGCATCAGTTTTATCAGTCATTTCTTTTGGTGAATCTTTTTGGTGAATCTCCCTCTTCTGTCTCGCTCTTTGTCTCCTCTCTACCTGGATAAAGGCTGAGATTGATGTAGGAACCAAATGAGGCAAGGGACACATCAACCACTCAATGCCTCGTCACAGCTGAGGCACTGCTCAATCAGTTAACACCCGATTGACATTGTTATATCATAAATTCAGTTAGCAGTGCAGCCCAGTGGCTGCAAGTGCAATATTGTTTTCATTTGACGTTCCAGAGGTTAAATGACAAAGCCATTAATTGAACTGTCATCTTTGGCAGTGCAAGATAAATGACTTGGAAATAATCAATCATTTTTTCCCATCTTTTTCTTCCAAATATTCTAAGCTTCTCATACCCAAAGAGAAAATGCAGTTAAACAAGCTAGAGGTAGCTTACAAATCATAATTTCAAAGACATCCTGATTGATATTCCAATGCTTACTCGTGCAACCTCAGCATGTATCATACATATATGCAATGTTGTTTTAATGTGTTTTTATTAAAATGTCAGTCATTAGTGCATGAGTCAAGCCAAATAGATCACTGTAAAGATTTATATTTGGCACAAAATAAACCCTGGACGTACAGTGTTTAATTTTGTACAACCTGCAGTGATCTGACCTGGGGCATAGTATGGGCAAAGATAATGCAGACGAGCTGCACAGCTTGGACTGCAATAAGTAACTAAGGTGTTGTCAAAAGATGTTTCATTTTGTCCAACAAATGACAAATCATATAACATAGCCAACTGTTATACTGAATAATGGGGTTTGCAGAAAACATAACTGAGCAAATGAAGGGTCAAGCTCTATAAGACAGTCTCATTGTATCAAGACTTCACATCTTATTTTCAATCCTTTTGTTGACATTTTTTCAAATGGATGCCAGGCAAAAACAGCTGCAGCCTATCAGCTCTGTGCACCTGCTTTGTCAGACCACAAGCCTCCAGCTAATCTCCAACACAACATGATATGCACATCTGAACACCTTTATAACTCTCAGCCACACAGTTAAGGTTTGAGGAAGCCATACTCTAAAGGATGTGGCAAAAGATCTTTGCTGATAGAAATTAAAGGATCTAGTTATAAAACATTTTGTCTGAGATGTGAAGATGTGATATTTCCACAAATTGGCTTATTGGATTTCCCTCGGGGGTGGAAAAAAAGGATTTGACTTTGAATGATCTCACTCTGGTGTCGTACACATTTTCAATAATTCACACTTACAGATCAGCATTTGCTACACTGAATATAAAAATTTTATCACCCTGAATGTGATGGCGGCAAGAGGTTTTTTTTTTTGTTGTTTTTTTTAGCTGAATGTAAAGTCCTACAACTGTCAAAAGAAATTACAGGAGCACTGACGCAACTTTGGGACAAGGAACATACAGTCTAAACACTGACTCAGTTGGATAAGTTTGAGGACTTGCTGGTTGCTGCAGGGCAATACCATGGCTTTGTGAATACTAAAGGATGGATTCAATGACTAAGACTCAACAAACAGCTTGAATGGCTCCTAAATGCTCTCAAATTCATGTCTCAGCACAGCCAGATTTCTGTTGATAAAAATGTTGTAATTATCAAATATATTTTTCCCCCAACAATCATTATCAGGCCTCTGCAGAACTTGATGAAACGCCAAGGAGGTTATTCATTTGTGTTAGAGCAGGGACAGGCTATAACATGAAGGACACCAGCTACTGTGGTCTTGGATTGAGCATCCCTGGTTGGTCTCAAGCAAAAAAAAACAAAAAAACAAACAAACAAACAAACAAACAAAAAAAAGTTTGTAGATAGTATGTGAGAAAATGCGAAAAAGTTCAAGAGGTATAAATATTTTTGAAAGGCTCTGCTTAAAAGTAATATTTTTCAAGAAAAATGTGAGGATATTTTTTACCTTTATTCATTCCTACGATGATGATGTATTGCTTTCATACGGTTATATTATTTGCCACATTGAAAAAGAATTACGCGTTCATAATCATAAATTATATGTCTCAGTGTCTGCGCCCATTTATATCATTCGCAAGATGAAAAACAACAATAAAAGGCACCAGAGGAATTGGTAAGTGATTTCTACCTTTTTTTTTCCTTTTATGGATGTTGAGCTGATAACATCAGGATGAGGTTGACACATGAAACAGTGCAAACATCACTTGAACACAGCAGGGAGGTTTGGTACCAGCTCATGTTAACAGTGAGACTGACCTGCCCTCGTCACTCAAACAACATCCTTAACATCCAAAATCACAGGCTGCTTCATCATACATCAGGTGTTTTATGCCTGAACATCTATTTAACCCACTAACAGAAGAAATCTGACATGCCTGTATGTGTGTGAATGTTAAGGAGAGGTGAGACAGTGGGGAAAAAAAAAATCTCATTAAAGGACCACCAATCACTGACTTAATAAGGAAGCAGGAATGACAGATCACTCCGTTAAGGAGCATTGGGGGATGGCACATGATAAAAATTAAAATGGGTCGCCAGAAATGGTTAGATACAGAATAAGAATAAAGAAAAGGAATATAAAGAATACCAGGCAAGAAAAGAAATTACAATAGATCCTCATTATCTTGACAAATTCTTCATGAAAATAGGTTGTAGTTGAAAAACTCAATAATCCTCTAAGAAAAATAAACCTAACAAAGACTATAGACACAGGGAAGGTGGAAAGAATAAAAGATGAACAAAATACAGCGACTATGAAAGGAACTTATTTTCACAGTCAATACTGAGAATGAATGCGTTTGGCTCTTTCAGGAGTTTATATAATCTGACACAAACACAATCTGTTACAATGATGATTAATAATGATTAAAGCAGAATTTCTGAAACTTTGAAAAGATATAAAGGATTGCATTCCTTTGGCAGCATCAACGCCAAGCTATTCACAAGTAACTCAGCTTTGAAAAGATCTTGTCATAATGAAACACCATATTTCTCATTGAAGTCAAGTCTCGCAAAGATCTTTCTAATTGCAGTAAGATATGCATTCCACAGAGCTTCTGTTTAGTCTCACTTGGTGAACCTTCACCTCTGGAGGAGTTTAAAATGTTATTCAATGATGTGGAAAAAAGTATAAAAACAAATTCCACATTTTAGCACATTTTTCAAATTTCCCAATATTTCACTCATTTTAAAATCATTTCATTCCCTTTCAGTTGGCACAGATTATCTCTGTGCCAAATGACCTCCAAAATCACTGTCTAAGTGACTAACTTTCTTTGTTCATTGGAGGACAAACACCCACTAGGATCCATCATCACCAAGCTGAAGGGGAGCATTTCAGGGCTAAAACAGCATGTGAAGAGCTTTATCGATCAACTGTGTTCTCAGCTGCCTGTTCAGGGTACCCTTGCCACTCTCCTTCTGACCTCTGTCTGTATTTCTCCCTCGTTCCAAGAATCACACTCTCTCAGTGAGCGTCTCGGTCCCAGGCCCCAGAAACAGCAGGTGGCCTTTAGCCATCGACCAACTCAGGCTGCTTTAATAGCATCTACCACTGCTGGGAATTGGGAGTGTGCATGTGTGTTCTGGATGTTATTCTAAACCAGTGCAATCATCATGCTAGTGGTTCCTCACTCAATACTGGAGCTTGCTAGGATGACCATCCGCATGCCCTTTGAAATTGGCAGTAACTGCGAGGTTAACAGAAAGCAAACAATGGCAATTCAAATTGACATTTACTGCTGAACAGATCAAATATTAATTAAAATCAATAAAGTAATAGAATACCTCCTTTTTAAAGGACAAAAAGCAAATTAATACGATAACAGATTTTCTGGGAACTATTTTTTATGATTCGATAGCATTAAATCTCATTGTTTTAGCCAAAAAAGGTTGTTTCTGAGTTTGAAAACCACAGAAGTTGTTTTACAAGGTTTTTAACATTAAGTGTGTGTTTATGGCTCTAACAACAGCCCTGTAAAACATGTTTATGCCATTGAATTCAAGCTTGTCTTATTGCCTTGTTTTTTTTTCCAACCAGTTTTTATGCAACTAATTGTGTTGTACAAATACGACACCTGCCATACTATAAAATGCAACAGCTGGGAGGAGTTCTATGAGTATCCTCGCATACTGTTGCGTGCCGTCTGTGAGAACATAAATTGTACAGTTTAAATAAACCTAACCGATGTGTATTAATGATTCTTTCTGAGTTAAAAAAAAATACACTGAAATCTGTTTATAAACTTGCCAACAGTGAGTACATGTTTGAAAGTTTTGCATTTCAAGAACTATTCTGGATCCAACCTGAGGCATGAACTTGAAGGTGAAAGCATTTCCTTTAGTCACATCTTTGAAAGAAAACTGTAAGAATGTTGGAGCTGCATGTCCGTGTTTCATGGAAGGTAATTTGTACCCCCTCCTGGCAGTGACTGAAGACATTTCGGAACTAAATTGTCATCAATAGACAAATCCCAACAGGTGATAAGAGATACTAAAACATTATTCAAGTTTTCTAAATCAAAAAGATAAATCCTAACTTGTGACTAATCCTGGTAACTCCTGGACTAATTCATATATCAATCTTCAAAGCACTAATTATTAAGTAATGCTAAGCTGAATTTGTATGAGCTTTATTCAAGTATTTAAATGTACAAACCTTAAAAACATTTAAATAAACTACAAAATTACAGTGAATCTGTGAAAGATGCAAGTGGTACTCAGTCACTCTTTTCTTGCTTCTCAAACTCCTTTGCCACTGATTAAGACTGTTTGTGCACTGGATTTGGGTTTTGTATTTTTGTGTGTTTTTTGGCTTTATTAACTGCTTTTTGGACTGTGTATAGCAATTCGCTATTGTTTTGCCTAAACTGTTTAGAGGAGCTCAGATTTACAACTGAGCAAATTGACTAATTACTAAAAAGCCTTCATACTTTATAACCCACTTGGTTGTTTTTTCTAATACAAGTTGTATAATTACAACGTTGAATGAAAAATGCTCAATTTGTAAACTTAATGCTGGGCTGTAACAGTGAGACCACACAATCTAAAATATGACAAAATTGAGGATAAGAGTTTTATGATGCAGATTTTTTTTCTCTATGATCTTTCATGAGTTTTATTAAGAGGGGGGAAAACTGACTAGCACATTAATGGTTGAGAGATTCACACAGAGGACGCCGTATTTGAACTCTTGATAAACAACATCCTAAATATCTTGGTTTTCGCATCCTTTCCCTTTCAACTTGCAGACTGAGACCTCAAGGGAAAATGATTAGAGCTGCAACTAAAAGGGCAGCTTTAACTCATTCTTTGTTTGTTTGATATTTAGAATATTATCAAATAATCTGGGCACCTCAAATGTGCGCAGATTTGCACACACAAACAAATAGTATGGACTTTGTCAGTAAAAACTGACAATTCCATGGTGCCAAAAAGGTCTCTAATCCTCTGAAAATAGCAACCAATGTAGAGTGGATGGAAGGCTAATACTGACGCCAAAATAATAGAGAGTTTCCGTGATAATGAGTGGCAGGAGATAAAAGGAGGAAGAGAGGGAATAATATGCATATTATCTGTACTTTGGAGATGTGGCAAGATTTTGAAATGGTTCCAATAATCGTGAGTAGCAAACAAAGATCCACTACTTTCTTGATAATGTTTTGCCATAATCACCATTATTTTAAACATAAAGTCAGTACCAACACATGACAAATGTCATCTCAGGACACAGAGAAAACAACATAACATGTTCAAATCAAATCTAATCACATCCAGTCCTGTTCAAACTAATTCTTTCCAATTCAGTACAAACATAATTAAAATTAATATACTCAGACTGAGAATCATTGCATACAGTCCAGTTCAACCTTAATTCAAAGCCATGTGCACTTGACTACAAGTTGGACAGTACATCACAAATGGTACAGTATTTTTTTTTTTTTTTTTTTTTTTTTTTTAATCATTCCTATAATGCCTTCATCACATTCATTTGTCAAGCACAGTTACATCCCAATATAAAGTGATGTAAAAAAAGTGTTGGTCCCCTTAAAGATTTCTGCTGTTTTTGCTTTTTTTTGTCATACTTAAATGTTTCATATGATTAAATGAATTTTAATATTGATTCAAGATAACCTGAGCAAATACAGAAACGGTTTTCAGCTGATGAATGATTGCATTCATTAAGGTAAAAAGCTATCTAAACCACCTGGTCCTCTCAGAAGAAGTAATTATCCCTTAAAGAACTCCTTGTGTCACTCTTAGCAGCAACAACTAACATGAAAAGTTTACGACAAGTGGGAATGATTCTTAAACATCACCACTCAGTAGTTTTGTCCCATTCTCCAAAGCAGTAATGTTTTACTTCAGCAATATTGGAGGGTTTTTGAGTATGAATGACTTGTTTAAGGTCGTACTACAGTATCTGTTTGGATTTAGATCCAGACTTTGGCCAGGCCACTGCAAAACTTCCATTTTGTTAATTTATTTAATACATTGAGTTTTTCTGTGACAGTTTCTGGACAAGAACATAGAGAAATTTCCTTTAAAATTCTTCTTTTAAACTTAAAATAAAAAAAATATCATTATAATAAGAATTATGATCTATTGTTTGATGATAATAGTAGTTAAGATGAATAATTTTTTGCGTTTGGATTTTTTTTTTCACCATTGCCATTTCCATGAAAGTATAAACATATTTTAATACATCTGAAAATATGTAGCATATCTGATAATGCATAAGCTTTATTTTTAGCACAGTATTTGTATTTGTCAGGCTCTGATTGTGTGCAGTGCCAAAAAGGCCATCCCCATCTTTGAGCTAATGTAATCAATGTGTTTCTATGCTTGTATACTGTCATGTAGAACATCAGAACAAATCCAGTCACTAAGAGAAGCCTGCATTAGAGTGACTTTTAGTGGTGCTATTTTGGCGGGGTTTTGTTTCGGATAGGTGTTCGCAGACTGTCCATTACACAAAGTGCTGCTATTTTGCACCAGATTCCATGTCATCAAAGGTACTAAGAAATGGTGTAAATCTGCTCATGCGCATGCATACGTACACAGTGGGTGCGCACACACGTGGAATAATAGCACTCTTATCTCCCTATAATTTAACACAACTATTCTCTATAGCTCTGACCCTCATAGTCCACCACTATAAAAATACAGTCACAGCATCCAGTGATTCATCTAATCTTTTTCCATTCTTATGCCATGCTGTAATGAAATTCTCTTTGTTATACCAGACATTCTTCTACCTTTTTACTTAAGACAATTATAAATGCTCCTTGTGATGGAAGTAATATGATAGCAAACACAGAAGACTTGGGATGATTTTTCTTGTGTTTCTAACCTGAGTCTCCGACATGACGTAGAGGTAGTGGTGATCAGAGGAGAAGGCCATATCTCTCAAGATGGGTCCATTCTCAACAGCTTGAACAGTCTCATACTGAAGGGCACGAGAGGAACCATCTACCCGGATCTGAAAAACCCCAAGCACAAAACAAGATTGGCATTTTCAAATCAATTTTTGTCAGTATTCCTTCATTAATATCAAACATTGCCTCCACTCCATTTATTAATATGTTAGTCAAAAATCGCAAAAAAATAAAAAAAATAGTTACAAGCAACAAAATAATTACTTTTATTGTATTTCTCAAAGTCATGTTTGTCATGTCAAGTTTGATGGTATTATTAGTAATACTTGTTTAGTACAAACCACAGTGACATTTTCCAACACACTAGCTTTTAGAGCTGCTTCATAAAACTACATCTTTCTCAATCATAGTTTGAGTCATTCCAAAGCAATCATGGTAATATGGCATCTGGGCAAGAGGTGTGTTCCGTGAATCCCCAGGCAGGTTTATTCAGCAGAAAAAGGATGGAATTGCCTCTTTGCACACTCATGATGTGATGGAAATGGTCTGAGCGGTGCCAGGACATCTGCTTATAAACCCTGTCTCTCACATACACACGCTCAAACTATGTTCCATTCTAAACCTGGTCCTCTGCTGCTAATTTGGCAGAAAGATGCAGTTCTGTCACATACCAACGCTAGCAGCCTTTCACTCTCTATAGAATAAACATTCATGCACACACACACACAGGTCTTTATGGACTTACAGACAAGTGTAAGGCAAGTCTTATTAAAGTTGTAATGACTCTTGGTGGTTCTTTGTGCCCTTCAGTCTAAAGTGTTTGCAGGTAACAGGCAAAAACAGGAGATAATTGGACAGGAAGCAGATGGTCGACCAGGCAGGTGAGTCACTTCATACTTAATTATAATAAGATTATGACAACAAACTCTCTGTGTTCCCTCTCCCTGCATTAAACGAAAACAAACAAACAAACAAAAAAAACTGGCACCAAGGAAGCTGAAGTTTTAAAGACCCTGGAGCTGTTAATAACCTGTGCAGTCCTTTTTTTTTTTTTTTTTTTTTTTTTTTTTTTTTTTTTTTTTTTTTTTTTTTTTTTTTTTTTTTTTTATTTTATTTTATTTTATTTTTTTTAGGAGGAAGGTGGAAAATGTAAGAATATAAAAATATTTACTATTCTGCATCTCCCAAAGCTTTATTCCTTTCCACATATACATTGCAGAGATTATCTGAACTGGTTGATAACTGATTTTTAGCTTAAATAACCAGAATGAAACTCAAAAATCTAATAATTTTCTAATCAACAAATGCACAATACGTAAGCGCTACCATTTTATATTAAAAATAATTCATTTCTGTGTGGATGCTGTAACTGTGAGGAAAAAAGACTAAGTTAGCTATTATTATTGTCAGTGAGGTGTTAAAGGAAGCAGTGATGAAAGAGGTTTTATAAAAGGAAACTTTTCTCAAGACATGTCTGCAGATCTTTTGGGTTGCAAGAGAGAGACTTTCAGCAAATATTAGGAAGGCTAAATGGAGTACATGAGAGTTGCTTTGTTTAATCCTTTTCAGCTTTCCTCTGTCTGCCATGGAAAATGTAACTCTTTGCACCCCTTTATGGATCCCAGTGCTAAGGCAAGAGGCCAATGTTTTAGTAAGGCTAGTCGTGTGACAACTGTAATCTCTAATACAATATGAAAAGACAGTTTAAAATGTCAACTCTAATTTTTCGTTTTGTTTTAACATTGTAAAACCCAGTTTTACATCAACTGTGATCTTACACACGTGTGACAATGCCTCTGCTCTTAATGGAAATAATTAATGACCAATTACAATAGGCAAAAGGGCAGCGTTATCAGGTCAAGACTTTACAGAAACTAGTGACTGCAAACCAGCCACAAAATCTGGAGTGCTGCATTTCTAACAATTAGCCTTTTGTTTATATTAGACTGTCTGTTGATCCATTATATAACAAACTGGAAAAACTATGAGCAAGTTAGATACCGTCCTGCTGTTCCCTCAAATATCCAATTTCACAACATGACATTTCTTCAAACAAGCACCATCTTTCACCCTGATGATTCCACCCATGTCTGCCTTCTTGTTTGTTTCTCAGCCGTCCCCCCCGCCATGCCTCCTGCTCGAAGGAGGTAGTGACCTTGATCACAAAGAACCTTAAGTTTTGTTTTATCAAAGCCTGACACACTTCCACTGGGAGTCATTGTATGGACTTGGGTCAGCTGAACAGAAAAGAACAGAAGGCAGATAGGCGAGGGAAAGAAGAGAAGGAAGCAAGAAGAAAGAAACTATTACACGAGCTAAAGCCAGATTCAGCAGGTGGGGTTATCTAATCTGGCCTATTAGGTGAGTTCATTTTAGGTGCATATGCCCACAGAACACTGCATGTGAGTGCATGTGCATTCAGTGAAAGATGAGTGTATCATATTACTCCCAGTGTGAATGACCAAGTGCTGAGTTGCATAGAGTTTAAGGGGTGACAGTCTATAGCAGTGGCTAAGTATAGAGTTTTATTGTATTGGGACAGATCCACAGTCACCAGGGAGGAGAGAGGCTTCAATGGGAAGCTCCTGTATATCATCCCTAGATCTGACCACCAACAAAACAAACAAGCCACCAGGGAGAGAACCGCATGTCCACAAGCATGCAATACTGTTAAGTTAAGTCACAATGGGACTAAAGGAGAGCACGCAAAGGAGAGCCACTGATTTGAATTCAAGACTGTCAGACTTTGTTGCCAAACCTGTAGTTCATATCAAGTATTTTTTGACCATTTGACACATTCCACAACTGCAACTATACCTATAAAGCTTCTGGCTTAATCCATAAAAAGTTTTTTTTTTTAATTTTTTTAACACAACTTAAAATATACTACATTACTACACATAATATTACATGATATAGCATTGCATTTGTATTTATCCCTGTTTACTCTGATACCATTAACTAAAATCCAGTGCAGCCAACTGTTATCACAAGTCACCTAATTAGTAAATTGAGTCTGCCTGCATGCAATTTAATCCTTAAAGGTTTGTTAAACATGATTAGTGAATAATGTCCCAAGCTTTGCAAACTAAAATTATGTTGCAACTGCAAACCTACCAGGATAGACCAGGCATGTATAGTGCATTAATTAGAAAAACAGCCAAGAATTGCAACAACAAAAGAGGGCCAAGAAGAAAGAAGAAGATGGTGCTTTTTGGTGTATAATCATAATGCTATGTGGTTGAAAACTGACACTGCTCATCCCCCTTAACACACTATTTCCACTGTGAAACATGGTGGTGGCACCATCACGCTGTCAGTCAGACCTACAAGGAAATTGTTTATATCCAAAGCACAATCATGTAGCAGAATGCCCCAGTCAAAGTCCAGACCTAAATACTACTTAGAAACTGTGGCAAAACCTGAAAATTGCTGTTCACAAATATTCTTTATCCAATCTGACTGAGCTTTACTACTTTGAAGAGTAATTGGAAAAAATATCTATATGTACAAAGCTGGCAGAGATATTCTAAAAAAGACCTGAAGCTGTAATTGCAGCAAAAGTTGGTTCCACAAATGGGTGATTCGAAGGGGCTGAATACCACACCACACCACGTTATGCATATTGGTGTAATTTTAAAAAATTGTAAAAAGTTTGATGGATGAGAATACTTTGTAAAGCCCTGTAGAAAGCCCCTTGATAGGTGATAAAATGAAATAACACCCCTAATCCTGGACTCATCATCAAAAACATCAACTATTAATACAGACTCTCTTAATTTCTCATCAGTTGAAAATCATTAAGGCAGCTCAGTTGTGCTAGCCAATATTATCTGATTCCTTTTCAACAGTAATAAAGTGGATTAGCTGCTCTATGCTAAATGGATTACAATGCTAATCTGCGCTATCACATTAGCACAGCCCAAAAGACAGTCACTTCTAGGCAGATCTGCTTTTGCCTTAGTATACCCTAAGTCAAAAAGTCAAACAACATACATTATTCAGGCAGTGGAAGGTACAGAAAAGCTCACTCTCAAAAATGCTCACACAGACTCCAGCTCACAGCTTTTCTGATTGCTGATTAAGGACAGTAACTGGCAGGGCACTCAGAATTTCCAGAGGGTTAAAACAATCAAAAGTAAATGATATTTCTTCATTTCTAAATCTTTTTAAGAGGAATCAATAAAAGACATGCTATCAATGCTTAAACAAAGTAATGCCTCCTACAAGGGACTAATTTGGACATGAACTGCATCCCCTAGTGGAAAAGATAGGTTACTGCAAGCACAATCAACAAGCAGGAAAAGACAGCAGGCTCTGCTGTTATAAAGCACAATAGAAGAAAAAAAAAACTGTCCTTTTTAAATGAAGTATTTTATTGCAGGTTTTTACAGCAGTTAAATTCTTCAAAGATCATCTAATACTTTTTAGATTTAATCGTTTATATAAATACTTAAATGCAGCATGGATTTAGCAAAAGTTCAACTCGAACTATGATATGAGGATATAATAAGAAATATTATTTAGCAATGAAAGTGCAGTAATAAATAACTGCTCTCAGTCTATAAAAAAAGAATTTTCCCAGAGCCATCTTCATCTCTTTATGGGGTAACCAGAAGGTGGGATGCATACAGGGAAGCCATTTTAGTGAGCCAGCTCTAGGGTTATCCCCACTCAGTTTGCTCCTGTTGACAATGTATACCACAAAAACACAAACTGTTTGGTACTTCCTTCCACTCTGCCTGCAATTTGGCAGTAGAAAAAACAGATTGCCCTGCTTTGTGTATATGGATAGAAAAATGTGCCAAACTGCTAAAGTAAAATAAATAGAATAAACTGAGAAAGACTCAGACATGTAAACATATGACATGAATTAACAATTTAAAAGTTGAAGACTGTTCTTATGTCTAAACACAGATTGTTTTGTGATTCTTTAGATTAATAGAAACCAGAAATACACTATCAGTAATGTTGCCCCCCTGAAACTCTTATCTATTGAAAATTGCTCTATGAAATTTTACCTCTTCCCAAACATCTCTGAACTTGTATTCATTTTGGGTAATTTGGATGAACTGCAGAACCACTATGTAAAAGCTACTTCAGTATTTTATAGTTTTTTATAATAGACATTTGGATTAAGTTTGAGTTGCTATGAAAGGCTATCAGATTAAATAGACTTTATTGGAAAGTTGGTAAAAGAAAAGGACAGTTGGCATTATAGTCATTATGACAAAAGAAGAAGATCAGAAAGGTTGCTTTTAGAAGGATGGTGCTTTAAATCCTTATTTAGTTGGAAACACGTGCTATCTTCATCATTATTATGAGAAGGGCTTCACAGCTGAGGACATTGTTGCTAATAGAACAGAACCCAAATCAACCATTTATCAAAACATCATAAACTTTAAGCAGAGAGGTTCAGTAGCTGCAAATAAAACTTAAGAAGTCTAAGAAAGTGGACTAAGTGCTAGGACCATCTCCTAAAGAGGGTTCAGCTAAAGGAGTCGGTTGCCACCAGTGTAGTTTGCTCACCAATAGCAGCAAATGTGTGAGTGTTTGTGCACACACAGTGAGGCTGAGGCTCTTGGACGCTGGCCTGTGTCAAGAAAGTGCAACAGACAAACCACTCCTATCAAGGACAGACTGACATTAGGCAAGAAGTACCACTATTGGACAGCAGAAGGCTGCAATAAAGTTATTTTCTTAGATGAATCAGAGAGTTTCTTTAAACTAGGAAATCTGGAAAAAGAACTGTCTGAACAAGAAAAGGTGAAACCTACAATTAGTGCTGTGTCATACTACTGACCGTGACACATCAGCACACCATTTATGTGTGGGGTTGCCTCTAGTCTTAGGAAGTGGTCACAATTTCCACAGCAGATGAATAAACCGATACTTTGCTCAGACTATGACCCAGAAGATGATACAAACGATACCTACAACTTCTCAATTTAAAAAATACTGCATTATTCCAGATTCAAATTTTTGGATTTTCCTTTTATTGTTAGCCTATTGTGGATATTTGACAACAAAACATTACCTTTTAACTGATTGAATTGTAATCTGGTTTTTGAAAATTGAGGTATCAAAAACTAAGATGGAAAACCAAATATTTTTCCATACTCATTTTTTGTCATATTTACCCAAACCTGAGTATGAGCAATCCATAAAAGCTTTGAAAAAGAAAGCTCAATATAAATATTTAGGCTTTGCATAAAATTGAAGTATTTCCCAAGGAAAGGCCATAGAAATGTTTAAAAATGTTTACTGAAATTCAGTGTGCTTTAGAAATATTTACCAAGGAGATCTAAGACTAAAGAAGTAAAGATTATGAAAAACAAAATTCCTATCAGTGTCAAACATTTGGCCACAACTGTGTATAAACTCGAATTAACCTACAGATGAGATCCAGCATCAACTACTGCTAGGGCTCAAAAGAGAAACAGAAAACTAAAATGCTCACTTTCAATGTAATATAAGCGATACAGCCAAAACAACTTTAACAAAGAAATGTTGAAAGTTGTAAACAGCCTGTAATTGAGAAAAATTTTGTGCTTCTGATTGAGGTTGGTGATAGACAGTACAGAACTCTGCCCTTGACTGGTATGTCATGGATTTTGAAGCAGCAAAAGGAAGACTTGTCACACAGAGCTGCAGTCGGTTGAGCATGGCACACATACTAACACGGTGTAGCTGGAACACACACCATGACCAAAATGTGGGTAAAGGAAGCCAGAATAAGCTGCTGACTAAAGTATCACTGGTTTGACATACACAGTGAGGTGAGTGGGCTGGAGCAGAATGTCATCCAAAGTCATGGGGCATGCTGGGAAACTGGAATTTCACAATAGTTAGGTGAGAAATTTCATTAATCCTCTAAAACAAACTCCAGGGCAAAATTCAAGCTTTATGCTATTCCTGCAGCTGAGAAGAGTCATCTCTTCTTTTTGTAATTCCAAGAGTTTAAATAATTTTCCAGCATGGGTATTAACTACTGTTAACGCCAAATTTTGGTTACCTTAATGCTGCAGTACTTACAGCTGTGCACAAGCTTTTTGCTAGTAACACTGTCATCCACTGAGAGAACTGAAAAACAAAGAATGGTCTATATCAATTGCGACATACAGTGGAGCAACAAAGTATTTAGTCAGTCACTGATTGTGCAAGTTCTCCTACTTAGAAAGATGAGAGGTCTGTAATTCTCATCATAGGTACACTTCAACTATGAGAGGCAAAATGACAAAAAATAATCCAGGATATCATATTATAAAATGTTTAATAAATTTATTTGTAAATTATGGTGAAAAATAAGTATTTGGTCAATAACAAAAGTTCAACTCAATACTTTGTAACATAACCTTTGTTGGCAATGAGAGGTCAAACGTTTCCTGTAAGTCTTCACCAGGTTTGGACACACTGTAGCTGGTATTTTGGCCCATTCCTCCATGCAGATCTCTTCTAGAGCAGTGATGTTTTGGGCTGTCACTGGGTAACATGGACTTTCAACTCCCTCCACAAATTTTCTATGGGGTTGAGGTCTGGAGACTGGCTAGGCCACTCCAGGACCTTGAAATGCTCTTTACAGAGCCACTCTTTTGTTGCCCAAAGTGGTGTGTTTGGGATCATTGTCATGCTGAAAGAACTAGCCATGTTCCATCTTCAACACTCTCACTGATGGAAGCAGGTTTTGGCTTAAATCTCACAATACATCGCCCCGTTCATTCTTCCTTTAACACGGATCAGTCGTCCTGTCCCCTTTGCAGAAAAACAGCCCCAAAGCATGATATTTCCACCCCCATGTCTCACAGTAGGTGTTCTTGGGATGCAACTCAGCATTCTTCTGAGCATTCCAAACACGACAAGTTGAGTTTTTACCAAAAAGTTCTATTTTGGTTTCATCTGACCACATGACATCCTCCCAATCTTCTGGATCATTCATATGCTCTGTGGCAAACTTCAGACGGGCCTGGACATGTACTGGCTTAAGCAGGGGGACACATCTAGCACTGCATGATTTGAGTCTCTCTCGGCATAGTGCATTATTGATTATAGCCTTTGTTACTTTGGTCCCAGCTCTCTGCAGGTCATTCATCAGGTTCCTCCATGTAGTTCTGGGATTTTTGCTCACCGTTTTCATGATCATTTTGATCCCATGGTATGAGATCTTGCGTGGGATCAGTGGTCTTGTATGTCTTCCATTTTAATACAATTGCTCCCACAGTTGATTTATTCACACCAACCTGTTTCCCAGCCTTATGTAGGTCTACAATTTTCTTCCTGGTGTCCTTTGACAGCTCTTTGGTCTTAGCCATGGTTGAGTTTGGAGTCTGACTGTTTGAGGCTGTGGACAGGTGCCTTTTATACAGATAACTGGGTCAGACAGGTCCCATTAATACAGGTAACAAGTGGAGAACAGAAAAGCTTCTTAAAGAAGAAGTTACAGGTCTGTGAGAGCGAGAAATCTTGCTTGTTTGTAGGTGACCAAATACTTACTTTCTACCATAATTTACAAATTCATTAAAAATCCTACAATGTGATTTCCTGTTTTTTTTTTCTTTTTGCCTCTCATAGTTGAAGTGTACCTATGATGAGAATTAGAGACCTCTCTCATCTTTCTAAGTAGGAGAACTTACACAATCAGAGGCTGAATACTTTTTTACCCCACTGTATACAACAGGAATGCTTTGTATTTTTAAACCATTTGCAGATCAGAAATGCTAATAAGATAAAATCACAAATGTTACCAATGACCAAAACCTGATTTTAATAACCACAGTTAAACATAGTTGAAAAAAATCCATGCTTGTTTTCATCTATTGTACTTTTCTATACTTTCACGCATTACAACCACAGACTTTAATGTATTTTTATTGGAATTTCATGTAATGGCCCAAAGCAAAGTAGCACATAGTGCTTCAAGAAAAAATTCAATTTTTCTTTCATTAAAAAAGAAAAGTATAAGTGTGGAGAGTTCTTGTATTTAGCCCTCTTTAATCTGATATGCCTCAATGAAATCCCAGGCAACCAATTACTTTCAGAAGTCACCCAGTTACTAGAGAGTCCATCTATGTCCAATCTAATTGAACTTTTTGACTTTCATTAAAAATGCTAACACCCTGAACAAAACCTACTCCCCTTAAAAACAGGGTGGTGGCAGTATTATATTGTGGGAATGCTTCACTTCAGCAGGAATTGGGAAGCTGTCAGAGTTCATGGAAGGTGGATGATGCCAAATACAGGGTAATACTTGAAGAAAGTGTGTTTAAGGCTGTAAAAGACTTGAGACTATCAAGTATCAACTCAGTGGAGACAAAGGCAAATGTCTACCACACTTTTCAGATTTTTGTATACGATTTTATAATTATACACTATTTTGTGCTGTGACAAAATGTTGCAAAGTTCTCTGGATGTGAATATTTTTGCAGAGCACTGTATATTTTGGTGGTTTCTTGTGGTTTTGTTTTTAAGGTCACAAGTCTAAACTCATTCAAGATATCAAACCTTTCAGTCCAGGAGCACATGTCAAAACACTATGTAACCCAACCTCTCACACATGGTCAGGTTTCCATCCTCTGAATAGCCAAACCAGAATGTTAGCAAGTCAACCATGCAAGGCAGGACATGCATTAAAAGCTTAGAAAGACACACTGCCAGATTTACAGAGACAATGGAGAAGAACATTTACTGTAAAAAGAGACGGGCAGAAAAGAAACAACACATCGTCACTAAATCATGCCAATATGTCTCTCCACGCATTGTCTTCACACAGACAGCATTACAATGGTGCCTGTCTGGCTACCCAAATCTGTTCAGCTCACTGAAACATATGGTACAGTGAAGGGAAAGGGTGTGCAGAAGCTGACTGGCTTCATCTGCTAATGCCAATCAATGACAGAGCAAACTCCTCTCCTTTATTAACACCTTGTCTTTCACACAAGATATACTGATGCAAGATGTATGTGGGGGTAGCTGGTTTAACATTAATCTGTGGGTATCAATGAGGACATGGCACATTAACATTGGGTGCCAGGGTAGGGTAACACTGTTCAAGTAACTAATCACATTTCATTCTCTATTCATTGCCAAGAGTATAACTGATAAACAAGTTTTTAATCTGAGAAAAAAAATGAATAAGGCATCAAATCTGTTCAATTTCTGAAACAAGCAGTCAGTGTGACACATGGATGATAAATTTCAGGGTTATGTCTCCACCTACATTGTCTCTTTGTGTAATATTTCACATTTAATGAGTAGCCTTCATCTGGGAGCTATCCAAAAAAGACAACACTGAGCTGATGCTTTACCGCTTTCCGTTTTAGGAGTTAAATATTCATTCAGCTCATTAAATGTACTTTTAAGATCACCCTTCTTTCTGTCTTCCTTTCCTTTTGACTCAACGCAGACCCTCTCTCTCTGTAGGAGGGGGAATGAGCAAAAAAACCCACAGAGTGGAAGTCAACTCATTCAATGCCTTAATTCTCAACTCTGTTTTATATTTGCAATTAGGCATATCTGCTGCACAGCAGGATTTTAATTAACGTCTTTCTCCTGACGCGTATACTATGAGGAAGGTGCTTTGTTGGTGCAAATCAAGGAAATGTCATTGTTAGCAGGGAACTTCAGAGATTCATATTGTCACTTCCTCTAAGCTGTGTAAGAATACGACCTGCTCAATGTCCTGCCTGTTGAGTTTTACTGAGGCAACTTGTTTTTTTTTCCCCATCACAAGTAAAAACTGTAAGGAAAGGAAACCCAAAATATATTACAGCTGAATAAAATGTAATACAGGAAAGGGAAATCTATCCAGTTAAAACCAGAAGTTTACATATATACCAAATTAAGAGACATTCAGCTTTTTTCCCCTCACTGTCTGAAATCAGACCAAACTTCTCTTGTTGTAGGTCAATTACAATTACTAATATTACTTTAGTTGCTAAATGCCTCGATAATGAGTGAAAGAATATGTCAGAGATTTATATATTAATGTTTCCAAATCAAAAGTTTATCAACAGAATGTCTATCTCTATAAACAATGAGGGAAAGCACAGATGATGATGTCATGGCTTTGGAAACTTATGATAGGTTAACTGACACATCTGAGTTAATTGGAGGCACATCAACGGATGTATTTTAAGGCCACAGCTCAAACACACTGCTTTGTTTGACAAGGTGGGAAACTCAAATGATATTAGTCAAGATATCAGGATGAGAATTGTGGAGCTGCACAAGTCTGGTTCATCTTTGGGAAGATTTTGGCTGAAGCTGGTAAGACAGTATCATAATCCATAGTGATGGAAAATGCACTGTATCGACATGGGCTGAAAGGCCACCCAGTGAGGAGGATGCCAACACTCCAAAAGAAACACAAAAAAGCCAGAATGCAGTTTGCAAATGCACTCAGGGACAAAGATCTTCATTTCTGGAGACATGCCCTGAAGTCTGATGAAACTAAAGTTGAACTGTTTTGGTCATAATGACCATCATTGCATCTGGAGGAAAAAGGCCCATTGAAGGTGTGCTTGTAAGCCTGGGAACACCATCCCAACTGTGAGGTATGGATGTGACAGCACCATGTTGTGGTGCTGTTTTGCTGCAGGAGGAATTGGTACACTTCATAAAATAGAAGGCATTATGAAGAAGGAACATTTCTTGTAAATATTTTAGAATACTGTGGCATTTAGCAAACAGAAATAACTTCTGTTATTTTAACTGACCTAAAACAAGAGAAATTTGGTCTCATTTAATTTCAGACAGTAAAGAAAATGTATATGTCTTTTTAATTCAGTGTATGTAAACACCTGGTTTAATCTGCAAGTTGTAAATTCATTGTAAACAGATTTTTTTCTTTCAAAAATCAAAGACTAGATGCCAATGGTGTGGGAAAATGTGTTATGACCTGATAAAACCAAACTTGGATTTTGGAAGCATTGTGGCAGCATCATACTGTTGGGTGACTTTTTTTAGATGAAACTGTATTTTTTTGTCACGGTAGATATAATTATCAACAGTTCCAGTTATCAGTCAGTTTTGAGTGAAAACCATCAGGTTTCTGTGACAATGCTGAAAGATTTATTTTTAGCATCACAGTGAACTGAAGCGTACAACCAAATGAGCAAAATAATCGTAACAGATGTCTTGAAAGGTGGTAGGCAGAGTCTAGAACAAAAACTGATAGAAAACCTGTGGGGTGTCTTCATGAGGGCTGTGGAAAAGTCCTCATAGCTTGACTGATTTTATGAATGTTTGAAAGGTAGAATGGACAAATATCCCTGAGTCAAGATCTGACATGGTGAAGACAGCAAATGAAGAAGACTGAATTTCTATAGTAGAATCAAAGCTAGTTAAACTAATAGTTAGTTTCAAGGTGTGAACCTTTATACAACCTGGTTATTGCTCCTTATTTTTATTTATTTATTTATTTATTTTTACATTTTTCAAGTTTAAAGTTAATTATTTTACATCACAAATACCTGTCAATTTAAACATGGGCCTGTACACTTTTAAAGGACAAATTAAAAGTGAATTTTTCTTTCTGCTGGTACCAATACAATAAACATTTATCACAGGTACCACACATGTGATCTGATGTTATATCAGACAACACTGTGATTGGACCCCTGGCTCAGTGACTGACCATTGTTGCATTGAAGGTGTGCTACCCATTAGCTTGCAGCTCCAAGCAACCTACTAATAAAATCTTATCCCCTGCTGAGAGATGAACAGAAAAAGCAACAGGAGAGGAGAAGGACAAGAATGTTATTGTGAAAGATGATGGTGTTGATCGTGAAAAGGGGACAAGTGTCTGGAGGCTTCCTAGCTCATTTCTCCCCCCTGTACTGCTTTCCTTCCTCAATCTCCCCTACGGCTGTAAAGGATGAGTGACAGGTCTCCCTGCTATCATTGCCGTCACTGCTGATCTGCCTTAGAGTGGTGTGACCAAGTGGGGAGGGATGAGAGGGGCACACAGTGCAACTTTTGTTAGTCATTTCTTTTAAACAGTTCTCTTGCTCTTTCTCTCAGTCGCATCGTTTGAGTTAGTCTGAAATAGCTGTAGGCTTAAAGCCAGTTCAATCTGGAGAACATCTGTGACCTGTGGTCTGCTGGCTGTCAGCTCTGTCACTATCATTGACTTTTTTCTTGTGTTATGACAGGAAGCTTTGTTTCTTTTGCTAAATTACTAAGTTTATTTCCTCTGTTGCATCTAAAATAATATTTCTCCACCACTGTTTTAACTGAGCACATGTTCATGCCACAAACCCTTCAAACTCTCTTCTGTCTAAAATGTTTTCCAATTAATTTATCTGGAAATTTATTGGTATAAAGTATAAACCAAATTCTCCATGATGTTGTCATAAGCTAGTCCATCTTCTGTTTTATTCCCCTCCCATTCACCTTTTTATTTATTAAAGTGCTGCTTTATATTTCAGTCCACTGATTTTTTTTTTATTTTTGTAATTCTCACTCGTCACAAACAGTTCCTGTTTTAGTAAGTCCCACTGAAGCTAAAGACTGGGCCTCAAAGACCCACAGAGGAAGCAGCAGCATAATTTGATGGGATAGCACCACCTGGGTCTGTATTAGTGCTGAAACCTGGTGACAGACCTACGTAGTGGAGGGTACCCCATTATATTTAGTGACCAGGGGCACTTTTGAGCCACAGTTTAATGGAGTCAACATGCTCCCAAGTCCAGGGAGGGCACCAAATGAGGCAATCACATCAAGCTTTTCAAGGTACACATCAAGACACAGAGTCTGAGCGGTGGAGCCAGTACATCATGCGGTTCAATTTGGTTTCTATAGGTACAGTACTGCATGAATGTACATACATCAGATATCATGTCACAGTCCTGACGAAGCACATAAGAAGTGACAGAGAAATGACTATTTGAAATATACGGTATTGGTTAAGTTACTACAAGATAAAAAAAGTTGGGCATAGTACAGTAAAAAGCCAGCAAGGTTTCATCTTGGCAAAGAAAACAGCAGTGTGCAAAAAGGAAAACATTCATCAGAGATAAATATTTTTCACTAAACCAAATGTATTGCTGAATTAGTGTTTTTACAACCCACTTGAGCCTGGGATATTGCTGCTGTGCTGGAAAAACCAATGTCACCTTATCAGTACATGGAATCGAACGGACACCCTTCAAATTCTTCATATGTCAAGCTGGACAGCAAATGCATCAGTAATGTTTCAGCTCATGTCATAACAATATGTCACCATTCCAGTATTAGTCATTTTAGGACCAGTGACTCAGGGTACCCACGCCTAATTCTCCTTAATTTCTTCAACTCAGAGTATTTCTGTTATCGTGCATTCTCTACTCTTGCTTTATGAAGGATAAACACTAATCACTTCGGCACTTTTTTAGGCATAGGAACAGCATATTGTAAAATCTTGGCTGTTTTGAAGTTTTTAAAATACTTTGATATATCCTGATATAGATACCCAACATTATTTGTATTTTTTTTGCAAAACTACCCATTTTTTGCTACAAAAATAAATGCTCCTTAATTGTTGCAACTACTTTATATATTATTTTGAATATTTGTCTTTCAGGATAACTAGTTGCAATATGCAACTTGATCTTTTGCCTAAAATGTCAGAAGACTGCTTCCTAAATCATTGCCTACTTTCCTTATCCAACTGGCATGCAGCCTGCGGATGCAGGAGCTTTCCAATCAAAAATTCAGTCCAAAATGTAGTGAGCATATGTGCAGGGAGGCATATTTGGGGAGCTTGTGTTGCACAAGCAAATGAAGTAGACCTACTGCCCAATGCAATGTACACACACTGCTATCATTCATATGCACACCTCCAAGGTTAAACTACTTTTAAAAGGTCTGAAAGGGCTTTACAACCATTTTTTGTCACCTAAATCTTTCCTCTTTAAATGTCAATCACCAATTTACCCAACCCTCCATGGTAATAAGTGTAGGATGTGTTCATTGAAAAAACCTTAGATCAATATTACACAAACAGGGTATATAGCTCTCTGAGGGAACCTTAGATGAATATGAGCTCTTCAGATAAGGGTCCACTGAAAGACTTTGATCAACACTCATTAGATCATTCCTAAACACCCCCACTGTGACCTTTAACCATCTCTGTGCAAGGTGCACAGTATACTGAACTTCACTACACCATCTGCTTCTATAAAAATCAATGAGCAGCATGTCCAACCGAGGTAGTGAAGAAAAGAAATGTTTCCATAAAGATGTCTGGGCCTGATAATGGTCTAATGACAGACTGATCAACTTAGCCCAAGGTGAAGGGATAACTCAGAACTTTTTTTGCTTTTTTTTTTTTTTTAACCAAGTCTACCTTTGTTTTACATGTTACTTTTGTTCCTCTTTTACTGCTTATTCATCTGTCCCAATTTCTCAAGTCAACGCTCATTTTCAGCTTGTTTACCAGGCCAACAGAGCAGTTCACCGACTTGAGTACAGAAATTGGTTTCCTGGGAGACAAGGACAAAAGACACAATTTTATCCTAATCCAAGTTAAAAAAAGAAGAAAAAAATGGTCCATTTTTACCTGATCGGCAACAAATGTGGAAACTCAAGAGGAGTTAGAAAGTAAGACAGAACAGAAGCTTTCTGTGTGTGCATCAGAGTGTCTGAGCAGGTGTGTGAATAATAGATGGGGAGCTGAAAGCCAGACGATGTCTGAGAGCAGACATAACTCTGGATCCCCTTACCAAACACTGTCATCAGAAAAACTCAGAAGACATTCAAATACTCTCCCACATATGCACACACTTATGTTAAAACACAGCATACGTAATCTGTCCCATGCACACAAACCACTACTTTGTGCCATTTTGTGCTCTGTTTTCAAGACAACACACCCACTGTTTGGGTCAGGTATAATCGCTAAGTCAGGTAATATGATCCAGGGATGGGAGCTTTAGGTCTTTGAGAAAAATGGGAACACTTTTTTTTTGATGAGATATTGTATTCTGCTTATGCGGTGACGACAGATAATAAAAGTAGCACACATGCACATATTAAATCTTTGGATCACTGACTCTAGCTGAAGACCACACATACACATGACTTCATAAATTATCAATGGGCTTACTTTTCAGAGCTGTGTGTGTTGGTGTGCACTTAAAATGTGAATGGAAAACATTCATTGCCTACCCTTCAGTTTTGTGTTTCGGTGATTTATGATGTCCTTTCCCAGGTTTATAATTAAATATGGAAGCACCTCACAACCAATTCCTCAGAGATAAGCAGGTGTGAATCTCTCAGATCCCTCCATATGCTCGGTGCACATGTCCATTTGTAAGTTCCTTTCTTTTGTCAAAAGGTGCTTCCTTTTTATATTTCATCTCTCTTCTTCTGCCTTTGTTCATTCACCAAATAGACTGGCATATTCTCTCCATTATACCTCCTTTCCTGCTGAAGTGAAAAATTGCATTGCTCGTGTAACATGGAGAGGGGGAGACAGAGAGGCACAGAAAAAAATAAGGCAAGAACAAGGCAAGTGGAAGGGAACACTGGGTGTAAGTAATAATGTTGCCCAGCTTTGTATATTTAGAAAGGTTAATTTTTCCACATCCTTTTATGCCAAGTGTCTCAAGATCAGTCAGAATTGTTGAAGATGATCTGTTACCAACAATTTGGCCTCATTTGATTCCTTTTCCATGTTTGGTGTGTTCCTTACATGGCTTGGGGCAAACTGCAAATTTCTTATGACATTGAAACAATAGCTTCTATCTTATAACTTTCATAAAGAGACAATAGTGGTAATAATTGTGTAAACAGATTCTCCATGCTGAGCTGTGGGTCTCTTGGGTCTCTGCAGCTTCTCTGGAGTTACCATGAGTTTATTGGCTACTTCTATGATAAATACTCTCCTTGCGATCTCATTAGTTTAGGTGGACAGCAATGTATATGTCTGCAATAGTGCAATACTTTTCCCATTTTCAGAAGATGAATTGAACAGTGCTTCATAAGAAGTACAAAGACTTGGATGTTGTCTCGTAATCTAACCTTGCTCGAAACTTCACCACAACTTTAACCCTGACCTGTCTGCTAAGTTTTTTCTTCTTCATTATGCTGTTCATCGATGTTTTATAACAAACCTGTGATGCCTTTTATTTACAAATTACAGCCAAGAGACCAAATATTATTTAGTTATTTCTGAAGGTAATTAGTTACCCTTGACTTCAAGAATATTGGCGTAAAGGGGACTTAATACAAAAACATGCAACATTTTTCTGACTGTTATTGGTTAAAATTTTGGAAATCTTTTCCTTCATCTTCATACGTATATGCCAATTTGTGCTGGTCTCACAAAAATTCCAATAAAATACACTTAAGTTTGTTTTATAAGACAACAAAACATAAAAAAGGGTATTGAATCAAAATTTAAAAGGAAAAAAAAAATATTGTATGTACCTAATAGAAACAGCTTAGTTACCTTAAGTCACATGTTTTATTTTACACTTTTGTTTTTTCTCATTCCAATCACCCCCCAGAGAGCAGCACATTTAACATATAAAACAGTTCTATTCTCATGTATGCCCATATGGAGTGCCATACCTCACCATAAATTATGCCTGGCACTATAGAATACATTCTTTCACTCCAGTGTTCTAAGCTAACCAGGAAAATACATTAAACATTTGTTTGTCACTGATGTTTACTACTTAAGAGCTTGCTTAGATATGTAATGCAATACATAATTTGTTTTAAAAGAGTTAAGCAAATGACTTCATACATGGTTGAGAACTCCACATAGCTTCTTCTCTCAATCCTTTTCAAACATGTTTCCTCTATTATGCCAATGAAGACATCCTGATATCAGCTCCTTTTCACTGCCTCTGTGGGAGCTTTTCTAAAATTAGCTCTGATTTATCAAGGGAGCACATTAGAGTTTCACGCCCATGCATTATGCGATAGCATAAAAGCAGGGTATTCTGCATGATAATAGAGGCTTCACAGTGGGAGTTAAATAACTTTATCCAATAAATAAATTAGGGTGTTGTTTCAGGATGGTTGGTTATCACCAAGACAAAGGGAACTGATAAAAACCATGTAAGCATTTTAACAAAATTAATGTTACCACTACAAATATCTTTGTGCTTGGAGGCACAAAAAATGGAAACAAACAAATTATGTACTGAACTGTAAAACAGTGAAAATATACAATTCAAGAGTCTTACAGGTCGCTGGCTGGAGGAAATCAAGACTTTGCTGGTGTGGACCACAACAAAGCATTGTGTTTGGATAGTTTCTTTTGGGTAGATTAAATCTAGAGTACATACTTTAATACTCTTGGAACACCCTATGTATGATGTTACAAGTCACATCAGGGAAAAGTTGTGCAGAAGGTTAAAGCAGGGTTAGATTTTAAAACAATAACCCACACAAGAGTGTGGTAAGACAGCAAACCTATAAAGATGCAACATTGACAAGCTGGGCAAGAAAAGTATTAATCAGAGAAGCAGCCAAGAAGCCAACAGTACCTCTGGAAGAGCTGTAGAGATCCTCAGCTCCATTGACAAGACAACTATTAGTCTTGCACTCTACAAATCTGGCCTGGAAGAGTAGCAAGAAGAAAGCTGTTAAAAGAAAGTGATAAGGAGTCCCATTTGTACTTTTACACTGCCCACAAAGGAGAGAAAGGAAACATGTGGAAGATGCTGCTGTCAGATGAGGCCAAAACGAAATGATGTACTTCAAAATAAACACCCCATCCCCATGGTGGTGGTGGTATCATGCTCTGGGATGCTTTGTTTTTTAAAACGAGAATTTTTCTTTTAACAATTATGTGCTACCTGGTGTTAGTTTATCACATAAGATCCCTATGAAATACATTAACATTAATGGTTGTAATATGACAAACTGTAAAAAGTATTTGAGGGTAGGTGTACCTCTCTAGCTGACTATATGACTCATTGGTAGTGTCTCTCAAATGTATTTATTAACATCAGTTATTCTCTGAAAAATTTGATCCCATCCAACTATCCTTCCCTTTCAAGATGTGGCATACCAAAGTATGACACGAAAAGAGACAATCTGTGTGCCACTGTGACACCAAAGCAAGCCTGAATGACAGAGGGAAAAACTGAGACAAAGAAAAGAAACAGAGAGGAACTCAGACACATCACCTGAAAAATGTTAGATAAAGATGGCTGTAAGCTGCACTAAAACTTGAAGGCAGATAAAAGTTAATTCTTTCCCAGGGAGAGACAGCGTGAGAGAGGAATCTAAGAGGATATTTGCTGAATGGGACCTGTCAGCTTGCATTGCACAGAAATCCTCTTATGCCTCAAAATTTCAATTAGGTTGGGAAGCGATTCGGTGTGGTGCGCTTCTCTCATTTTGCACAGGAAGTACAAGGTGCATGAGGTAGGATTTGTCACAGTGGAGACAGGTCTCCTCCACCTACATTATGATTCAAAGGACAAACTCGAGCAAGTGCGCGCGCACAGACACAAACTACAACAGCTCCCCCTCCAAATGCCAAAACCATTTCAAGTGACAACAGTGGTACACTTGATACTACTTCAGCGTTCAGTGAGCAGTGTTGCAATTCAGTTTGTTCCACTGTGTAGGGTCTGAAATTTCAACTCCACAGGTTTGTGTTGGGCTTCTGTCATCTGTATGACAGCCACAATTACACTATGTGCCAACCTCTTCAAAAGACAGCAACTTGCAGTAATTACAATGCTGAAAGTAACGGCAAATTTCCATGGTTTGCTTTTGGTTAATTCTTCTCTTGGTATTTCACTTTCATTTCACTTTGTTACTTTTTCCCTCAAAGTTATACACAGGCTAAAGACAACCCCTTCAAAAATATCCACTTTTAGCTTCAAAACTATGTTTTATAAAGGATCAAAATGGCATGTTTACCAGACTGATGAGCACATGACAAATTTCTGATAGAAGAGAATGCCCTTTTCTAATTTCTTTTTTTTTTTTTTTTTTTTTTTAACTGTAATTCAATAAATAAGACATTAAAATCTAAAAAAAAAAAACTAACTTTTTTTTTTTAAGCACAAATGTCTTTTACTGAAGCCAGAATTATTTTGCTTTAATCAATTGAAAAAAGGACACGAAGTCTTAATGAAAAACGAAATTAATTTGCATATACATACAAAAAACAAACAACTAAATTATTTTGGTTTGGGCAGTTAAATTATTTAAATTCAAAAGCCTAAACAGCTTGGTTAAACTTAAAAAAGTTTTATAAATATAGAATGAAGGATTCAGAGAGGCATGTGAAGAATTTAAA
The DNA here is from genome assembly GCA_014839685.1 of Anableps anableps. Taxonomy (NCBI): domain Eukaryota; kingdom Metazoa; phylum Chordata; class Actinopteri; order Cyprinodontiformes; family Anablepidae; genus Anableps; species Anableps anableps. Next base: position 10,994,834 of record CM026087.1, on the reverse strand, counting down.
GCAATATCTGGACAAGAAATTTAATTTTTGCTGTCATAATACAGTCAAAGTAAAAACTGGATAAAAATATTTGCAGAGAAGTATATCAGTAAATTAATAAACTTAAAGGGACAAGAGCTTTTGTATACTAAAAACAGTTTTATGCTCTTTTTCCAAAGTAATAGACTTTCAGAGATTATAGGAAGGATTCCCTTAATATAATGACAAATCCAATTCAAAAGTACTGCTACATGTCTCCAAGCTATAAACAGAACTTGGTAAAACTGCATTTTGTTTTGTTGCTCAACAGTAAGATTCAAATTTACATAAATTTTCCAGACATTTCCCTTTCTGCATATTTTCAAGGGTCTTCTTAAGAGTGCTCTAAAAGAAACATGCAGTCCTTCTCTGGTATTTTACTTTATTTCATTCTTTGATTTTTCTGACAGTACTTTTTTCCTGACCAGGATTCCCTAGAAGAAGAGATGCTGTACCTCGAGAGGACCTCTGTGGCTAAATAAAGCCTTCGTTCGAATAATTGTTAAAGAGACATAATTACTGCACATTAGTGTAAATTTCACAAGAACAAAGGTTGGGAGTGGTTAGCATAATTAACAGAAAAATTCAAAAACTTTTGACTTTGCTTACCACCTTTTTTGTGGTTCAAATTTGTTTTTGTTCTGAAGCATATGACAATACTTGGATTCAACAATAGTCAACTCCACACTGTAAAAATTAATTAACTGTAAAAATTAATTAATTAAATAAATTTCCCAGTGTAGAAAAAAGCTGCAGCAAGTTAATATTTATCATAGTTAGAAACATGATGTGTATAGTGATACCATCGAGGTCCTACCAATACATGAAGCATGGCCCAAAATGGGATATGTCCTTTAAAGAGAAGTCAGCAATATTTTCTTGACTGTTTGGCAATTTTTCCATGTATAGTTTAATATAACATAGGTTGATTAAATCACCTTTTTAAGCCACTAATTCCTTCGCTAAGCCAAATAAGCTAGCCAATTTATCTCAATAGATTCGATACTCATCCTTCCATTATCCCTAAGTTGTTCCTTCTGTGCATGTCTGTCCCTTCTCTCTTCCCCTAAACTTTTTTCTGTCGTTTTGTTCTTTCACCTTTCCCCTTCTCTCTCTATTCCCAGTTTCCCAGTGGGCTTTCATCTTCCCCAGGTTAGATTACTGTAAAGCACTGTCTGTCTGCCAGCATTCCTGAAAGCTTTTCATCTCTGCTCTGATTCATCTAGGGAGACAGAGGGAGAATAGAGGAGAGGTTGAGGGGAATGGAGAGTTAGAGCAGTGCAGAGGATGCTTTTGGAGACAGAGGGACATAGACATGGAGGGGAAAAGGCAGGCCTGTGTTGTGCTATGGATTTTAGAGCCTTTAGTAGTTAACCTGCACTGCAATGGGCTGATGGGAAATTTCCCAGTTGGTCTCTTGGCTGTCTGTGAAACGCCCACGCAGAGCTGAGAGCACACCTCACTGGGGATGCACAAATATGCTCACATGGACACATGCTGGCTGAAGAAACACAAAAAGAATGTTGACACAAAAATACACAAAACTATGTAATCTGAAATATAAACAAGAAAGTAGAGAAGAAACTTACAAAAAAAATGAATAACAGCATTTTTAGTCAAAAAAAACTTTTTTCTCTGACATAGCAGAAGACCAACAACTCCAAAGTTCAGAAATTGAATCTATTCTCCTTTTTTGCCTTATGTTTGAAAGCCAGACGCTGTAGTGACATAAACCTGCAGAGGTGTGTATGGTGTAACTGAGTCAGCTAGGCAACACAGATCTCAACAAAGCACTCTGAAATCTACTCAGCCTTGAGAAGAAAAAAAGCAGGACATGCAAATGCAACTCAGAATATACCCCCAGTGCACGTACAAGTCTGTGTTTCTGCCCACATACATGCATTGACAGCTTACAAACAGCAGCACAGGTTTAATTACTGAAGCCCTGCAGCTCTTTATTGCTCTGCTGCTTTGTGGGTTTTTGTGCATTTACGGTGTGTGTAGTTGTGGATTCATGTTCGAGACAACAGCTGTGGAAATGAGGGGACTGTGTCAGTGGGTGAGTATCCAGCCGTAAAAACATAAATGCCTTTACACCAAAGATCAACACAGCCAAGGTTTGGTTACCAAGGCAACTGCATCTACCCAATTGTGAATCCATGTCTATTTAACTTTATGTTACCTGATTGATAAATTTAAGTAGACTTGTAAAAACATATTGCCAGGGTAGAAAAGAGCCTTCATAGGAAGGTAGTAATTTTTCAATGACCAGGAACAACATCATGGAGTTTTCTGGAGGAAGAGTGCCAAACATTTCCAACTGGTTGTATAGTTCAGTCAAACCAGTTCAAAACTGACTAAAGCTTTTATTTTGTTTGTTATACTTTAACTGAGATAGATTTTTAAACACTGATGTTTCTTTACAGCCAGCTGCAGACAAAGAAGGATGACCTCATTTAGTATAAGTTATATATTTAGATTTAAACTGGTGTATCTTCTGAGGCATGTGTAAAGACAACCTCAGTGGATCAAGCTCTGCTACTTGTGATTAATGCTCTTTTGAGGTACGTTTCTCAGCCATTAATTTTTTAATATCTGTGAATGTTACAAACCTTCCCTGACTTTGAAATGATTAAGACTGAGCTTTGAAAATGATGTGAAAATGCTTGTAAAATCACGTTTATGGCTAGAACAACAAGGTTTAATTAGAACTACACAATATATCAAATCCATACCGCCATAATTTTCAGGAACAAAATCACAATTACATTTTTTCCTAATGTCGTGCAGCCCTAGTTTTAATCACAACCACACCGGTTTCTCATCTTCTCTCCCCTTCTGTTGCCTCTAAAGTTAGAGAACACAAAAGTTCATGTTGGCAAAATCCCTTTAAAATGTGTTACACTTTTCTATTGACTTTTCAGTGACTCTACAATTGTTTTAAGGTGTAAATGCTATAATAGAATGATCACATATAGTCTCATTGCTTTTATTTTCGTCACAGGACTTAACTTTTAAAACTTGGCAAAGTTATATTTATAGTCTAATACTGTTTTAACAATGACCCTAATTTTTGGTTCCTGTATCTTCTGAATGTCAAGACATTACCATTTTTACTAAATATAAGCAGAGGCAAAGACCTCCCTTTGAAAAGGGTTTTTTTAATTGCTCACAATCTAGAAAATACAGATTTATGCTCATTGTTTAGTCTATGAATAGCAGATGAACCCATCTATTGATTTGCAGCATTTTTATACTTGACCTAAGTTCATTGTACAGGAATTATGATCTGAGGCTTTCATGTGAATTTTTTAAAATTTAATAATTACTTTGCTTCCATTGCATCATTCCCTCACTTCATCCTAATTCATCTAATTTAATTGCATTTAAACAAAGAGAATAGTGGTTGATGGTAAATCAAGTTGTATAGAAACAGTGTTTGCTGCCTATGTATCTTTAATGTATCAGATCATTGGCTGTGTATCAAGATACGTGTTGTATTGACCAGCCAATAACCAGCCCTGTAAACCAAACAGCAGTCAAGCTAGTTTTGTCTTAAAAGACAACCTGCTAACTAATCACACCTTTTTTCCTACAAGACGACAAAAACACTAACCCTTTTAATTAAGTACAGCTAATGACAACTGAACATTTAAGAAAATTTGCAACAAATAGCTTATTCAGTCTTTTTACTTGACTTTTTTACTGTATTTTTGGACAAGAATGGCTTGGCTTCTCACACCCTTTGCAAGGTTTTTTTGTTAGTTTATTTTAAAGTGAACGTAGCAGGATAACTCTGAACTATTAGGGGTATCTCTGCATGTGATATTTATGGACCTGCCATTCTTATGGCTGTACTCACAACTCCCACTTCCTTTAATCTTAACTGCTGTCATGCCATGTCACTGCCTTATGTCTGTGGCCTTGGCTAACTGCCAACTGACACACAAGGTTGCAAGGCTGTGTGTAAGTGTGTGCATACACACGTGAGAGTATAAAATAATTGTTTGGTATTACAGAATATGTCAAATGAAGGGCAGTGACAGATAAAACAGCTTTTAA